>CM053992.1:13479181-14079181 GCA_028641955.1 Protonibea diacanthus
AAAGCACAAGAAAAAAAAAATCCACAAACTGCCTGCTATGCATTTTCCTTCCTATCCCTCTCTGCCTTTCCCTCCCTCTATCGCTCCCTCTCATCGATCAATGACAGAACTTGGGAGATGTGTGCTTCATCAAATGTCTGACTGCATTTCTTTTTCTGCTGGCAAAGCAAGAGATCGGAAAGGGACAATCCTGCCACCCTACTTCACTTGCCGTGGTGTTACACATATCTCCAGATACTGAAATAGCTTTCCCTTGCTAAACTGCGAAAAACTGTCAGTGGAAAACTACATTTTATGATAAATTGACTACAGCTGTTGAACAGCAATGCACATCTTTCTTTACCTGTTGTTGCTGCATAAGCACAGGATAAGATCGGGAACAACCTGAATCAATGGCAGATATATGTGTGTGCTTGTGTGTATGCATGAGCGTGATTGTCAGTCCTGCACAGTATCAGCGGGTGGTCTGTTATGGATTGTTTGCCAGCCAGTCGGCTCTCTGTGAACTTTGTGAATATGGCCGTGCGTATGTGTGTATGAGCTTGCTGGTGTGTGTGTGTGTGTGTATTTCATTGCAAACCTCTGGATGGTATTTAGTCAGTGGTGTATCAGCTGTTGACATTTAGATAAATGCCTGCCCTCCAGAGCAGATCTGCCCTTTATGCTCAACCAGGAGAGAACAACACAGAACGCTGCCACATTCAGTGTTTGTGTGTCTTGTTACACGTTGTTGTTGTTGTTGTTACATTTAACTCTTTTTTTTATTTTGTATGTGTTCTTAACAAGTCCTGAATTAAATCTTAATCTTAGTGTGTGTGAGTGTGTGTGTGTGTTTTACCTGAAGCCAACAATAGGACACTCCTTGCAGATGTTGCACTTGGCCTGATGTTTCGCCGTCTCTGCAGCAGCCACTCTGTGCAGGACAGGAAGCCAAACCATAGACTGGGGCTCCAGACGCATCCAATCAACAAACTGCCTGGGCTCCAGCTCCACCTTATTGGTCACCTGGGTGTAATAGACGCAGTGCCAAGAGTTAAGAGCCCTTAAATCAAAAGTTTAGCAACCATGTGAAGTTTACGGTTTCTATTAAAGTTGAACAAACAGGGCCGATAACCTGAACATGAAAGAGAAACATGCACAAAATCATTCGTAGAAATGAATAACAGGCTGCAGCGCTTTGCTTGTTACCGAAGGCCTAATAAAGATGCAGACAAATTTAAGATGACCATACATATTAAAGTGACAATTCTCTCAGACTCATTATAGCCTTGAATTGTGGACCAAGACTAAATAACCTTTACGATCTCCTTATTCATGTTTATTGGTTGAAAATATCTAACAATAAACACTGATTGATTCTAACACCCTCTCTACCCTTGTCCCACACACTCCTAGCTTTAGCCATACTGCTCCACGCAAGTGGCTATGAAAAACACCCACAAACTCCTACTTGTAACTGCTGCTCTAAACTTTTGGAGGTGTAGTTGTTTACGTAACCTGTACTTGCAAAATGCAAGGTCTACTTTTTTAAATACTCTGGATGTGAAACGATTTCTAGGCTCACAACACTGTCTGTCCACTTTTAAAACCAACCTGTCGACAAGCAGAAACAAGCCGAAAGAATTCTCACAAAATATATTTCAGGATATATTTCAAATTTTAGGAGAATCTTTGTTCAAGCGCAGATTATAATGAGCACGCTGGAAAAGCCAACACAGAGCAAGAAGCTTTGATATGGAGGCTGTTCCCGCTAAACAAATCAAAGACGACCTTTCCATCATCCCTGACGCACAAAAAGGGCAGCAAATGCAGCAAAGGGCTGAATACATTTGAAATAAGAGGGAATAATCAAAGGAACAGAATGTGTGTGTGTGTGCGTGTGTGTGTGTGTGTGTGTGTGTGTGTGTGTGTTGGTGTTGGTCCCTATCCTTCTGAAAATAAATTAAAGCTCCAAAACAAACTCCAAGCACATTCCAACCTGAAAATTGGAATCAGGTATCAGCTTTTTTAGTAAATATTTGCAGTCAGTTCTCAAAAATAACACTGACCAGCGAGCTCTGGTGTGTGATAAGCACCAAAAATCAAAAAAGATCAAGTAACAACAAAGCAATCCAATATTTACTCAGATCTGTAGCCATGACACGTTTCTAATTTAAAATTTTACAAAGGCAGATTGTATTTCATGAAGTTCTTCTTCTGATCTGTGTGTTGTGTTCACACAACATTGAACAGTTTTTTTATTATTATTATAGAAAAATCATATATTCCTCATCGCTATCATCTAAAGATCAGCTGTGTTAAGGCAGCTTTGGCATCAACAGTCACTGATTCTGTTTAAGGAGTGAATTATAAGTTCATTCTGAAACCTTGAAAGCTGTAAAATGTTAATTAATGGGGTTCTTTCAGAAGGGTTGAAGTGCATAAAAAAACTACTTTCAGTTACTGGTTGACAAGTGAGAAGACTGCCAATGAAACTTTCACCTTGATGACATCTGAAATAATCTTTACATCCTGCGCCCTTCCATTTGACCTTCCCATGAACAATCAAAGTACCCCGCTGTCTGTCCTTTCCCATACACTCGTCTCATCTGTGCCTTCTCTTCCTCCTCTATGCCTAATGGCAGATTTATGGCACTTACAGATTAATTACTGCAGAGACGAGATGGCTGAAAGGATGGCTAGATAGACGGATGGATGGGTAAATGAAGGAGAATGACAAAGGAACAGTGAAAGAGGCCGTATTTATGGCGGTGCAACTCGTTCATCACATCCCCATTAAACCAAATGGACTGGGTGACTGCACTGTTACTGGCAGGGCAGACGGACACACAGGTGGCACCGGGCCCTGCTTGTGTATGTGTGCTGAGTGTGTAAATGAGAAAGAGAGAGAGAGAGAGTGTGTGTGTGGTGTGTGTGTGTGTGCGTGTGTCAGTTTCTACCTACAAACATGATTTGATGATTGAATGATTAATAGGCAGCTGGACTACAGCTGGCACAGCAATTCATGATCAGGTCTGTGGGCAATTTGTGCACATACTTATGCATGCTCACCTCTCTGTGTGCATGTGTATATTAATATGTCATTGAGAGAGTGAATTGTAGGCGAGGAGGCGAGGTGTTTGCATTATTTTGGAAAGAAAAAGGAGAGAGAGAGAGAGACAGAGATAAGGTTTAAAACCGACTCACTCTGCTATTTTGAGAGGCGCAGCGCAGGAAATCAGTAAAATTTATAGCTTCCTAATTTTAATGTTTGGCTCCCATTTATGACTGCTGAGGCATGGGCCAGGGGAAGAGGAGTGAGAAAAATGAAACAGTGATCCCGGGGGATGAAGACATCATTAAATGCCAGTAACGTCCAGAGATAAACCTGGAGAAAGTGGTTAGCTGGCCGCAGTAAAACACTAGAGGACAGCCAGCAGAAAACTGGAGGCCATTTGAGGCTTCATGGTTGGTCAGCAGAGCTTAAATATTGAAGCAATTTTACAGGACTGAGTGAGGCAGGTGTTAGATAGCTGGGAAATGTGGAGGAGACTGAGGCGCTTAATGACAATTAGCTTTGGAAGAATGCATCAGAACTTAATTTCTTACAGTACCGATCACTTGCCAAAAACTATTACAAGTAGTGTCACTAAATCTAAATGTACTGACCACTTCGACCAACCTGTGGTCACTCTGACTCTAAAATCTTTACATGTACAGTACATAAAGCTAAACTAACCCACTGGTAGATTTAGAGACTGATGCAGACCTTTTGGCAGAGACAGCTCTGGCTCTATCACAATGTAGTAGAAGAGCCCAACAATAGATCCCAACTTTTTCAAGCTCATAATGTTTTTTAGGAACACTGTATCAGATACGTGTTGGTTCATGTCACAAACTGGCTGAGTGTGTGAAAAAAAGTGGAATATCAGCCAGTTTTTACAAGCATCTTTAAGCTGCGACAGATATAAAATGTCTTCAAGGGATAAACATGATATGTTAGTTGAGGAATGGATAAATCGATTACTCCCTGAGTACTTCACACCTAATCATTTTTTTAATTAGGTAATATAATATATATACATACAGTGCATGTAGCACATAACTATTAACTCTTAAGAGCCCTGCGTCTCACCAGAAAACTCCCTGCACTGTTGGAGAACCAAACAGAAGATGTTCAGACGGTGTAGCACCAACAGACTAAACACCCGACCGTTCCTGGAATATGTGGGTAAGCTTGTCTCAAAACAAGAATGATGAAATATTATACAATATAACAATCTGTGCTGTAGGCCATTTTGAGTTGAGCACTTTTAGTTTACTTTTGTCCTCCTTGTTCTTGCAGTTTTTTAACATAACTAGCTTCTGACTGTGTTAGGGCTGTATGTGTTATTTTCATTAGTAAATTATTTTCTTAATCAAGTCATTAAATGGTGAAAAGAATAAATCACAATTCCCGAGAGCGTAAGGTGACGTCTTAAAACTGCTTATTTGCACTATTTGATGCGCATGCGATTAGTTTGTGTGTAAACATACGTGCTGGAAGCAGCTGCGGACGCTGGGTTCAATGTTGGAGCCTCCGAAGGCGGCCACCTCCCCGAGCTGCCTCGGGATCTGGATGGCTTCGTGAAGCAGCAGACCAAGCTGCCTCTGGTCACACGTATCACCTGCCGATGCTACCTGGCTGAAGAGGTCTGAGTGGGGGAGAAGGGGGTGGAAGTGGATGAGAGAGAGAGAGACAGAGAGAGAGAGAGGGAGAAAAGAGTCAAACATGGGTGACATTTCACAGAAAAGATATAGTTATAAATAGATGTGGAGGGAGAAAGTGTGACCGTATAGCACGGAGTGGGAAGAAACGTGTTTATGTGTATATGTGGGTGGCATGAGATAGAGAGGATGCAGAAGAAATCAGGGAAATGATCCATTTTATTTCTTACATGCCAGCATCTTTCTCCACTAATCTCTCTCTTCCTGCCTTCAACCCTCTGCCACATTCGCCGAGAGATTGACAGAGCTGTACTGGATATGGACTCCTGCCCAGTGACATGCAGGCTTGGCCAGTTAACACACTGACAGAGTCATATTTTAGATGAAGCTATGACACATCTCCAGAGCTCATGCACAAACCGAGCAAAGAGAACAGAGAGGCTAATGTGGAGAAAGAGGGGAGGGAAGGAGGAAGAAACGAAGGGCATGACAGGTCTTTCTGCTCTGTTTGCAGTTGACTTTGATCTCTATGTGAGGCCCGGCACTGATGTGTGTTTGTGACCCTATTCGAACATACAGCCCTTGCGTCATCTGACTGATCAACACCCACGTCCCCGACTCGCTGCTTTCTGCGACAAGATTACATTTGACACACACACGAGCGTCACAAAAAGTGTCAAATGGCAGCATGCCTGGTTAGGTGTGTGTGTTGCAGTGTATCTATATGCATGGGACTGACAGCCAATGAGAGTCTAAAAGAGTAAAGGAGGAAGGACGCAATCAGGCGTGCTTGATACCCTTCTCAGGCTAATAGAAACTGCCAGTGGAACGAATAGGCTCAGGGACGCCATAGCAAGAGAAAGGGGAGAGAAAAAGGGAGAGAGGAAGGAGGACGGAAAGAAGAAGGGAAGCAAGAGTAAGTAAGATAGGAAGGAAGACAAAGTGGCACTGCTGGATGAATGAAGAATGGTGTGAGCAGTGACAGCGGAGGAAGATAGACAGATAGAGATAAAGCGCCAGAGACAAAGAGCAGGAAGCCAGAATGACAGTCTCCTCCCAGTGCAGCAGGCCTATATTCACGCTCCCCTAATCCTCAAAAATAAATCAGAAAAGAAAATTAAATAAAGAACAGAGGAAACGCGTAGGAGGTCTCTCATCCAATTAGACGACTCCGTTCTCTGGCTGTGCTCTCTCTTTTCCTCTCTTTCTGAGAGTTTGATTAATACAGCTGGGAGTTCAGGCATGCTGGAAAAAGTATGGACGGGATGGACTCACACAGACTGGCCCATGCGAGGGGGCTATTGGACATGGGGTGTGTTTAAGTGCATGTGTGCATCAGTAGATATCTCACATACTCGTTGGCACTCACATTTGTATTTCTCCTCCAGGTGTCCCTTGCAGAGAGACAGCAAACCAATCTTCATGGAGAGGACACGGATCTTCCCACTGCGACCACTGCAGGGATCACACAGACACATCAGACATTGGCAATGAGTAGTATACTCACAATCTATGCTTAGAGCAGTATGCATGTTGGTTTACAGCATGTGAACATGTGTGATTATGTCCATGCTGTTTTGGCGAGGGCAGAGTGTATTTGAACATGTGCGCATTCATGTCTGGTCTCAAACAAACATGGTGTTTAAAAGCCAGTCGTAAGCCAACTGAGGCATTGCTGTAGGATGTTGGCAACAGCAGCACATGTAGAGCAGTGTGAAAATATCAGTAGCATAATCATTATGCACCGACAACACCAATAAAGATGGATTTGAAATTTGTACAAGCAGAGTGATGAGATGCATCAGTTATGCCACTTTCACTCAATCTATTTTGAGAAATTTTACATGCTGTAATTGGTGGCACATGAAGAAACAAACTTTATAAGATGCAGGAGGAAACACGCACAATTGCCAGATTCTTTTTAATCTGTGACAAATTCAGAAAACGAAGGAGGCTTATTCACAACAGTCTGTACTGAATGTGAAACAGATGGCGTACGTACGTGTCGTAAACGTTGAGCAGCCAGTTGAGACACATGTCAACGCAGAGCGGCACGTTGACCAGGTCTTTGTGCTCCTGCTCCAGGCCGTCATAGATGGACGTCAGGCAGTTGATGACATCAGGAACAGAGAGCAGCTGATTGTTGTTGGTGAGCTTGTGCTGCTCAAAGGTGTTCTGGGCCACGTTGAGGTCCAGCAGGTCCACTACAAATGTGTGTGTGACAGAGAGAGACAGTAACTTAAAACATGTATCTTACAGGATAGAACATGGGCAAACAAAACCAAAGCTATCTGCATAGCCTGATGTGATTAAGAGAAGAGGGCAGGATGAGAGAAGTGTTAGATGGGAAACAAAATCTAGGATGCAGTAGGAGCGTAAGCAATCAGGAGATGATGGAGGATTAGGAGAAGTAAAAATGGGAGGAGAGTAGAGGAAGGTTAACAAGAGCAGAGTCAAGGAACAAAGAAAGTTAATAAAGAAATCACAAAAGGGGTGAGGGGACAAAGAAAAAAAAGAGTGAGTCAGAACCATTAGTAACCTTTCAGACTTGTTCAATGGGCTTTCAGAAGCGACTCCAATTTTTCTAAAAATGCCATCAAATCTGAAGAGGGCGAGGAGCTGAAAATGGCACAGACTATTCATAGAGGCACTTCAAAACTGCAGACTTGACTGATATTTTGTCCAAAATAGTTCAAAACAACTAAGTATGAGAGTCTGTCGGGAGTACAGACAGAGAACAGATGGATTATTGCGATGAAATATTAATACGGGTGAGAAATCTAAACTGAAAAAGACAAGGAAAAAAAATGTAAGAGTCAGACTGGGAGTCTAGTTTCTTCTAATTTAATTTGCAACATTTCAATATGAAAGCAAAAAAATGGAGCTTTGCAGTTCTGTGGACAGAGTACATTCATTTGTTAACAAGGCTTTTGCTGTATGTGTGTGGGTGTGTGATCCACTGCAGTTGTAGCGATGTAGTCATTACGCACTGCTCGTGCATGGTGTGGTGTCCCGTGGAATCACTATCACCACCACTATCATATCTGCACCTAGCAGCCAGTTAGCTTAGCACAAAGACTGGAAACAGGGAAAACAGCTAGCCTGTCACTGTTTACTAGCACCTCAAGGTAACTAATTTAACTTGTTATGTGTTATTTGTTTAGAAAAGAAACCAAGTAAGCATATTTCCAAAAATGGTGAAGATTTTTTAATTTTTTCCAGTGGATGTACTGCTCACTCAAATCCTGGGTAGAATTAGTACCTAGTACGGGTTTTGGATACCATGTTTTTACAAGAAATTATAGAGCTATTAAGGGCAAGCTCCTAATGGGACTCTTAATTAGTGCTTTATTCAAGGTCCACTGAAAAGGTCAACCAGTTAAGACCACCTCCGTTCAAAACGTTTTCTTTTTTGCTACAGGTGGTTAATTAGCATGACCAAAATTACAGCCATTACAGTGTAGATAATAGAGATCGTCAGTACTAAAAATAAATGTCACAATTACTTCTCTCTAACTTATTTAGATATTCTGTTTTCAAACAAATGCTAAAAAACAGGAGGTTTAAGAACTTTTTACAGATATATTACAGAGTGAACCCTCTGTTGTTGTGTATGCATCCCTTCCTCTGACCCTCTCGCACTTTTTCAGAAACCATTTAAACCCTGCTCCCTCTCCGACAGTACAGGCCTCATCCCTCTCACTTCCTCTCCTCACTTAAGTCGCCTCATACGCCCCGCTGCTCACTCCTAGTCAACCCCTCTGCAGCTTCCTTGCCTTATGCTGCCCCCTGTTCCCCAGATAGCACTAATTACTGGGGTGTATCCACGTGGAGCGGGCACACAGCAGGGCAGCTATGCTGTCACAAGGCAAAACTTTACTTCTCTCTAGCTTTCTCGCTACATGCAAGCTGAGAGGCTGTGGCACATTAGTAGGATGCCAGGCAAGCTCTTTTGTGCTTCTCCTGCCTCCTGGCACATACTTAACCCAATTAGCCATTTTATTGTATCCCTGTCATGTGTGTTGAGACATGCAAACACACGCGCACACACACACACACACATCTATAAAACCTTCATACAAGCACACACAGGTCTCCAAGCATTCCACATGAACCCAGGCTACTAACTAATAACTACAGATCATTGCTGGGTGTGTTCGTATGTGCATATTTTGTGCTGTGACTGTTCTAATCTAATGGACGAAATTGAATTGCGGCGCCCCAAGTCGAAATCACTCAGACTAATGCATTCCCATCACAAACACACGCATGCGATCAGAGAGGCAATATGAGATAGCAAACTAAAATGCCTGAATCATTCAAACTTATTAACAACCGGCAAACACAATAACACACTTTGATACCCACGATTATTCAGGTACACAGGCCTCCTCTGCACACATGCTAACATGAGGGCATTTGTTTCACACACACACACACACAGAGCCAACTTCCTACAAACAGCAGGATGTAAATGAGCAGTGTGGGCCCGCAGCATGGGTTGCTATAATAATGTCAACAGCTGGATAATAGTTAACATTTGTCACCATTACTATTGCACTGTGCTGAGCTGAAGTAGCTTCTGCAATGCTGGTTGGAACCTTACAAAGGGGGGGAGTCTGCATGCACCTGCCGTGTGTGTGAGCATGTGTATAGATGGAGTTAATAGCCACCTGAGACTGCAGATAATAGCCAGCTCTATCAAAGCTTCTATTATAAAAAAGAAAACAGCAGCTTCCCGTGTTGAGAAAAATGTTTTTGAAAAAAAAAAAGCATACCCCGAAAAAAATCCCACCTGTGCAACCAAATGTGGTTATGCTCAACAGGCTTAACACAAGCACCAGCTGTGCCTATGCAAGGACACAACCATGCGCATACACACACCGATAAGGCGCACGTAATTTTAAAACCAAAATATCCTTGGCTCCTCTGCTGGTCTGGCACAAACATCTGGCAAAGCTTCAAATCATTACTGCGTCCTCTTGTTGCACCTCGACTTCAAAAGAAGCAGACCACGGCTGTAGGTATTAAGGTGTGTATGTGTGAGTGTGTGTGTGTGTCTTACTTACAGCACAGTGCTTTCTGTAGTCTGCGGATCTTCATGGCTGTTCGATATGCTGAGAATCTCACATTGTTCAGGTCCGCTACAAGGCAAGGATTTGAGACGGAGAGATGAGAGGTAAGACGGACAAAAAGAAAGCAGAGGCAGAAAATCAGAAAACAAAATGCAACAGAAACGGGACCACAGTCTTCAATGAAAGGCAGCTTTTTGTTCGTTATTGTCTATGGAGATGACCGAGGGGAGGAGGGGGGGCTAATGTGGACAGTGTAATTAGGTTGGTGAGCTCTTTCTCACTGGGGGCTGGTGCTATTTGTTGAGCTGCTGGCCTACAGCAAATGCTCCCAAAGTTTCACAGCTTATTACTCATCTGGCTGCTCATTAAAAAAAAAACATACAGTCATACTGGCCGCCCCACAGGGACAGAGGCATGCATATGGATAATAACGAAGCAAGAGCGAGCCCGAAAAGATCAGGACGCAAAGTTAAATGTAAACTAACTAGACAAGAGAGATTTGGGTCTACAAGATTTGACTGAACCCTCACCAGAACAGCCTAAAGATACAATTTACAAAATGAGATTTTGACACACTCTGTCACAAAACGAAAGCCATATTTGCAACCAATGCATGAGCATACCGAACACGGTAAGTAGTCACCTGCAATCTGAAACCCTGCCACTGTTATGCTCTGTGGCCCCTAGTCCTTTAAAAGACCAGTACACTGCCATTATTAAACATTACATTTATTAAAGAGTCAGTCCCACCAAATGACAGTAAAACATTTTGATGTCTTAGTTGTAGAGGTGAAGTCTGTGCCACAGGTTCTGAAATGTTTGCCTGCATCCAAATACAACGGCAGTGAAAGGAGTGGAGTTTGTGCTGCTCAAAGCATAACAGATTGCATTTAAAAAATTTAACATCTCTTTCACACTCAGCAGCGCCATTACTCAGGACAATGCACATAACACAGCACGAAAAGTTTTCACTGCAACTTTTTAAGGCTATAAAACTATTCACAGTGAATTCTTTGGATTACCCCGAGTGACAGGAACATGGTTTCTGGACAGAAATATTTTTTAATATCCACAAATGAAATTCAGCTCCATTGTTTTGTTCTTTTGCATCAGAGGCAGAAAACTCAGCATCATAAAACATGGGCAAACTAAAAAAAAAAATAAAGCTATGATAGCAAGATGTGAATGAAGGTAACTGAGATCTTTGAGACAAAATTTCTCAAAATTTGTTTTTTCAGTCCCTGGAGACAGTGTGTAATTGTGTGTGTGTGTGTTTCTTACCTAGTGACTGGTAGAGCTCTGTCATCTTTGGATGGTCCCAGCAGGTTGTCTGTGTCTGATGACTGAATAAAATCACAAAAATAAAGCAGAACCATTAGACCAAGAAACACAAGAATACAAATAAGCTGACGCACAAACAGAACAGGAGCCGCTGACGGGTAAACACACACATACAAATACTGACAAACACGTCAATGAAGAAAAAATGACAAAAGACAAAAAACTACTTTGAAAGCTAAAATCCACAAAAAAACACACACACACACAACATAGCACAAAAACAGACAAGAAACTGATAAAATGAATACACACTGAATACGCACAAGCTAACGTCATTATTATCATCATTATTTGACATCCGCCAACACTGAAGGCTTTATTGCAAACTCTTTTGTTATCGTGCACAATTGGGGACATAAGCTACAGATTCCTCCACAAAGCATAAATCATATACAGAAAGAAAAAACGCGCCTTTGAACGAGACAGCAAGAAAACACACACACACACACACAGATACTGTGAATCCCCTTTCATCACGGCAGGATCTTCAGAACACCATGGGACATGAATATAAGGGGACCAAGTCTCAACTCTGTGTTTACATTTATGCTTCAGACAGAAGCCTCGCAAATACTCACACACACACACACACACACACACATGTCTACTGAAACACCAACACTACAAAAATAAATAAAATAGGACCTGTGTGAAAACTGATCAAACACGGTTGCCTTCACTCACAGGAGAGCAAAGACTCAGACTCTTCTCAAGCTATGGCTGCCAATCAGTGCATCTATTTGAGCTCTGCTGGCTATGATGCGTCTATGTGTTTGTGTTTATACGTCGAGATGGCACCTGACTGTCAGAAGATGCACTCAGATCTGTGTGGACTGTTTGAGGGGATCTCTGGAAGGCAGTTTTTTGAAATGAACGTTTTTGAATGCAGCGGCTCCCCTGCGGTTTTGCTCTCCGCTGACAGACAGCTGGAAGCGAAGCAGAGTGAACTGAGGTGGCAGAGTGGACGACAGGAGCTCTCCTCGTACACGGATGTTCATTGCTATTCAATGGCCGCACAGGCCGATGACCCCTTTCACACCTGCACAGGCAGTGCTAATGTCTGGACCGCCCCGTGCTGAGGACAGGCTCGTGTTTTATTGAGACGGAATACAAAGAGGTCACCCGATTTGACTAGAGGGTTTCAATGAATCCAATGCTGATATTTGCTGCAAACAAACAATAAAACTAGGAGGAAGAATACCGACTATCAAGGCTACAAATCTCCAACAGCTATGGTCATAAAACATTTTTGTCATTGAAGTGTGGAAGGGTACATCAGAGACAAGATAGAGGTAGTACAATAGGACACACGCACAGACATACACGCAACACAACACAATCAACAGTCTGTATGGTATTTACGTACACGCGGCAGAATTTCCATCAACAAAAAGATTAGAAAGCTTGTGCTTATATCCACAGCTCATGAATGCTATAATGAGGACGGCTGAGTTGTCAGGTTCAACTGTCCTCAACGCTTTCCTTTCAACACATCTCCTCTGTAATGCCTAAGCAACCTTTTTGTTGTCCCATATGAGGAAGAAAAAAATAAAACAGCAAACTGGTGACACATTTACTACAAAGCTGCTGCTGTTTAGATAACACAGCGGGAAACATTCATAGGCGAGAGAGGAGGCATCGGGGAATATTGAAGAGCAGGGGGGACAAAAACAGATTTTCTGACTGATATTTGAAAAAGCTTCTTGGAGATACATGCAGCAGTTCATCCTCTGAACCTCAAACTGAGGGCTTCCCAATCTTTGGAAAGGTCGCTTTCACACCTGTAATTTTGTTTTGTGTTCAAACTGGCAGGAGCAGGAAGCTTGAAGTCATATATATTTAATATATACATTGCTTATACACATCATTCATATGGTCCACTTTGCTTTTACACCATGAACCTAAACCACAGGACACACAAGCAATTATTTGATTAGTTGATCAACAGAAAATAATCAACAAGTTGGATCTTTGAGAGTTTTGGACTGCTAGTCAGACAAATCAAAAAATTTGAAAAGCTGCTCTGGGTCGTGGGAATTTACGACAATTAATCAAACAATGAATTGTTGATTGCAGGCGTACACGTGACATTACTTCTGTATCCATTCTGTATCTGCAAAGGTAATGTTCTCGGGCTAAGTGTGAGCGGGAGCGTCAGGGGATGAGGCCGCCTGGGTCTTGTGCAACGCATGTGACATTTTCCTTCATAAACATCATTAAATGACATTTCAGAAGAAACAACAACAAATCAAATGCGGTCACGGTAGAGGATACTGCAGCAGCGGAGGAAGGATGGAATTTATGTAGTCACCAGGGTTTTGTGAGGTTGAAAAAAAAAATAACCTTCTACAAGATGTTTTTATGAGATTTCTGTCTCGGCGAGCAGGCAAAATAGGATGCTGAAAACATCTGACAGAGTGCCCAATCCGAGCCCTTCAGACTAAAACATCACCACGATAAATATTAAGCTTATCAAAAATAATTGATATTCTCCTTGACATTTTGTGTCTAGCGTTGCCATTTCCACCTAGTGCAGAGTGCAACGGAGGGGTAAAGTGATTTTGCTAATTACTCACTTCGATAACTGACCATAAGTTCCCACAACTGGTGGCTATGTCTGACTTTTCTACAAAAGAATAGTAAGAGATCAGAAAATGAAATCAAGGAAGCATCACAAATCAACACAATCCTTCTGGGACATGTGCCCACCTGCCCCGTGGTCAAGGATGGACAATAGGGCAAGGGGTCGACGTATCTCATAAAACCGTTGGCTTCAGACCAGCCGACACTTTTACACAACAATTTGCTGCTGGGAGTTTGTCACTGTCACACACACAGAGAGTGTGTCCTGAATAATCATGAGTGTGCAGATGAATGATTACTTGCATATCTGGGTATCCATAGAGCCAAAATGAGTCCAGTATCTGAGTAAGAAAAAGATTTCAAGATTTTTTTTTTTTCTTTTACCTTGACAGCAACCTGCCAGACTTATCAGAAGGTGTCTGTGACGGGTGATAAGTGCCTGCATTCACCGCCTGACATCTTCTGTCTTCCCCTGGCTTTCAACTCGCCTCCTCTGCTTTTTTTTCCCCTCTGTAAACATTAACCCCCTCTCATTTGAAGTTATCAGTATTCTGCTTTGAACATACAGTTCAAACAGCTTTGGATTCTTCTTAAAATTATGTTCAACCATAATTCTACACTACACAACAGAGACACCCTGAGAAGGGGATGGATTACGTCCACTCGTGTATAAAGTCTGTCTGTTCAACTGGGGACACACAACACCACCGAGTGTTTCTTGACAAAAGCACAGACAGATTATACATCTAGAAAAGCATTGCATTGTAAAGGAGACTTTCTCTAATCTTTGCAGTGTCGCAGTCTTGCTAGATTTCCCCTCAAAACGCCTACAAGGCATGTGAGCCCACACCCGAAGTGACAAAATGGGCGAAATGGGACAGCATGCCAGGTTGCCAGCATGAGGTGGCAGGCACCGAACTTGTGTGAATCCATTTGAATTTTCCCCAATGTGTCACTTGAACTCTTCACTATAGGGGGTGGACAAGTCGCAGTTTTAATCAGGGACCCTTTGTCAGCTCAGAGAAAAGAGGCAGAGTATGAGAGGAGATGGAAGAGGAGACGAGGAGGGGTTTGGGGAAATGAATGTGTCAAAGACTGACGCGACATCCCAAGGATGTCATGGCACTGAAAGCGACCTGTGATTAGTCCTGGAGATGGATTTAGAGTTCAGTTTTCAAGTTGCAAATTAAGTGGGTATGTATGAGTGTGCGGCAGCCTGCATGTATTTGTGTGTGAGACAGCGGAGATCTTTTTAAAAGCCACATACTGAGATTAAAGTTGCAGGAAGATTGATTCTTGTTTCTGAAAGGCAATGTAGGGTTAAAAATAAAACCTGGTCCAACCAACCTAGAGGCATCAGCAGAACATATGGCGTGTGTTTACAATGGGTCTGTGTGTGCGTTTGGTAAGTCTGAGCTTGGTTCCAGTTGGAGTTCATATGCATCTTTGGGCGTGTGGAAGTGTTTTCTTGCCAGCTCAGATTTGTGCATCTCTATTCGTGTGTCCAAATGGATGCATGTGTGTGTGTGTGTGTGTGTCTTATTTTGTGCAAATGCCCTTGTGCAAATGTGTTTTGTTTGTGCGAGTGGGCGGATGCAGGTTCATTGGCTGGGCACATCTGTGATCACAGGCTGTTGTTGACTCTAAAGTTATAAGCTTGTCCTCCGAGTCGTTGCCTGTCTCTGGCTTTCATCTGTGATCCCCCTCTAGTGCCAAGCAGCAGGCCCAAACATGGCGCAGGTGTCCCTCCTCCTCATCCTTTGTCTAAATCCTATTTTTCTTTCTTCATCTCTGTCTCTGTCTTTATTGTCTGTCTGAAAATGTTTTCATCTCGACCCCCCAAATTAAATTTTCAGGATGATTCAACCCTTTAATGGGCTCGTTTTATGTTGCATCAAAACTTTTTAGAGTTAAACCTATTGCCGAGCCAGGACTGGACCTGTAAATCTTCACAGCTGACGCTTTTATTGTGGGTTGTTCTGTGGACAATGGCACAAGGGAAATTTTTAAAATATAGCTATTTGATAAACTGAGACAGTGACATTTGGGCTCAGGGACAAGGTGATTCAAGAGGCCAGCCCTAAAAGTTACACCCATTTTATCATCTTAAATCATAAAGTAAGGCTGCTATGGTGTCCCAACAGAAACGAGAGACTGAGACAAAGAAAGCAGGACTGACAAATCGTTGAGCGTTAAAACTGCTATCCAAAGATTTTTCTTACCATCAGCCGAAAATAAGGGTTGATTCAGGTTTGGTTAGTCAGCAGTTCACTGACATCCAGTTATATGATTTCTGGATAATGAGGTCCGTCAAACTTCCAGAACTGACATTTGCTTAACAGTAGAGAAGCTGTCTCGTTTGCCAATACAGATATCCTCTCTGCTGTTTGGCCTGATTAGGCAGAAATTAGAATGGGAAGCAAAACGTCAAGCTAAAGTTGTTACAGTCACCATTAGAACAGTGTGGGAAGCTGTCCTGGGATTCAGGCAGGTATTATCTATTCAAAAAGAGGTGCTAATGTTGGACTGAATGAGAAATGTGCAGGTGAAACTGCTCGAATTTTAATATACACAAACAGGAGCTAATTGGCGGAAAGAAGCTCATAATTGGGAGCAAAAGAAAAAAAAAACCTATGTGCACTGAACATACACGGAACAATAATAATAGCTACCCGATTTTTCATGGGAGATGTATGTCAGAGGTCAGAGCTTTAATGTGAAAAGGTTGAGAAGACTTAAGTGCTAGATATGCTGTAGAAATATGTTTGAGATAATGAGCTATTTCAGTTTCAAATTCAACTCCATCCAAACCACCAACTTGCCTACATTTGGGTCTACCTTAAGGAGGATGTAGCGGCTAGAAATCTGCCTCACAAAGATGCCAGGTAAAGTCATTAAAGATCATGTGTCAGTCTGACTAGACAGAATATTTTGGCTTAGTTTGATTGCATTAACCTCCACAACCCGGAGGTCACGGCCCATAAAGGAATCATCAGCAATATTCAGGGAGAAAGTCTTTTGCTGATATTTAACTTGCAGAATCTACAGCAGGCTGAAGCTCAGTCTCAGGACACTGACTCCTCCCCAGAGATCATTAACAATTAATATAAAATATGTATATAGATATATATATAAAAGACAAAGAAAATAGTCAAATAAAACAATCTGAAACAGGAGAATCACTCCTAATTTCAAGTCACAATTCAACACTTGTATGAAGGAGTCACCCACAAAACTAAAGAAAGCAAACAGTGTTTTTACAGATAATATCCTCTACGCACACATGCAACAATCACTGACACACACCAAGACAAATTCATGCAATTTATCCATACACACACATGGCTATTGAACAATTTCTCGCCACTTACTTGATGTAATATGGAACCTTATTCTGAGAAACTGCACGTTGCCAGGGGAGCTGTACAGAAGCTGCAGACAGAGAGAGAGAGAGATAAAAGAAAGAAGAGATGGAGTCACGCAGTCAAAATCAAAACACCACCTTAATAAACACTGCACAATTTTACCATGAAGTACAGTGATGTATTTAGTGTTTGGGGCTTGACTTGAAATAATTTTCACCCATAATAATATAGTCTAGCCATGTAAAAAAAAAAAGACTCTTACTGTGCATGAAATTGGGATACAAAAAAAAGCAAATGGGTATTGTTTTCTTGGCGGAAAGAGGGAGGAGAGAGATAATAGAGCATGAAAGGAAAAAAGAAATTAAAAAAACAGAGAAAAATTGTTGAGAGAAGTGCGCCCAGGTTTATGTTAATTTTTGTGCAGCACAAAAGACAGCAATAAATACTGACAGACCAAGGAAATCTTAAAAATGACAAGCTGATACCGTGTTAAAAGAGGCCAAATATAAGACTTGAGAAAGTCTCAAGAGCAATAAGGAACAGAAATGTTGCATGATTTGTTGCCCTCCTACTTTCCCTCCTCCTTGACACAGCTCCACACTCAGATAGAGAGATGAAAAGACAGTACAAAAAAGAGATTAAGCGAGATTGGGAGATATATACGAGATGGATAGGGCAAGATAAGGACCCAGTACTTTATTGATCCCCGAGGGAATATTAAGCTAGTAGCGTAATGAGAGTGAATGTGTGATGAAGTAGATAGTGTCATAGTGGCGAGGAGATGAAAGAGGAGACCGAGTGCTGTTTTGTCTGGTGCGGTTGCAGAGCTCTCAGCGGGGCTTACTGGGTAAATTCATGTCTGTTGGCGGTGACGAGGCACAGTGGCTGAGCTTACCACATGCTCTGAATCACGTCGTCCATTTTGTCTCTGTGTCTAACAGCCAGCAAAGCAAATCAGGTGGAGCATAAAGAACACTAATGGCTATATGATTATAGAAAATGAGGAAAGAGAGAGAGAGAGACACGGAGAGTTAGAGACTGGCCGCTTTGTTTAATGTTCACGCTCCTGCATTTGTCTTTCTCTCTAGCTTTGTCTCTAACTTTCTCTGTCCCTCTCTCACTGCTAATGACCACTCTAAAGAGGGTGAAAGAGGAGGGAGTCAGTGGAGAGCTGTAATTAAGCCTTGCATAATTCAAGAGGAAAGTGCCTCGTCTGCAAACTGTGTGCCTGTGCACGTGTGACCGTGAAGCGTATAGCTGTAGATTAGAAGATGGGACATAAAAAAATAAGGCTGATGTGAAACAGTGTAACTGAGTGGAAACAAACCGAGTCCCCCTCAAAAATTTCTAATTTCCTAAGAGAGGTAATTGGCTCTGCGTGGTAATTGGACTTGTGTACTCACTGGAGAGGAAGTGTTGGGAGGAGGGGCCGAAATCGCGGTGGGCTTCCTGGAGCAGCTTCAGTCTGTCCTCCACCGCCACCTGCGAGATGAACACACACACACAGACGGGAGAGATGACAGTCAGCTGTTGGCTTGAAAGCTGCGCTTGGTGAAACTTTACAGTGGCTGGAGATGGCGTCATGGTTGGAATGAATTCAATTTCAACACAAGTAAGTTGGAAGTGGATTTGCTGTGAAACGGCAAATTCAAGAAACTTTTTTTTCCTTTTAAAGGTATACTTTATCTTATCTTCAGTGAGTATAATGTTAATATATGCATATGGTATCCCATTTATAACTGTATAGCATTGTATAGAAACCATCTAGCCTATTCCCAATTGGAAAAAAAAATAATATTCTAGCTGGATTACTTTCTCTCACTTGATTTTACTTTATCTCACTTTGAAACTGGGATACTGTAGCATGTAAACAACCGGTCCAGATTCCAGATGAATGTTTGCCATATGAATAATATCATTTATCACACATTTATATTGTGATATACTGAGATAAACATGAAAAAAATCAAGATGCTTTATCAAATCGATGCAAAAAGTATATAAAAATCAAATAATGCTCTGAAACAGTACTGCTCACTGATTTGCATCACTGACCACAATGAGCTAATACAACAAGATAAAATATTGCTATGTGGTATAAATGGAAAGGCAAAAATCTGACAGTAGACAAATGTTGTTGTCTCAAGGTAAATACTCATATACTGTCACCTTTAGCAGCTATTACATAGTCATCAGTCAGTAAAAAAAGGATACACAATTTTATGACACCGAAATGGAAGTGGAAGTCAACAAATTGTGACGTTGCTTTTGTCTTCCATTACTCATGATAAGATGGAGAAGTGAAAAATACAGCAGCGAGAAACCAAACTGGGCTCGTCCCACTACCGCTGCGGTAACTCGAGCCACACAGAAACCACAGAGCGAGATATGGAGGAGTCAAAAACATGCTGGTGTGACACACAGATCAGAAACACAAATAATCATGTGGCGTCTCATGTTGCATGTGAACACCATTTTCTGAATATGATTGACTCAAGACCTTCCTTTTTTCTCATATACTCCATATTACCTTTATTAATACAAAACTGCATTTAAAGAAAAAAAATGGAGAGTTTACTAGATCTAGGTACTATCTAGATAAAAAAAATACTAGATCAAGTGTTCAGTACACCCACTGAAAGGTGAAGCTTCATACAGCTTTGAGTTATTAATCACACACATTCAATCCTGCACCCCTGCTGAAAGCTTTGTATTGACCTCTCAGGCTGTGCACCTGTGGCCGACGCGACTGTGGCGTTGCTTTGGTCCATCAAGCTCAATAGCAGGACCGTATTGGCAGTTTGTTGCATTGAAAGTCACACACATACACATACACCTGAGGCGTTGTGGCAGCCAGATAACAGCTGTCCACACAGGGATCCTGGAAAGAGACACAGAAAGGCCAATAGCTCAGTTTCTGTCTGGACACTAATGGATATAATGGTCACTGTCCCACAGAGATGAAGATGGGAGCTGTCTGCATATGAAAACCGAATCATCAAACTACACAGTCAGATCTGGCTTATTAGTGGAGCTGTCACCTTCCTGCAGGCTGAAAGAAATAAAAAGAATGGAAAACAGAGAAACTCAGTCCTCCTCTCTCTCCTCTCTCAGTGTGTCTTTGAGTTATGGTTATTCTCCAGGCAAAAAGACTATTACTGGGCATCTGTACAGTACATTGGGAGATATCACAAGGCTACAAATTAAAGGGATGACTTTAGTTTCTAAGATTTCATTTTTTTCTTTCTGCCCACATTCCCAACTCATTTATCTCAAGCAATGGCACTGTGCGGCTGTATACAAGAAAAACTTCAAATGAAGTCTCTGACGGTGGCTTTGATGCCTTCACGGCTGACGTGTATTCAGTATTCAGTCCTCCTACCTCTGGACGAACAGGCGTCATCAGCCAGGTTGGTCAAGGAAAAAAAATGTCGTATTTCTCTGTACCTATGTCTAGTGATACTCACAGTGTACAGGACACACTGTAAAAAAACATATAATTGATTGGACAATCGACCTTGCTTCATGAGGAGAATGTGTGTTCATACAGTCTTAACATAGAGGATATCGCTTTCTAATTCACTACCAGCATCACTTCTCATCTCTTTCTTCTGATGACTTGTAAAGAGACTTTGCGATGACATTCCCTCAAGGGCTGAGACACGCTCCGCTGTGAGAAATGCTCAGCGAGTCCCTCAACAGATCAGACCAAGACATCGATGCGCTTAGAGAGCCAAGAATGTGACTGCTGCTCTGCGAGAATAGTGTCCATTGATGATTAGTGACAAAGTGTTTTATTTGAACACAGCTCTGTTCTCAATACAACAGGTACACGGGTAGAGGGACAAATCTCGGTCCCCTGTGTGTTTCGACTGACACAAAGTGAAATCAGCATGCACTCAGCGAGAGGAGATACTAGGGGAGACAGAGACAGACGGAGGAGATAAAAACAAACACAGGCAGGCAGGTGAATGAGGGTGGAGGAAGAAAGAGGATCAAGATGTACTGAAGGCAGCATTCATTTAGGCAGGGTGGACAAAATGCTGTGGGAAGAAGAAGAACCCCAAGAGAAAACAAGAAAGCAACAGTGTCCGATCCAACATCTGCAGATAATTCAGGAGGATTTAAACTACCTGTAGAAGTTTCCACCTCATGTTGAGCTGGTCCAATTGTCTGGAGGCAGTGGAGGACAGCTGAATGTCCAACGGCGTCAGCTCCGCAGAAAGCTCATTGACGATTCTTACATCTTGACGTAACGGGGCGATCTCCTCTCTGAAGGTCTGAACAGAAGGTTTAATGTAATTGGCATTGTAACTGTATTAAGAGTTATAAACACAGGCTACACACAACTAATTACTTAATCATGAAGTTTGTGCCTTGACAAACAATAACTGTGAGTTCCTGTTCAGTCTCAGTTATTCTCCATTTCATCTTAATTGCTGTTTATCCTTTTATGCTGACCTCATAGGCTCTAATTGGAGACAAATCAAGTTTTAAATGGAAGTTTTGTTGTGCTATAATTTGCATTTATAGTCTCTGCTGCGGTTGTTAACAAACTTAATGTCTACAGCCTCTGTGTGTGCCACATACTGAAGAGAAGTGTTTCCACTGTTGTAGCAAAATCTATTAATAGCCTGTTTTATTCCAAGTGGATGCCTACATGACACGGATATTAAGAGCCATAATTGGCCAGACTGCCCATACCACAGGGAGGCAATCACTGAGATATGACGTGGTGTAACAGACAGCTAAATGAATGCAACAGTGCGGGCGTTTCCTTCGCTCATACAACCTGTGAAGCATTACGTGACTATTTTGGCGCAGCTGTTTTTCTTCTGTCCTCTATTTCTCCTTTGTCACTTTCTCATTGATTGTTTACTGTTTATTAGGAAGTGCTGTCATTTTTCTGCTTGTGAGCTAAATGTGTTGCTTGTTTCTTGGCCAGGTCTCCTTGGGCAAAAAAGCCTTCTCAAATTTGATGAGCAGCATTTACAAACAAACAAGACAGAATCATCAAACCGAGTACATGATCAAAGCGAGTACTATTTGTTCTGAAAATAAAAAAAGAGAGGAGGAGAGAGGAGTGTGGAAATTGTGTGGGAATTCACAGCCAAGTCTTAGTCAGTTTATTGTGCGCATTTATTTTATGGATGTACGTGTTTCAGCTAATACTTTTAATGAATCAAATCTCCATTCGAAGCGCTGACTTTACTGTTAAATCAGTGATTTGTGAGTTAAACACACAATTCACGGTTAAACTGCAAGTTGAAGAAAAGATGACATTTGTTCAAGCTGAGTCAGTGCTGCGAGCTGTAACGATGTACAGATGGGTGGGGTGTCTAACTGCTGACTTCATGCGCTCATGCTATCTATCTGACTCACCATGGTCTTGTCGATGTGGTCCTGCAGAGAGTCGATCAGCAGATCGCCCACAGGCTGCCAGGTAGCTTTGGCCTCCTCTGCCTGAGTCAGCCGCAGGTCGAGCTGGTCCATGGAGCTCTGCAGCTCCTGGAGACGCTCCAAGGCTCCCTCCACCTGACTCTGCCAGCCGCCCATGTGTCCCTTCAGACGCTCCCACCGTTCTCTCACCTCGCCCGTCTGCTTGCGGATGGCCCGGGCCAACCCTCGGGCCTTCTCCTCTGGGGTGAGGTCTGGGGGCAGAGAGGGAACAAAGAAAGAGAGAGGAAGAGTAAGTTATTTTGTCGACAAAGACAGCTTTTGTGCCCTTTGTTACTTTTTAATATACACTTTGTTTTCAGACCACTACATTGTAGCAACTGTGATGTTTTTGTCAAAAATGAAGTGTTAGTATTGCACCTCATTCAAACCTTTGCACTTGACCTGCTGTTAAAGCCGTTAACTGGAGCTTCTTCAATATTATCATAGTAATGTTTTTCAGTTATGTACTTTTATTTTTACTTTACTTTATTTACATGAAGTTATAATTCTACGAAGACAGAAATTGTCCAGATAATTTCATGTCAGATTCTTACGTTTCATTTATAAGCCTTTCATGGGCATTTTCCCTCTTACTGTGCTTTCCATTATTTATGTCCTTTGTAGGATTTCAACTTAGGCAAATAAGAGAACTCAAGATGCAGAGGGAGATGAGGAGGGAAGAAGGTAATAAGAAAAAAGAAAAAAGGATCTCAGTTACAGTGAGGGTGGAAGCGAAGGCAGCCAAGGTACGGTGACAGTGACCAAACGAAATGGAAAAGGGTGAGAGACGCAGGGGATCTAGGGAATGGGTATGGCAGGAAAGGTGAGGGGTAAGGGATAAATGTGACATATCAGAGGACACAGACAGAGAGGAGAGAAGGAAGTGGGGAGAAGAGAAAACCGCTCCTCAAATACTCATTTGAACTACAAAGAAAGATGAGTAGCTTTTATGAGCTCTAAGGCCTCATCGTCAGGGGTAGTGACTGAATTACCATCTTCACCTGTTGCCCCTCTGCAATCTCTTTCTCCCTCCCTCCCTCCCTCACTACCTTCCTCACTCCCTCACACGCATACACACAAGTCAGACATCTTCGAGACACACTGCAGACTGTGCCTCATACAGATAATAATGTGATGGTATCTGTCTTTTGTGATGAAGAATGTGGGGTACAAACAAAACAAAAAGTCAATTAAGTGTCATAAACAAAGCAAAATTACTAAGAGAGAGAGTGTAAGACATCTGAAGTTGTTTCAGACTTCACTGCAGTGTCACTTTGAGGAATCCCACCTCCTTTGATTAAATCAGAAGAGCCGCCTTAATGTTAAATCAGCTTTTTATCTATTTATACAATGAGGAAAGCCTTTGATATTTGTATCAAAGATCACAGACAACAAGCCTATCGGAGTGCGCTCTGAAGTCTTGCCACACCCCTACACAGCCCCTTAGCTTGGTTTAATTATTTACATAGTAGAGTTTTAGTTTGAAGGGAAATGTGCTGACTTAACCGAGACTTCCCTGCCGCATCCAGCGGAGACAGAGACAGAATGCTGAATGAGTCGGTGCATACTTAATTCTTGGGTGCTCTATTAGATATTGGTATTACCACCACCAGCTCGGATTTCAGTGAGTGGTCTTTCAAGGGCACTTAACCTCAGAAGTGGGCCAAATGCACCCTTATTTTTGGGTTAAAGACAACCAGACAGGGTTGCTGTGAATGTCTGAGTGCTTTTTTGGTGCAGAACGTGCAGATTAAGACACACTGCAGATCTGGTAAAAACAAGTCTACAAAGGCACTGAACATGCCATCATAACCTCCCCCGAGTTTTAGTACAGCCAAAGGCCTTTGCTGCATGTCCTCTCCTCCAGTGTCTTTCCCCTCCAGTAAGCTCACTACTGTAATCTATCCAATCATGGAAATAATACCCCGCACCACCAATAAGGAGTATTTAGTCTATATATACTATAAGTGGTACTGCAGTGTCAGTTTTAGTAGCATTTCAAGATAAAGCCTTAATAATATTTCCACATAAAGTTAGAGCACAGTGTGATGAAAAACGAGATTCTCCGAGTTGGCCTTTTTTTTTTTCAAATGGAGAGTGTAAACCTACCGGTCTTTGGCTGCAGGTTCTTGCGTGGCTCTCCGGGACCCTCGATGGGCTGGTCAGCCAGAAACATCCGGGCTTGATCCAAAGTACTGACCACCAAGTGCTCACGTTCCTTCAGTTCTGACCGTAGGGTCTGCAGGAGAAACACAAAGCAGCAGGTTAAAGGGCTTCAGTCTGTAATATATGAAGCTAACTAACTCTGTGACGAGCTGGCAACTTGCCCAGCGTGTACTCTGCCTCCTGCCAAAATTCAGTGACCATGATAAGGAAGAGAGGTTACAGATGGACGGACGGACGAATGGATGGATGATGTGATAAATAGATGCATGTCAACTCAAACTATTTCAAACAGAAAGAAAGTTTGGAGTTTCATTTTAACAGAATTCCTGAGAAAGAAGGAATTAATTCATTTCCTCTGCAGATATATGCATGTTTCCAACTCTTATGTCCTGATTTAGTCTGTGCCAATGAACTTCAAATGAACCTGTTGTATTGTAAACAAGGTGATGTATCCAGATTGCTGATCCCCCCCCAACAGAAATATCCACTAATCAAACAGTTCTGCTTAAATCAGCTCTGACTTTCAGGACATTACAAAAGAGGCACTTATGGCTTACTCACATATGCGCACATACGACCAAAGAACAAGAGCAGCTGTTCATGTTCAGCTTATGCACGAGATAAACAACACTCTCAATGGCTAATTAGGTGAGCGCTGCATAACAAAATGCTTTCTCGGCCTAGTCTTCCCTTATTAGAAAACCAAGAGTGTTAAGAGCAAGAGAGCAGCTACTGTATGTTGAGAGTGTCAGCTGGAGCGAGAGCTGTGAGAACAGAGCAGCGATTGAAGGTGAGAGCACGCGGGTCAAACCAAGCATTTCCTTGGGGTCGGTGTGAAATTAGCTGAGTTATCCGCAGAATAGAGTGAGTTGCTGGGCGCTGTAACCCTGCAGGAATTATCATTACAGAGCAGGATAGGAATACAACATATCCTGTCCATCTTCTTATTACAGACACACACACAGAAGAAGAGATGCTAAGTTCGCAAAACAATTTGACGGACACTTTTCTTAACCTCATGTCAACTAGCCAGTCACAGCTCACAGCAGGCAGTAAAAACTAGAGATAAGGAGTGAGCATGGCATGTAACAGTATAATTATTCTTGTTTTAATATAAGCGTGACCCCAGGGGACTTCATTGCCTATCGGAGTGTGTCATTGCTTTGTGAGGAGGCAATGTAGTTTAAGATGCTGTGAGGCAACTTGATTAGATGGGATGACTCGCTTTGATAAAGTCTCACACTTATCAAACTCATCGAACAGACAAGTGCAGCGGAAATGAGATGCCAAAAATTCTTTTTTTTCGTTCGTGCCCACAACACCGGCTGAGTGACAGATGACAGCATGCTGGGTTCAGCGGGATCGTATATGCAGCACCATCTGAAGAGATAAGACAGGGGAAAGAAGAGCAGGGTAGGAGGATGGGAGGTAACCGTCTGCTCACAGGCTTTGAGATGTACACACTTTTTTTTCTTGTTCTCGCTCTCAAATAAAAAAGCTCATTTCAGGGAGCAACTTCCTGTAAAAGTCAAGTTTAGCCTGCCGCAATGACAATTTCCTACAGCCTCCTGCAGACAAATGTACCCTCGTGCTGAAATGAAGCATCCTGCTGAACACAAATTAAATCACCCCTGCTAATAAATGGTTTGCTCCGTTTCAATGCTTTCCACCTAGCTCACATGAAGGAAACATAATAGGCAGGTAGCTCAGAGAGGGGACCTTGAGAGATAGAAACTAAATGAGAGCTGATTGAGGAAGAAGCAGAGAGGTGTGTATGGGGAGCAGAGATAAGAAAAGGAGGGAAGGGAGCTAAACTCCGAGGACAACTACGAATAGAAACCAACTTTTTGCTTTTTCATTGTTTTTTTTGTTTTGCACTCACAGATTTGTTGGTGACTTGAATCAGGATTTAAAGGGGATTAAATTGAGTGTGAAGAGGTTGTTTATTGGCAAATATTCTTTGCAAGTTGCTTAGAGTTTAGCAAGTCAAATATTCTGATTTCAGTTTTTTAACTTAAAAAAAAAAATCCTTTCCTGCAAATCCCAGATAGTAGCTCAGTCTGCTCACAAATACCATCCCGGTAGAAACATCCCTGGTTGGATCATTCAGAGGGGCCTGATAAGAACCAGGTGTAAAAGGAGCTTATATTCACAACATCAAACTAGCAAGCTGTCTGTGTGCTTCAGTATGCTGTTCCTGTAGTTAAAAAAGCAGCATTGGTTTACTTTACAAAGATATGCAAAATATCCATTACAAGCGAGCAAACTTAATCTACTGCTGAAGACCCTGATGTATTACAAACTACATTAAAAGGGAAGTGAGTGGACTTTGATGGTTTCTTCAAAAACTTTTACAGTTACAGTGACTGTTTCTGATCACAACAGACTGGTACTGTATGCCCTGTATAATGATGGATACTTAAACTGTTACTACTGCCTACATCTATGTCTATTTTGGCCCTGTTTTACATTCAGGTCATAAATGTTGCTTCAGGCCTGATTGATAATTCAGTATCCTCTATCTAACATTTTAGTTTATTAATCAGTACTGATTCATTGTTTAGGCTATAACATGTCCAGAAATGAAAATCATCATCAAAAGCTTCCTGAATCCAAAGTGAATCGTGTTTAAATTGCTTGTTTGGTCCTATCAAAACCCAGAATGATTCAATTCACAGTTATATAAAACAGAAAGAAGCAGCAAATCCTCATATTTGAGAAGCTGCAACCCGAGAATGTTTTTGGTTACAGAATTAATCACTGTCAACATTGCTGTTGGAGAATTTTCTGATGATTGACTAACTTTTTTTTCCAACTAATTCGTTTAGCACTAAAATTATCATTAAAATGTCTAACAATATGATCTTATAATTACATTTTTCTACTAATTTCTGTTTAAATTAGAGATTCCAGACAAGCTGTAATCAAAGAACTAACAACTGGGTAATTGGAGAGTTCAGTTGGGATTATTTTGGGTTATGTGTTTTGCAACTTTGCATGTTGATTTTGGAAAATATCTTTATTTGTTTTCAAGAACAAAATTGAACGTTGAAGCTCAGCTTTTAAGCCCTTTAAATCTTTTAAGTTCTCATAAAAAAAATGGAAATCAAAACACGTACAAATCCTTGTCGCAGTGGGCTGGCGAAGATCATGTGACATGATTGAAAGCCTTGGAACAGCTACTGATTCTAAAGTAAAGAATACAGTAGCAATATCAATATCATGTATCTTGCCTAATGTAACTGTACTTGCCTATTACAATAAATGTTGGAATTTATGACAGCAGTGTTCTGCCAAACATTGTCCTTCAGCTTTAAATGGCTCCAAAGAGTCACAGACAAAAACCTTAGATGGTTGTAACAATGGCTACATAAGTAGTGCCAAGTAATTCCCACTGTTTGAAGCAGCCTCTCTGTCAGCCATCAGCCATTCAGCGCCTGCAGTTCAGACAGACAGCTACACCAAAGACCTTTCCCCAACACTCAAACAAGTCTTTTTTTTTTTTGTGAAACTTCAGTGGGCTCACATTATCAGAGTGCTATATAGGGACACACTTTTCAGAGGGAGCACAAGAGGTAAATATCAAACACATGTACAGCTTTCAGGTTGAGAGAAAAGCTTTTTTTTTTTTTTTCCTGGCAAATCCCAGCTGGCCTCTGAGTGACAAGACAAGGCTGTCTATGTCAAAGATTAAAAGGGGCAGGTCTTTACTTTGCTCTTCTTTTTCATAGATTTTAAGCACTGGCGCATTAGAATATCGTCTGGGCTTGTGTGATTTATCAGGACTCTTGTCAGTCCCACAATACTCAGACATCCAGCCTGTAGCTATGCATGACCTTGGTTGTCTCTATGTGGGGGTGTTTGTGCCCGTGTGTTTGTGTATGTGTGGCAGTAGAAGCAAAGCAAACTCTTATCGCCCATGTGCCCTGTGCTGTGGCGGCGATGAGATACCATCACAACACAGGTACTTTCAGAGCTCTGCCAAACATCCCTCTTCCCGCTCTCAAAACCCTGCTATCACAACGTCTCTGCAATATTACCACCTCCCCTCATCTTATTCCAGGAAAAGAAAAAAAAAGCCCCTGAAATGACTACTACAATGAACCAGCTCTCCACATCAGAGTACCTGACAGGCACTCAAGGAGCATTCTCAATGGGGGTACACTCACATCCAGAAAAAATTGCAAGAAACTGATGACTTCTTATTATTCTACGGCAAATAAAAAGAAATAATTGAGGGGAGAAGTGTTTTTGGGATATTTGTGGTTATGACAAATGTTTTTAACCTTTGTCGTCTGAGCCAAATGATATTATACAGTTACACAGTTCATGAAGGAGTCTCAGAGTGACTGTGCTTGAAATATTCATTGCTCCTTTGCCCTTAACATCCACTATTCTCGATATGTTGTTTGAACTCATACTGTCTGACATGCTTTACTAACCTGCTGCTTCCATCCTTGAGTGTTTTGAATAAGTAAAATGCCCATGCATGTCAGAAATCAACCCGACTAAAATAAAACAGCAAAGCACAGTTAAATAATAATGCATGCAAGTTTCTTCAGTGACGATTACTGACACAACAGTTATTTTATTATTTTCTTTAAAATATGTATTGGATATGTTTATTTTACAATGCTGGGTTACTATCGCTGAAATTATTTACATGGATTTTAGAGCACTGAAGAGACTTTGGAGAGTCTGAAGAGAGATTTTCTCTCGCTTCTGGCAAAAAAATAGATTTTTCAAGTCTTTCATTATCAGTGCAAATCTTCGACAAGGTGTTCCACTGTGTGGCTAGTCTGTCGTTTGATGCTGGGCAGGTATTATACAGTTGGTTTTGACAGCTGGAAACAGTGCTGAAAACAGCCCACAAAACAAAAACCACGAGCTGAAAGACAATAAAATGCTCCATGGAGCTGAAGGGACTTTCAGAGTTGGATGATATTCATCTGTGAGCTCACAGACATTTGAGCCACTGTTCATACAACATTATTTGATTATAGCAGGATTCATTTTGCAGTGTTTTAAACTGCTGAGGTGTGGTGTAGACATATTCCACTGCTGTGGATAATAAAACCTGCAATCTTTTTTTTTTTTAAAGACATACACTCTAAAACAAAACTGTATTCAGCAGAGCTGAAAGCCCACCAACAAAATCATGAAACTGCTGCCAACAAATGCAAAACAACCAGACAAAAACAATTAAAAGTTACTCGGAGTGAGGAGACTCTGAGTTCTTCCTTCCCTAAGAGATAAGGCAAAGTCCAGCACAGCAGTTTAATCCATTTCTTTCTCGTTTATGACCTGTCCGTTCAGGTGCAAATGGTGCTAATCAATCATGCAGGCACAATGATTTAGATGGGTCCTGTAGCGAATTATTAGACGCTCCACACTTTAGACAGGGTAATTGTACGCCGCTTAAGCATATTGAGACATATTTAACTGCCATGTCAAATAAATCTAAATTTAAACAGAATCATATTCTGCCTGTTTGTCTTCATATTTCATTGTTCTAAAAACAAGCGCTTAAGCAGATCCAGATCGGACTGTCCTAACAACGCAGACAAAAAGCCAACTGTTGCTGAAAGATAAGAGCTGTTAAAAATGCCCACAAGCACTCAGCCCCTTGTTCTCACCCCTTGATCTAAAAGCTGTTAATTTAATAGAGCAGATTGATGAGTTTAATCAGCTGAATGCTGACAAAGGCCTTTTATTGGATAATTGAATGTGCGATTAATAAATGCTATTAGGGCCATTTTAGAAGGGAAAAACAGACACCGATCAATACACAGTGGAGGGAGCAAGAAGTCACTCAAGTCAGACAGGACAATACTCATCCCTCTGCATATCTTTCACTTTTTTTCAAACTCCTCCTGGGAGCTGCCAAATGAACGTCTGCTTTCAGGCTGAATTGAATACAGCAGTTGTGTTAGATGATGTATATCCTAGAAGACAAACAGGTGAAAGTGCACTGTATTTGTCTTTTCTCTATTGAGCTCCTTTCTTTCTCATATAAGCCTCTTTCCATCCTCTGTCTTCCCCGTTTCTCTTGATCTAATTTTGCCTCTGTTTGCCGTTTCCTGTCCATCACTTTCTCCTCCGTTTGGACCACTGCCCTCTCAGATTTTTCTTCCTTCTGATTCTTTAATAACAGCAATATCAGTTGCTCTCTGTTGGGATAAGTGGCTTAGCCTTTCGTTTTTTATCTCTTCAAGCCTCCTGGAAAAAAAGACTTTCCACTTAGTCCTTCTAAGCCATCCCTTCCTCATAGATACCAATTTTCACATATCTATACGGATTTCCCCCATCACACTGACAGAGCAGTTGGTGTGCGTATGCATGTGTGAGTACAGGGGACATGTACGAGTGTGTGTGACAGTATTGTTGTAAGCAAGTAACAGAGCATGACGTGTTCAAAGCCCCAGCCTTTTGTGCTGCTCAGCCCCTTCATCCCTCTCAGGGTCAGCAAGACCTCCAGGCCAATCTATTAAGAATACAGAGGAGAGGGAAGGGAAAAATATAACATGGTCAAAATGAAAAGTGAGCCTTCAACTCCCCTGTTTTTTTATTTCCTATTTCAGCATCTTAAACCTGAAGTCCTGGAGATGAAAAAGGGAAAGGGGAGAGGATAGCATGGGAAATCTTGAGACATTAAGGTGAGGGAAACCAACAGCAGGACAGAAACCAAAGAGACGAAAACGAGGCAGAAGAGCTGAAAGAGGGTAATAGGAAAAGGAAGGTGAAAGCAGAGATGCAGGAGGATTGTATTCTCCTGTGGTTATTGTGTGCTCTCCGTCCCACTCCTTATCTAATGGACCTTGTCTGATCTGCTGGGTTGAAGCATGTCTCTCTGTCAGACACAGAAAAAAAAATCATCTCAAACCTCAGAGGACAAAACTTGATTAACTCGGACAGTTGTTCATTGTCTCATGACAAGATGTAAACAGAACTGAAAGTGTAACCATTTTGAGCCCTTGGTTACAGGTCTCTTTATTCCCATAATCACAATTATTTACAAATTCTTCTTAAATTCATACATTTCCTTCCTCCTTTCCTTCAGAGAGAATATGCATCACAAAGGCCAGCTCATCGCCAAATTCTAGTTTCTGCTCACTGGATTTTTTCACATAATCTGTAATGCTTTCGAATGACACGTCTTCATTAAAGACTATACTTAGCAGGCATTACAGCGGCCAAGAAATTGATTGCCTGCCGATGCAATGAACCCCACTCTGTTTCTACAGTAGATCAGTTATCGACCTTTCTCAATATTTTGTCTTGGAAATTACTCGCCGTAAAAATACACCATGTTGACTGTTTTTATGCTGAAGCTTTAGTTCCCCGATTCTTTTTTAGGGTTCTCTTAGTTTATAGACTTTTATTAAACGTGTAAAGATTTTGTTTCGTTCATCTTCACATCTCAAAACTTCATTTTTTTCCTTCTTCTAGTACTGAGGTGTTTTTATTCACCTCCTTATGATTGAGGATACACACTGTATCTCATTTCAGCTTTTTTAGAAGCTGATTGTGTCTCTGTGTGCATGATTGCTCAATGAGTCTTGATTAGTATCATATCTACCAAAAATTTAATGAGAAAATGTAATGCAATACATAATTACATAATAATAAACTCTAATAAAATCTAACACATCCTTCAAGTAGAACACGCGCAGGGATACATGCTGTGTGCGCACGCACAGATAGAAATATGTTTTTGTTATATACACCTTGACACATACGTAATGGATGTGTTGATCTCTCTCATTTCATCTGTGATCCTCCACCCATGCATGACAGCACATGTGTTTACTCTCAAGGCGTTTTGTGAACAAAATAACAGTGGGGTGAACGGGCTGTGGAGAAACGCATTACGATTTCAAGAGCAACATCAACAGTAGCGGCGACCAGCGGACTGGGAGTAAACAGTAGCCACGGGGTGAGTCATCTATCTGAAAGCAATTACACGCCAAAGCACTATCACAATAACTAGTGGTTACAATAAATAATACAGTGGGGAACGTGGGCGACAAATGGCAGCGGTGACAAAGGTGTGAATGGGTCGGAGCAATGAAGTTATTGATCACTCGCTAGAATAAATGATACAGTGTGGAGTAAGAGTGATAAATAACAACAATTCTAAGAATGACGTACTGTAGAGGGAACGACAGCAAACATCGCGCATGGTGTCTGCTGAGTGACCAATAACCGATTATTAATCATGGAGATTGATGTGTCCATGATTCATTCATTCACATCATTTCACAGCAATCTGTAGTTTAGCTAAACGTATTATACTCACCATGCTACTACTTAGCACTAATGGTAGCACTTTGTTTTGGCTCCAAGCAGGAAAAAATAGTGGCCTCTCTGGTAACAAACTTTCTCATATTACAGCTTAACAGGACACTAAAATATGTTTCCATGTTTCCACATTTAAGGAAAGGATGAAAACCTGACCAAGCCTTGTTGTTAGAAAGAATCCAGGTTTAAGACACTTCCTCACTGGCTTCACTTTTCAGGACTGGACACTTTAACCACTAATTATACTGTCACTGGCAGAAACACATACTCCTCTGTGACAGAACTTTTTGGAAACTTGAAGAAAAACAAAGAGGGACAAATATGATAAATCTTGTAAAGCGTGTCAGGAACATTGCCTGTGGTGACAGTACGCACCGTGCAGTGGTTCTGCTGTTGCAGCAGGGTGGGGACATCTCCCCCGATGGGCATCTGCTTGGCCAGCTCCTCATCCTTCATGCAGATCCACCTCCACAGCTCCTCCAGGAGGCCCAGCAGACGAGACCAGCGCTCAGCACTCGCCTCCAGATGGGCTCTGGCAACATAAACCATTGACTATTATTATCCTGTATGTATTTTTAACTCTCGCTGTTGAAGCACATATGCTCTTATACTGACAAAACAAACACACATCTGTACTGTAGCATTGTTTCTTCTTTTTACAGTACAATACATGGAGCACCTATTAAAAGGCTGATATTTGTTTACTTGTATGAAACTGATTATATAAAGAGTTTAAAGAAAACTAACTACTAAATGATGAAAAAAAACACCTTTATTACTATAAAACCCAACACTCTTGAGGTTGCTTCTCTTCTTGAGTGGATGTCAAGGGAACACAGTTGGCTGTTAATTGTGTGGGTGGTAGCATGCACTCAATATGTGTTGATAAGCACTTTTGTTTTTCTCCTTTGCTCCAGGCATAATATATCTGAACACTGTGTACAGAGACCTCCTATCGCCGCACCCTGAGTTAGCCATAATTACACATGTACTGCAATTAAGGCATAATGGGCTGTATACAATCAACACGCACGGTTTTCACCTCCTCTCCTGACTATCACACACACATATATACACACACACACACACACACACACACACACACACACACACATACACACACAGACTGATCTCTAGCTGTCTATTTATCGCTTGCTTGTCTTCCTGTGGAATAAGTCCAGCCTATTAGCTTTGCACTGCTTGACCTTGACTCACTCCCATTTATCCTCTCCTGGTCAAAACGAACACTTTTCAGTGCAGAACCTATCCTTGCACCTTTTTTTTCCTAATTTCCTCCAGTTTCACCTCAGCCTCTCTAACCTTTCCTTCCGGCCCTGTAGCTTTGTTATGCTCTTGTGCTCTTCCCTCCATCCTCCCTTCTCCTCTTTGAACATCTCCATCTGGCCCTGTCAACTTCACTTCCACCTTCACTTTCTTCACCCTCTGCATCCCTGCCCAATCTTATTTATTTATGCCAAGATTATGGCTGATGCGGCATTGTCTCTGTCCTCAGAAGTTTATGTGCCACTGCGGTGGCTCTCAGGTTCTTTTGGAGCTGTATTTCATCCCTGTGCTCCATGGCTGACATCTGGAACACAGGAGCTACTGTATCCGTGCAGCTGAAAGTAAACCCACCAACCCACAAGGATATTCCACAACGTGCTGTACGTCATGTGTGGTTTCCGATGAATCTAAGACCATTGAGTCTTGAGCTGAGACACTTGAATGGTCTGACCAACAGTAAGGGAGACATTATGAGTAAGGGCAGAGTTCAGCATATTGTTAAGTTAACAGTCTATTGTGGCCTTGGACTAAACTCTTGATTTGTGACAATGAAACTATATTATTGAATGAATCAGACACCTACAATACTTGAACACCTGCCATGACTGACCAGTGACAAAATCTTTTTTTTCCCTTTCCACACTTAAGAGTAGATAAAGAGCAGACAACTGAAATCTGAGCCACACAAACACCTGGGATGAATAGATTTCTATATGTAAGTATTGGATAAAGGTTTACTGACCGGATGTTGGCTGATTTGGCCTTCAGGTCACTCCAGCGTTGGTTCATGTCATCCAGTCTGTGTTGGAGGAACACGGCTTCCTCTGAGCTGCCCAGAGCCTTGACCATCTTCGACTTGTTCCCGTCCACACTCTTGTAGATGTCATTGTGGGCATCGATCTCAGCCTGGATGTCCTACAAAGACAGAGACAGAGAAGTATTGTCACAACTGACCATATGCTCTGGTAAGCTTAAGTTTCTGAGCAAATGTACAGCCAAGTAGTGAAGCAGAAGTTCATATCAAAATCACCCAAAAATGGACGTCACACTGTTTTCTTGGCTGTCACGGCTGATTATTCATGAACCGAATACAACGATGGATTTTGTCGCGAGGACTTGTCTTGAGGGAGTTCACGGTGTACTGCACACTGCATAACATTTCCAGAGGGCAGAGAAGTTTATATTTTCATTGAATGTCCTCGAGGTACTTTTTGACTGTTTGACTAAAAAGATTTAACTTCTGCCCTGTCACTGACTTCGAAGGCCCACCCCATCCAGGAGCAAGTCCCTAAGCGATAACTGCCTCCATGCTAATGCTGCATCGCGTTATAGCAGGGCTACACCAAAGCAAGCTTTGCTAATGTCATGCTGGGATACAGTATGGTATACTGTTGTATTGCGGTGCTATTCCAAAATGTTATGTATTTATGCATGTACGTGTGGCTGCAAGTGGCCACTGCCTTCAATACTGTGACGAAGCACAATTTTTTCCACGTGTACGTTTGCGTGAGTGTCCTTAACAAGGCAGCTCTATTACACAAGCCCATCTCGAAGGGTATGTGCGAGTGTTTGTGTGCGAGGACTGAACCACAAGGGGGGCTGACGCAAGCAGAGGATCCTGTCAAATGTGTTATTTTTAGATGTGTAAAACTGCTCTACTTCTTCTCTCTCTCTCTGTCTCTGTTGGGACTCCCCTCAGCTCAACCAATTTGAACTGCAGATAAAGAAAAATACTCCAATACCATATGGATGAGTGTAACATCGCCTGCAGCACCAAGACAGATTTGCAAATGGGGCAAAATGAGAGTAGATAAGAGAACTATAATGAGACCTATAGCCTGCAAGAGTCTAGCATTAAAAAATGGTCATTGTGAGTGAAATGACCCTTCCTCAGTGCCTAAGGTTGTTGGTTGTGTATCTCTCTCATTGTGGCGTAACAGATTGGAAATTATGCAATAAACCAAGTTTCATTTTACAATTACTGTAAAACTGCCTTATCTAGAAAAATGCAATTAATGTTGCTGCACTGTATTATTGTCATCTCTGCATTATTAAAATAAATTAACAGTTTAAAAAAGTGGTTATGAACAGTTAGCAAGAGAGTCTCCTCAGTTTTCGCAAATTAAGTGAAAGTATTCCAGAGTTAAAACTATTTGTATAGTTGTTATAGTGCACAAAGGTCACACATGTCACTAAGTAAACAATATACATATATTATGTTACCATTATCACACACACACACACACACCAACATAAATATCACAAGACGTGGTACCACACAGTGGATGTATGTTCAATGTACATGACAACATAGAGTACATTAAGTGGGAGATGTAACCCGCTACAGTAGAACTAGACTACACACAAAATAACCATCAGTTACCACAGACATCTGTGGCACAGTGCTGTAATTACTGAATGCCAATAGACATTTCACAAAGGCTGAAGCAAATCCCTGCACTGTGATCTGAAAGGATAATCGCCCGCTGGCTTTTTGACACAAATCAAATGCCTCTTAAAAGGTCATCGAAGGGAGAAAGTGAGTGAGGGAAAGTGACGGAGAGGGACAGACGGGCAGAAAAAGAAAGATAGAAGGACAGACAAAGAGTAAGACTGTGAGACAGCGAGTCAGACAAGTCAGTCACTTAGCTAGCTGGCTGTGTTTCAAGTCATTACCCAAGTGCTTCCCTTTTCTTTTTCTTTAGCACTTATACTTCCACTGAAGGTAACAATGACTGCACACACACAGCTCAGAAGGCACTGACTGTGTGGGCATACAAAGGCACATACATTCATTTACAAAGCTCCCTTTGAATTTTATTTCATCCACTGAAAAGCTACTTTTAGCCAGTGGTTTACATTATGTATGTCAATGTTTATCCTAAGGTGCCTAAGTGGGTTGATGTATCACTCTCTTTCTCTTGCTCACAGAAAGAAAACCCAACAGGTCATCATGTCAAATTTCCTGTTTGCCACTATTCTGTTTTATTTATGGGTAACTCAATATGGGCATTTCAGTCCTAGCATTTTGCATTTGTGCTTTCCATCACCCATGCATACACACACACACTGTAGTGTAGATGCTGAAGACCTTGATAAATTGAAGCAAGCGATATACATTTGTGAGCACAAAAGATACGTAACAAAAAAGCACATATGCATAACACAGAGGGTTAATGACTGAACTGAACCACTGCTCTTCTGGCGTGCTACCACACGAACACTATGTGTGGGCAGAAAGGCAGTAGAAAGGTGAATGGTCCTGGATCTTATGCACACTTTAATGAGTGATAAAGATTTCTTGGCCGTGAGCTGTTTGGAGTGCAGGTAGGATGCGACAGAGTCTCCCTTGGAAACTGAAGTTATGACTGTTACTTTATGAAGGATAAAAGCATAAAACACACAGTTAAGTTGTGGCTGAAGTAAAATCCACACAAACACACTCTCCTTTTGATGATAACTTGACATTAAATAGGTATTTCACATTGACAAATGACAATGACCCTTACTGGGCTTAGCCATGTTTGCCTTTAGCCCGTAACACAATTACTGTAAAGGTTTACTTTGACAAATTAAACCTAATTCAAGACTCTGGGTCTCATTCTATACTAATTCCCTCTCTGCATGGTAGCACTCTCTAATAACTAGCAAAGCAAGCCAGAACCGATTATTCCATTTTAATGACTCCAATAATGAGTGCTCAGACCTCATAAAGCGGCCCAAATTAGGTCCACAGCTACAAACACAAGGAGAGATGGATAATGAATGGTCACTGTGTTTGTATTCATGCTGTTGGAAATATTGCATTCAAAAGCCACTGTGAGACCTAGACCAAGCTGTCACCAAAAACGCATCCTAAAATCTGTAGATATATACCTGTTCCAGCTTTCTGAGCAGCTCCTGCAAGCTGAAATTCAAGCCAATCATATTGGAGTGTGTGAACGGACTCCTCCCACTTCCTGCAGTGCCTACATCTTCTCTATTGTCATACAGGTGGACGATCGGCAAGGAGTCACCACAGGTAGGTAAGTCCTCCTGTGGTTACGGTCAAAACAGTTAACGCCAAGGTCAGGGCTCAGATCAGTAGTAAATCCAGAGTATGAAAAATCTTGAATCCAACCACAGAGAAACCCTGCTCTTGTAAAAAAAACAAACACAAGAGGGTCAAATCTGGGTCGCAGTTCCAAAAAAGACAATTTACACACTTCACACACCACTTGGCAGCATCTGTGCATGCGTGCCGCAGTGTGTGCTCGCCCAATCCCACCACATGTTCGTAGCATCCTCTTGGGAAAGGCAGCCGAGCCAAAACGGGGGTTGACAACTACCCTGCAGTCATGCTTCAGAGCTGGGACTGGGATTAGCAGGACGATTGGTGCCAATGGAGGTTTGACAAGTAGAGGCTGGAGGCTGACAGCTAAGTTCCTCTGGCCAGAAATGGGGCACTGAAACTAGGAGGGATATCCAACAAATCTTGGGTGGAGGTCTGCAAAGTGGAGATAAAGGCTTGTGTCTTTACGGGACAGGCAGGCTGATGTAAACCTCAGCGTGAAAGAGGACAGGTCTGGCTTTCTCCTTCAACTTTGTTATGCTTCCCTTCCTCCACTTCCTCCCTGGGCATGAAGGGAGCCGTTTACACGATGTCCGGCAGTCAAACCCAGGGCAGGGCCGGGGCATTTGTTTTCAATTACTCTGATAAAAAGCACTCTATCCAGTCACACAACGCCACACACTTCAAGAGGATAGACGTCGGCACAAAGAGGCACATGGCTTGCTCGCGTTCCCCTGAGTAAAGGTAACAGACTCAAAGAGACAGTCACCTCTGTGTCTGTCTTACTACCCGCCCCTCAGGTCTCCAGCCCCGCTCTGGTCTCGCTCTATCACACCCTCCTAATCACTGCCATGACCAGGCCACTTAGTCAAAGAATGCAGTCTTCTTTTTCTGGAGCCACGTGTTTGCCAGCAGCTGCCTCAAGACTCTGCGTTTCAATCCTGGGTAGGCAGTCTGACTCGTCGGCCTCTTCGAGTTGAAGCTCCTCCGATTATCTCTTTGCCTCTTGAGAAGGAGGAGAGGTCGATCTGTTTGTCATCCTCTTCTTTCTTCGCCCTCGGGACGAGAAAACTTCTTTAAAAGTTACGTTTCTTCTTTGGCTTTTTGTTCCCTAGGGGGTAGCACAAACTCCCAGGCTGGTGTCCACATCTCTCTCTCTCTCTTCTTCCTCTGTTGCTCTCGTTCTCCCTGGCCACTAGCCCCACTCTTTCACACAGCTGTTTATTATTTTGATCAGTATCCTCCCTTTCCCCTCCTCTCTACCTCTCTCTCTACCTCTCTCTACCTCTCTCTCTCTCTCTCTCTCTCCCCCTTAAACCAACTTGACATACTACACACCCACTTCCTGAGGCCTGTATGGGCAGAGAGCATGGTAGAGAGGGGAGAGCTTTGCAGAAAGGTACGGATTTCATGTGCAGTTCAGTAGTGAAATCAGTATTCAAAAGCAAGAATGGCTAAAAGATCGAAGTGATGAAAGTAAGGAAGTGGGAACAGTGCAAGTGCAGGATGACAGCATCAGAGAAATAAAAAGGATGTCTGGGAGGGTTAAAAGAGAGAAAGTGAGGGCAGAGGGCCAAGTGAACGGAGCTCCACTTGTGAAACTTTCTACCTTTTTAGCTCAGAGGGATGAAAACACAGCTATCTTGTCAAAAGAGTTGAAAGAAAAGAGATGGACGTTTGGGATGGTGGGGTGGCTGGATGTCAGGACAGGGCAGATATAATCTTCTGCACAGAGACATTATTCACATATTTCTATCATTGAACAACTGCTCTCTTTTGCGACTCCTTGAATTGCTGAAGCCCCCAACAGTTCAGATCCCACGATCCGAATCCCTTCAGCCGGCAGAGGACTGTGTTATGGAAGCCCTACAATTCCTACTGTAGAAAACAAAATACTCAAACCTTTAAATATGTTTATAAAAGGGAGTTATAACACGTTTGGTAGATGCTGTGGTTTATAGGGCTACGTTAAATAGGTGTAAGTATTAAATCAAAATTAATTCCATGTATTAAACCTGTAAGTGGAAGTGTTTGTGTGACTGACAGTGAGGCTGTGTTGGCATTTTGAACAGCAGGGGAGACATGTGGTGTGCATCAAAGACGCAGACAGATGGCTGTCAAGTGAGAAAAAAAAAGGAAAAATACAATACAATGTTGAATATTCATGACAGAAAGACTTTGAAGTGTGCTTAGCTAATTAAAAATATTTGCATACTTGAGGCCCTTAAACAGCATTTTTGATGTATGCCGACAAATATACTATTTGAGGGCTTTCCAGTGGATGATGTCAAATGAACTGGTGGAAAATTGGCATATTTGACAAGCATAACTAATTCAAGGGGGGGAAAGAGAGATGAAACAACCTCTCTGTGAAACGTGTTTCACACACATCTTTGACTAACAAGGGTTTTGATGCTTTAACTTGCAAACAGCTATGAGAGATTTGCAACAACAGATACTTATTAAGACCACAAACACACGTATGAAGCTTATGGCAGGAGATGTGGGGGTTAATGACAGGCTACATTACTAAACTAAACAGATTAGGACCATTACAGGGGTAAGAATGTCATGCTTCCAGTCCCTCTGAAAAAAAGAGGAGAGGAGGGAAAAGTAAAGTTCACTGATTGAGAAGAGGGCGACAGGGAAAACAAAAATAAATAATAAAAGTCACCAGAGCACAGAAGAAAACATAAGAGAAACAGAATGAAATGCAAGAAGGGATTTTTGACCTATGGTTCTCGCCAAGGAGGATTTGGGAGAGCAAAGAAAAGATCAAGGTATTTAACTAGAAACTGAAAGACTTTTATTTTACAATGTAAAATTAGGATAACACAGAGCGAAGGGAAGTTTTTTCCAAATAGAAGAACGTAACATTATGTACTGATCCTCTCCGTGATGGCTTTGGTTGGTCTACTTTTCTGGCTGCAGAGGGTAATCGTTTACATCAGTATTGTTGGGACTGACTCAGCCTTTCTGGCCTTCAGCTGCACAAATCAATATTCTTACATTAACAACGGATCAAATGACTATGTGCAATCTGAAAGGGGTCACTCAGAGTGACAGAGATCTTTTAGCTTGTTGTTTTAGTTTTTGGTCCACAACTTTACTGTCTTTACTCTCACTGCTCTCATCAAACTAATTTCCATCCACAGCAGGCAGCTGTGTTCAGCGAGAAAGCCCCGGATAAATGGACTGTACACGACCTGCAGCAGGCAGCACTCAGCAAGTTGGTGAACTTTGGAGCATTTAGCAGCTAAAGAGCCAGATATTTCACTCAGGATTTAAGGGAGACAAAAACAGAGCTAAAGAGACGACAGCTTTATGAGCTGATGTTTATCCTGTGCATACAGCTCTTATAAGCTTTGGCATCACTTTAGTGCAGCAGAAAATAAAATCTGCTAAAAGCTATTCCTGTTTTTTAATATTAATTTTTTCATCCTAACCAGCTGAAAATTCCGCCAAAACAGAAGAAATATTATTCAAAAAGAACAAGTGGGACAAAAGGGAGAACCACAAAACCACCAGGATTCTAAAATATCCGAAATATATTTGATAAAATCCTCAAAAAAAAAAAAAAAAAAGCAGCTAACCTTATCTCACTATGAAGCATCTCAGCATCTCAGCTTTAAAAAAATAATAATTGGAGAGAAGACTGCCCAAAGAGAAAATGTGAAAGAGTCAAAGAGCAGCTGAAAGTGAGGAGGCAGAAGCAGAACAGTTGTGCTGTCTCGGATGATGTCAAGAGGACGCGGAGGCCATAGCATCTAAATAAAGTTGGGTAAGCATATCGCAAGATCGCAAACAGAGCAAATGAACTCCAGAGTGAAGCAACACAAACATGGCCTCATAAACACACACACACAAACACACCGGGACTCAAATCCCACTAACAGACATATCTTCCTCGGTACAGCTCAGTGGCTATTCCCCAGTCGGATCATTTAAGACTCATCCAATCTCATCTAATCCAGACTTTGTGCCTCTACAGTGGACAGTCTCGGGCAAAAATCAATTTAGCTGCTGCATTCCACTGTAATTCTCAGCCTCACAAATAGACGACATCTGATGAAGTCACTTCCTGTGCCCCAGGTTATCAGTGACACTCCCCTTCCTGTTAGGATGGCAGCACTCTTCCGTTGAGATTAGGACACTGATTTGTGTGTGTCTAGTAGTAGTAGTAGCTCGTCTTCGGTGCTCATTTAGCAGTGGAACAAACATGCATACTGAGGAAGAAATCGTAGTGGGTGTGCTGATGAGGTGAAAGAGCTCTTTCTATAAGTTAGAGGGCTCTGGTGCTCTGTATTCATATGTATAAACGCTCCTATTTAATTTAATGTGAAATTGTGCAGTGGCAGTAGCTCTTTATACTTGAAGGTTGTTAAGCAGCGCTTTACTCAAATGCTCAATAGTGTAAGCCCTCATTCTTTTTTTTTTTTTTTTCAGAATACGATCACATTGCCAAGAGTAGCTTTAGCCGTCACATCCTGTACACGCTTTGCTTTTGTCGACTCAAGGTTAGTGCAGATCCCTGTTTGATTGTTGGGTAGGAGGACGAATGGAGAGAAATTATTTGGTGCGTGAATACAAACACACTGATGAAACCGTGCTGTTCAAGGGCATGTTTGTGTCATCTGCTACACAACCTGTGTGTCCAAAACGAATCATGACGACCACAAACGCATAACTTATATTTACAGCATATATACAGCAGCTGACAGGGCAGAAGCATTGCACGAAGCTAGCAATTCATTATCTTCGCATTGCAGTCTCAGAGCTCAGTGCTCACACTGCCAGGGTGATGTACTTTTATCTGACAAAGCCTGTCCACATGACTCCAGTGAAGGCCTTGCTAATCTAGTATCTGTCTAAATCTGAACTTCTGTATGTCCAATCCACACAATTCCAGATGAAAGTCAAGATAGGTCCATAAGAAACAAAGCAACAGCAAGTTGAGTGTAATGGAAATAAGGACAAGATGAACAGCAAAGTCAAACCAATAAAGCATGTCCCTGAACTGTTAATGTGCACATTAGAAAGCCACTGTCCGACACTCAATTGACAGCTGACCTCTACTGATGTGACAGAACTGCCATTAGAAACCTTTGACTGGAGTCAAAGGTCGGGCGAATCACTAATAACTTATTCCAGGGATCCGATAATGGACCACGTGTCACATACTTGTAATCATAAGCAAGAAAAAGGACATCCTGGAATTCATATGCAAGCTCCTAAACAAGGAAATTGAAATTGATTAGGAGCGCTATGTGCTGTTTCCCGATAATCAGCTATTGATTCTGGTGGGCCGTTTGTGTTTTTTGTGCATCTACAAGACACTTGGGAGAAAACCCTGAGATTGAGACAAAATGCAGAAGCTCACAGATGCTAATCCGTGTGCTTGAGATGAAGAAAGCGGGGGGGCGGGGGGGGAATTTACCGTATCAGTGGTCAACCCTAACAAACAGATTGTTTCCTGTGACTGCTTCACAATAAAAGCCATGCTGTGTTTCACCAGTTGAATGATTTTAATGTGAAGTAGCAGCAGTAGAAGATGTTTATTTTGCATTAGCAGTAACTTAATATAGCTCTCATAGGAGCTGTAAGGGAAGCGAGAAGTCAGCAGTGAGGCAGATATCACTAAAGATTCAATTACAAATTTTAACTCCGGAATGCATGAATCATTTCTTTGTGAATAAGTCCCACCTGGGAATGGGAGAACGCACCACTAACAATAAAGGCTACTATATAAAGATGTAATTATAGTATGCAAATACATCAGATATGTATTGGTGGAAAAATGACAGCCATAAACTACCAAAAACTCAAAGGATTCAAACTTTAACATAGTTCAACACTGAAACTGAGGCCTCCAGTGCGACAAGAAATAATTAGCTGCTGGAGACGAGACCTTTTTTTTTAAGCAAAAAGAGTTCCAGTCATTGAATCAAGGAAAAAAAAATCAACTTGCTGAATTGGATATTAAAACCAGAGGCCTGCTGAGGGCCCTCTGCATTCTTATCACCCTGCTCCTCACTGGCATTCAAAGACTTCTGTCCTTCCCTCTTTCCTTTTATCATTGCTTTCCTCCAGCGAGGCATCTCTTCCACTTTCTCTCCACTCCCCCACAACTATTTGAAGTGCTCTGCCTCGTGGGAACTGAAGATCTTGACCGTGGTGGGTGGTCTGTCAGCACGTAACCGCGGTAAACTACAGTAGAAAAAAAAAAAAAGTCACTGTGACGTGATCGCTTCTGAAGCTGCTGTCATCTCCACCGCAGGCCAAGATAGGAGTACAATTAGCGGGTGATCCCACCACCTGCTGTGTTTAGTGGGGAGAACAGGGCCTCAAAAGGTTAGGTGACTGCGCCAATCAGACTGTTGTGCTAACTAAGTGTTGTTTCCCGCTGTAGAAGACCACTGTGTGAACTAAAACTCTGGAGGATGCTCCTGTGGAGTTAGGGAGCCGATGCCACAATAATGGGCCATCACACATCACAACGAAGACCTCCCAGTCGGAAAAAGGAAGATGAATGATGATAGAAAAGCTAAAACAATATGCTGTACGACACCCTCTCTGTCAACGCACAGACTGAGAAAGTCGCATCCAAACACACAGACAGCCTTGAAGAAAATGACTGTCATCATACTATAAAACCAGCAGACGGCCATGTTGGGCTGGCCTGGAGCAAGAGACGAGATGAGCGAATTTGATGGATGGAAGGAGATGGTGATGAACTAGTACATACTTAAGCGAATGAAGCAAAAAAAAGAAAATTAAGAAAAAGCGAGAGGCGGTAATAATATCGGTGAAAGAACAGATGGCATCATCAGAATACCCTAAAGAGAGCAACACTGAAGACAAATGTGCAGAAAGTGAAGTGCTGAGGCACGAAGGCATGACAGGATTTCCTCGAGTTACTTTTCAATCATTTGTTGTTTCGGTACCAGAGAAAATAGATTGATGATGAATAACAGGTAGCGTGGGAAAGGCTGTATTTAAATCCTCCTTTGCCTCCACCACCCCCGCAAAAAAACATTCCACTGGAGTTTGTGAAAACAGCCCCAAAATCCACCTGATAATCACACTCTTTCCACTGAAGTCACATATTCATCAACAGCAGCACATCCATCCCACACATCCTGTTTAATATACTCCCTATATCAACCTAATAGGATTTTAAAAGAAGAAATTACTCTTGGCGTATACATTTTCTTCATAAATATTAACACTGCCCTGCTTTTCACCCTCAACATCAAACATTATCCTCGCCTTCCAGCGGCAAACTGAGGAAAAACAAAACCATCGTTCAGCTGTTCAAAAGGATGACCTTAAAATCTCTGGACACCGTGAACTTGTAAAAACTGACCGCTCTTCGCATACTGTTTACAACTGCCTTTTATTGAAGTTTCAGACATGCTGTTCAGCTCTGGTGTGACATTTACTTTCCCTTTCTCTGAGACAATTTACAGAGAGTTCACATTGTTCAAAGGAAGGGGAAGAATTTCGTAGTCCAGTGTGGCCCTGCTGTTTGGAGTTCAGCTTTGAGCGTGCAGAGATGAAATAATCTGACAGCTTCCGTGCGCCCTAAAACAGCCGTTCTATTGATCTTATAGATAGGCCAGATGGGATTTTGAGAATTAGAGCTTCATTACGGTTTAAAATCTATATATATGACACAGCTCTGCTGATTGAACATTGTTGAATCGATGTCCACAACTCATATTCCACTCTGTGCCTGTCTCAGTTTAATGAAAAATACTATGTCACTGTAATCAAGCACTGAAAACGGCACACAGAAAACAAGCAGCACTGATTGGATGATGGATCCAGATTTCCATGAACCAAACTCGCACAGCAGAAGGGTGTGTGCGACTGAAAACATGCTACATACAGAGTTCCTGTCTGGCCCATGGGGACGATTCATTGGGTGTGACGGATGCAGCGGTTCAAAGGAAAGATAAGACCCTAGAGTTTCCAAACAGTGACAGTATCAGACACAGATCAGACATTTTTAGGGACCAAAAGTGACGCTACACATTCAAATTTATTCAAGTCAAAATCACAGCTATTGAACTCTACACCCTAAGGGTTTAAACCACAGACCATAAACTGCAAATGTCCCCAGTTTGAGGCCAATTGAGGACTTTTGTTGTGTCATTCCTCTTTTTGAGTCTAGAAGGAAATAAAAATAAAAAAGAGTCCAAAAATAGTTTAAAAGCCTCATATTTTGTACTTTTCTGTGTTTTATGTGAAGTTTTATTTTTTTTTTTTCAGATTTATTTGAAGGCGGTGAGTGTATAGTTGTGGCATGCCAACTTTACAGCAGCCCAGAGGGCTCATTTAAAGGCAAAGTTTCTGAATACGGGCTTTGTGAATTTCTCTGTGGTATTAGCCTTTTGATACTTTCACAACATTTATACAGAACTCTGACATACTTTATAATTAAAAAAAAAAAAAATGGAAATCTCACTTTTGGCGTATTCAAAAAGAACTTTTAAAAAGTTTATAAAGACACACAAAAGGACCCTGAGGAGGTATTGAGAAAGAAAACAAGACACTTTAAGTTTTTTATTGAAAGAAAGGGTCAAGAGGAGGGAGAGTCAGTGAGGTAATTTGATTGTAAAAACTAAACTGCTCTGACCTGACAGAGCAGAAAACTGCCTATGAGAACCAAAACAGCTAACAAATCCCCGTCGAGCGCAGAGTCACATGAGTATATAATAATTAATGAGCGCAACACATGCCAAACCTTCCCTTCTCTTCGACTGCTGTGACTACCTCCTAGGTTTAAAAGTCAAGCCTGGGGGAAATTCAAACAAACACCAAGAATTCTTTGCAAAACAGTATTAGACCCATGCCAAGAAGCCAAACAAAAACAAAGCCGCTGCTGTTCGGTGAATACACAATAAGACAGAGTTTGGAATACCTGTGCTGGGGATATGAGGCAGTGAGGAGGATGACACTGACATAGTGGGTGCATAAGTGTATGATGAGTTCTTTTTATTGCAGTGCAGTTTTCTGGTTATATGTGCTCCCTCCACCCCCTGCTTCTCCATCATATAAACTTTTCTTCCCTTCTCTTAGTCATATTCGTCTTCCTCCACTGCTTCAGTTAACTTCAACTCCTCTTTCTTCCCCTTCTCCCTTCTCCCTCCTCCTCCTCCTCCTCTATCTCTTCCTTTCAGTGCCTCTATTTCATCAGACTTTTTTTTTTTCCTACTCTCCTCCCAGTTAGTTTATTGCTCCAGGAAGAAGGTGAGTGAGATATCTAACCTCCACAGGTCGCTCCTCCCCTCCCTCCCCCTGAGCTCAGCCCCCTCCCATCACTGCAACAACTGGCTGACGGTTGGCTTATTACTTCCTGGAATGTTTACTGTAGGAGAGCTGACTTATAGCATCCCAGTGTTTTCTGTCGTGCTGCGCTGAACTACTTCACCCATCACTCATGCACGTCGCTGGTTGGAGTTTCTAGAGCTTCTCTCTTTCCTATCCACTGCTTCCCTCGGCTTCCTTTTTCACATGCCTCTCTTAACTTTCACTGCATGCAGTTATTTTCAACCACGAGTTAGAAACTATTTACTATTCTTAAGTGAAATAATTCACGTTATGGTGTGCAACCTACAGCACCCTGAAAGCCAGTGTAGCCATCAGATTTAGAATAGATTTGGCTCATTGTCATCTCAGCAGGAGCACATTTTTATCCTGGTCTGAACTGCTTCAATTCACATGTACACGCCTGAGGTTTCATATTCTGTCTCCCACTGCGACTCCATTACAAGTTTTGATGAATGTCATCAGCGTACAGCCTACACTCTACTCCCAGAAGATGGTTTACACAGTGCAACAACTTAGTGCACGATGTGGACTCCAGCGCAGCTCAATTTTCTTCCGATGGACAAGATGATTTCTTTTTCTTTTCCACTGGGCATGAGGTGAAAATAAGAAAATTGAAAGGAGGGATTGTGTTCCTGTGGTCCTTAGGGTTTCTCTCTCAAAGCTCTTCATCTCTCCAGATACATCCTTTTCATCACTAACAAAAGCAATGTTCTTTAGTTGTCACCATAAAAAAAATCCTATCCTTAAATGAATCACCTTTGACCGTTTTTCTCCATTCTCACTAACACAGATCTTGGTTGTTCCCCGTTGACTTTCACACAGACATAACACAGGGGAATACTGTCAGATTAGGTAATATTCCATGTCTTCGTGCCCTTATCACGTTTCTCTCCAGGGTTCAGATCCAGCTCTATAATTGTAAACCCTGAAGTCAGGACAGCTCCTCAAAACTTGCCTGTACTACTACTCCCTCCAGAGGAGGAATCAGGACCACTTGGAAGAACATTTTTCATTTTTCAGCACACACACACCTCCGCTGGTTTTAGAAAGAGTCGATCTCATCAACACCTCTGGGCTTTGCTGTCACTAGCAACATTCAGCAGTTTTCCTGAGCTCTCAACGCTGACAACTACCTAAAAGCAAAAACATTTTTCAGACAATATGTCCATATCGGTCTCAGAGGTTGTTAGCTGTACCGACCAGCCAATTACTCATATATTACCTATTTAATAAATGTAATAACGTCTAAAAACTCAAAAACAATGCAATGTTATAAAATGTAGATTTCATACTGAGATATCGGTCTGCTCGTTGATATGCTTTATAACGTCACACAACCCATAACATTATTCCAGCAAATATTCATCAAACTAATTAGCTACACACTAGAGTCTATACAACTTGTTCTTGCTACTAATGAGACGTATTCTGTCAGATGTTAACTGAGGCGCAAATCAACTTCTTAAGATTCACTGGGCTGGAAGAACTCCCAACACTGGCTTGGTGTAACCGAAATGTAAAATGTAACCGCCAACTCTCATCAAGAAGATGAGAAGAAAGCCCAGTGATGTGGTCCAATGGCAGAGCACTGAAGGGCACTGAGATTATTCCAAAAGAAAACAGTGGGTGAGACAGCGTATTATTAAACTGACAACAGATCAGTCTGTGGGGCCCATTAACATAACAGCTGAAACGAGAAGTAACTAAAGCTGAATGATGACATACAGTACTGCAGACAGGCACTAAGTAACATGTCTGTGAAGCCAGACAGCCTTACTATTGCCTTGCTATTTATGATAAATTGTTATCTTTTAATGGGTGAAATGGTTGTCTCTTAGCGTGGTATGTGTACGTGATTTGGGGGAAGAATCTAAATTGAAAGCCATTCATCTCTGCTGCTCTTGAAAAGCAAGTTACAGAAGAGTCATACACAATTGTGTGGATTGCTATCATTCCTTTCAATGACATAACTCCTCCAACACTAACGCACACACACACCATACAGTTTATCATGTAGTGAGGTGACAGCGGGTGTTATCGGTTTTCATGGTAAAACTCAATCATTCTCATTCCCGTGGAGGCTGGGTCATTCTAGGACAGGCAAGGGTATAGATACATGCATAACAGATGTCAGATCAATAGGGGACCATGAATACATTCAACAACACAATTCATTCCAACGAATTGCTGTGATGCAAAATGCATCTATTCTGGAACAATATCATCTGTCATCTGTTATACGGGTGTCTTCACAGCCATTTTTCATTGTTGAAATCCTGAGGGCATGGCGCTTTTAGACTTTCCAAAAAAAAAAAAAAAAAATTCAGTGTATTTCAACTTCCAACCAAAATGTTTGTGGTACAACAAACCAGAGAGGGGTGACATTCAGGAGCTCGAGGTTAAAACGGACTTCTTTAAAAATAGACTGTTTAAAAATAAATAAAAGAGAACCACCTGGCTATGACCATGGAGTTTTTAAGAAGAGAGTTTTCATTATTATGTCACACATTTTCTGGACTCTACATTAAATGGGTCATGAGATTGATAAATTTCATTTAATTCTACCCACTACCCACTTTTTTTTTTTGCATCAGTACATGCTCAATCAGCACATATTTGTCCAGTATCCATTACCGAAAGGGCATTCTTGAACTTGACTACAATGTCAAATCTTAGAAAAAGTGGCAGGCTGTAAATGAGATCTCTAGGGGCCATGTTGTTTGACAGGGCCAATTATAAAGGATTTGCCTCCGTTGTGTATAAACACAGAAAGATTGATGGTGTTACACAGATCTGTTCTAAAGTTGCGTGCCTTTTACCCAGAATCACAAACCCCTTTGATCAATCAATGAGAAAAGTTTCGCTCCTTCCTTGTCTTAACAAAGTTTGCACAGATCACGACATTATAAGAGGAATAATAAAAAAAAAAGATAACCCATCCAACTGTTTCTGCATGCATTACACTAAAATGACCTCACTGTGGAAATCAAGGCGAATACAATACGCCTTCAATCAAACGTATGAGGCGAGGACATTGTGACACAGCTTTGAACTTGCACTTACAAGTACACCAGAGGGTTATTCAAATGAATCCGCAAGAGGGACAGGGAAGGTAGGGAAAGAGACGTGAAGATCAGAGAGGCAGAGTGTGTGTGGCCTGAAAAGACTGGCATTTCCCTTTCTCCTTGATTTCCACAGAGGGAAATCGTTTTTGGGCCCGTACAAAAATATACACATCCCGCCAGTTTGATCCGTCGGCGCCTCTTCTCTTCCTCAGACTTTCTGGCTAATCAAACAAAAGCCACACTCTCAAAAGTGGTATCGTAAGACGAGTTGAGACTCTCCAGAGCAAAGAAAACTCAATTAGACCCATTAGACGGATAGACACAAACAATGTGTGTGTGAAAGCAAGATTGAGTGAGAAGTGCGCTAAAAGGAAAACGAAGTATTTGTGCGGATGTGTGTGATCGCTGGGAGTGTGTGATTGCATGAGCACAGCACTAAAAACACTGTGGGATGTGTGTGTGTGTGTGCTGCCTAAGAGAAGTTAATGAACAAACAACAGCTGCTTCCATCAGCGAGGAGCAAGAGCACAAGGAGTGGGAGGAAAATTAGAGAGATGAGGAGAAAAGGAAAGGAACACTGCTTGTGTTCATCTAGGCCTCAGCTGTTTCTGCCATGGCTCAGTACCTCAAATGACGATGAGGAGGAAGGTAGGGTGAGAACAGTGAGCGCACACAGAGACTGGGCCTGCCCCGTGGAGACTAGGCTGCACGTTCCTCAAACAGCACTGAAGGAGGCACAAATGTTATGCAAGTATGCCTAGTGAGTTCAAAGGCACAGCTGAATGCAAATATACGTGTTAAACATCTTTCCGCATGCTTGGGAGATCTGTGTGTGAGTCACACCATCAGGCCGTATGACATTTAAATTGACAGAATAATGAGTTACTCAGCATGACGACTTTGAGACTTTGTAAATCTAATTCATGACCAAGTATAGGAAAAATGAATTATGAGAGACATGCCGTGCATCTAATGAGTTTAGAAAAAAAAAATCAGACTCACTGCCCATCCGATGCCGTCAAATCATTAACATGTTTCACATCCATACTTCTGAATATTACTCACGACTTTGGACCAATGTTCTTGGTCAGTTTCCCAGAAGCAGGGAACAATCCATTAATGGATTCACCAGCAGGAACTTTAAGATTGTTACTGCATCTGAACTAAATATTGATTTTGTGTTATTGCTGGCTTGTCAAACAGCTTGAGAATATTGACAAAAAAGCATATTTACCGGTTACCACTGAAGTCAGATATATAAATACAAAAGACTACACATTTGGGATTAATTCATAGTCTTATAAAATGTCTGAAATCTCTTGAAATCCTCAACATATATGAAATATCGACAAAAGTTTCTTTCTTTAAACCTTACTTCTGTACTTACTTCTACTGTATTTTCTAACTTTTTTTTTTTTTCCACACATTGGCTCTACGTGCATTTGCAAACTGGCTCCACATTAGTGCTGTCACGTCTCGTCATTAACAAGTGGGAACAAACTGTCCAACTCTGTTACCGAGCAACCCAACCCACTGTCATCGAGAGTTTCCACTCACTGTCTCTCTTTCCATTCACACTGTCCATACGTTTAACTACCAGAAACTACACTGCAGTGGATATTTTTTTAAAATACAAATGTATTTTTTAAAAAAACAGCTGTGAATGCAGCTATTAGTAAATAAAAACATGCCTACATGTGCAGAGTGAAAGAAAAGAAGATGTTTATTGTAGTAACATTGAATTCACTGAAAGGTTTGCTAGTAGTATCGATCTGAGGATCAACACTCAGTGCCTTCATGCATGCAAGCTCACACGAAATGATTTTATCTGCTGCCAGTCCAAAACAGAGTGGCTTAAAGTTGAAGTAGCTACTCAGGAGAGGCAAAACTCTAGGAAGCCAAAGAGAGACAGTTATTTTTCTTGGAGACCCAAAAACAGGTTTAAATGTGGCTACACATTGTACTTGCACTCCACGAGCAGCAGAAAAACATAAAAATGAAAAAAAAAATAAATAAAGACTCCAGTGTTGCTACTTTCTGCACCTTAGTGGACAAAATCACTTCATGCAGCTTTTAAAGACCCAAAAGCCAAAATAGAGTCGAGCGTTTATGTCATAATTTGAGCTGGTTTCTGTGCAGTTATGTTAGATAAGGATTAAATGAACATGGTAATGATAAACATGGAAAAGAGCAGGCTGATATCAGTGTTCCCTGAGATGTTCCTTTTATGATGAGTATTCATGGACACACATGCATCACACACACACACATATTTATACTGTCTTCTTTTTAATCTGTAAGTGGTGCCTTTGATCTGCCTTGATGAGGAAACGCATATTCAAAAGCAGCGAGAGCGAAAGATGAAAGGTCTGTCCAATTATGGTGAACTAAAGCGATCCCTAAAATATGCAGTTGTTCATAAACACTTGTACACATTAGCTTGATGCGCTGCAAAAAGTCCACACGCCAACACATTTACACGAACGCAGAAGTTCGAAATCGTTACGGATGCATACCCCGATCTTGTTAATCATTCAAACAGAGAGAAGGCATCGTCTGAAATATCATTAACGCTCTGCAAAGACAAGCAAGACATGAAGAAGGAAATGTTTCAAGAATTCAAATAAGGCTTTACAATACTTTTTTGACACACACTACTTTTAAGTATTGTAAAATTGTATAGCATAACAGCATGACTATGACACCCTCAGAGATTCTCACAAATGCAATGAGCTACTTTATGGTAAACAGTTCACTTTTTTTACTGTTGTCACGGCACATGGCATCACTTTTATGCTCGATTTCAATGGACTGTTCTTCGTCTAAATGGATTCTGTGGATTACTTGTTAGCTTGTCATCAATTTCATGGTTTGTTTCAAAGGCTTGTCTGATCATTGAAGCTTCTGCTATTACAGCTGTAACATGCAGATGCTTTAAATAGAACGAAAAGCTGACTTGCCGATGACATCTCAAACAGCCCTGTTTCCAAAGGACATTTTAGATTTGATAATCCTAAAGTGACATAAAAAAAATGACCAAAGCAGCGCATGTAACAATAACTAAATATTTTAATTGAAGGATTTTGACTTATTTTTCTATAGATAGATATAAATAGCATCTGACACAAGAGACAGGCTAGCAACACTGTGAGGCTGCATGTAGTGCTTTGAACTAAATGCTAATGTAAGCATGCTATTATGCAATGGGTAGTTAGCACCATAAATGACAGCTGAGGCTGATGGGAATGTCAGAGGTTTTGCAGGTATTGGTTATAAATGTGTGTATTCAATTCTTGGTTCGATTATGGCGCAACATAAAAGTCAGGGGACCTGCAAATTTATTACACTTCATTCTCAGTGAATGAATGAATTAGTGTATCAAATGTCACGGCAATCCATCAACTGTTGTGTAGATATTTCAGTAAATTTAATCATGGGAGCCAGGCATGGATGTACACAATCTTATGCCTCTTCATTGAGTAAATGATGAGATATTTCACAGGATAACACTGATAATCAGCAAAGTCATCCTTTGGGGACCATGGATATCTGTACAAATTTCATGGCAATCCATCAGATAGTTGCTGAGACATTTCAGTCTGGACTTAAGTAGTGGACAGAGAGATAGTGCCATCCCAAGGGCTGAGCCTCTATCGTGGCTAAAAGCAAACAATTACATCAAACCGTTTAACTTGTGGTCAGTGGTTACACTTAAGGCAAAAGCTCATCTCCTGAGTGTTCCTTCCAACTTTAAAGATACATAATAATCATCATCGTTCACATCACACAGAAATTATAACAGCAGTGATGACTTCTTTAATGTAGAACATGCTAAGAAATACATCAGGCTCAATACATCAGAGCCTCTTAAGTGGCAGTAATATCCGTCTGGGCTAAGTGCGAGATGACCGCTAAGATCCATTTTCATGCCAATGATTTGCATCTCTTTAGTGGTTGCGGGTATGAGTGGTGTCAGCAGCTGCTCACCTTTTGATACCTAATTAACAATCCTCTAACCTGCTGTACCTTTAGCAGCTTTAAAAGGAGTATAAGAGAAAAGATGATTCAAACTGGGGGGAAAAAAAACAACATTTTCATTTTTGTTTGTTGACTTGACAGATTCGGTCTGTAACAGAAGGCTGCAGGCAACAGAAGCCAGCCATAGGCACAACTAATAACTTACAGTGCTAGCACATAGTGTAAAACAGAAGGAAAACAACGAGAGAGTAAAAGCATAAAGCACCGAGGCTGCAGTGGCTGCAACAGGAGACCTTTGAAATTCATTTTATCACACACATAATCAGTGAGGTGAAGGTAGAGAGAATGAGAAAGGCAGAAATGCCTCAAGTGCAGAAATAAAGTAATATGAGGTGATTAGTCATCTGTGGTAGGTCTGTTAGAATATCTTCCCACGATCTACTACTGCAGGGCAAATAAAGGGTCAGTCTGCTTTATGTGATCAGCACACGCTTTCTTGCAGTTAAAGCACCAGCACAGCTACTTGTACCGTATGCATGTTTCTGACTGGCAGTGCTTAAAAAAATAATACACAGTTCCCCATTTTAATGAAGCCTGAACTACTGAGGCGTCCTCCCGGATGATAGCAGCCTCTGTAATTGAACCTAGTGTGTGTGGCTCAGATCCTGTTTTCCAGACTAAAAATAATAAAATAATATCGCTCTTTGAAGAATCCAGGACATCCTGGCGATAGATGTTTACCATCACGAATGTTCCGAGCACACTTTCTTTTTTTTTTTTTTTTTGGAAAATCTTATTCAGTGAGTGAGAAGGAAAACAGTGACAAAAAAACAAGTTACCATTGACAGTCGGGCTATATGCACTCAATAATCTGATTGACTGAAACTTCAAAATAAAGGACATTACAGGATTATATTTTTATAACCAAATTTAAGGTTCCAACTCTGCACTTATTTCTTCCATTATTCTCCCTCCACCACCGTGACTGTCATCGGACCCACTTGGATTCTGACGGCGAGATGTGATTTACGCCTCATGCCTCTCTGTTAGTCCACTTAACCCTGACTGGGAGAGTTGTGATGCAGTAATTGGCTTGACTTAAAGCCCAATCTCTAAATCACATTGCAAGTAAACGCACCACACACACACACACACTTACACGGAGAGGCTTCACGTATATCATCTAGCATTCATTTCACTCCCCTTGACCACTTCTCCCTGATACAGCACTCTTTAGACACATTAGGCTGTCCCAAGGTTTCAAGAATGGACACAACGCTAATAGCAGCCCACGCCGAGAGCTCTTCCTCTATCGCACACAAACAACAAACATGTAAGAACATTTCACACGGAGTAAATGTAGTAAATGCAATGGTCCAGAGTAATGGTCAGCATTACGGCGCTTCTCTTCCAGGGCAGCCAGTATTGATTCACACTCAAAAGAGGTGCTCTGAAAGCTCTTGGACAAGTGCAGCGAGGCTCATCTCTCTCCACTTGTTTACTTGTTTTTATAGTTTTTTGTGGTCCTGCTGTGGCAAAAAATTCAGTGAGGCCAAATAACAGGAAAATTATACTGAAGGGGGATGTACTGTTCTTCAGCAATTTAATCATAGGTCTGATTGATGCAGGATAGAGTTTTAGATATTTCGGACGGCTTTTCTGTGAGGAGTTTGCATATTCTCCCCGTGTCTGCATGGGTGCTCTCCGGGTACTATCCCGAAGTCAGCTGGGATAGGCTCCAGCCCCATGCAACCCTGATGAGGATAAGCGGTTACAGAAAATGGATGGATGGACTCTGTAATGTTGACAGGGATAAAGGAAAAAAGAGACTTAGCAATGAGCCCTAAACTGCCTTGAACCAGAGCTGAGGACATGGTACAAGAGAAAAGTAAAAATATGAAAAGCAAATGAGAGAAACAGATGAAAGAGCTGCACAGGGAAAGACAAACAGAGATGATCTGATGTGACCAATTACTTTCCAAGAGTGATTTTCTTTTACCAAGCACAAAACTTTTGTTTTTAATATCTCTTTTTGCGTTTCCTCAGATGTTTAGATTTATTTGTGCAAAATTAATTTATGTGCAGCAGAGGGGAAGGAAGAAAAGGGAAAAAAAAGACTCTGGCCTAATTACTACACTGGCTGAAAAACAAATTAAGGTAGCTCTTTAGATGGATTCAGTGAGGAAGATAAGAATGTTATGTGGAAAACTAAAGTATACTTTGGTAGAATTGTAACGGCAAAATGACATACAGCTTAGTATGGCTTATTTCAATGTGACATTTCTGTTCAATGCAGTGTGTCACACTCAGGTGACCCTTTCATGGCGTAGAAACACCACGAAAACATGGGTTCACTTCCTTGGGGTCAGGGAAAGGTTGGTTTTCACATCACAGCATTGTGCTGCAGACAAGCCATATGCCAGTCTCATGTCTGAAGGTGTAACATCTGGAGCAGTTATATGAATGGCTCAGAGCGCTGCTGGATAAGAGGGAAATGAAAAAGAAAGATGTTGAGGAATTGCCATGCCTGATTGGTTCTGATCTTATAAACTACTGTGAGAGGAAATCAATGCCGTACATCAATTTATTTAACGACTTAGAAATTTGCCTTCTAAAACCATAAACTCTTCTTATTTTATTTGTTGCTGCAATGACTATTCTATACCGATTTATTTATTCGGCCCCATGTATGCACTTAAACCTTTTCAGGGAAGGGTTATTTGCCAGAAGAGAGAACATTTCATGTTTTTTGTTATGACATTAAGATTCTTGAAGGTTCTGCGGCTTTGCGGTACATCAAGAAACAGCCAGTAAGTTCATAAACAGGCTGGTTCTTTAAAACTGTTTCCTACATCAATTCTTAATTCTTACATGGATGTTTTTTATAGTCTTTCAGTCATGTAATAAACTGAAATAATGAAAATGTCAGCATTTCAAGAATAAACTGCCGTGTTTGTAGCATATGCATTTTTAAAATTCAATCAGCATCAAAAGGTTTTCATGAATCAAAGATCGGGTGATTTTCTCAGTGCGCAGATGAGTTAAGTAGGTGACGCTTCAACTGATCTGAAATTTTGAAAATCAGCAAGTTAGCAAGTGCCAACAGAAATATGCAGCACATAATATTATCATAAAGGTCATCCCATAAAACTAGACTGCATCAGTAAAAGAAAATGCCACAGAAAGGCAGCATGACAAACAATCTTACCCTGACTCAACCTTGAGCGTCAATAAAAAAAAAAGCAAGATACTGCAGGCTGAAATGAAAAATAATGTCAAATCAATTCAGATTTCTTCTCATTGATACAATAATTACAACACAAATCCTCTACTGAGAGAGGAGAATGATGAGGAGCTGGAAGGTGAGTCCTTGAGTAAGAGAGCACAAAGTAAGCGCAGGACAGTCAAGTTTAGAGAAGAATAAAACTATAATCTATAGCAGGAAACTCGTAAACTGGTCTGCAAATGTATCTCGTACATTCTGTGTTAGAGTGGCGCAAAAATGAAAATGAAAACGAAATGATGACATGCATGAACCATCTCTTGTACACTAAAATGAACTCAAAATACTAAAATAAAGTTTTCCTAAATAGCAACTTTTCTTTATAAATATTTTGCCATAAATAGGTCTTTTTACAGAGATCAAAGCAAAACTAATCCATGAAAATTTGGCTAAATATACAAAAAAACTGCTTCCCTCAAGCTATGTTTCTTGCCACAAAGCATCAACAGTGCTGCTGTGGGTGTTTTTCTTTCATTGATTTTCCATTAAATAAAATAAAAAATGAAATGTGCAATTTTTTGATACATGCACCCATTAAGAGGAAAACATCTGAGGTGTCGCTGGCAGCATTTAAATCATACTCATAAGTCAAATATAATCGCAAGAGTCTATTAAAGAACATACTTTATATCACGGAGACACAGCCCTGATGGATGGAAAATAAATGTAAAATCCCATTAATATGCATGTGTTGGCTTCTAGGACAAACTACAAGTATGTTTATTTTTTAAAATATAGCTAAAGTTAATAATTAAATCTGGTAAGATGTACTTCCCTTATCTTCTCGGTACATATCTCATTAAATAAAAAATTTTTAAAAAACATCGTAGGGAGCCGTTGAAGAGACTGATGTCCAGAATATAATTGCTGTTTTAGTGATTCCAGTACATCATGGTCTGAAACAACTTAATCATTATAAAGGAAGCAGCCACTTATAAATGTCAGTCGAGCATTAACAAGGCACTCAGTACATTCAGTACAGAGGGTGAGGTAGAGACAGGATGGAGAAAAAAACAAAAAAAACAATGGAAACAGAGTCAGAGACAGAGCGCGTGTGACGTCTTGACTGTGCAGCCAATCAGCGTTAGATTTAACCTAACACCAGTCAGCACATCCACTCTTAAAGCCATTTATCAATCTAGTCTGCTCTGTGACAAACTAGAAAGACTGGCACAGCTGCTGGCCGCGCACGCCCAAATGTGTGCATGCAAGGGTGTGTGTGTGTGCACGCGTGTGCGTGTTAGTTAATTAAAGTGTACTAGTGAACTGAGCAATTAGGTGATGAGTGACACATCTATGGAAAGGTTGGAGCTCTAAATTGATTTACCACCTGCTTAAGGCCCAGGCCTGTCAGCGCCAGTGTATAGACAGAAACAGCTCAGACAGTAGAAAAAGTGTAATCTCACACCACTAATGTTCAAGTCACTGAGGCACATCAGGCCATTCAGTGAAAAACTTCTCAGAAAAATGAAAAAGTAGACAGAGATCAAATAGAGAAAAACTGCACTACCGCCTATGATTACTCTGTACCGAACCTGCAGACTAGAAGTGAATAAAACTCACAATAGCCTGGGAAAACCGAGACATACCACAGGCATAACCTACGGCCATCTTCAATTACGGTGTCTATTTGTCCCTTCCAATTCATTCCCTTTATACATGCAGTTTCCAAAAGCAATTCAGCAACACAGCACATCAGCCCAATATCCTTCATACCACTGGGAATATACAGTTCTGGGGTTTGGGAGCCATCCAATCATACTTACAACTGTTCCATATGATGAAATGGTATTGTGGCAGTGATATAGCCTTTAATGCCCAAGAGAGCTTTGGCAGGACGTTACGATTCAGTGTGAATTCACATCGAGTACTAAGTGCATTACATCTCGCTCAGCTGCAACTCTTTTTGTATTATTGCGTTTTTACAACAGCGGCTAAAAACTGCCTCATTCATTTCCATCAAAGATGAACTCTGGGCAGTGTCTGAGTATTCATCTTGCATATCACAAGTCAGCCCGGTCACGTGGTCAACAGCCACATGCTTAGTGTGTATACAACAGTAGAGACCAGAGGTAAGCGTTTTTTGTGATTTAACACAGCCACACGCTGTCTTGTTTCTAATAAAACACTAAAAATCAAATTCCCAAAGAGGGTTAACAGGCGAGTTTTTAAGAACAACTACTGAAGCCAGATACAATTACTTTAATGCATGCCATTTAATTCAAGCTGGTATTATCATAATTAAACCCATTAAAATATGTGTAACAGAGATCTGAATGGCTGGGAATGAACAATGAAAGGCCTCTTGGAGGCAGACTAAATGAGCATGAATGCCCCTGTTTCACTTCTAGAGGAAAGCCTGTGACACTGTCATGGCAACTAGCCTTTGCAGTTCATGCTTGCCAGCAATATAGCACTGTAATCCATAAACAATGAAGCCCACACCTTATTAATGCTATGACCCTGTTCATTCACACATTCACACAACAAGTATTGCTATGGAAAGTTATGGACACCTTTATGGAGCGAGTTGCCGTCTCAAATCAAGGAATCTGGATTTCACTCTAAGGAGAAAAGATTTGACTGTCACAGCGCCCACGGTCACATAGATGTTGGACCAGTCTGTGTTGGTGAAGAGGTACCTGAGCTTAATGACACACGTCTTAGTAGTGAAGTATACTGATGATGAAATACTTGAAACGGCACAAATGTCCAATATAGTCATATGGTTGCCAATTGCTGCTTGTAGAGGAACAATATCTCACTTTACATTCAGTCTCTCTCTACAGTCACAGGTTTGGGCCGTGAGTGAAGGAAAACTTTCACACACACCAGCATCCAAAGGGGATTTCTTTACAGGGTTTCTTGGTCACTAGAGGGAAGAACACCAATACAGAAACAGTACAAGCGTTAAAAACAGCCAACTAAGGTGGTTTAAGCAACTGATTGCGATGCCTTGCGGACACACTTCTACAAGTATTTCAGCAAGCACTTCCAACTGGGAGCAGACCTAAAGCAGACCCAGAACATGTTGGAAGGATTACGTAAAGTATGGCATCTGGTCTGGGAACAGCTCAGGATCCCCCAGGAGGAGCTGAAGGACATGTTTGGGAAGAAAGACACTGGAAGCACTCAACTCATCTTTGCTGCATGGGTGGATGGATGGACAGATAAATGCATTTCCATGATACACAGTATTCTTTGCACTTGTGTGCAAAAAAAAAAACACACACTGGGGTAGTCAGTAAATCTCTGAAATGGAGCCGGTGGATAAGATGGAGGGGAAGTGTAATAATACTTGAGTTGATTGGCACACACTGCTGAAGCTAAGCAGAAACAAAAAAAAATGCCACAGCATGTACTTTCAGACAGTTGGGATGCCAAACTCAAATTTGTCATCCTGTCAGAATGCTACTTATGCTGATCTTCAGACAGTAAGCTCCCCGTGCTGTCAACAACCATTATAAAGTTAAGAATCAATATCTTTGTTGTGCTAACGGGAGACAGAGTGGCACCATTGCTGAAGAGCTAGTGGTGAGTACAGCTAATCCAGGGCGCTAATGCATCTTCCCACCATACACATAGACCCAGCGAAAAGGAGATACTGTGGGAGTGAAGACATTGGGTTTAATATCTGGTCTGATTGCTGTGCATGAGGATCAGTTTGAACTTGAATATTAATTTGGATATAACCCATGTCACGTTATCTTAAACTATGTTGTATAATTGACTTGGTTTCTTTGATTCTTTGTGCTCTCTTCACTTCATTCAAGCGACAACCTGACATTACTGTAAGACATTTGAGGTGTCAAATCCAAAATGCTTCCTCACGTTATTCCTCATATTTTTGGTGTCATGATTAGCCAATGAGCACAGCTCGCTCCTACTGAACAGGTGACAGATCGAATACTTCAGTTTTTGAATGAAAAGTGTCAGCCCAGCTGATATACAGGCAAAAAGATCAGAGTTAAAGGGTAAGTAATTAATTATAAAAATACAGTGTAGGTAGTGTGTGAGTCTGTGTTTTATGACCCACATCCCCCTCTGTGTGCTGGGCACTCTATCTCTGTGTGAGAGGGAACATTTAGCAGCGGGGTGTAAGGCCATCCAAACTGAGTTATGATCACACACACAGACAGTACGGACTGAAACTAGACAGTCAGACACTGGTGATGTCAGAGGGAAGGTCAACGGGAGGAAGGAGAGCGCCAGATGGATCGAGAGTGCTCGTCGATTGGCTTGTCAATCATTTAGTTTCCATGGTACTGTCTGGCAGGGCGGGGCCTAAAATGGGCTATAAATAGAGCAAGGCAGGATGGAAAGAGGACAGAGGACAATTATGATACATCAGCCAGGGGTAGAGGTGTGTTCCTCAGTCTCTGCGTGTGCAATTTATTTTTCTCTCAGTGGTTAGTGGTAATTAATGGTCTCTCTCCGGGATGGAAAACATCAATCCAAAATTAAATCTTGATGAACTGCTGCAAATCGACAAACCTGAGGGCAAAGAGAATATACACACACACACACACACACACACACACACACACCACTTTTAACTTTGTATTTGTGAGGACCAAAAATATCATTTCAACAGAAACCCTGTTTTTCTAACCACAAACCCTCGGATCACCCTCAACCATGACCCTCTTGTTAAATGTGACCCCAGACCCAAAAAACTTCACTCATAATCTCAAATGATGGAGGCTTTCCTTAATTTAACTACTGCTGCTGTTCGAACATGGAGTCCTCGGAACATACATACACACACACACACACACATATATACATTTACACAGAATGACCACGGACCAGAGAGTTCAGCAACCTGACCTGAACCTGACAGGTCCTGACAACAGGTAGTGGGTCTGGTTCTGGCTGTTTTGGCTTAGGTTGGATAATTTTGAGATGATTCGTGTCATGTTTTGCAAGTAGGTATGCAATGCCCACAGGGAACATGGAGAGAGAGAGACGGTGAATAGCCAAAGACCAGAAGTTATTTTTTATTTGTGAGAAAGTATATGCAATGGAAGCACATAGCTTTAAAGGAGAAATAACAGAAACATAGCACCAGTCTTCAGTCGGATTTGGGTGTCAAATATGGGCTCTAACAAATTAAGTGAGGTCAGGTCTAAAAGGCACTGATGCAGGCCACATTTTGGACCTCTGCTTTAGGCCCTCACACACACTTACACAAACTTTACCCTTTAATCGTCAAACATAAATCTTATACACATTAAGTTTTACAAGAGAAATGGAGCTCCCTTTGTATTCAGAAAGGCCCATCAGTGTTACAATAAAAGAAATGACCCACATGCACACACACACACATTTATTGCAGATTCCCCTCTAGTGTCTTAAGCATACAGGGTTTTTCAAGGGCACTTCGCAGAGTCTCAGAGAGATGATCTAATTACTGTCATTAGCGACATCTAATTGGGGCTTTAAAATTAAAAGATTAGCCGTGGCGCTAACTGTGCTAACCTATTTTAGGGTAGAAAGAGTGAGAGTGGGAGTGAGAGAGAGAGAGAGACAGAGAGAGAGAGAGAGAGAGAGAGAGAGACAGAGAGAGACAGAGAGAGACAGAGAGAGAGCATGCTCACTAGCCCATCACAGAAAATTAATTTGGTTCTGGGTATATCATTTGCCCTTTTCACCTCATAAATAAACACACACGGGCTATGAGAGGCAGAGGGAAGTGTAGTGTGTCTGGCCCTACATCCCCTTCGCTATCCTTTCAGCCTCCACCCTGCTTCACTTATTAACAATTGTTTTAATCCTCCTTTAATTCTGCAGACAATTGCAGAATTCATGTGCGACTTTGTGTGTGCGTTGCACACCGAGGCTCCCTCACCCTCATTCACCAGATTAGTGGAGCTACTCCCCGCCAAGCCTCGCCCACAGCAACCAAAGGTAATTGCTTTTTAATTAAGCCCCCAGCGCTAATCCCAATGATATTTAGCAGGCATGAATTGGCACATACGCACACACATTCAGTGAAGAGGTGATGCAGACAAAAAAAAAAAAAAAAAAAAGGAGACATTCAACAAGACCCACCCGGCTGTAAACTGGACAAATGTGTAATAGGCTTTGTTGGTATTTCTCTTCACAGTGGGAAGCAAGGCGGGAGGGGAAAATGAAGCCATTCATGTACTGAAGCAATAAATGAATTTTCACCCTATGCCCAATCTGAGAATATCCTTTAGACTGAAAATGAGCACTTGGATCAATTCTGGACCGTGTGTATGTGATTGTCTCTCCAGTGACCCTCAAATAAGCCCTGCAGATCTCAAAAATGGAAAAAGCAGTTGTAAACTTGTATCGACCATTTCTTCTTCAACCTTTTCTTTTTTTTTTTTTTCGCTCTTTTGTTCTTTGTCAGGCTCTCGGCTCTCCAACACTTCATCCTCCTCCTTTTCAACTTTCCCATCATCCCTCCATGTCCAATTCCCACTTCTTCTTGTCAGAATATTTCCTATTTTTTCTTTTTCTGTCCTTTCATAATGTCATGTTTCCACTTCTCTTCAACTCAGTTTTTTTTTCCATTTAAAAAAAAAATGTTTGGCAGCCATTTTATTTTCTTTCATGACATGTTTTTCTTCTTCTGCCTTTTGAGTCACACCCTCCTAGCTTCCCTTTTTAAAGGAACCCAGACTCATCTCCTTCAGGGGGTGATGAGTGAAAATGTCCCTCTTTGCAGACATTTGGGTGATAACTATGAAATATGCTGACCCAATGAACACCCACACTTGCAGCACTGTAGTAAATCTAATTTGATTCCTTGTCGAGTCTAACAGCTCTGAATTTTCTTTGATGTCTATGGTTCGACGTGTGAAGGTACCACTCAAGCGGAGTAAAGGCTTATGTTGGACCGTCTTTGACAAACATTTTCACTGCTCACACTGATCCTCTCCTGTCATCCCTGATCCCTTTCTCAACTCACATGAATATCACACATTTGATGGAGCTGTCTCATGGCTAATCTTTTGACCGCGTTTTCTGAAAAGACGTTTCTGATTTCGGGTGTGAATTTTAAGTTGCTGCTTGGCGTAGAAACACGTCAACAGCAAGAGCTCCTTTGGGCAAAGTTACAATTTTAGAAAAACTCCACTCAATATTTTTGTGAAGCGACTTTGACTACCCATACGCATCAAACTCTTTTTCCCCACGACTTTACTCTGTTGTATTTATACAGTGGCATTTGACACTGGCTCCTCTCACCATCTGTATCCTCCTACAGATTACAGACTATATATAGCCTGATTTATCTTTAATCTCCTTGTGATATAACAGAAACCATTTTCAGTAGTCTTTGTTTTTGCTACACCATATTTACCTCTGAGGGCACACTCACTACACCCTCCTCTTCCTTTAACCAATGCACACAGCTATTCCCTTCATCCCTGTAGCTCCATCTTTGCGTATTTTTTGTGTTCTACTTCTTCCTCTTCTGTTTTTGCCCATTCGATTCCCTCCAACTACCTTTAGCTGATGCGTTTCTCGCAGCTCTTTTCCACTTTACTTATGCCACTGACAGAAAATATGTAAACCGGAGCTATACTTTATTAAACCCTCAAGGGGGAACTTGTTCAATGTTTTGATCAGCAATGTCAGATGATTCCTTAATTAAGGTATTATCTGACAAACTGTTGACAAATTCCTTCATTTTACCATAAGCTGCTATACAGGGCCTTCAAGGCAGCATATACTGTTTACTTAGTGTGAAAGATGTGCACTCACACAAAAAGTTTTGTCAATTTAAAACTCTCACACACACCTTGAGCTGTTAAGGTAAATCATGTAACGTGTGAGTGGGGGTGTAGTTTCAGTGATAGATGCTGATCTCGAAGGATCGGACCCTGCATAATTAGATGTTGCCGTGTCAGAGAAAGCATTTGATCAATGTTTTAGCAGCTTGTAATGATCTGCTTCATAAGCGCAGCATCAAGGCGGGTTCAAGTAGCATGTAAGCCATCTGTCTAAGACTTGAGGAATAGATGGGCAGAAGGTTTTAGGGGGAAAAGAAGGAGAGCATGAATGATTTAAGGGGAGCATGTGAAGAGCAGATGAAGGCATAAATAGAAAGAGGAGAATATGAGCCAGAGCATATGCTAACTTGCTGAGGCACTGAGATAGGAAGAAGACAGGTATGGTAAGAGAAAAGGAATGTGGCTTTATACTTCTCAGCTCATTGGTTCAATCAAAGTTTTATTTGCAATTGTTCGAAGAGTCGAAATGTTTGGCTAATTGATCATAGAAGTGCTTGTCACTACAGAAGGGGCAACATTCAGATGCAGAATGACAGCAAAACAAAGACATTCACTCAGATGTGAAAAACAGATTTGAAAAGTGATAAATCACTAAAAATGTGCACTGCGTCTCGCACAAAACAGAAGAAATACAAAATCCTTTGGGCTCAGTGCACCACGAAAATAAAACACCAAACTGCTGAGACGTAGCGGGAGCAGACGTTATCTTCCAACAAATGTGCCACTTCTTTTTAAAGAATTAATTACCCTTGACAGGAGAGGGAAAAATAGCCAAAGGTAGGCGATCACAAAAGAGAAATGAATGAGTGTTAAAGGAAAGGTGGGTACACAGAAGACCAAGATGACTGAAGAAGAAAAGAGCAGAGAAGTAATGGGAGGAAACAGTCAGAAGAGGGAAAAAAAAACGACACAATTTCTTGCTAAAATCTAATAATATTAGTAATAATATAGAGTGTGCTCTTTCAGGCACACTCAATTAGGTCAATTCTCTTCTGATCATTATTCTGATCATCATTATAGCCTAATGCTATCAGTTGTCTGTGTAACGCTGACTGAATGAGGGCCACTGTGTGTTGGAGCGAGGATTATATACCATAATCTCTCCTCCAATCTGAAACGGTAATATTTGTCAGCACCACAGAGGTACAGACGTCACATACACACAGAGAAAACACATTATGGACCGTGAGTCAGCACTGTGTTTGTGTGCTTACCATAGATATTGGCAGGGAGGGACAGTGGCGGGGTGGAAAGCACAGGCCTTGTGCCCCCGTAGATTGATTGTCAGGCCAGGAATAGAAGGAGCAGCAAAAGAAAAATGATTGCACCCCTCATTTTATTTCCCCCCGACTTAGGTCACCCCCTGGATTGCGCACGACACAGTGTGGCTGACAGTGAACGGAGGGTAGAAGGAGCTGGAAGGTCAGAGAGACTTCAAGATCGGAACAAAAATGACTGCTTCCTGCCACTTGCTGCCTCAGGTCAATGTGCCGGTAGAAGGAGGACTAGAGTTGAATGCACGACTATGTGGCTCGTGCCTTTTGTCCACTGAGCCTGCAGGACATCGTAATCTCTATCCTGTCTCAACTCAGTCCAATCCAGTGCGAGAAGTCGGGGACGGTCATAGATCATGATGTCAGGTGAGTTAGAGAGTCCTGGCCAAGTCTGCTGTCTGAAAACAAACAAGTCTCCCACATATTGAACCTCAGTGCCACGTGATTGTGGTTGGAGCATAAGCAAGTATAAACGAATTGTGCTGAAAGTTAGCATTACTTGTTTTGTATTGTCTTGTTTATATAGTACAATATTCATACTGTGTATATAATCAATTGAAAATAAGATTTAGATTACCTTGAATGAATGAATGAGCCCTTTTTAGCTTATATATATCTATATAGATATATATAATGCGCCCTGTTAGATGATCTACAGTAGCTCAAAATGGACAACTTAACACTGGTGTACAGTAGTACCTTTTGAGTTTTTTGAGTGCTGTATTGCCAGTGTAATCTCTCCTTCATGGTCAGAAGGGGGAAGGCGTAAATTGATGCTTCCCTTAAATACAAAGGGTTAATTAGTAAATTTTGAAGGTGCTGATTGCTTTGCCCCTGCTTCCAGTCTTTATGCTAAGCTCAGCTAATCACCAACTGGCTCAAATATAATGGTTCATCATACTAAAATAGGCAATGATTACTTCTTATTAATTTTTTTTTTGCTTGGTGAGCAAATATACTTTTACAACTACTACATTTAAGCAATGTTAATGCAATCATAATATTGCATAAATACATATGTAATCCTCCTTAGATAGCTTTGCATTCCTTTCCTACCCGGCTACAGACTATTGTTTACCTGTCTTTATGCGCCTACAGTCCTCCGCTCCAACAACTGTGCTGTCGAAGGGGCCTATTGTTTACCCTCAACGTCACATGTTGAGAGGCTGGGTGGTTGCAGAGCTTTCCAGCATCATAAAGTCTGTGTGATGATAAACCACACAGACATTAGCAGTTAGCTTGTTGTTGGGACCTGCCTGAAAGCCACTAATGGAAGTGTGCACACAAAATCCATCGATATAGTGCAAAGCAAAAAAACCCAAACCCAACTCTCACATGCATTACTGGCTCAATAAATGGGTTTACTGGATGTGGAGGTGGGAGAGGCAGAGAGAGAGAGAAAGAGAAAGAGAGAGCAGAGAGGCGGGAAAGCTGAAGGACTTTCTCTCCATTTATGTTTGCATCGAATAACCTAAAATGTAGCTTATTACACATTTCATCTAATCCCAGGATGGCATTTGTCAATCACGTAGCAAGTTTCTCCTCATCTCCTCCTAATTGAACGGTCACTTTCTGCAGTAACAGCAATTGAGAGCAGGAGAGCAGCTTAACTGTGGGCTGTATCAGTGATTTAAGTGCTATTTCAAATCACCACTGCTGCCAATAAGAAGTCCATCGGCGGTGATTTACATGTAATGTTGATTGGGAGTGGAATCCCGTCTTCATTTTCTTTTATTGTCCCTGCTTCTCCTAATAATGTCTTGATAAATTTGAACGTTCTGCATTTATGAATCTGTTTCCACATAATTCTCTCGCCTGTGACTCATCAGGCTAGCTGCAGAGTAAGTGACTGCATGCATATACTTGGGCTTGGGTGAGTAAATGTGTGCATGCATGTGTGTGCGCGTGCGTATGCGTGCGTGTGAGAGAACACAATGCATTGTGGGCATGTGTGTCTGCAAACTAAATGTGACTAAGCATGCGAGAAAGGAAATATCTGTGATCTGAGTGTGAGCCAGGTTACTCAGGGAGAAGTGGGTAGTTATCTGCCTGCACCTGAGGCTCTAATTGCTAATGCTAACACTTGCTAACAACCCAAAGGACCCCGCTGGAGCTCAAGGACGGGGAGGTCAGACAACTGGGCTCCATGCCCATGCCTGAGTCACCTGTCCTGGGGTATCAGTGAGCTGCAAGCAAAGGTAGATGGAGTGTGGAGCCCAAAGGCCAACGTATTTGCAAGACAAACAATAGGAAAGACAAGGCATGACTCCACATTGTCAATGCTTTGGGGCTGTTTCTAAAGTGGGTTTGGCCAAACGTGCGCACACACACATACACACACACAGTAAGAGCCATTGCCACAGTAATGAGAGTAGGAGGACACTCCTCAGGAGAGAGGTGGGCTCTTCAGCCAATTCTCAGCTTGTGATTACACACAGAGAGACAGAGTAGAGCAAAAGTGTGGAGATGAAATGAGCTGCCGGGACCCTCGGTATGCCTCAGTACAAACTAGCCAGCCACGTTGCTCAGAAGTACTCTTTACCAATAAACTACTCATATCACAAGCATGCAAGCAAGGAAGAGGCAAAAACACTTGAGAGCATGGGCGCAAGGATGGAGGAGAGGGAAAATAAACGATCAGGAAGCTACAATGACCCAGCGAGCCTCACATTTACATTTAAGGTGTTTAGCTGACATTTTTAATGGGAGTGAGTGAAATTCTGTGAGTGGGGAAAATACACTGTAGGACCATAGACAATTACAACGTCTTAAGGAACCCTGTACAAATGTAAAATTCTCTAATAGTCTACAACCTCATTAAACATTATTGCTTTGAACTGGGAAAGTGGCAGAAGAAAACAATTTACTCACCAAATAATAGATGCAATTCTAAAAACTGCTAAATGGCTTCTGCTCGCAAAGACTGCAAAGCCCAGGATTATACATCAAGATAATGAGCGCTGTTTAAAGGGGCGCACAAACACACATACACCCAAAAAAATTTACCAACAAAGCACGCTTAACACAAAAAGACGACGAGAAGGTTATGACTCAGTAGATTTTATAAAGTTCCCATCATTCAGAGATTGGTGAGCTGGCACGGCGGTCACCCTGCTCTGCCCTGCCACTGTTAAGACATAGTGAGGAACAATATGATGGAGGTCAATATGTTTGAGAAGATAAGCTGGGCTTTGCAGCTTAATTGGACTGCCAAGAGTAAAATACAGCCTGCATGTAATATACAGCCTGAGCCTGATGACAAGAAGAATGTTGACCTGGTCAACCAGATCAGCCGAATGTTGTTTATATGTTCATGTGGGGTTTTTTTAGCTACAGGATGACATGAATACAGCATGTTCCCCAGCAAATCTAATGCTTTTCCTAACTTCTCTCAAGTTATTTCCCTCACTTACAGTAATTGCACTGGTTTAATTTAGTATGAATCAATAGTTGTTTAAAAAAGGGCCAATAGTTCTTTTAAGTACTTGTTATCCCGAATCAGACAACAGCCAGGTGGGCTGTTTTAAGACCAGCATTGTTCTGAAGCAAAAAGAATGGCTGAGCCCCAGAGGTTGAGCCCCGAGCAAATCCATCATCGAGAAGTCACTGTTCCAGTCTGGCAGCCAGTGAGCGCACCCCAGGGAGGCAGGACAAGCCCAGCATCACTGATTCCCCCAAGGGAAGGCCAGACGAAGCTGGAATGACTGATGCAACCCAGGGGAGGGTAATCGAGTGTGGAATGACTGATGCCTCCCACCGGTAGGGACGCAATCCAAGAAGGTCTGGCCTCTAAGGATGCTGATCGGAGCCAAATGGGCGATTCAGCTCCAGAGCTGAATAAGTTTACAATGGAAGAAAGAGCAAGTGTTGGTTTTACAGATAATGTACACATGCAGGGCTGCAGGAAGGATCTGATTTCACTTGTTCTGCCCAGAACTGGTTAAACAAGAAGAAGCCAACACACCATCCACAAGATAAATAACTAAGAAAGAGCAGAAAAATTATGAATGCTCTGTTTATCGCTCTCTCACATTCCATATTTCATTAAATCTTGTCCTTGTGCCAACGTTCTCTTCCTTTCTGCATTAATATTTCTTAAGAGACCAGAGAGGTGGAGTGTCGTTTAGCTCAGCTGGTAGAGCATCCGCCCCATGTACAAAAGCTCAGTCCTTGCTGCGATGGTCCAGGGTTCGAATCCGACCTGTGGGTCTTTCCCGCATGTCATTCCCCATCTCTCTCTCTCCCCACATTTCCTGTCACTGTCACATAAATAAAGGCCAAAAAATATCTTTAAAAAAAGAGACTAGAGAGGTGAACCAATCCTGTAAAATAAGCAAACAGTTTACTGGTGGTCACATGTTACACGTGTTGTCACATGTTGGCTAAAACACAAAGAAACTCCCCCATCACACGCAGTAGAAAAAAGGGCGGAGCACTAAAGAGCGCTGGATTTATGGATTATGGATGGATTAAAGCGAAGCGCCACATGTTTGTCGAAGCATGATTGAAGCTGGCAAGCAATCAGGAACTGGTCTGATGCACTAGTCTCTTAAACTATCAAATCTCAGCAGCTGGTCCCCTCTGCCCTGACAGAGAGCGGGTCAGTGTTGTGCAACAGACAAGAATACAGCGATAGAGATCAATGATGATCAACAGCGGTACAAAATGACACCAGGTCCACCGCACACCAGTAGCCGTTTCCTTTAAGGTAAAATCGATAGAGCTGACAACCAGAGTGATACAGCTGACTTTGTTTTTTTGTCATTAAACATAAAGACCAAGCATTTAAATGGCTTTGTTTTGCCATTAAATATAGAGAGCCAGTTTCACAAGAATAAACTCAGATAATAGCTTTAATCAAGAGACTTAATTGTTCATCACCGCCATAATAGAGCAAATTCTTTCATCAATCCTTTGACCACAGAAGAACTTAAGTTTCCTCCCATTAATACATCCTGTCAGGATGCCTCACAAACATAAGCCAGAAAAAATACATACTCACTAAAAAACAAGACACTCTTCTCCTTGTTAGTTTGTTTATGTCTCCACCACTATACAGTCGACACTCACTTCAAAACTTGCGGTATAAAGACAAACACACACATGCACACACACACACACACACACACACACACAGGCACACGACATGCCACAACAGGGTATGCACAGTTGAAATCATTATTTGTTATGCAGAAAGTGCCAAAGTCCCAAAGTCAGTGAGGTATGTGTGTAGAGTATATATATATATATATATATATATATATATATATATATATATATATATATATATATATTTAAAAATGACATACTTTGGAGTGTGACAGAGTCCCTGGAAACAATATTGTCTGGAATATATGTCTTGACAACCAAAATGGCTCATGAATAAAAAAAAAAAAAAAGACAAAACAGAGGAGAAACAATAGATGAGGCAAAGACAGACTACTTGGTGAGCCAATTCTTATTTTAAAAAAAAAAACACACCCCACTATGTGACTATCAGCTGGTAGACATACAAACACAAACAGCCATGAGTAAGAATAGTCTCAAAATATATCCAAAATCCTCAAGAAGACTCCAAAACAAGCAAGACGATCAAAGTTTTTGAGAGTCAAATCACTAAAAAAGGGAAGAAAAAATCAACGGCACATGTGCAAGTTCAAAAAATAAATTTCATCCAATTTAGTAAAAAAAAAAATAAACAAAACAAAACCTCCTCCCAACACGCTTCTCTCTGGTCTCTCTCCTGAGCCCACATACCTTGCAGAGTTTCTGGTAGCGCGAGAGATGGCCATCCTGAGCCTGTGTAGGAAGACCACCACTTTCTGGAGGAGGTCCGACCATGGGCCATCTTAAGACTGCTACAAGTCTGTAGCAGCCTGTTCCTGGTCCGCATGCTAGCACTGCCTTACCCCATCTCATATTGTTCTCCTCTCCTCCCTAGCCAGCCGACCCAGACCTCAGCCAAGCTGACGTGATGCGCACACACACACATGCACACAGAGAGAGAGAGAGAGAAAAAAAAAAAAACACACTCGCGAGCGTACTCAGCTCAGCATGCCCTACAGCCTGGTCACATATACACACACATACGCTGGGCAACAGCAAGGTGAGTGCAGCCCCAGCTAGCTCTCCTCTCTTATAAACACTCTCACAGCTCTGGCATGCACCACACACACACACACATTACACAAACACTCTCTACACACACATACGATGATGCAGGAGAGCAGACAAGACGAGACACTCACTTCTCCTCCACGCGATATTCACACGCGCACCCCGACTGCAGAGCCAGAAGAGAATCAAACAAATCACTTGTGACGGCACTGCAGAGTCAGAGGAGGTGACGGAGAAGAAGGAAAGGAAGAAGAAGATGGAGAAGAAGCGTAAAAAAAAAAAAATCAAGTGTGAAGAGAAAGAGTGGAAAGTGCCGGCAAGCAGGCAGGAGAGCAGATAGGATGGCACGAGTTGCACTGGATGAGAAGAGAAGCGGTCGTGATGAGGTTCACTTTTACTGCCGCTGATCCGAGAGAGGAAGAGAGGGAATGAGTGGGGAAAGAGAGGAGAGAGAGACATAGTGCTCTCTGTGGACTACAGAGAGGAAAGAAGATAGAGAAAGCAGAGGAGAAAAGAAGGAGGAGAGACGGATCAAAAGCAGCAGAATAAAGGACGATACAGACACTGCTTCTTCCGTGAGGGGAGAATGACATTAGGAAAGGCAACCAACAGATCAATGAGCCAAGGACAGACAAAAAAGAGACAGCGCAGAGAGAAAGAGAGAGAGAGAAGGACAGAGCAGCAGTGAGAGAGGAGGACTGAGTTGTGACCAGCTATCAAAATGAGATGCACACACACAATAGAGTTGGCTAAGAGGGAGGAGTTGTTTCAGGCGCCCAGGGTTCCTGGAAGTAAAAGTCCCATTCATTGTCCGCTCTGGCAATTTTAGTGACTGACGGTTGGGAGCACTCCATCGCCTTGGATGGACGGACATTCACCTGGTTGAATCAAGGGTACAGTGCTGACTAAATGTGTTGATTCAATTCACAAGGCGCACATCACTAACCCCAAAGCTTAAATTTCGATGTGTCCCACTTCTGTTGAGCTAAAACCAACATTACACTTTGTAGAAATCTGTTAATACAGCGTTAATCAGTTGACTTCCAGTTTGGTACAAGGTCATATTTGCATGAATTCATCAAATCAATTGCAACATCAAAGTACTTAATTTGTTACTAGCCCATGGCCTTCCCCCTAAAAGCAAAGGCAGCAACTGCTGGCATCGTTGTGTTTAAAGCCATTCAACAGACCTTAGAAACAGATCAGAGAGCAAATCGCACACTTACAAGCTTTCATTCGTGATCTCTATCAACACTGATGGCAACAACATAAATCTATCAGGACATTAATAAGTCACGAGACTCGTGTTTCGTGGCATTAAAAGAGGAAATTTAGAGTGGAGAAAAAGATTACAGACACTATTAACCCTCCCTACTTTGAAACTCTATACTACGTGTGTGTGTTGCTTATATAGCCGAAATGCAGCTTTCAAAAGATGAAGCGAGAAGACGCCTCACTGGATAACTGCAGATAAAAGATGACAAAGAAAAGTGTGAGGGGAGGGGGTATGGAAAGGTCAAGAGAAGATAAAAAGCTACTTATGATCTTACTGACGAAAACAGCTAAATCTTTCTTGAATGAATCTGTTGGAAGACCAATGGCACCAGAGAGATGACAGCAAGAGACAAAGAGGCGGAGAATAAAAAGAGAGTCACGTGAAAAGCAGAGATAGGTTCACAATCAGCAGAGATTATCATAAAGCAGTATGCACAGGTGGCATTTTAAACCTATTTATATTGACTGCACTCCTTTCTGTTGACTTTCATTTGAAGTGCTGCTGAAAAACACTCTTTCTCCTGACCGCACTACAAGAGGCATTCATTTGAAGTGAGGATGAAAACTCTGTATCGCCTGAGAGCAGCATGCTTCACACCAACGGTTCCCTGCAACTACATGACTCATAACATTTAAAATGAGCACAAACTGACACACATACACAAATGGTGTGTGTGTTCAGTGTAGCACTACGGATGCATTACAGCACTTGGTCCCTGCTGCCCTGTCTTTATATAGATGAAGACAGAGGCCCCAAGGCTGAAAAGTGAACACACACACACACACACACACACACACACATAAACAGAAATTTTGTTTAGCTAATCATCATTTACTGACAGGCTCATGAACACAGACACACACACACACACACACACACACTCACTAGGAGAGGGGATCATGATGAGCTTACTGAAGAGCTCTGTTTAGACAAGGTTTAACTGGCTACAGCGTCCATTTTCCCAGTCATTCCACAGAGTATCGACTTGCTTCACAGGAATTACGAGGGAGACTGAGGTTTTGTTGGCTCACTCTTAATGGAACTGACATTACCGGGTCTCAACTAGGAGGCTGTAAGGGGCTTGTATGTCTTGGCTGCTCTCATTGCTATGGTCAAGTCACACACAGGCAGCCGGGCACACTAACAAATTAAGTGCCTACAGCCAAACACGCATTTGAGTCGAAGCCGATAAAAGCAGTCTGGCCAGCTGTGTGCGCTCTTGCACTTTTTTACTATGCGTCGTTATTGCTACGGTCCACCACGCAGCATCGCTGAGGCAGACGATACCGGGGTGCCAGTAAAATTCGCGATATGACATTACATACCATGAAATGAGTTGCAATACCATTTACACCAAAGTAATAATCCCTTTAATGTCACAGATTTCTGTAATGGACCAGTGCAGATGATGTTGCTGATAATGAGCAGGACTGCTTTTTTATGACAGGATTGGATTTACACATTTGCCCTACTATCTCTCCAGAAAATGAACTCTACCACAATCAACTGTAACTGGATGATGCAATATGAAATTACATATACCCTAATAGAAGATTTTATCCAAATGGCCCACCTGTAACTGTGACGCCAAGATCATGAAACAGAATTACAGTGAAGCATTTTAAAGTGTTTAAAGGGTGTTTAAGTGTTCTAATCTAGGCACAGTGTTCAGTCTATGAGCAAACACATTAACAGAAACACTCAAACACTTTGGGAAATATGATTATAAGGGATTCATGTGACTGGTATGATTATGAGAAGCTCAGAAATAGCCCAAACAAACTGTATCTTCTTTGTTTAATCTATATTAATAAAATCCAAACTGTAAAAACAACAATCTGTGTTTCCACAGAGAGCTCTGTACTGTAATCATTTCTAAACAGGAGTTTACTGCTGCTGACCGGCAGCTCTTATTTAACAGACAAACATGAGTAGTATCACATTTCATCTCTACCTCTGTAAGAAAGAAATCAAAGAAATCAAAGAAAGAAATCAAAAACATGTTTCCAAAAATGCTGTACTTATCGCTTGGACACCATGACAAGTTAAGTCAGTGATACCTGTCTCCTCGTGATCATCAGTGCATCGCATGTTGCAAATCTGAGGTTTGCTCATAATCCATTCAGCCATTTTTTTTTTTTTCAGTAAATGTCAGTTAATGTGCCACATTTGTATTTGTCACTGCTCTTAACCACTCACCAACTGTGGGCATAATATGAAAACAGCAGTCTGAATGACAATTGCTTGTGGCCAAAACTGCATTAAAGTAACCCCAACACTCAGCAGTGCAGAATAGTCATTGTGAGTTAACAAAAAAGAAATGGAGAGACAACTCTCTGTCAAAACATCGCCCTCCAAGGCTCAACGTTTCTCTCTGTTTCCCACATCTCTACTTTCGAGATATGACTGCAATCCATCAACTCCTGACTCCAACTGAGACTGCAGAGAGATGGAAATGAGGGATAAAATTGAAGACAGGGCGATGACCAATTAGAAAGCCCCACCAAAATGTTGGTGGGCTTAGTAGTCTTTAGTCATTAGCCTCTGACATATTGCTTAAATTCAAATTACATCGCTACTTTTTTTGGACTCTGAGATGACTTTGGACATACTTTTGGGAATAAAATGTTCTTTTAAAAAGGCTTATACCGATGGATTATGTTCTATAAAACAAATACAGATGACTGTAGCGGGCAGAATAACATGATAATTTTATCAATTAAATGACTGATATTGATAGTTGTATTGTCGAGACAAAAATGCAGGCACAGTGAGCTGCAAAACTAAGAATGAAATGAATTTTCAGAAATCTCCTCTCGTGGCCATTCATGCAATCATTCTTGTAACCCTGACGTGTATTTAAATGAGTGGACTCGAAATGGAAGTAAGAGGCATTCAATATGAAATCAGAAATGTTATTATTGGACTGAAGTGTTGAGCGCTTTGAAAGATGTACGTCATCGCAGAACTTGCCCTCAGGACAAGGAGGCCAGAAAATTTTGATATACGCATCGCACACCAAATCAATGACCATGTCTCAAAAATAAGTGATTGCAAAATGAAAGTCCTCAGTGTGCAATCCAAAAGAGATGAGGACTGACAGGGTCAACATTTAAAAAAAAAAGGAGGCTTGAACTTCAACTTTGCAAAAAAGGTGCATTTATCTGTTGAAAAGGTGAGGTGAAGTGGATTGTGGGATTCAAAAGTTACATAATCCATAAGATGATGTATGTCAACATAGCCCTGAGGGAAGGTCTAGGTAAATGGACAAGCCAGTGTGAGGAAGAGCAAACACACACACACACACACACACACAGAATCTCTGGCAGCACAGGACAAGTGGATCAATGAGCTGCACTCACATGGCCAAGCACTCACGCGCCTCTGTGTGCCCTCTCATTCACACATCTTAAACCAGTGGCTTACATCGGATGTGACCCACATACACGCCCCTGCCTCACTTTCATTGGTGAAGATGCGCTAATGAAGGATGACACTGAGATAATAGGGTCCCCCCCCCCCCCCCCCCCCCCCCACACACACACACACACACACACACACGTTGTGTCTCAACAGCCCGTACCTCTAGTTGTCGCCTCAACTCCTTCACATGGGCGGAGTCCTGTGAGAGGTCTTCCCTCTGAGAGGCGTCGGCCAGAACGTTGACTGTGGTCTCTGCCTCCTGGAGCCATTTTAGGAAGGACTCCAGCTCCCTGAGAGACATCTGCAGGCCCTTCAGTTCAATGTCCAGCTGTGCATGACGGTCACCCGCCCTGCCAATAAATAACAATGAATCAAATACATGACTATACATGAACTACTGGAGCAGTTAGAACATGATTAAATGCAGGCCCCTCTTGTGACACAGATTATGAGAAGGTGCACCTATTGTTGATGCTGTTCCAGGCCGCGTTGTGTTTGTCTGTGAACTCTTTGATCCTCCTGGTGTCGTCGGTAGAATACTCCTGCAAAAGATGATTAGACAGCTCGTTGAAGGCCGCGACTGTAGCTTGGCCTCGGCCCAGGTCTTGGAGGAACGCCTGTAAAACAATCAACACAGAGCCATTAGGATCATCTTGACACTGAAAATGTGACAGATGTGACTCAAACGTTATGTGTCACTGTGAAGGGCCTGGTTGGCACTATTTTTCTTCAGATTATTTATTTCCATACACTGTTTTCTGTGTTGTTGTGGCTTGCTATCAGCTTTCTTTTGACAAATTGCTGTGCAAGAATATTAATGTCCTATTGTCTAAACTTTAAAAAAAAAAAAAAAATTAATTAAACTTGAGGCACTAAAAAACACAAAGAAATGTGTTATTCTATGGCTCAGCCGTCTGACATTGTAATTTTAACCTCTTTTTAATCAAATAGGTTGCATAAGACCCAGCTGTTATTCGTGAGGCACGATTATTATTTTAAATTTAGCATTAGCAAATAAGTCATCCATATATGACCCCCAGGTTCTTCTAACAAAAAGGTACACTTCACTATTTTAAATGGACAATTACTCATCATTACAAGACCACACAAAACCAGGAGCGGATAGCTGTGTATATCAACCTGCTAGATTCTGTTAAACTCAGTTGCCCTCTAGTGTCGGCTTCCTGTAATGCGTCAGCTACACTCATGAGGCAGAATTTGTTTCCAGTAACTCTCATCATCTCAAATTAAAGTGATGGATGATGTGAGTGTACGAATGTTATTAAGGTTCAAAGTGATACTGCAGAGAGGTGATTTATTCATTCCCACCTTGTACAGACTCATACAGCTGTGTGAAGGACCTCTAATAGTTTATAAAGTAAAGTTTAGTTTGGTCCAAGTTTTTTCTCTCTATTAAGAAATTGAGAAGACAAATTCCCTGGAGAAAATTTCTAGTCTACTGTAATGACAGAGCTTCAGAATCACAGTGAATAATCCCAGATGGGATAGGTATCAGAGGATGAAAGAGAGTGCAGCAGTGAAACTTTCCCCTAACCTTGTTGTCCGCAAGCTGTTTAGTCAGGGGATCTCTGGACTGTTGAAGAAGGTTATGGAAACGTCCTTCGGTGTGCCCAATGAGAGCTTTAACCTCCTTCCTCTGCTCCTCCCACTGGTTGCTGTGCCCAATCATGTTGTCCAGCTGCTGGAGCCGTGCCTCGACGCCATGCTGAGTGCTGTCCCACTGGCTGCGTACCCTCTCCACTACAGAAAGACACAGAGGAACATTCAAAAGGAAGAGAACAAACAGTAAAGTAATCTACATAAGTAATGATGATAACTTTAAAACATTGTTAAGTGAAATACTGTGAGATAACACCAAACAAATTAGAAAAACAAGCTGCACATCTTCTGCTTTCCACGTACGTTTCTCGGTGATGGAGGTGCGAACATCCAGATTAGAGGTCTTGTTTTTGATGTTCTGTGCCAGGGTGAAAATGTCCTCTAGCTGAGGGTGACGCTGTTCCAGGTCACTCTTCGTCACCTGCCAGGACGAGGCACAAATGCACACAGACACAGTCAAACAAACTGCATAGCTTATGTGATTGTATTTGGCTGTTTACACAAATCATGCACTGGTCCATTAAAAATGTTCAAGCAAACGTCTCTCCCGTCTGTCCTCTCTGCTCCTAGTTTCTCACCTGAAGACGCCCCATGGTGGTCCTGATCTCCTCTGTGTCCCCCACGGTGACAATATTAGACTTGAGCATCTGTGTGATGAGGAGGAGCCAGTCTGCCAGTTCGGTGGCTGTCTCATTGAGGTCGGTGGGCGCCACTGTGTCTGGTGTGTGCGGGGTTTGGTGGTGGGGGTCCTCGCTCACCAGGCTGGCCATCTGCACAGCTGAGGGAACTGCAGACACTGAAGCGGATGTGGGGAAAAAAAAGGGAACTCAACGCAAGCACTGTTGACATATAGAGCTTCTTTAAAAGGAGCTGATGCAATGAACATTTTAAGACGTTAAAGTGAGAGAGGAGGTGCTGTCAAATAGCTCTCAGAGGATAGTGGCTCATCACTAAATCATAATGAATGAGGCACAGGGCTTGTTTTAGTGTTACATAAACCAGAATTTGTTGCTCACTTCTTATTTGTTATTTCATCATGTATTTTCATGCTGCAGATTAAGCCAAGCCAATAAGGAATTCCAAATCTACCACCTGAGAACTTGTTACCTCGAATACAAGAGAATATTTCTACGTGTGTACTGTCTCATTAGAGCCCACATTGAGACCTTGTGAAGTCTTTTCATCCCTTCATCACTGATGTTTTATGAAAATAGAGCTAGCGACACAGGAAAGAAAGAAATCATGAATTTAAATAAGTGCATTCTTAGACATCTTTACCAAGCTGCTGGTGCTGGACGACGAGTTGGTGCTGTTTCCATGGAGAGACGGGTGGCTGGAGAGATTCCCTCAGTCGACCATCCAGAGCTTTCCAATCAGCTGCCAGCTGCTCTACCTTACTCTATACACATGCAACATACATTTAATTAATGACTGAGTACAAAATATTAGCAACAGGAAACAGAGTGTATCCAGCTTTTAATGAAACAGCCAATTAAACTTCAATAAATCAAGGAAATAAAGTCACTTAATGTGGGTTAGTGGCACTTTAACTTTGCAATATGGTATAATTATACTACAATTAGCATTTCTTTATTAAATCAAATTACTATGGAAATCGGGACCTTTTCCTGAGGCAACAGCTGTTGTCGTCTCTGTAGCTCTATAGAATGAGCCAACAAGTCCTCCAGGTCCTTTTTCCTGTCCTTCATGGAGGCCTCCAGAGCCTGCAACAGGTAAGAACTCATTTTAAGCACATTTGCATCTATGATGAATAGATTTTCAGTAACATTAAGTCTGGTCTACCTGTGCTTGGCCGTGGCTCAGGCCTCTGGTCATGATTGTCTGGTGTGTGACAACAACCCAGTCAGTGAGTCTGTTCATCCTGTCCTGGAACTGGGCATGACTTTGCAGGTTGGCCTCCACTTCTCCCACTTTGTCCAATAACTCATGGGTCACCTGCAGAGGAAATGGGGATTAGAGAATCAGTGGAAAAAGGATGGAGGAGAGGCAGCAGAGAGGACAGGAGATATTGTGGCTGTCACAGTGTTGTAAAACATGATGAATATGAGCTTGGATATAGCGTTGATACCTTGCTCCAGCTGAGGTTGATGGCTCTCAGTTTTCCAACATGCTGGTCTCTGCTCTGAGGGTTCACACTTGGACTGGCCAGGATCTGAGGGGCGTGCTTGTTTAGCCATCCGAGATGCTCATTCTGTGCATCCATTTTCTCGGCAAGGGACTGCAAGGAAAATAAGCACTGACCCTTGATTCTATGGAGATGGATTTTCTGATGCATTCACAAATAAGATCAAAGAAAGAAAAGAGAAATGAAGTATTCACGGGCACAAAAAAAAAAAAGTTGTCAGAAAGAAACAAAGACAGAAAACACTGAGCAATTGTACCTCCTTCAGCAAAAATGTACCGTTCAAAACAAGAGATGCAGAAGTTAGGTTATTTCTGTTTTTGTTTGCAGGTTTGACAGTTCTTTTTTCTTGTGATTGAGATGCAGAGAGCAACTTGTTGGTACAGTGAAGCAAACACAGAACAAAAGAAAATGTAACACAGTCGGAGCTGACCATAAAAATAAACAAATCTACCGAGCTCTGGAGCAGAAATAGAAATCTCCGCACTCCTGTGAGTCGCATCAACTTGAGTATGCTTTGAGCTTCGCTGTACCTTGAGTTCTCTGAGATTTTTGTCAGTGGCAGTGACAGGTAAAGAGCTGACAGCGTTTTCTGCCTGCTCCAGCCACACAGCCAGTTCCTCACGTCTTCTCACCAGGTCTGTCAGGGCTGGGTCTCCTCCGGCAAGCCTGCACACACACACACACACACACACATACATTACGTACTTAGCAACTCCATTTCCTGCTGGTTGCAGGCCTAATCCTAAAATTTACATTTAAATGACTGTTCTAGACAGATTGGTCACACTGATAATGTTAACCTGCCAAACACTGATAAAGATATAAAGACTGTTGGTGATGGAGAGGGACGGCTAACCTTTGTGCTACATTATACTGTAAAACCAAATGGTATACAGTCAAGACACGTATTGTATGTGTCAAAATCCATATTTGACCACATCAATCAATCAATCAATCAATCAATCAATCAATCAATCCATATGTGACGCAACATCCTGTGTGTTTCCGAGGATACGTCACCTGTGCCGTCTCTCAAGGACCTGCCGATTGACAGCTCTCCAACGCTGACCGAGGGTGTCTAGCTTCTCTTCGAGCAGGGATCCATCAGGGGATGACAGCTGTCCAATTATCTGCTCTCCAGTGCGAGTCAGTACGGCCAGGACGGGCTGGTGGCTGGCAAGGCCTTCCTCCAGCTCCTGGAATACAGTGAAAGAGAGCATGTGGGACAGAGCAGGAGGAAAAACACATAAAAAAAGGGGGTTGAATCGGGGATCAATCAAACAGCATAAGCCGAATCACTCAGGGCCAAATCCCCAGTTCAAGTCCATCTCTCCAAGCAAATCTCCGACTGACACATTGGCATGATTTGTGGCACATCAAGACTTCAGCTGTCAAACCTCTGCTTCCACTAAGAGAGATGTAACTTGCCAAGATAGATCTGTAAAGCAGGGTGGAAAGTCTACCAAAGGGTGAGTCAGCTAATTGATCTCTCAATTCACATCTGCTTGATCCCTCATCTCATTCTCAGTGACATGTAAAGAGAGCTGGACAGATGGGGCGCAGATCGAACTTTAGAAATCACACTGATAAAAGGTGTTAATGGTGATAATGCAGAGTCTTCAGAAAACTGAAATTCCCCTTAGAAATGAAACTGCTGCTTTTGTAATCAAACAAAGCAAAATCAGAAGCCCTTCTCGTCTTACTCTTCAGTTCATTTTCTCTCCATTTCTCGCTCTGCATAATCATTTCATAATGCACCATTTTCTTATCCTTGGGGAACAAGATGCAATTATCTCCTGTCTAATATTTCCAACAATCTAGCTGTTTACATTTCAAATATATTACTACTGCATCCTGGGAAGGAAATACGCTTACTCTGAGCTTGTAAACATAAAGGAGAACATAGACATTTATATATGACTAATTAGTTTATAATGATAAAGGTATAATGCCATGAAAGCTTTCTATGGTGTCGTAAAAATATAAATCAATATATTCTTTTTTTAAGTGAGACTTACACATGTCTCTGGGGTGGTATGACCAAATGCACAAGTAAAAATCATGGCAAATAAATTCACACGTGTTCAGACGTGCCCTTCTTCACTCTCCACTGACCTCTTGGTGTTGTCGAGCAGAGTCCAGGTCCAGCTGTCCGTCAGGGCCAACGCTCTCGGACAGCTGTGTCTCCGTATCAGTCAGCCACTGGCCGAGGTCATTCATGTCACAGTGGAATTGCCTCCACTCCTCTATGGCACGGTCAAAACTCCTGCAGCAAAACACGGGATCTTTAAGTGACCAGCATGAAGAGGAGCAATGTTTATGTTTCATACGTGTACCTGACTATTGTTTTAAGACGGACTTGAAAAGTTACAAATCAATCCCAGTATTTAGTATTTGAAGTTACTTTCAACCACTGAGTAGATTCATTCATTTCCTCCTCTCTGCAGGTGTACGTACATAGTACAGCACCTGCAGAAGGGAAGTGTATGTGTGTGTGTGAGGCACAGTACAGTACATATGATTAATGATTCAGATTTTGATGTCTGTGGGTGATTCACTTTGTTACCATTTGCCTATTGTGCATGGGGCGTTCATCCAACTAAAGCTCATCACCTCACAAGCGAAAATCTCCACACTGTGGGAGTTTATATTCAATTTCCCTCCTAAGGTGAACCAGATACTAATGCAGAAAATCACTCTACTTAAAATACATGCTCAGTTCATTCTGTAGAGCTTTTGATTCGAAAGATGACAGTCGATTATGGCTTTGATTGTTCCTTAATAACTAATTATATATATAATATTCATTGTTTAACTCTTGTTTAAGGCCGAGTGAGCTTAAAATAGAATAGGATGAGAAATATTGATGTCTCACGGTACAACCCACTGGGAAATTCAACGGTTTACGATAAGGAGAAATGGCCCAGCTGACCTCTATTAAACACCAGAAAATGCCATAACAATCAGGAACGCCTGACAACACAGGAACATTCACGGAGACACTATTAAATAAATCAGCACAGACGGAGAGGCTGATTACTTAAAATGCCTAATACAAAAAAAATGATCTTTATCGCGTTGATGGTCTGCATGAGGAATATTTCCTCTCACCGCAGCGCTCGGAGCACAACAAATCTGATCAGAGAGACAAGGTGAGGAAATGAGTTTTGAATGAGCAATTTTACAAAATATACTCCATTCTTTTGATTTTAAATGGTGCCCAGGGGTTATTGTGATTGCAGACAGAGTGCTTTTGCATTTGTGTGCAATCTTCAAAATTAGCTTCCTGGTTTATTTTAGGATGTGCACATACTGTGCTCAGCAAATGTAGACTGTTTATGCCCAAGGAATCGTGTTGATGGTAGTCAAGGTCACCTTACGTGTGTGTGTTCATGCATACGTGTGTGTCAGTCAGTGAATAAGCATGAGATTGTTTATGCCTAAGGAATTGCTTTGATAGTAATCAAGGTCAGTGTGTGTGCGTGCGTGTAGGGAGCTTGATTGTGTGCCCTGGTCTATCTGTTCATGCTGTCTCCTGACTATCAGACAGCTGGCATTTAATGTCCCTGCAGCTTTGGCCACATATCCTAACACACAGATTCACATACCTTCACATCTGAAAATAGCAGCGCTGTCTGTCAAACTCTATCAAAATTTATTCTACAGCTTGTTATCAGATGAGGAATCTAACACAATGCGATCTGTGTGTGTGTGTGTGTGAAGCTGGTGCACACACCCCTTGCGGTAGTTGTACATGCGGTTGAGGCGGTCCCACTCTGCATTAAGCTGAGTGAGGGCGTCTCCAATCTGGGTGACCTCAGCTGGCGAAGCATCCAGAATGGCATCAGGCTGACGCTCATGGATTCCTGTGACCTGCTCAGCAAGACGCTCCAGATTCTCTTTGATATTCTATAAAAAGGCAAGATGAAGGAACAGTAGCTAAAAAGTTAAGTGGTGCCAACAGACAAAAAGAAATCGCATCACTTCAGCTGATTATCTGAGACAGACTCATTTCAATATTTTGCTCATTACTTCTAAAGAAATGACAGATTTGGCCCCCGGTCTTATCAAGCTTAATCCTTCATGGCAGTGAGTAAAACATTAAATTCCTAAAAACAAAACAAGACCAAAGAAAAACCCCTCCAGTCTGATTTAATACATTTAAGGCCCTGGATGTGTGAAAACCTTACTTTGAAAAGCCCTCACTAGTGTTTCTATTAAAACATTGCTTCCATTTCCGTTACAAACAACTTTGAAAGGCGTGTTTATAGTGACAGTTTTTAACTTAGCAGGTTGAAGACATCACTGATGACTTACCCTCAGCGTGTCCTCTTGGCTTGAGAAGTCTTCGTAGAGCCCTCCGCTGAGCTCAGAGGAGTTCAGAAGCAGCTCGTTGTCGGCCATGGCGAGGAGCACTTTGTTGATGTCCAGCAGATAGTCGGAAGGACTCACCGACGGAGCTCTGTTACGCTCAACTGAAGACATCTCCTGCAGCGCACAGAAACAAACAGGAAAACTGTATTAACACATGATACCACGTGCCACATAACAGTCAACTGACGCTCTAGTGAGCATCTACACATTATGCTTGTGTAAACCCCTCACCTCGACTGCAAACTCTCTGGTCTGCTCTGTGAAGGTGTGAGAAGACGACGACTCCACAGACACTTCGACCTGCCTGATTCGTAGCACCCGCAACTCCTAAAGCAGGCAAACACACACTCATTGACCAAACTGCAACAGTGCACAACAGGCAAACACAATTTGACAGGGAGGTATTCCAGGCTACATTTACATCTCAGATTAAAAAAACATTCCCGCATGAGGTTCTCTTAAGGAAGACACGATATATTTTATGATGCATCTCACCCTGTGAGCAGAATATTGGCTCTGCAGCTGGAGCAGAAGAAGTCTCAGCTCCTCCCTCTGGCCCTCGTCTGAAGTTTGTGACAGGAGTTCTTCACCTCTTCTTAGCAAGTCTTCCACGCTGGCTTTCTCCTCATCCATCTGGTGCAGATAGACACATAATGTTTTTCAACACATCTTGCAGTTTGAGACTTGTCGAGAGTGGAGACACTTCTTCGGAAAAGACAAAAACAACATGAGCTTCCTGACTGGAACAGTGACCTTGCTGTGGACTGGTCAGGTTTGTTCAGGCAGTGTTTTAACGTCATAAACCTTGATAAGGCAGCTTGAATTCCAAACTTGTTAGGCCTTGAAATGCCAAATCAAAGCACGTCTTATCAGGTGGCAGCTTTATATAGCCTGTAGCCCAGCTTGAATCTCATAAAATTTCAAGAGTATAATTTGCAACCTGGGGCAATTTTCTGTGTGTTTTCAAATTTCACTGGAAAATTGCTAGAGATGGCTGACCTTAATGGAAACCAAACAATGGACAGAGTGCCAATTTCCCTACCTGCAATATTATCTTACACTATTTGAGGCACTGCTTTACAAATCAATTATTACTGGGCTGCTCATATCTTATTCATGTGTACATACCTCATAATATTACCATAATAATTATCTGTCATCGTCATCATTGTGAGCAATGTTTCTTTGAAGGTTTTCAATGAAAATGCTACGATAGGACAAAATCGAAGAGTGACCTTGTGTACCTTGTCATCATCCAGCAGGTTTGCTGGGTCCTGCTGCTCCTGCAGAGCCCTCAATGTGTCCTGCAGCTCTGCCTGAAGGTCCTTCACCTCACCGAGGACCGGAGCCTCAGCAGTACGATTCCGACTCTGACTCTCAGCTCGTACCTCCTGGCTGTGAATGACCTGATGTGACAGACCGTAAACACACCTCAGGTCAAAACGGGTAAAATAAGTGTAATTATGTGACTGCATGCTCAAAGATACACGGTGCTCATGGTAATACACTGAATCCAAATAGAGCCTTTACAGTATTTTCTCTTAAATCTCTTGAATTTAAACGCAGCTTGGATAACATGAATTACGTCCCATTTGTCTCTGGTAAAGTAGTTTGTGGTGGGCTTCAAGACGCTGATTGTCCTAACAACTACTGTTTCTTGTACCTGCTGAGCTGTCTGTTGGTTCAGGTCAACACCACTTGACTCCAAACTGGTCATCATCTGAAGGCCAAAAGACAACAAGCAGATATAGTGACTGTACAGATCACACCACATGCTTAATATTTTTATGATTAAATTCCAAACTGATTCCACACTAGTAAAGGTGATAGTCAGTGCTGGTTTCTTTGATGCGGTGATTTTAGGTTTATGCTTTTGTACCTGGGCAGTTCTGATGTGTTGGGAGACTTTGTCGAAGTTGCAGTTGAGCTCAGCCAGTTTGGGCTCCACCACATCTCTGCAGGCAGGTCCCCTGCTGGTCATCAGGATGATGGCCTGGTCCTTCACGTTGTCCACACGCAGGCTGATATCCTCCAGTTCCTCTAGCATGCGCTGAAGACAGATCACAGTGTAGCCGGTCATCTATTTATCAGTAATTGCTGTCATTTCTTTTCTCTCAGACTGAATGTCAGTGCAGCCTTGGTTCAGACCAAAGAGCCAAGTACAGCACGTACTGATCAAGGCTGGCCAGGGACCAACTGATATTTAGTGGAGACCTTCTGTTGTCATAGTGAGAGGAAGGGAAGGGTTAAGAATTTAATATAACCGAAGGATAAATTATTTGACACCACCACAAAAGGCTCAGCTTCTCCTCTTTCCTCATTTAGCCTGCTCACTCGCTCTCCTGTTCCATTTGATGATGCATGGTGAAGATGGACACCTACTATCGAGAACCAGACAAAACAAATGTCCTGATAGATTCTAAACGTGTGTGCTTCTTGAAAATTCCAATCTTAACCAAGCATAAGACATTTCTGCTGCAACAGGGGACAATCCGAAATGGAACAATTAGCATTCAAATCTCTCTATACCACAAAGAAACAGGAGGGGATTTCTTGGATGGATTCTGGCAGAATGCATTTCCTTGCCAGAGGTAGTAATTTCCATAAAGCGATTCTGTGCTACCGTTACATATTTCTAAGCTTGTCATGGTATAAGCTCTGCCAGTTCTTACTTATTTTCAGACTTTACTGTAAATGAAAAAGAGTATAAAATAATAACTTTGTAATGATAATGTGGAAACAGACCAGTGGCCACATAAGTATCCATATCAAGTGTACTGTGTCCACCGTTCATCAAGGCTAAGTCCTTACCGCAGCGATCTGGGTTCAATTCCAGCCTGGGTCCTTTGCTGTATGTCTTCCCCCCCTCTCTCTCTCTCTCCCCCTGATTTTCCTGACTATACTTCCAGTGTCACTCTCTAATAAAGTATAAAAAGTCCCTCTGCCTTACCTTTACCACCTTTTCCCTCTCTGTCGGGGCGAGCCGCTCAGCCTCGTCCAGGTGGATCTGGGTCTGGTAGAGCCAGGTGCTAATGTGAGCCAAGTTCTCATCAAAGATTTCCACTTCATTCTGGTGACTCTGCACACGTACAGTGAAAAAGAGACTCAGTGTTTCCATTAGGAAGTAAAAACATGAATAACAGTTTAAATGGTCCTCCAGTGTTTTCCCCATTTTCTATTTTCCTGCTTCTAAAACAAAGACATTTATTAATTCTCTTGAGTTTTCTATAACCTTTACATGCCTTTCTGCGGTGCGCAAACAGAAGAACAAACACTTCTTAGTCTTTTGTTCAAACAGTAAATAAAGTTGGATTGGAGAGGTGATTTGCATGTTTTTGTTCTTGATTTGAAGTTTAACCTAGTTACTGCAATCGCTTGACTTACACAGCATAATGAGAAAATGTTTTATTTGGGTTTTAAAACTCTCAAAGACATAACCTTGGAGCACTTTTTAAAAAATCTTTCCAAGGTTAGGAAAAACTACTTTAAAATTCAAGTAAACTTTTTAGAATTTAAAAAAACACCATGAGTGCGTTAATCATTCATACTTATCATATTTGATATGTACAATTGTAGTAAAATTGAAAGAAATCTTATTGCCCAGAAAAAATACATCCTAAAAGGCACCAAGCCAAAAACACATTTGTTTACCGAAGAGTAGCATTTGTACACTTGCAAATGATAGAAAGTCTTGGTCTAGCATAAATCTATGAAAACGTAACGCAGGTGGGAGAATGTACTTACTCAGAGCACATGAAATAAACAACACAGCAACCTTTTATTTATTAAGCCTTACTATATAAAATATTTGCACTCACCAGCACTGCACTGAGCCAGTCCTCGGTCCAGGTGCGGACACGGCCCCAGGCTTCATTGAGGCCACAGAGTTTCTCCTCCAACTGAGCCTCGCTGCCCTCCACCAGAGTCTGCAGACCAGCGCTGGTCTCCATCAGGCTGGACAACTCCACCTTACGACGCTCCGATTCTTTCAGCAGGCCCTGGTGGAGGGGCACACAAAGATATACAATGTATTATACAATATATTGTACAAGTTCATGTGATGACATCCATGTTTCAATTATTTATTGCCACATCGGCTGTGTATCGTACAGCAGTACATACACAGTGTAATGCACACCAAAAATGAGGCATGTATTACAGGTAACATAAACAAAAATAATAGTGTGAATTTAACCCAGATCCCAGAGTGAAGTACATTTATACACATATTTAATGTACATTAAATCAAATGTACATTTACCCCCAACACACTGCAATGCTGTTATAGACAGTGTGAGCCTGAGGCTCATTTAAAATTCTAACTGTTTCAGATTTAATACTGTTGCTGAGGCTTTTGTGTGAAGGGGTCAAAGTGTGTAGTAACATAGAAAAGTACAATCTTTTTCAATGACCTGGGTTCTCAGAAGGGCATAACATTGCAAAAACATACACAGTGACACTTCTTCTCCAATTAGAGGCTGGATATGGGTTCAATCAACACTTCTGAACACTGGGATTCCCAATAAGTCCTGCAGTTGTTTCATAAGTCTGATATAGCCGATGTTATAAAAACAGAGAGATTGGTGTTTTCAGGATCATCATACTGTCCTTCTGCTCCACCCACTGGCCAGAAGTAGAAACACTTCTCTGGTGCTTTTGAAGACATTAACAAAGGTTTGGACGGTTACTCACATTCGCCCATGCAATCTCAGCGTCAATGTCAGCTGGCATGTCTTCACAGCCGTTCTTCTGCTGAAGCTGAGCCTCGTTGGTGGTCAGCCACTCCTGCAGGGCGGCGCTCTCCTTCTGGAACTTTTGAGACAGAGACAAAGCCTTTTCCAGGTCCTGCTTGCCCTCCGTTACCTGCAAAGAGAAGGGAACTGAGGGTGTCTTAAACTGTTCTTTGAGATATAATCCAGCATGAGCTGGGTTTTGTAGCAGATTTCATTTGTTTCCAAAAATAATTTACCTGGGCCCCCAAATCATTATAGAGCAGTTTGAGAGCAGTGAGCTGTTCGTCCATGGCCTTGGGGTTCTCCGTCTGCTGCTTCTGCACAATCTGTCGACCTGTCTTTATCACTGTCTCCACCTCGAGCTTCACCTCACTCAGCAACTTGTACAGTTTCTATAAAAAATGAATAATGAGCACATGATTGTCTGCATGAATTGACACGCAGGCTGACTGATTTTTTGTTTATGTATCCTTAAATAACAAGCATGTATCCTTATTTAAGGATACTTTGTTGAACATTTAAAATGTGCACACAGGACAGTCCATGCAATCAGCAACAAATACACCATTTGTGTAAAAGACTGAGAGAGCTGCAGTGCTCACCATGCAACCACTGAGGTGGGACTGGATTTTTTCCGGGTCCACATCTCCGACATCTAGAATATGCAGCTCAGCCTTGGCACCATCCAGGACCCTCTTACAGTCCAACATGCGCTGCTCAAAGTTAGCTGGCTTCTGGAACAACTGGTACTTTGTGGAGATCTCCCTCAGTTTCCTCTGCAGTGGGTGAAGATGGATGGAGATTTTTAAAGTTATACATCCGTATCATGACACAGATAGCAGGCACACACTTCTCTCACTTTGCTGCCATGATTTTATATTTTATTTTTGAATTCCCCTGAAACTATTAAGTTAACTATATAAACCTTAATTATATATGAAATAAGTTCTGGCATCAGTAATATTAGCCAATGCTCCACATAAAAAATTTAAATATTTTAGTATTAAATTGCAATGTTATGATAATGGTGGCAAGAAGAGAAACTAGTCTGCCATCAGTTCCCTGCACTTCCAGATGTTGTCCAGTAGGAGTCAGTGTTACCTGTAACTGGTCCAGCATGGTCCCTCCTCTAGCAGCTTTGCCATCAGTGGTGGGGGGAGGCAAGTTGGCCACGTTCCTTCTTCTCATCTCTTCCACCGTCACTTCGTGGGCTGCGATCTCTGCCCCAATGGTCTGAAGGAAAAGTGGATATGAATACATGCAGCATAAGTATATGTGCAGACATATCCTGATGCTGCATGTGTACTCATATATCTACTGTGTTTATAAATGCATTAGGGTCTTAAGTTGAGTTGGTTAAGTTGTTTCAGTTTTTCAAAGCATCTGTGGACAACCCTATGTGCATATTATATTAATATATTACTACTCCATGGACTTTTAGGTGAAGGCAGAGTCTTCAGACAAATGAGTGAGAAGTTACTGTGAGAAGTAAGATCCATCATGTTCGGGTGCTTCCCCAAGTGTCATGCCTTGTCTACTATCTTGATGCTGTACCTGTGCCTCCTGTGGGAGCTGGAAGGCGTCGATGCGGTCAGTGAGGTAGGAGGTGAGTGTGTGGTCTAGCTGGCTCAGAGACTCCTGCAGTGTTTGGAGCGCCTGCTCGTTCTCCTTCAGTGCCTGCAGCTGCTGCTCAAGGCTAATCTGTCTGTTCACGGCCTGAGGGACATCAAGTGATGGGTTTAAATATTTCACAGTCAAGGATGTCAATATTCTGACAGTCTAGATTCAAACAAGTAATGGAAAGTTCATGTCCTAACACTGTAGATGGAAAAAAAAATGACTAGAACAGACGGTATATTCAATTATACCCAGGAAAGTAAGAATCCTATGTACCAAGTGCAAAATAATAATAGATGTGTGGTCATATGTGAAAATATTAAATACATTTTAAAATAAAACATACATGTGATATCATTATTAATATTATTCTCAATACATTAACTGACAGCCTATGGATATGTTGGGGAAATATGATCTGATATAACCAAATACAAATTCCTTCAGTCTGAACTGACTCCAAAAAATCAAAACATAACACAATGAATACTTTTTTCTACAGTAGCAACCACACACACACACACACACACATACACATATCCTACATTAGCTTATACACAAAGACAAGGTCCTGACCTGGTGGTTGAGCTGCTCGTAACGGGAATTGAAGGCCTCTAGTTTTTCGCTAATGAGTTCGTCCAGAATGCCCCCGTCTATCAGCGTCTGACCCAGCTCTCTGATTTGCGTCCGGTTGTCCCCGGGGTGTCGAAGTGCACTCTCCAAAGACTGGTGGTGAATGGAGAGATGGTGAAATTTATTCGTAAAGAATTTAAAAAATAATAATAATCAAGCAAAAAGGTAAGTAAAGGATGCGTGCATGAGAAGGAGGCACCGATGAAATAGTCCTCAAGAAAGGTAACCTGCTTCACGGTTCCAAAAATTTGACCCAAAAAAGATAAAAAAGAAAATAAATAAATAACCACTGACCAAAGCTATAAATCAAACACTGAAGAAAAAAACACCAGAAAGAAAAAAGAAATCCAGGTAATTAGTGAAAAACTCAAAGAACAAAGTAGCAGAACAAACAGATGGAGTACAGATGCAGAAATTGCAACGTTGGGTGTGTCAGATGAGAGCAAACTAAAAAAGGATGATAACGTGAACGAGAAATGAGAGACAAGTGAGAGAGAAGCTTGTCGAGTGACGGCACTTGTTTGGATCTAACAGTCATTGTTTACATGGGGTCATTAAATGTGCTTTTCCTTCCCGGAGGTGATGGAGAGAGAGAGAGAGAGAAAGAGAAAGAGAGAGAGAGAGAGAGAGAGAGAGAGAGAGAGAGAGAGAGAGAGAGAGAGAGAGAGAGAGAGAGAAGGCAAAAACACATAAGGACAAAGAGGAGGAGGGCTGTCTTCAAGGGTCCTCAATTTCCTTCATCACTATTCAATGTTACAGAAGCAGCAGTGTGATTAAAGCGAGTTTGACAGTCATGCTGCAGGCAGTCTACAGATATAGCAACAGAGCAAGACAAAGCAGGAGAAATCTGGAAGACAAAGTCAAAGACAATGCAGTTATTAACAGAGACAGAATATTAAATGGATGGTTGGGTTTATGAAATTAACCATTGTTCTACTACTTACCCTGACTCAGACTAATAAATGGACAACTTACATCTACATATAAAAGTTTAATGAGGTAATTTTTATCTTTGCTGACTAAACTCCTCAACCAGCTGCTTCTCTCAGATATAATGTATATGTATATATGTATAATAGAGTATAAATATGATATAGAGTAATCATGATGTGGCTCATTACCACTAAAACTGAGAATAAAGACTCTTACTCTTATTCTTAACTTATTCTTACTCAGTTTCTGTTGATATGTGCCTGCAGCCAAAAGTAATCCAACCATTCAAATATCTAGCTTCTTATTTGTGTGGTACAAGAAGTGAAATTTTACATTTGCAACATAGTTATGTTTTCTTGTTTTTATTATGTTTATGTGTTGTGTACCAGAAGATATTGTTAGTTTATATTTTTGATGTGTGGTATATAGCAGTGCCTTGTAATCACATGTAGGATGGGCCAAAGGTTTAAAAGGTAGGTATAAAAGAATTTTATGTGTGTGTGTGTGTGCATTTGTACCTCCAGAGCTTCATTGACAGCCTCAGTGCTCTCTGGTAGATTGTCAGTAGCTTGGACCTTTTCCCCCAGAGTGTTGAGCCAACTCTGCTCCATATCCAGGTACTGAAGCAACTCCATCCAACAGGACCAAACCTCCTACAGAGTATAGCACAGGACACACACACACACACAAAAAAAAAACAGTCCTAGATTAAACTCAAATTAAACTGCAAAACTCTAAGGACGTAGAAGAGATGGTGACTAATGGACTTCAGGCAAAGAGAATACAAAACTCAGTGATGTGTTTGACCCTTACCCTGCAGAGTCTGGGGGAAGATAATCAAAAACAGTGCCCCAAACTATGACTTAACATTCACAGATTAGCTCTGAAAACCAGAATCAGCAGAGCCCTTCCAGCTTGTCGTGTTCTTCACATAAAAATGAACAAAAATGATGTCATAAAATGACACCATTACTGAACCATGGGAGTTTCCACTCCTACTAGGCGTTGCTTCTTTTTAACTGAAGCCTGTACCATTTGTCAATAACCAGTATTTATATTCACAAACTTAATTTTTAAACCTCCAGCACAGAAGGACTTCACGTCCATGCATATTACCTCTAGAGTGTGACACTTGCTCTTGAAGCGGTCACAGAGCTTGTGGTAGTTGGCCAGGACCCCGTCTAGCTCCGAAGTCAGCTCCTGTCCACTGCTTCCACCAGGGGGCGATGTTCTGGAGACCAGCAAGTTGATGCTGTCTTTCAGGATCTTTACCTTCACTTCCTTCTGTAGCACATCCTCTTTAGCCCTCTGTGAGTGAGAGACGAGGACAACAACAACAACAATAGCAACAACAGAGGAACAGAGTGAGACACACACACACAAATAAAGCGCACAACAGTCAACATAACTTTGTTTATCAGTGAATCACCACATTTCCTCAAGGTCCCATAATGCTCCTCGGTTATATCCCTGCCTCCATTCTCACCTTCATCTCCTCCAGCGATGCCTCCAGCTCCTCAGGACTCTTGTATTCAAAGTCCCTCATGAGAAACTCTTCATCGACTTGGGTCATCCATTCCTGCATCTCTGCCAAGTCCTTCCTCAGATTCACCTGCCTCTCCCGACTCTCTGCGACACGCTCCTGATGGCTCAGCAGCTGGAGGGAAATCACATCGGGTTTGGAAGTGAAACAAACATGGAACATGCTGTACGCACCATATTTCTTTTGAGTTGCGGGACAGAACACAGTGCAAACACAGAGAAAAGAGTTTTCCCCTCACCTGTTTGCTGAGCGTGTCCCATCGGCCCTGGCACTCATCCAACTTATCCCGCCCCCACTTGGCCAATCCTGGGACTGCAGCCACCTGTATAGAGCTCACATTCTCTCCCATCTGCTTCAATGAACCTTCCACTGCCTCCATCTCATTGACGTACTCCTTGATGGCAAAAAGAGAAAGAAAGATAAAGAATACTGCTTTGCAAATATCTAATTCAGTAATGAAATTGTGAAATGACTGCAGTCTTACAGTAAATTACAGTAAAAGTAACTTTTACGTAGTACATAAGTCATGGAGTGTATGCATTGTTTTCATGTTTTGCATTGTCCTCTAACCTTGCACTGGTTAAGCTCTTCTTGTAGGCTCTCCTTGTCACCCACCCCCGTGACATCACGAGACAACAGCTCCTGAACCGCATCCAACCAACGTTCCACTTCCACCAAACGCACCTAGAATTAAACCAACGTATCAAAGACATTAAATTAAATTTACAACATTCATATTTTTAAAAGTAAAGACAGAGTATAAACTGTCAGTAACAATAATCACAGCTACCCTACCTGATTGTCCTTCATGCTACCCAGGATGCACTGCAGTGTGCCCAGCTCCTCACGGGCCCTGGAGGAGAGTTGACTCCATCTTTGTAGTTCTGCGGGATCGGAGGCTTGCTGTGTTTGCTCAATCTCCAGACAGAGGCCCTGAGGTGAACAAGAGTTCAGGCTTAAACATGACATGTCCAAGCTGTGTGTACACGTAATGTGCAACCATGGAAACTCTTAATGCGTGAATAGGAATTTGCCATGAGAACATCAGGCCGTAACATTAACAATAACAGTGCTTAACAGTGAGTCATCTACTTGGTGGTGAGAAGATGATAAGAGGTCCCCAATCTCCTGGGGATTGACTGGGGCTCCATTACTGAAGAAACGTTCTATAAACCTTTGTGGCCGTCGTGTCTATTTTTTAAAAAGAATATTAAACTTTTGGCAACTTGGAATTTCTCACAACTCATCCCAAGCTTTCCCATGTTATCTGACATTGTACCCCGCAGTACCTTTATACTATGAACCTCTTTTTTATTTCATGATAACAACAATATTTAAGTTTTGATACAAATACACTGTGGATTTCACAACACATTTATATCTTGGTCACCAAAACGCACTCAAACAAGTGGGATGATTAAGATCAGATAGATTTCTGATGTAAGTTTACGACTCGTGAGTGTTTACATCACTAAACGTCTCAAAACAAATGTTTGACTGCTGACAATATAAAACTATAAACATTACATTTGGGAATAATTATCTTGAAAGACAGACTTTGGCAGACAAGAAGCATGTTTGTTTGAGCCAAGCGAAATATACTGAAGCCTTAAAAAAATAAATAAATGTTAGTTTACCACTTGTAATTATAACATTATTTGAATGCTACCAACAAGTTGGAAACTGGTAATTCCACCTTGTTAGCATAAGAAATGTGTTTGTTTTGTGAGTGAAATAGTGTGAAACTGTCAGCAGGAAATGGGCATCACATCACTGGTGTGCTCTGGGACCTACTCCCAAAAACATTGCTCCATAGCACTACATGTGGTCAAAATTTCCACAAGATATCTTCAGTTATATAATAAAAAATCCTCATGCATAAAAAGGACATGATTTGCATGACTGATGTGACAACAATGTAGCACAAATAAAAGTGTTGGTTAGTCTACAGAAGAGGCACAGAGGAAACTTTCATAAGCATATAATCAAAGCATAGATTTACATTAGCGCACAGCGAAAGATAAATCCGTTTAAACATGAAGAAACAATACAGAGCCGCTGAGATGACTATCGTATTATCATTAGGCCAACAGGACTCAGAAATGCTGTCATGGGATTGTATGTGCTGCCTGTCTGCCTGACTGACTGGTTTGAGCGGCTCCACACGGTGCTGTTTGGAGCTCTATGCTGCACGCATGGGCACGCTGCCCAGAATGTGCCATGTCTCTGCCCCCTCCCGGCACCGTGCCCTATCTGACACGATAACAAGGGCTCGGACTGAGCCGCATTCCACCGAAGGATGAAGGAGGAGACAAACGCACACACGGTAACACAACACAATACACAACGCGACAACACAACACATACTGTGTATTACAAAGCTACATACCAAAACACACAAACAAACACACACCCTTTTCCTCCTACACAGAAGTTGATACAGTACAGAGGGAAGTGACTGGCTGATAAAGGGGCCTATTGTGTGCTGGAAAAGAAAAACTGACAGCAGACAGAGATTAACGCTCACTCTGATATGTACATACAAGCACAAAGACACAGAAAAGATTTTTTTTTTAGCTTAGAGGTCACAGGGCATACGTGTTATCAGATACAGATAAACCACAACATCAATTCAAAAGAACTATTTTATGTTATTTTAGTCTTTATTTAACCCAGAATGCCTCATTCAAATTAAAAATCTTTGAGGAGGCTCCTGGCCAAACAATGCAGTTAGTGTCAGAACATAAAATATCTACCAAGATCAGAAATAAATAACCATGTGAAAGCTGATAAAAGGTGAATCAAAATAAGAACAACAGAAAAATTCACAGATAATAAATAAGATTAGTCTAATACTACCAAATAACAATTAATGAACATACTTTTCATGGTGATGGTATCTTGGACCTTATGTTTTTGATTCCTAGTTATCTGTCTGGTAGTTATCAGGATGGGCGTACTTTACACAACTGTTGCATTGGTGGAAAGTTGACCGTATTCACTCACGGTTTCCACAGAGAGCCGTGACTTAATTTATCAAGATAATGCGTTGCTCACCTGTGTTCTCTCCACTGCCGCCTCAGCAGTAGGGATGTCTACCATTCCTTCTCTCAGAGTGGCCAGCCTCGCCTCGAGACCCTCCACTGGGCTCGGTAGCGTCTTGTCGGCCTCAAGTCTGGCCAAAGCTGGATTATTACGGGGGGGGGGGTGGAGAATGAGGGGGAAAAAAAAAAAACAGTTTATTATGTTAAGGAATCACAACTTTTGCATCAGGACGTAAGCATCAGATTTTCAACCACTAGGGGGCAGGGAGCTGGCTTGGGATTTCCCTCTGTGTGTGTGTGTGTGTGTGTGTGTGTGTGTGTGTTTTCCATGTTGCAAGAGGATCCCAGATGTTTGACAGCCAGTTTCTCTCAAAGTAGGTTTTGTACTCTTCTAACGGCCTCATACTTGTCAATCATGCCAGATGAATTTCAAAAACGCACTAAAACACACATAATGTGCTTAAAGTGCATAATCTCTCCCTGATGCAAAAGTGATTAAATGAATAACTAAAGTTTCTAAAATAAGTTTCTAAAATTTCTTTCTGCTCCCATTTCTCTCTTCGACTGTCTCTTTTGTCTTCTCCTTCTCAGTCAGCATTTAAATTACCAGTCGATTTAATGCTTACATAACCTGGCCATGTTTATATACACAATGAGCACAGATAGAGCCTAACTGGGAGAGGGGGTTTTGGGGGGGTGGCGAGAGGCTCCAGCGTGAGGCAAACTGCCCTCAAGCAGAAACAAAATGGTTTTCCTTGGCTCTCATCCAAATCCTCACAGTCATAAAAGCCCATGAAGACAGACACGTGCATGCACACACTGACACACACACACACACACACACACACACACCTATGGTCAGGACCAGAGCATTCAAGGCTCCCTTTACAGACTTGTTGTTTGGCAAAGAAGAGTGCACGTAAATTCCAGAGGTAGAACGCTGAGTGATTTTCAGAACCACTACAGGTACAAGTCACGTCTTCAGGTAGAGATGGAGCTGGCGCAGAGGTACAATCTTACACTCAATCGCTCACGTATACACTCACGCATCTGTGAGCTTTGGAGGCCATATAAGGCCATCATCTATTACTTGTGGCTGGCCAAGGATTCATATAAAAACTGATGTCAAATTTATACAACCCCTGCAGGACTGAGCTCCGCTGATCTTAGCTATCACTCTTTCACTCCATAAACCTGAAAGCTTTGAGCCGAGAGCAACGGGAGAGAAATTGGTCTTTGTTTTAAGGAAGGCTTAAATCTCCTGTCCTGCTCTTTGAAATGGGAGGATGCCTCGTGGCTGTCAGGTCTCTTGAAGAGCATATGGTACTGTTAATACTAAGGAATCTGCTCAGACTCCTCCGCAGTGATTTAACAAGCTATTCTGATAACGTTCAGCAAAAGTACCTGCGTTGACCTCCTGCTCTCTGTTTTGGAGCCGCTGTAGTGTCGAGGCGTGATGTGCCGATACCACCACCATGTTGTCTTTCAGAGAAGGCACAGCTCCCAGTGACCCCACCTCTGCAGAAAGCTTCTCCAGTTGTGGACTCATCGATGTGACGTGGACAAGCCGGGACTGCAGAAAACAAAAAAAAAGATTAAAGTTAAACATATGACAAGTTTATTTCCTTGACAAATATACGTCAGTGTCTGAGTAACAATGTTTGCTGCACACCAGAAAAGTTTCTATGTTTTTATCCTTTAGTTATTCAGGAAGGTTTCAGTGAGTCTGTCCTCAGGAACAGACTCTGATCACACCTGGAGGATTGCCAGTACAACTGCAATCTGATCAGCTCCACTGGAGCAGTTAGGGTTAAGGGCCTTGCTCAAGGACACCTTAGTGGTGGTAATGAATGTCTGGGGGATTGACCAACTGCCTTCTCTAACCTTTAGGCCACTACTGTGAATTTTGATGATGAGAGCATGTATTTCATTTACATTCATTTTGTGCCAATAAGCACACTCAGTGTCATCTGAAAGATTTGTTTCCTGGTAAAAAAAAAAATAGGGGTAACTTGTATCACACACACTGCAACAATAAGATGAAATTCAGAAATTTATTCACAGGTTACTGGATGGAGTCATGCTTTACACTGACAGGCTTTCCCACTAGTCACAAATTGATCTACAACTGTCTCATTAATTCTTTCATCTTTGCTGCGAAAACGCAGATATTTAAGGAATAATTACAACTGCATAAATTTAATTGAATAGATTAAATTCAGATCAGGGTGAATGTGGAAATGATGACTCTTACTTGACATTCTCCGCTCAGGCTTCTGAGCTCTGCCTCATCGCACTTTTCTAAAGTCGAGGTTGAGTCTAGCCACCGGTCCTGTTCTACCAAGGCTTGGTCCAGGTCTGCCAGCTCTGCAGAGACCGCTCTGACCCGGCTCTGAGTGTGAACTCGCTCACTCGCTGCCTGCAGCTCCCTCGCACAAACATCCCACTCAGTTTGGATCAGATCTATGTCTGCCCTCACCGAGTCCACACACACTCCCTCTACAGAGAGAGAAACAGAAGACAACAGATATAAAAGCTCATTTCAAATGCACAACAAATATTTAGGTAAACTTTAAATTGACTTTTGGAATTATTTCATCAACAGCTTGTGTTGTGAGTTTTTTTCTTTTTTTGTGTGTGGAAGAAAGAGACCCTATAGCAAGAGTAAAGACACTAGTGGATAAAAAAAAAGGAAAACAGACAACATGGCTGAGAGAACAGATATACAGTAAGGGACTAAAACAAGTGGAGTTCAGTGGAAAGTTTGGTGTTTAACAAATCTACTCCAACTTAGCAGTGCCCCTCCACTCCCCCTCACTGCCTCAAGAGCAGTGTAAACACATAAAAATCCTGAGTACCTCTTCATTTCATTGAGCAGTTATATGAAGTCAGCAACCCTTCAGGCTGACAGATTTTTACCACTCTATCCACAAACACAAACACAAACACAAACACAAACACGCATTCTGATAACTGGCATCGAAGACTGAATGACAATAAAATATGTAGGCTTGTAAATACCCAGAAAATACCAAGCAGCTGTGGAAAAGTAGTAAAATCTTATGAGACAAACAGAATTTAACAGTGAAATGGAAGATTTCTGTTAGAGTCAGTAATCCAGAACCTCTGAGAAATGATAAATAAGAGTCAGTATCTTAGCTCAGTTTAGAAGAACATGTTTGATAAGTGTGATATTAATATTGTATACAATAATGCACCATTTCAGTCAGAGTCAATGAGCAAGGACAATCTCTTCTTCATACCTCTCTCTAGCTGGTCCATCAAGCCCCGTCCCTCTTGGATCACTTGACCGACCGTGGGTTCCTTTGCTGTGAGGTCTACTTTCAAACCCTACAGTGACAGTCGACACATATCTATGAAGCGATTTTCAAAACAAGTGTTCTAACTAAGCTGAATTGTTTGTTTTTAAACTGGTAGGTTAACCTTTAGTTTCTCCTGCAGGTCAGGTGTGTCAGGTGTAGTCTCAGGGTGTGTGGAGGCCAGTGCTTGAGCAGACTTCTTCCATGTTTTAATCCAGTTCAGCAGGTCAGAAAGCTTATTTTCAAACCTGCAGGACACAGAACACAGTCCGTGCATTGGGGTGTGTTTGTGTTTCTTTTATTCTCACATTTTTTTGACAAGAAAGGTATAATCTGTTCATATGTGTCTCAGTTCTTACACTCGTCGGACTTCTCCATCTGTCTCCATCAGTCGTTTCTTAGGGGGGGCAGGGGGGGCCAACTCCTGGTCAGAGAGCGAGGTAGCCGCAGCTACAGCAACTGAATCCACGACGACCTGCTCTTCCACCTGAGTCATTCCAGCATCTGTTACAGCCTCCATTACCTTAGCGGGAAGTTAGAACAGCAGTGAGAATGGGGAAGTATCACACAAACCAAGTCACAACGAAACAAGCTGTAGTATCCTTGTATCTCAGTTCAGGTTTACAGTAAGCAGGAAGACAATCCCCCTATGAATAAAGTTACATTGCAAATAATGGGCGAAAACAAACACACACCTGGAAAGAGCAATCCTCCAGCTTCTGTACCAGGTTGTCCCATCTATGTGCCAGCTCCTCCGTGTCGGCCTCAATCTTGGCTCCTGCCTCAGGGCTCTGCAATAGTGCTATCACATCCTGTCCTGCATCAGAGAGCTGGTCGAGAGTCCTCCTCTTCTTTTCCATGTCTTCCTTTAAAATCTACAGGATTAAATGACCAAAAAAAAAATATCAAAGACTACACTGAACCTAATTATAATAGAATAATTACTTGTTAAAGTATCTGCTGCAGCAGCATGCCAACTACAAAGACTTGGCAGTCTACTTACCGCTAATCGGCGCACATTAGTATTCATTTCACTTGGGTCCTTAAAGTTGCTGGTCTGTACTTCACTCAAGGCCTCCTCTTTTTCTGTCAACCACACTCTAAACAAACTCTACAGAAGAGGTGAGAATTAAAAAAACATAAAAGTGTGTTCAGGGTCTCAAAAGGAAAGGATGCTTCAATGTAAAAAAATAGATAGGGGATCTGAAAAGATTCACTGTGAACTGAAAGGACTTAAGGAGGATTTCAAGGTTTAAATTACATTGATATACTTTCTTTGCATCTCAAAATAGCTCAGTGGTTGAGGACAGAACATTCAGGTCGTCCATTACTTATTAGACAGTTCATATGCGTGCGCCTCTGCCTGTGTATGTAAGAGGGGGAGCATGAAAACGTCATACCTGGTCCGATAGAAGCTGCTGCCACACCATGAAGACTTCCTGCAACTTGTGCCACCTCTCTTCTGTCCAGCGACAAACAGCTGCCCAGCGCTCACCCAAAGACTTGAATGTAGAATAAAGTCAAACATTAATTATGTTCTTCAAAAGTCTAAAGGTTCCTGTTCATCAAGAAATTTACAGTGTGGAAGGAAGACTCTCCAAATTTACAAAGACTTTCAGACTGACTTGTAGTTGTTCCTCCAGGGCAGCAGTGGCACTCTCACCGCTGTTCTCATCCACCACAACCACCATGTGTGTTAAAGAGTTGACCTTCACCTGCTCCGCCTCCAGGTCGTTCTGAAGCTCCTGAATGGGGAAACACAAACAGTGAATTCAGCAGTCACATATTACCTATTAACAGAGCCGGCAGAGAAGCTACTCAACTTTATGGTGACAGTTTGAAATGCAGGACATGTACATGTGACAACCAATGACAAGACTTGTTTGTTTGTTTTAGGACAAGAGCAGTGCAGGGAGACTTCAAGTTGAATTCATACAAATATGTTATGTATCAATTCAATTTAGATAAACTGAAAAAACAAAACCGCACAGACCAGGAAGTTATTAATGTTATACTTGATCCTGTCCAATTTAAATCAACTACCTGTTGTTAAACACGGTTAATTAAACACTTTGACAGGTTTGAATGGGAAGCTGTATTTACTTTGTGCTGCTCTATCTGTTCTTTGTAGAACTCCATGTCTTTAGCTGTCGGATCTGTCTCTATCTTTCTGATTCGCTCCTCTGTCTGAGTCAGCCAATCAGAAAGCTGCTGTAGCTGCTGCTGCTGAAGATCCATCAGGACTTCATGAAGCCTGGAGAGGAAGAGGGAGACAGTAAGGACAGAGAGAGAGTGAGCTGGGTCGTGTAAAGCTACAGGAAGTTTAATAAACTTTAAGGTGAAACAATCAGTTGGTTATTTTACAGCACAAACACTAGCATGAGTGACAAGGCTGCGTACAGACTCCACGGACATTAAGTCATGGCATACACAAGCACACATACTTTAAAATCAGGGTCAACAAATGATCTGGTGGACATCATGGATATGATTTATGAACAACTGTGTTGTGTGCGTGTGTCTAAAGCATCATAAACCTTGACGACATAGATCGAGCGTCAGACTTGCTAGACCTTGGAGGGCTCAAGGCTTATCAGGTGTCACCTTCACACAGCCTGCAGCCTTGTACATTCTTCACCGGAAAAACTCATAAAGTTATGAGGTCAACAGTGACACTGAGAGAAAAATCACCAGTTCAGTAAGATATTTGTGGCTCATGATGTGAAAGAGCTGCACACTACACTGAACAAAAAAAAAAAAAAAAAAAAAACTTGATTTTTGAGTTTTTTGTTCTGCATATTCGTTTCAGGCGCAACTAAACAAAGATCACATTGTATCTGCCTTTGTAAATAAACAACAGCAAAAGGTTCTGCAATACCTCTCCAGGACTAAAGCAGGTGTGCATGTATGTGCATCATCTACCTGGCCTGGCGGTCCATGCTGGCCACTCGGAGGCTCTCCCAGCGGGAGTTGAGGAGGGTCATCTGCTCCCGGATTTCATCTTCCTCCTCCTCTGTCAGGTTACCCTGGGCAATCAGTTGGTTACCCGCTTGGAGCACATTACCCACACTGCTCTGGTGCGCTGTCAGCTCCATCATAAAGGCCTTTTGGGGGAGGTGGAATAAACGGTTATGATAAAAGAAATTACTGCAAAAATCTGATTCTGAAACAGATTCAGCTTGAAATGTTTGTCTTCCAGAGAAACTGTGTGCTGGATACAAAAACAGCCCTGGGACAAATTAAAGGATAATAAACATAAAGAAATATACCCCATATCTTTGTGTACACAGTATTAAATTAAGGGAGGAATCACATTACTCTTAAAATTATCCAGATTCAGCCTAACATGGAGGGTGAACATTGCTTAAGGGCTCCGTGCTGGCACTTGGCACACACATACTAACATCTGGATTTGCTTCTCTCCCCACCCTCAAACTTGACTTGGTATATCACTTAATAACGCCCTGCAGAAGCACTGGGCATCACCTCTGCACACTTGTATTCATGAATGTTGCTGTGGCAACAGTCAGACGAGCCTGTGAGCTCAAATTGAAGGGCAAACTCTGTCAAGTAGCCAACTGAGGCCAGTTGCAAACAAGAGGAGAAAGGAGAAAATTCTTCAAGGAGAAATAAAAGAACAGTTTTGAAGGAGTTTGGTAGTTTCTTAACGCTGGTTCTTGTCGTAAGCAATATGAATACCAATGAAGTGAGTTATTGTCCTTTTTTCCGTGAACTCTCTGGATGAGTAAGCATTTTTGTCTGCACCCCTGAACACATTGTTTTTGATGAGGCTTTGCTGGAGAAGCTGGAGTAAGTATGTGGACAAAAAGGCCGAAACAAACTGCAATGATGGTTTTTTGGTTTGTTTGTTTTTTTAGATCTCTTGAAAACCCTGGCTGTTAAAGAGGCTTTGGGTCTTGTTGCTCTCAGTCTCACCACCGGCTTTTTGCTTTGACCTGGATTCCAGACATTAGACTTCACAAATATTCACATTGCAGCCAAGGGAATCCTGCCAAAGCCCCTTTACACACATGCACAGACACAAACCCTGCAACTACACCTTCTCAAGCAAGCAACTAAGCTCTGGGCCAGGGCACCATGGGGTGCTGTGCACCACCGTTCTCAGTAGAATTCCTGGCATTCCCAACATGTACGGAGCATGTACTGCTGGTTGTGGGAGGCCTGTATCTCTGGGACACTATCTTCAGCCTCAACAATGGAGTGACAGTTTGTACAAGTAACTGATTTGCAAGACAAATACTGTATGTGTAATTTCAGTGTGTCCTTTTTATCTTAGAATATTCTGTCTCTCTTAATGTGATGCTCATTCCTCTATACGCATTTATAAAAAAAGTTAACTCAAGCTAAGACATCTCAAGATAATTAATGGAAATAAACAGTTGTTTGCACCTCTGTCTTAACATCAACAATGTGCATGCATGTTTTCATCTCTGCAAGTGTTGTCCTACCTCATGTGTATGAAACTGGTCTTTGACTTCCTCTACATCGTCCGACACCTCGTCCTGAATCTGTAGTGCATCCTCGGCCGAAAGCAGCCACGTCAGTACCTCCTCCAGCGTTGTCTGGTAGCTGTCTAGGTCCACTTCCAGTAGGCCGCCCTCCATCTCCCCCTCTGTCTCTGTCAGGGTGCTGGGGGTCTCAGGCCGGGGGCTGCTGCCCGCCTCCTCCATCTGTACATTCTGAAAAACATGAATCAAGAGATGAAGGCACAGTTTGACCACATTATAGACAATATGCTTACAACACATAGTAATATATAATATATAATAATATATATACATTATAGTAAAATGCTGCTAAACGTAAATAGTGTGCCTGGTGTCATGGCATATAGTCATGCCATATTGTAACTCAAACACAAAACTGAGAAGCTGAAGTCCTTCAAACAATGATGTCTATGAAATACAGCCATGCCCAAATCCTCCATTCTTATTTTACATCAGTTAGTGAGTTTTAAAATAGAACCAGACATCTAGGAGAGGCCTGTGCTGCTCTGGAGAATGCAGGGCGACCTGCCCTGCTCAGTTCAGACAAAAAAAAAAAAAAAAAACAACAACTGCAGGCCTATTATGGGATGCTGGGAGGTGCCCCTGGCACACTGGGCAGGTCAATCCTCATTCTAGGAATAGCACTCAGTTTGAGACTCAGTGGAAATCCTGGCCGAAGTTGGGTATACAGTCAGAAAGATGGATGGTGCTGCCTTAAAGGACAACCAGATTGAAAATGACTTAAAAGGACACACACTTCATGCAAATTAAGATTAATACGCGACATGTAAGGGGAAAAATAAGCTTGCTGTGTGATGACAGCAGTCTTGTCAGTGCAGTGTCCTTCATCAAAAACTTCTTTCATTGCTTTCTTAAATCTAACACCACAAAAGAGGCAGTTGATTTTTTTTATTTTCAACACAATCTCAATGACAAAGTTGTCAAGTTAAATAAAGGGCTTGTTACACACCATGTAAACATGTGACGCCCTTCGTGGACAACAGCATGAACAAACTACTCCAGGTTTTCATTATCCTGACAGACATGGAGCTCAACAGATCTGTCTGGGGCTAAAATGAACAGCAGATAAAATCTTTGCAGTGGCAGCCGTGCCAAGTCAAAGATGACAGAAATGCTAATGGGTGTGTAGGGTCTGGTACAGTAACAGAGTCAAATGGACCTTTGTTTTCCAGGGTGAAATTGCACAGCAGTAAGGTCTGTGTAGCGAACTCAGGGAAAGGTCACCTGCTGAAAATATTCAATGACCTTTTGGATATTTTGGAATAAGCCACGAAAAATACTGTAAGCCTTTATGTTAGACCAGTGAAGTCTGGCAGAGACAAAGCTACAAGGAGAGAAAAAATACATGGGAGTGAGAAAGGGAGAGAGTGGGAGAAAAAACTGCAGCCTTGGTCTATTTATTGACTTGAATGGCTGTAAAATAGCTGTGGTCTGGCTCAACAGAACACTTTATTATCACCAGATGATTTGCTCAGCTCAATCCCTGCATTCATCACTTTTGCAGTTGTGAATCTGGAGAATGTAATGAATCATCATGCATACGCAGTGCTTATCATCAATGATATTCCATATTTAAAGACGGTTATGCAATAAAATGTAATTAGTTCGCAAGATGAAGTTGTCAATAGTGAAAACAATCATCAAAAACCAATATTATGAATCTATAACTAAGAGGGGAACCAAAAAAGTAGCCACTGAAAACAAAGAGCCTTTATTTTTCCTCCACTCAGTCTCACTACCAGCAGCATTACGCATCACTTCCTATGAAGAGGGGAAGTGTGCCAGGAAAGTAAACCCCTTACTGGACCAATCAGAGCACTATTTAAAAAGACTTTTCCAGCAGTCGTTCCAGGACGTGTGAAGTATGTGCCCATGGGCAATAAAAACTTAAGAGGTGGTTTCAGGATTTTCTGACTTCTAACTAAAATGAGCCGCCCGAGGGATGTGTGTGTGATTGAAAGCAAAGAGCTCGGTGGACTGGGAGAGTCTAAAATTCTAATCAAGTTTCTAATTTTTTGGGGGGGGGTGCAGCTTAGCCTGTTATAGCTACTATGGAATATACAGTATGTTAAGGACATGAACAGGACCGCAACCACAAGTGAAAGAAAGAGCAAGTTCAATATGACACCCTTAAATGCTTGCAGATGTTAAACACTGAACAGTATTAGTCACCTGCACACAGGCATCTTTAAGGCTCAAATAACCTTCCCTGTCAACCCTCTGCGCACACTCCCATTCACACCAATTTATTCCCTCATTTCCTTCCATTCCTTTACAGCTCTGTGTTTCCAGCAGCATGCAGCTCGGTCTGTTGGCTAATGTCAGAGGGGTGAGTCATGGCTCTCCTCCCTAGTTGCCTGTGCCTGCTGTGCTTTTCATGAGCAGCGCTGGAGAGAATGAAGGAGATGGCTTTTTCAGAGTGGGAGTGACTCATTCTGGCAACACACAATGAGACACTTCACAATATTCCTTATGCTTGCACATAACCGAGCCTGTGGCCTTCAAACTGAATGTTATCAGAAACACAACACAGCAGCAAAGGTTGAAGCGGTTATGGGTACACATTTATTTTTGCGATTCCTGCATTTCAGTTGTTGGAGCTGAAGCTCAGAAGCTTAACTGTCATCTCTCCATTCATGGGAACGGATAACAGTTTGTTTACACCGGTGGAGACAGAGAGCCACTGAGGGTGATACAGTATATCTGCTGGTCTGAAGCACTGTGTCACTACAGAAATAACTGTACATGTGCAGACCATAAATTCTGAACTTCAAAATCGCCTCTTTTCTTTTAGATCTTTTGCTGTCTACTTCAAATTGTTTTTTGTACCTTTGTGTTCATGAATTATGCGGTTAGTAGTCACGTTTTTAAAAATAAATGGGTTCTGTCTTGTCTGTGTTTTTGTGACCTAGGTGTTGGTATTGAGAAACAGTTCTGAACCGGCTATCTGTTAAGAAACCAGCCCTTTGAATTCCAGTTATAAATCCCTGAAATTTGGATTTAATGTGCTTCTGTCTACCTTGCTGGTTACCAGCTGTGGATTTTTGCACATAAAACAAGGTTGTGCGAATAGTACTCTCCTCTTAGTTTAGACCCACGTGTCCTTCCCACAACCCCAAAAAGCCTGAGCTGTTGGTGTTCTCTGGCAGCGTGTACCCTCCTGTATCATATCGCATGAAGCACAAACCGTAACCTGCTGTGTTGTGCATTTTACCTGAGCACTAAGGCCTGGACCTGAGTCTCCAGACTCCACTTTGTATTTGCGCGGCAGCGTCTCCACTTCTCTGATAGCCTCCATGCTCACTTCTTTGGGCAGCACAGCGAACAGCGATGTCACGTACATGATGATGGATTTCTTATCTGGTAACTGCACCGCCACGTCTGAGAGAGTGAGGGGCAAAAACAGTAGGAGGGAGGTAGATGTGTGGGGCAGAAAGATCAGAGATATGAATTAAGCATGAGAAGCAGGAGGGAGGGGGGGGAGGTAAAAATTGCATGAGGAGAAAAGCAGCATGGAAGATGGAGTGAGATTGCAGTTAAGGGTGACAGGAGGAGATTAGATAGGAAGGAGGGTGAGAGGGGAGAGAAAAAGGGCAGGTTGAGGCAAGTTGCACTGATTAAAGCAGGCATTAACACAGGTCAGGTGTGACTGCCCTTTGGTCACAACATAACAAGAAGTGTCTGAATATAGACAGGGATACTGAGTAGCTACAGGTGCTACATGAACTGGAAAAACACTCAGAGCAAACATGGCTTCTAACAAATCTTCAGCCAAAGACAACACTCAGGTATTTGCTCCACTGTGAGTTTATCCAACTACTGGCTGGACATGAAGGTAGGCTTTGTGAGCACAGACTATGCTTTTAATATGTGGGAATTTTGGACAGTAAAATGTACATCTATCCAAATCCAACTTTTATTTTTTGGGACTGCTATAAAAGGAAGTTGATAGGTGCTTTTTCTTTTGCCGCCATTTTTTTTATAAACACCTTCTACAGTTATGTGTACAGTGTGAGACGAGGTTTAAAGCGGCTCAGCGCGTCGGTACCTTCAGGATCCAGTAGCCTCTCGATAGCCAGCTGGTCTTTGGCTACAGTGAATGCATGGTCCAGTCTCTCCACAGGGCTCAGTCTGACCACCTCATCCCAGCTGAACGCATTTGGCCTGAAGACACACAAGTAGACACACACATAGTCTCATCATTCAGAATCCACATATATCTGCGCATGTATACGCATACCTCAAAGTGCTTGTGCTGTTGGAGTGGAGATGAATCTGAAACACTGATTAGAGCAGCATTGATCTTATTGTTTTTTTAAAGAACACAGTTTCTGTTTTCACTTGTGCAAAAATTGTCATCCATACATATATGATACAACAATATGATAACTCGGCAGATTGTTTTTTTTTTTACATATTCCTTCTGTAATGAAAAAAACAAAACAAATGACTCTTCCCTGTGTGGTTCAGGGGAGACTTGTGCTGAGGCCAGTTGGGTGTGGAATGTGTGTGTTCAGTGATCCACCTAAACCCTGGCCCTGCTCTAAACAAACACTGGCCTTTCTCACAGCTCACTGGCCAGTGTGTGTGTGTGTGTGTCACTAGTAAGAACAAGGGGTTACAGAAAGGGAAAAAAAACTCCCATGACTCTTCTTTTTTTGCTTGCTTTTTTTTTTTTTTTTCACAGCATTCACACACACCCACACCAAGCGTGTGCAAACAGTGACATGGCAGGCGTACACAGAGCAAGTGAAGCAGTGTACACACACCCGGCAGGCGCTGACCTAACAATCCGACCTCCTGCCACTTAGACACACACACACACACAAAGAATGGTTCCTACACATCTGCCATTTCTAAAAAAGCCTTGTTTTGTTTTCAACGGCATTTGAAGGTCTTGGCCTGTGCTACCTATGATTTACATTCAGAGTCAAAGGGCATATGTCAAATATGCAATACTTGAAAGCAGAAGTCACGGTAACAAATATCACGACATGCCACATGAAAGGGCTTTCAAGTACGGAAAATGTAGTCTGTAAAGAAAAAAACTCAATACCATTCAAAACAAATGTGCAGAAACACAATAGACACAGTCTCAGCATGTGCGATCCCTCCTCACCTGAAGTGGTGTAGGATGCTGTTGAGAGCCAGGCCGTCAGCCCAGCTGGTGGTGAAGTTCAGCACATTGACCCCTGGGTATGAGCGGGTGCACTGGCGTACCCAACTCAGTAAGATCTTCTCACTGTTGGTCTGCTGCAGGTTAGACATGATGTCTTTCATGATGTCTTTAACCTACATGAACATGGAGAAACACATATTAATGTGGGTAAGTAGAAACATTTTTAATTCCATTTCTTCACGAGGATTAACGTTTTTGTTAATAAATCTTTATTTATTTAATAAATCTTTATTTATTTCTTTATTATTCAACACCAGGCTACTCAGAAAGATCCAAACATTCTCTGTTTGTGCATAGCGCATGTACAACTGGTTAAAAATCAGATATTTTCTTTGTTTATATATTAAATTTGCCCTTTTCTTCATGACCACAGTGGCTGGCAAAGATGTGTAAGAAATACTGTGATCACAATTAAACATCACTACCTGATTACATGAAATATTAACAATTCTGCTGTGATAACAACATGTCTACAATACACAACAGCACACACCTATTCGGTGCATGCAGGAGAGGCAGGAATGTAAACTAATAATAATAGAACTAATAATAAAGAGATTTTCCTTCTAATTTCAGCAGGTCTGGCTTGCACAAAGCAGTGGATGACAAGCATGTTTACATGCATGAACGCATGTGTGCACACCGATATTGATTTTCCATCATCTGTATTTTTGATCCCTCTGGAACATCACTGAATTGGGAGTTCACAGTCAGAGCAAACATTAATGAGTCTTTGTGTTTGTGTGTGGCTGTGTGCAGGATGTGGAAAGAAAGGAACGGCACATACACTCTGCGTGTGTGTGTATGTGTGTGTGTGTGTGTGTGCTCACCTGCCAATGAAGGATAATACTCCAGATGAGGCCCAAGGTTAGCTTGTGGTTCCCATCCACAATATCTGTCCCTCCTATGTTTACAAGATCAACCTGACAGATATGACAGATAACCAGACAGAGATTTGTTAGAAATAAATAATGCATAATACAGTTGTGTATTAAGAGAGAAATAACTCCTGTTTGAGCAGATAGATCGAAAAGCCAACCTAGCTGCACACAACATGAAAGCTTTCTTTAACTGTAAAAAGCTCCAGTGTGTAAAGTTTATCTATTTATCTATTATCTATTGGCAGGTATGGAATCATCTGAAAATAAGAATCACTGTGTTTTCATTGTCTTAAAATGAGTCCTTCATATCTGAATTTTACTGCCAGAGTTTTTCCTCACATGCTTGGAAGGAGAGGACAAGGTATGTGAGTGTCCACACTGTTACAACCGAATACCACCCTCATTACACCCTTCGAGTGCCACCTATAACATGTGTCTGCAGCCTTGTCAGACATTTATCATATAAGGTGAGGCCATGTGAAGACTGATTACATGTAAATATTTTGGAGAGGATCAAGGCACAGAGTGGAACATGAGGTCAAGCGTCTGGTCAAACTAAAAACTCATCTCTATTCTCAATTAGCTCCATCCTGCCTCTTCTCGCACTCTCTTTCTTTCTGCATCGCTGTCTCTCACACAGAGGTCACATATACAGTAAATCATACTTATGCATCTGTGTGCTTCCTTCCAGTGACCAGTGTGTGTATGTGAACTTTTCCCAAAATGAAAAGGCAAAGGCTCTAGGTCAGTATTATTATAGAGACTCATGCACATTACAGTGATGAAGCATCATGACTCTTATTCATGTGTTTTTTAATGTTGCAGTCCCTTTATGCTACACACAAAAACAAAATACTGTGTTTTATGACTGAGTGCAGAGGATGAATTGAGGAGTTTTACAGCCTTTGCACAGGCACATCACCGATATCACTGTTACACTGATATGGGTATGTGCCAATGATGTTTTGGGTGGTTTCAGTTATCGGCTGCAGAGCTCTTCTGTCTGGGCTGTCCAATTTGTTTCTAGTCAGGATGTGTTCTCTTGCTCCTCTGCTCTTCAAATACTGCTTTAGACTCATGTTAAATGTTCAAGTCATGTTTTTTCCATGGCTTGAACATGACATCAAAGGCAAATACATTGAAATCATGAATGTAGTTTCTATACTTTTATTAGAAACATCAAGTATTTATGATATCTATTTAATTTTAAACTTCTGGTCTTATTTCATTGTCTCAAGTCAGCATACTTTAAAGGCCCATGGGAACTCTGGCCTTCACTGTCAGCCAACAGTCTCTGGCTCTTGCTGGAGTGAAACCAGCGGGGGTTACATGCAAACTCCAGCCTCTGCTACTTCCTAATGGGCAGTGCATGTTGATCAGCATGCCCTGTCCATTATCCCCCACTGCTAAGGTCAAGGCATTTAAGACCAACAATTGTACACAGAGAGGAGGAGGGAGTGAAGGAGCAAGGGAGGCAGGCATACAGGGAAAAACACAGATCACAATGTAGACGAAATAACATTCAGATAACAGTCCGCATGGGAACATGCAGTCTTAGATACAGGAAGTGTTACTTTGAATCAAGCTAGTGTTACCTTGACTAAATACATACACATCTTTGTAGCGTAAGACAATGTCAAATGGCCAAAGAGGTTTTACTTTAACAGAACAGAACAGCAGCGGTTTGTATCATCATTGTATTTTAGTTCCTTATATCTGGTTATACTACACTGCAGAGCACAGCTTTGCATTAACAGAACCAGGTAATAAATCAATAGTAATTTCGCTAACAGTATTACACCATACACCAAATAGCAACTGAAGGGACACAGCGTGAACAAGAGTAGAAAACACCAGCTACTCACATTATTTTGATGGAGAACTTGTAGTACTTTGTTGACGTTGTTGAGAGCGTGCACTCTGGTGGAGCCTCTCTCTTTGGTCTGAGAAACAGGAAACACAGCACAAATCAGTGTGTTCACTGTTCACTAGCCAATCATAAAGTTGCAGGACTCTAAACATGATGTGAATCAACAGTTTGGGCTCGGACCCACTTTGACAGTTCATGAAAGCCTCTCAGATAAATGGAGTTTCAACAGATCTGCAAGCATTCACGGTAATGACAGTGAAAAGAGCTTCTACAATGTACAATGTGAGGCCAAGAAAAGTTATGCCATCACTCAGCAGACTGTTTCTCACCATACATTTATCACAGCCATTACCCTATCAGCAGTGTCCACAGGCCAACTTATGGAAAGAATGGCAGGATGAATAGCTGCCAACTGCAAATCCTTTTAAAGTCCTTACATACCTCAACCACTCATTAGCACCTAATTATAGAATTAGTATTCTGGTATCAGAGAGAGAGAGAGAGAGGATGTGTGTGTGTGTGTGTGTGTGTGTGTGTGCGCGTGCATTCGTGTGTGTGCCTGTTTGTATGACATAGATATAGTTGGCACCAAGTACGGCTGAAGGTGCTGGAAAATAGATATGCTGCTAACGGGTGACAGCAAGGTGACACTGATAAAAGGTAATACCAAAAAAAAAGTCTGCTCATAGGCACATTGTTCGTCACTTCTGGTCAATTCTGCTTTGATGTTTTATCTATTTCTTTAGTTTTTTGTTCACATAATACAATATATATATATATATAATAGCTATAATATATATAGCTATACAATGTATGAAAAGGCAGATATAATATGTTTGCAAAACATCTGTTCTTAATTCAGCTCTTTCTGACCCAGGCTGCAAAATCTATCCGCTGGGCCTCGCTGTGTGGTTCCTATGTTTACATTCGATTTCACGTTTAAGTTTATACGAGGGCATGTATATGTTTGTGGATGCCGCAGTCTTGTCTATAAAAACACAACACTCCTGTAATTTCATTGCATGCACTGCCAAAAACTCATAAGCACTTTAGTGGTGTTACACCCCTGTTTAAACAGTGTTGTCCAGCTTGAAGATAAAATGTAGTCACAAAACAAACAGGTTTTTTGTCGTGCCACAGCTCACATTCCAAATAAAGACAAATTTTGGCGAGAGCTTTCTGATTTTAAACCAAGAGTGGTGAAGATGAACTTTTAAGGTCAAGTGATTCATTTCTTAACAATTTGTTGGTTATCGTGTAACAACTTTAACACACACATACACAAACTCACCAGGACAGTGCCAGTGAGACCCTCCAGCAGGTCCAGCAGCTTCCTCCCATCCTTCAGGTCAGAGAACATATCCTTGATGGGCGCCTTCCCCGTCTGATTAGACAAAACAGCAGAACTGGAAGGTTTAGTCTGCATCAAGATGAGAGCTGCAGCCCACAGACAATAATCCAGAGGTAATCAAGAAACAAGCCAATCGAAAAAAAAAAGCTCAGAGAAGGCACAAAATTTGCATGCTGTTTAACAACAACCCAATGCACATTTATGGAACCATTCAACAAGAGAAGATCAAGAGTCAGAGCAGTTAGGAGCTTCAGAGATTACATCAGCCTGTCTGAGGAGAGCAAATATTTAAACAAATTCCAGTTAGCAAAATTAACTAAACATATTTAACACAGTTCTGCGAGTGGTGTGTTTATGAGACAAAGGAATATAAAAAACAGGACCACACACGTCAAGCCATTAGCACACAGACAGAATTGTTTCAGGGTAGAGTAATGGCCTGAAGCATGCATTAAAACGAAATCATCTGCTTAGTTCATTGGTCTGAATGTTTGCTTTTTAGAGTTTGTGCTTCATTCTTTCACTTTAAGATGAAATATGACAGTGTGAGTGCCATTACATCTCTACAATGATAGGGGTACATTTCAGCAGTTTAGTCTGCTCCCCAGCTAGGAGCAAAGCTCCTCTGCTTGTCACAAGACAATTCAAACACAAAGATTTCTAGGGACAGCTTTTCATCAGAAAAAGACTTAGCATCACAGGACTGAAACCTTCATTTTGTTCCACCACTTCAGTCGTTCTTTCATTCCAACATCAGGAATTTTCAAGTGTGCTTTGATCGTTCCGTTTAATAAAAGAAAACAGGAGCAAGAATATTTCCTTTCTTAACCGTTTATACGTCTATTTATCAGACTGCACATAGTGAAGTCTCTTTCAGCTCTGGTCGAGTGGCAGATCGAGTGAGAGCAGCAAGATTTTCTCTTGTGGGAAAATTGACGTGGACTTTTTCTTATGAATATATGTTCCAGCACAAACCTAAATGACTGGATTGAAACTAATTCCTAATGCTTTTTAGATGCTTACTATTATGTACGTAAGACCTAAATTACATAGTTAGAAAGCTGTTGTGGATTTGGGTTTTCACTTCTTTTAACTAGTTTAGCAAAGGTTTGGCATCGCTTTGAGCTGGCCTACAATCTTTTACATTACCTTGGAGAACTGTGCATTTATCCATTTGGTGAATGTTTTCTTCTGTACTGCGTCATGCTCATCTGTAGAACAGAAAGAAGAGGGGTTGTTGCAGAGGCAGGCAGTTCAAATCATTATCAGAACATTGGACATCGGCAGTGGGTACGGTCAATTCATATGATGACAGCTGTATGTTCCGTTGGTTTATCTCAGGAACTAACTGGCCAAAATCACTCTCAAACTGACATGCTGGTAAATGGTGAGTATAGCTGGAGGCGTAGCTGTTTAAAAGCACTGTGGTCAATGTTGTTAGGGAAAATGACAGGAACAAAATATAGGCAGGAGGAGTACAACTGTAGGAGTAATGTAAAGGAGAAAAAAAAACACTACACACTCTGGTTTCTGAATACAATTGTACAAATATTTCACATTCTCTTCCTGCTTGACTCCCTACGTCCCCCTTTTTTTATTCTCCCCAACATGGCTCTCTAATAAGGCCTCATTGTGTGTCAGCTGCTTTGATGTGTCTGGTTCCTGTAATGGATCAGAGGAGCTCATAAAAAGCTGAAGAACATGATTTTTTTTACACTGAAAATGGGAAGGGGAATGCACTGATCCCATCTGCGATCATATTGAGCTGATCAGGTATTGGCCAGATGTGATACACATGAACTGAACCTAATAACTTACTGAAAACAATATCAAAAGATGAATTATGGAATAAATGATTATTTCCAGTCTAACAATAAAACAAGGCTGCCTTTAGAGGCCTTGGAAATCATTTATCTTGCACGTGTGGTCATGTAAATTAACAATCACAGGATGCAGAGTGTTGGATCACTGAACTCCAGACCGGAACATAAAATCATTGCAGACACATAATAAATACTATACAGCATCAACAATAGGGTTATACAGAATTGTACACCTGAGGCAATGCGTGTTATCTGCCATTGTATCAAAGATCCTTTACCTCAGACAAGTCAATACTTCTGTTAAGTGATGTGAGGATCCTGCCATGTTCTGCAAGTTTACTTTAGTGCCCTCACTGTACTTCAGCCTCCTAAATAACCAGTACATTAAGTCGTCAAGCTGTCTCAGAAGAGTACACCTGAGGGAATGGGTCAAAAAAAGAAATATATTCACGTCTGCTTCTAAGCACCGTGACTGAAGTCTAAGACTGTAATCTAGGAGTGGTAAAAGTGTATGTGTGTATGAGCGTTAAACTGCCACCGTCATTCAACCAACCGCTGTGTAAAACACCATGAACTGAACAAAGGGCCAAAGGTTATGATCACCAGCCCCAGCAGTAGTCTGCTTCTTTGTTTGGGGTGTGTGGCGTGTATGTTTTGTGTGCGTGTGTGTGTGTGTGTGTGTGTGTGCAGCCGCTGGCAGGGTGAGAAGGGGCATAAAAACAAGAATGTACTGCAAGGGGAGGCCAGAGGTGGGGGTGAGAGAGGTGAAGAGGTGAGAGGATGAGACAAATAGTGGTGGAGCAGAGCGGATTTTTGGGGACTTTTTTCTTCATCCAAATTCAGGCTCTAAGTATACAGGATGTCATGTGTAAAACAGGTTTTAAAGACCTGTTCATACAATTGTTCATACAAAAATTTCTTTACTTGAGTTAAAAGAAATCTTGCAGTTTCTTACTTTGGGGCAACATAAATTTATTGACAGAATCTGAAGATGTTTTAGTTGTCATATATGTTGTTTCCAGTGCATACATTGCTGTCAAGTATTTTTATTATCCAGTGTAGCATCAGGAAATGTCATGAAGACCAAAGGAGAAGACAACTGGGGCTAGGGCAACTGGAAGGGTGGAGACTAAAGAGGAGGCTAGTTAAACACTTGCACTGTGTCCTCTTCTCTGTGCTTTAAAGTGTTTTTAACGGTAACACTGTAAAAAGCCCTCCTGAGAGTATGTTGACCCATATTTCCACATAAATCTCCAGCATCAACAAAAGTACCTAAAGGGTTCTTTCTTGAGAGGTGAAGGAGACAAAGAGGCGACGTCTAAAGGAGGTGACGAATGAAGAAGATGACAGAGAAAAGGTTAAACAAGACAAAGAAGCGGTCTTATTGAAAAAGTAAAAAGGCAGCAGGGGTTGACAAAGGCTAGGCCCAACAACTGACAGCAATCAATCACAGTGGATAACTTACAGGTGGAAGATGGCCAAGCAGACACACAGAGAGACAGCCAGAGGGAGAGAAAAATGCTGGCAAGAACATTTGGAAGAGCGAGCACAAAGAGAAGGACAGGTATAGCACAGATATGCTTTCAATGAGCATTTCCTTTTATAAAAAGCCCTAAGTGTCCTTACAGTCTTATCAGCACCCTGTATAGGGCCTCTGAGGTACACTGAGGAGAGAGTCCCTGTGGACTCAGGTCTCCTAGGCTCCTCACCATACCACCTTGACAGGACAATACACTCGATTCATACCTGCTGCTCCTCCTCAATCTGTCTGCTGCTTCTACTCACCACAGCACAGGAATGTCTTACGCTGGACGGATCAAAGCAGCAAGTGTGTTTGTGTGTGTATGTCTGTGTGTGTGTGTGAGCAGGAGAGAATAAATACCTTTACCTCAGGGAGTCTGTATATACAACATTAATACACCATGTCCACTTCTGTCAGTTTGCGTATTCCTATTTACATCTGTGCACACACTGCAGCACCTCAGCCAGCACTTATACGATGGGAAAGAAAAACACACACTTACACTTGGTAAATAAACTGTCAAATCAGCTGTGGTCTTTAAATTATGCAAGAGGTATGTATGCGTGCTTCAGTTCACCGACTTCAGATTTGACCTGAGGCACTTCATGTTAATCTTCACCTGAGTGTTTAAGCTTCAATCTGATGATGAAGTTACAGGTCCCAGCATAACACACACCAAATGAATTCAGGGTTCAATGCCAGTAATTAAATTGGTAATTAATTTGGTCTAATTGGTCACGCTGGGACCATGAAATATCAGAGTCCGTATTAATTTTACAACTACACTAGATAGATTTATGAATATACGAAAAAAACACACTCATCAGCTTCTTATGTTAGGTACACACAAGAAAAAAGAGAAATATACAGTTTCCTGCAACTCTGCCCTCTTGTCCCTTTATCACTCTTTGCTATAAAGAGTATTGTGCTATGTGCAGTTCGGTGAATTCACAGAATACAATTCCTCAGTGTTGAAGTTATAATCTCAATAAAAAATGTGCATCCTAGTCATCTTAATAGTTACTGAGGAAATCAGATAAGCGTGGTCTTTCTACAGAGAATCCATGAATATATAAATGTTGTCTTTTAAGCATCAATGAATCAAACAAAAAAAGTAAAATGTTGCCCGATCCCATTCAAGACGACTGGCAACAGACTAAGAATGTACTGTCTTTATGGGTCACTCGGTCATATGATAGAAAGATATCCTGTGAGTCACCTGCACTGGTACAGTGAAGCAAGAGAGTCGAGGCACATTTGTTTGCAGAACAAACACTCAACCCCTGCCTGTCAAATAATCAGTCATCATATTTCACATAACTAAGTCACACACACATTCATTCACACAGGGATACGGGCACGGATACACGCTTTGCATAAACAATCCTGAGTCACGTACAGTAAATGTGCTGAGAAAGAAGTGTTTCTCTTCTTCAACAGCCAAAACAGGAAGTAGCGTTTACATCAGGAAGAGTAATCCCACTGCTGTCATTTCACGCCTCACTGAGCACACACATGCTCTCGATATATTGTTGACGTACACGTATGCGAACACTCACACCACAGCATGAAAACTAAATTATCTTTCTTATGTTCACAGCCTGTTTGTGGAGCTCTCTGTTAAAATGTATGAATGCAAAAAGCAGCCAAGACACAAAAAAACAAAACAAATACAGCATTCAGATACAAGCTTTTTATTCCAAGGTATTGCCGTGATCTATCAAATTGCCAGGCTGTTTCAATTTTCTTGACCCGGTGTTGACCAGCATTACGTAAGCGAGACCTGACAGCGCTGAGAAGGCTGAGAAAAATGAACCACAATCAAACCTCACCATGACATAACCAGACAAGAAAAAAAAAAAAAACAGAAACACACATGTTCCCCAAAGCAGCCAGCTGGAAACACAGAGCAAACGCATAAAACATACAACCCCAGCCTATTAGTGTGTCCCTCCCCTCTCACAGGTGGAGAGAGCCTGTGACCACACAGCCAGGAGAAGGGGCAAATGGTGGGAGGCACTGAGGTGAAAATCAAACAAACCAGCAGGGTTTCCACGGCAGCATCACACAGTAAACACGAGCGCTCAGAGCTTAGACAAATAGAGATATTTAGAAAGTTTAACCACACCGGTGAGCAGCAATTACCTTTTGCCAAGTTATACTTAACAGCTGAAACATAGATTTTGACATGGCTTGTCATTGTTGTGAAGAAGCTTTAAAATGCATGTGTGGCCACTGAATGAACTTCCGCCAAGTGAGGAGCTATATATTAAGCAGCAGTATCAGCTGAAGGAACTGAAAGTTTTGCTGGCAGAAAACCAGCTGAAGTGTGTGTTTGAAAGCTGTCGGTGTTCAAAGTCACTGTACCAAAAGTTTTTTTTTGTTTTTTGTTTTTTTTCCTTGTGAAATTGGATGCAAAGTGCACACTTTACTTGGGACATTGATGATGAAAAATGGAAGGAAAGCTTGTGTCTTGGCAATGAAACAACTCTCGAGCAGAGGCTACGCTCATAAAAAAAAAGTTTCCCAGGGTGAACTTCACCTTGATGGAAAACAAGGAGGCTCAGCTGTAGGCTGTCTTGTCTTTCAGCACAGCACCACCCGCATGCTGTTGGAGGGCACTAATCCTTACACGGGACACACACACACACACACACAGTCCTACAACATTCACACTGTTAGTCTTTTAAGTCAACCATTGTTTATCACTTAACTCACAAGCACTCTGACAAATTTTCTCCTTTCCTGCACACAAAGAGGCAGGTACAAGATTAACCCTGTTTGCAATTTGATTGAAGAGATACATTTTATTTTGACTCCATCAGATGAGAGGAATGCATAGAATTCCTGTCACTTCCCCTGCATTCCTACCTCCTCCCTCCAGTGGTCACTTGTCTAAGCTTGTCCCAGGCAGCACAGCCTTGTTGACACTCTTCCCTCGCCAAGATTTGGGAATTTGTAAGCAAAACACTTTGAACGTCCACAACGATTACTCCAAGTCCCCACTTAGCAGCTTGAAAAAAAAAAAAAAAACTCCTCTGTTGTGTGCATAGGTGCATACATTTGTGTAATTACAGGCGAACAATAACAGTAAGGCGAGGGACTCTGGAATTTAGTGAAGTCAGAGCAGATTGATGAACTATGAGCAGTTACATAAGTCGGAGATATTATAAGAAAAATGTAAATCACTGCGGAAACTTGTAAAATAAGCGGGGAATAAAGAAAGAGAGACTTCAACTCCATCAGCGCAATTCATCACAATCCAATCAAATAATTATTTAGTGTCGTGTGTGTTTAAAGTAACTAAATGAGACTTGGTGCCACTAATTTTATTGATTTTTCCATGCATCGCCTTCAAAGACTACTGGACCCAAGATTTAAATATTTGAGATTATAAGATTATTAATTAAAGCCAAAACACTAATTATTAATATCCAAAACTCAACTGCAGTAAAAACTGTACCATCTTAAGTGTGTTCACCAGCGTACAGGAGAAAATATATACAGTAAATAGCAGAAATAGTAAATATGAAATGATAATCCACTTAAAAAAACTATACAGCATGCATACATGTATGCATACACCTTGATCAGACTGCAGGACTGGACTGTAAATACACAACAAAAGTCATCTACTAGTGAAGTCTGAGTCCACCACACCTAACTGCACCACCTGTGGAGCACCTATCTGTCACCAAGCCGTGTGTCACACACCTGTCAAAAGTTCCTACCTCTGAGTTTGAGCCCAAGCTCTGCCATCTTGTACCGTAAGCCTCCACAATGCTCAATAAAAAGAAGAAAAAGCGAAGGTAAAGAAAAAAAAAAAAAAACAGGATGGGATAGTCCAAGAGTGTCAGCCTGCCTCCTCTCTCCTCTGCCTCTGTCGCTCCTTGACCAGCAAAGGAGGAAAAGATCAGAAGAATGCCGCAGCAGAGAGAAAGAGAGAGGGGAGGGAAAGAGGGATGCCGTCAATGAAAGGGAAACGGATTGGGGGCAGAGCAGAACAGGACGGGGCAGGCCAGGGGGTGGGGAGTCATAATGCATCATAGGATGGGGGATAAACACAGATAACACAGAAAAAAACGGTTCAGTACCATCTCTGTGTGCAACGGGACAGAATGCAAAGGCTGTGATAAGATGGGGAAAAGAGACAAAGAAGAGCATATCAGGCAGAGATCACCACACAAATACAAACACAGCACAGGGCAGACGCATTAACTTTCTAATCTGCAACTTCTTGGAACTCTCAACACACGGCCGCCATCATCAGATCCAATCGGCCATACGCATTATATTTTACCTACATGAAGACGTTTATCCTCATATACACTGTAGCTGTCACAGGACACACACCAGGTCATAAAATAACTGCACACAAGAGAAATTAACTCAGCAATGGGGAAAGAGGACCATAGTTTCACTTTCACACATCTTTTTGCAACAAAAGCGTCAGATCAAATCACAGTACAAACTTCTTTCTACATGATGAAAGTGAGAAATCTCTCTTTCTCTACATTTCATGTCAAAGATGTAACCCAATGCCAATGGCACAGATGCTAAAAGAAAATACAAAACTATTATTGAGGTAAACACACGCGCGCACACACACACACACACAATACAATATAATTAGTTCTTAAAAGAAAAGGTCACAGGATGTTACATCTGGATTTAACAGCTATAGAGATGAAAATCTGGGACATTCAGTTTGATTCAACAGGAGTTACAACTCATAAAACAGATGAGGTGGCTGATCACACTGTAAGTTAAGTAGATAGACAGCTACGTTTCCTGTAATACTTCTCAGAATTCGCTGAGATCCTCCACAGATGTACACAATGACATACGTGCTCATCCACTTACCCAAATCGCTATTTTCAGGCTTTCGTTTCCTCCTGAAAAAGTTACGTTTTCTCCATGACATCCACTTACTGATATTCATGATGGAAAGCAAGTATTTTTACACAATTCAAAAAAAAAAGAAGAAGAAGAGGAAAAGAGAAAAAGAGGAGGAAAGAAATAAAAACAAATCCGGAACAGGAAGACAAGGTGGTGGTGGGTGGGTGGTGGTAGAGACTGAGAGAAAAGAGGAAGTAGAGGTGTGAGAGCATTTATCGAGTACTTTGGGTCTGTTTATCTGGGGTGCAGGGCTGGATGTGACCTCACTCACAGACACACACACACACACACACACAAGAGGAGGGTGAGAAAAGTGAGTGACAAGAGCAGGGACTGCTTCAGCTTGTCAATTAAACGGTAAATGATGAACGTAGAGGTTTGTTTGTGTGTGTGTGTGTGTGTGCGTGTCTGTGTGTGCACTGCTGTAAGTGACAGCTGATTCCTCCCTGACAACACAAAGCACTGACGGGGGACGACTGCCCTCACTCTCCCACGATGCAGGAAATGACGGCAGCACAGAGTGACCTAAACCCTAACATTGTGGCTGTGAGTTTGCTACTGTTTACATGAAAGTGAAACCTTTAACAATCCAAAAAAAAAAAAAAAACTCAGATGAATGCAGGACATACGGGCAAAACTGTGACGCTGCTCCTGACATTTAATGCAGATCTGTGAGCCAGTGCAGTGGAACAGGGAGCCGAGCAAAGGCCCGAGTCCATTTGCTCATTGATATATTTAGTCAATGAGAAGCAACTGAACAAACAGCTCGATTCCCACAGAGAGGGTGATTTAGAGAGAGTAGAAGGGACGGGAGGGAGGGAGGGGGCAAAAGAGAGAAAGTTATTTTTCCTGTGTTTTGTTCCCCCTTTTCCTTTCCTTAACAAAGAGGAAGTAGAGGAGGAATACCCAGCCCGGTCCACCCGTGACCAACTTCCAGAGTCTGATTGAATTAAATCCACTTCCTTCCGTAGAGCGTCGCAGCAGCTGGTCTGGTCACAACTCAAGAGGAATGAATTGGGCTGGGTGAGGCTGGGTGAGGCCGGGTGAGGCTGGCCTTGGCAGCGACAGAAGGAATCAGAGACCAGAAGGGACTTTCCCGCTGGACTGCAACAGTCATGAACCAGGAGAGAGGCATCCCCCTTCAGTCATTCCGTCTTCGCACACCACCCCGAGAGCATCCATCAACGGGATGCTTGAATGAAGCCGTGCGTGTGCATGTACACTCTCATCTCCCTGTCTATCCTACGTCTGACTAATGGTTGGAAGAAATGAATGAAACCTTTCATTTTCATGTCTCACCACAAACACCGCTTGATTTTACGGGATGTTCAAACCTGTTTGTTTACTGGATGTTTGGTATATGAACTGAAGTAATTAGTAAGACAATAAAATTAGCACAAAAGTCTCCTCTCCCAGAAGTCCAAAAAACCACACAAAATCCAGTATACAAAAGACATAAAACATTTACAGTCGATGCTAGTCACATGCACATTCCTTCTAATCGTACTAGTCAGCTTCACTATTAACACCCATCCTCCACTGACTGAACGTCTCTTTCCACTGTACAGTGACTCTTAAATGTTTAATTTCCCTGTGATGAAATAGTGTTGTAAACTGCACCCTCCCTCAGCCTCCTATCCCGACTGTCAACTTTGATTTCACTTTGTGAAGACACACCCTTTACTAAAACAACTACATGTGTTGTTGCAATAATCCATTACGAACCCATTACTTTTGGGCTACTGTTGGAAGGAGAAATTGGTATTGATATCTGACATCATATTCCTTGAATGATGATTAATATTTGTAGATGAGTGAGATTATTTAATTATCTCAACATGCAGCATTTAACAGGACCAGGGTATGTTGAAAATGGCTGATTTTTGATGTGTTTTAAGGTTTTCCTTAAAAGATGCCTTTCAGGAGTGACTGGGGTAACCACACATACAGAGCAGATGAGTCAGTGGTCCGACCAAAATCCTAGAGAAAGAGACGGAAAATGAAAATCTCCCACAATGCCACACGCCTCCTCCCTTGGAAAAAAAAAAGTCTCTTTGCAGAGGTTATGCACAGCCCTGGTTAAAGTCAGACATGAGACCTTTTGGTTACTGTCTCCCTGTCAGTCCTCTTTGTGCAACACTAGAAAAACACAAACACAACAGGTTGTGATGGATCTGGAATACTGTAAACTCTTAACTGTAGAGTGTTTTGGTATCAACAGTGTAAAAATGTTTGCACTACACACCCAATTTTAGCACCATATTACTAGAACAAGTAACACAAACTTGTTAACCAAAAGGACAAAAAAAAAAAAAAAGAAACAGCTTCAGCACTATGAGAAAGGAGCATTTCAATGGAGGGACTCAATCCCTTTAAGTTATTTGCTCAGTAGTGAAATACCACTACAGCTTTAAAAGGGTTAATCTAAACTCTCTCTGGGCCCCAGCGTGTTTTTTTGTTTTAGTAAATCCTGTCATGCGAGGGGTCAGAAGGTAGATTGGGCAACATGGCTTTGTAGGCCTAATGAGGTAGGGAAAGGGGGCAGAGAGGGGGATTTAAACTGGAAGGGCTTGCTTTGGGAAAAGGGAGATTCACAGAAAGAGGAGACCACTTCGTATGTGTTTAACAACCACAGGAACATTCAAGACTGATCATTTTCTGCCATTTCCAGCCCTCTCTAGAAGAGTTTAAATGTCATCTGGGCTGGGCGGGGTGTCTGTATGCTGCTGGATGCGCACACACACACACACATACATACACACACTCATATGGACCAAGTCAGAGAGGCAGAGTCCCACAGACAACCGCACCCTGGGGACATGATTTGGCCACTGCTTCCATCCCCAAATTTCCAGCCAGGATTTTGCAAAGCTTGTTTCCTCCCACTTCCCAGGCAGGGAACACACACTCGTGTCTATATATTGCTGTGAAGACACATCCAGCTGCATTCCCTGTGGACATTTCACTTCCTCAAAAGTTAAAATACACTCTGAGAACTCTCCCTGACGATACAGCCATATAAGAAAGAGAAGCTCAAACACCAGAGGCAAGGAAAAAAAGAAACAACAACAAATTCAGGTCATGACATCTCAGAGCGATTGGGCGGCCACAGTGAAAGCTCCTTTGTTTTGATTTGTGCTCCATGCTACCCACACATGCAGATGCACACCCATTATTATGCATTTGCATAACACTGCATACCGCTGCACTCACTGACAGTCAGGAAAGGCTTCTGCTGTCAGAGCTAGGTGGCGAATATCGCTCCAGATGATTTCAATATTTCATCAAATCATTTCTGAATAAGTAATCCGACCTCTGTCCTGACAAACACACACGCCAGCTGAAACATTTAAAAGTTCTCGGTCCACCCAGCGACAAGAGGCCAAGGCTAGAATTAAGGATCCATGACATGTAGCTGAGCTAGTATGGTGACAAATCGTCAGCAAAATATTTTTTCTACACCCTCCACACCCTCAGTTTGGTGACATTCACAGTTTACATTCCTGTTCTATTAGATAAAGCCATGTTTTGTTCATTATACCACTGCATGTCACACCCAGAGATAATGTGTAGCCAGATGGTTTTCCGTGTAGCTCAACAGGTAATGCTGGAAGGGTTAAGAGTCCCAGTTTTACAAAGGCAAACAATTTCAAAGCTGTACACACTCAAGGAGCTGCAAGGCATCCACCAAATGTATCTATATATAGGACCTGCTGCTGTACACACTGAATTATAGGAGAGGGCTGTGAGTGAGGGGAAGAAAAAGGCATGAAGGAGAAGAGAAAGATGGAGAAGAACAAGGCTGGGCCAAGGTAACTAGAGCTGTATGAGTGTGGCTTTTCCACAGCATAGCTCTCAAATGACAAATAAACAGAGAGAGAGGGAAAAAAAAGGTCAGGTTGGTGTCCATTATTGTGTAATGGTTGTTAAACAACAGCCCCTCACCCCGTGGATGATATCTGACCTTTCACATTTGTCTGCACTCTGGAATGAGCAGGGGGTAGGGAAGGTGCACTGGCAGGGCAGATAGGTAGATAGTGCTGCAGGGGGGGTTGTAGGGTAATCCAACCAGAACTTTGTCTGGAAGCCCTCGTTAACATGTGTTTCAGGTTATTTAGTATGTGGTGGACCACATGCATCTGGTTCTCAAGAGAGTTCAGCTAATTTTAGGGCTACAGATGATGATTATTTCCATTACGGATTGTTTGTAGAAGATTTCTTTATTTATTTAATATGAGACAAGAGTGAAAATGCTCATCGGATAAGCAAAAGCTCAAGGCGATGTCTTTGAGTTGCTTGTTTTAGCTGAGCAAAAAGTCCAAAAGATAATCAGTGTATAATAATATAAAACAAAGAAAAACAGCAGCCTTAGCAGCAGAGGCCAGTTAATATTTTTGATAAATTACTAAATAATTGTGACTGTAATGTCTAAATAATGTAAATTACTAAATAATTGTGACTGTAATGTCTCTTCGTTAGCTGAAAAACACAGTGCTACATCCACCAACCTGATATTCTACCAAAGAGGAAAATGTTGGTCACGTGTTTTAATGCTTAAACCCATCAGTCACATTAGTTGGTCCATAGCAGGCACATGACTGTTATAAAGCTTCCTCAAAGTAGAGTCATTTTTTCCCCAGATGAACTACTCTCCAGCTTCACACACTTCTACCCTGCATCCCCCCTTTTCACTGAACCTTTTTCCTCTCTGTCCCTGGTCCATTGCGAGCATGCAAAACAACCTGACACGCTTGAAAACATGAGCCACCTCCCACACCCCCCACACGAGGCTGTCTGACTGTCTGACTTGCTGACCTACAACATCGGAGACAAAGTGACAACTCACACATCCCCTCCCTCACCGCAAACAGTTATCTCACTGTGGTACGAGTTTACGAGTGGAACACACACCAGCTGAAATAACTAAACCGGAGTTTCAAAATAAAAGAATGTGCTCGCCATAACCAGGCTCAGGGCGACCCACTTTCTGTCAATCAGTAATGATGACAGAAAAAAAAGGTGTGTGCACGCGCTGTTCAAGCATTCTGTGGTGCAACCGGCGTGGCGATCACATGAACAAGTGCACTAACACTTTTCTCACAAGGCTCGTCTCAGCTGTGAAAACATCCTTTCACCTGCCCGCCACACACACACATACACACTCACCTGCTTGTCAATCACCTCTCAAAGCCCATGTTTTAGCCACATGTAGGCAATTTCTCAATTTCCGACACGAGACACCACAGTAGACAAGCACAGGTTTGTAAGGCCGTCACGGGATCGATGTTAGCGATCAGTTCTGTATAGATTTTAGAAGGTTTAGCACCTGAAAAAAGTCACTGTGTGATGACAGAAAGAAGAGCGAGTGCAGGAGAACAATGCATGTTCTACGTGTTCTAAGTGTTCTCACTGTGACGGGTGCAGCTGTTTTCCTTTGGTTTAACATGGGTTCACGAAGTTCACACACTCACTTAATTACAAAATAGAACACCTAATTTCAGCTGTATTTATAGTACACCCACACACACACCGCAAAATCAGTCCAGGAGTTGGAGAAAAAAAATGAAAAAAAACAGGTTACCTTAGGAGAAAATGTGCTCTGCTATATTTCGTGGGTTGTTTTAGTGTGCAGCTAAGCTACGTGCTAAATTTTCCCCTCTTTGCCATAAAAGAAAACATTACTTTTGGGGTTGCTAGGGAAACCTGAATCTTCATAAGAAAAGCACTGTGGTCTGAACACAAGCGTTGTAAATTACAAACTCCATCGGCATGGTGGAATTCCTGGCGCGGAATCTGCCAGCATTCTGAGGTGGGGAGGGTGGAGAAAGCTGGCACACGGATTGCACAGGATGGATAAATCTACAGACTTTTTCTTATGGTTACTTTTTGTATTTCAAAGTTTACAGCAGAGAGAGAGGGGGGGGAGAGAGAGAGAGAGAGAGAGAGAGAGAGAGAGAGAGAGAGAGAGAGAAAGTGAAAGGATGGGAAGTTGCCAGAGGGACTGGGCAAGATTTGGTCTTGATGCCAACATAAGCAATTATGTGATGAATTTCCAGCGCAGCGTAATCAAACAAACGGCAATCACGAGTTACACACCAACGGTTGCCTGCCTTAAGTGGACTGCTGCTGACATCCTCTTTGTTTTCTCTTACCACTGTATGTAATGTAATATAATGTAATGCAAGACTCAAAAATGTGGGCTGGGTACCACTTTTGATATGAACTTAAGTATTCTTTCAATAAATAACTATGAAATGATTATCAAGAATGCTATTAACCAAACTCACTTTAAATGTGGAGTAGTTTGCCAACCGTTTGATCCTGATATGCAAGCATTCATAAAGTCATTTATTTCAAAAATACAGTGTGAAACACACACTTAAAATGTTGAAAAACTTTCTTTTTATGTCTCCCTCAAAACACAATATTAAGTAAATCTGCAGCACAAAATAAATCACATTCAAAAAGCCAGCTGTGAATTATTGCACCTCTGAGCAGAGACTGACACACAGTGTCAGGTACAACACTCTGTATATTGCACTGCAATTGAAAGTTTACAGTCTACTCAACTAAAGCACTCCTCCTGCTAGAGCAACAACTTGTTTGTGCGTCTGTCTCTCTCTCAGAGAGTGGCGTCTACAAAAGATTAACCTATGGAATGATCCACAGAGAAAAGGATCACAGGGTGCGGCCCTCTAAACCCATCCCTGCATTCTTGTCTTCACTCTTCTCTGCTGCCATTGGTCACCTTTCCTGTGACTTTCTCTTCCTCCTAGCAAACGTACTACAGTCCACCATCTCCTGTGCTCTACATGCCTTTGTTGCTTGCTTTGCCTCTGTCCCTTTCCCCTTGCCTCCATGGGAACTGAGGTTAACCATGCACAACAGGATTTCTGGCTCTGTCAGAGTTTCCTTTCAGCGACCGCTCTTATGCACGTACAACGAAATGTTCTCTGTATGCAGTTATAAGATAACCAGTCATTTTGCTAAAGACCCGTCAATGATCTGACAGCATTTGGCGCTCCACTCATGCTTGAACTTAAACACTGCAAGCTGTGTGTCCTATGCGGAGCATTAAACATTAAACACAGCCTCAAGATAACAATCTCAACAAAAGGCTAATAAAAACATACCAGATCTCCACTTGATGATGTCGTTGAACTCTTCATTGGTTCCTCCCTCTGCGATGTCACCGTGTGATGCCATGGCGGCCGATGAATTCAACGCTTTGCTTCAGCTGAAATTCTGTGATATGGTACCAGCCCTCTTTCTGCACCTGCAAGAGAGAAGAAAGCCTAATGACTGCTGCTCAGTTCTCAACGAAATGTAAGGGCATACGTCTTTGTTTAGCTCCTCTGTGCTTTAATGTGACTTTAAGTATTGGAAATGATCTCAGAGGGAGGCCTGCAGAGTGGAGACACACGGCACACAAGAAGATGTGGCCCTTCACTAGCAAACCCCATAGGTCGTTAAAACACTAAAAGCTGTTGTTTGAGACTTCACCTCAATGTCTGTTTAACAGTGTGGGGGAAGAAACAAACTGGTTTCACACCATGGCCTTAGGGTGACAATCTGGGTGCTGATTTATGTGTAAAACGTCTCCGGTAGGAGTAATTAATGCTGTAAAGGTTAATTATGTTGTAGACACAGCTCAGGAACAAACCAATAATCCCAGAGTTTGAAAACAGCCATTAAGCATCAAGTAGAGATCAAATTGGTCCTTGGCCTGCCACCATAGACATTTGTTTTCGTGTACTTACTTCGCTTTGGTTGGTCCCCCACTAACAACCATGCACAGTCAAAGTCTTGTCACACTGAATGCTTTCGTCTCATGCTTGGTTCTGCTGAACTTTTTTTTTTCCAATGCATGAGTCAAAGGATTTCAATAAATACACACTGATTTTCATTTAGGCAAATCATGAATGCATCCAGTAAGATTTTTCGTCATGCAATTAAGTGGTACTTTTCATTGTTTTAATGTTTTTTTAAGTCCAACAAAACCCTAACCAGAGTCTGGAGCAGCTAATTTATCGTAAGTGATGATAGTTTCCTCTAGGCGAGTCATGAAATATTAAATTATACTGAAGTTTTAATGTCACGTGCCAATACTTGCAAATACCACAGAGTTTCTTTATGTGTAGCTTTTCAGTTTCACAAAGGACGCTGCTGGGATGTGTGCTTCAGTAGCTACCCAAATGAACTTACATCTATCACAATCTCCAAAATGTTCGACTTGATCTAGTGCATTAGGTCAGCTGTTGCAGCAGCTTGACAGGTTTTTGTCTTGCAAGTCTCGTTGCAGCTTTTGAGAGCTTTTTTTTTTGGTGTAAGATGATGCGTGAGTGCATGTGCTGTGTTTTAATCCAGAGCATCCTTTTCATTAAACACCCCAACCATGTCCACTCCCAAAATAGCCTGCTTTTACCATGAAAGGAGTTTATGTGCAGATTTATCGAGCAGCGCTCGGTGAGTTACAGTTCTTGAGGGATGATGCAAGACCCAAAAATAACAACTGTAAACTCAAGGAAAAGACAGCCCCATCTATCTTGCTGGTGTCTTGACAATTTCGGTTCCTCTCTGTGAGAGAGGAGTAGTTTTGACAACAGAGGCGAAACAACTGAGGAGATACAATCAGCCAGATGAATCAGGACACTTTGAGACTGTAAATTTAAGCAGGCACAAGTTATACTTGGCTTGATTTAAGCTGAGTTGTCAATGCTCAATAAATTTGAAACACTCCTGTGTTGTGTTGTGTTAATCTGAAGGGATCGCAGCCTCCTAGGCAAAAAAGGCCACAATGATACTGCAACATAACACATGAAGGGACTTTAAAACTGTGAATAATTGTTGGCCTGGTGGTAGTTAATGTTTCATCTCTGAGGTATGACTGCGGTATTTAGAGCTTGTTGGCTTTTTATCAAGAAATTTCAAAACTGCTCCGTGCTCCAACAACTAGCTACGTGCAAAACTTCAGGTTTAAAGTAAAAAAAAAACAGTTTGTTTCATACTCCATTTCGACATTTAATAGTCACTTTAGACATTAACGCTTGACTTTGAACTTCAGTACAGCCGTTGTATTGTGTTAATACAATGACGGTTAACGTTACAGGTCCGAGACATTTCATAGATACAAATCACACACTCACCTCTGCTGTCACCAAGGAGTCAGGGGGGGACGTGCTCCCTCAAAACAAGTCCGAAACGTGCCAAGTATGGATAGACCAATACAATTAAAATGAATTGAACAGTTGAAAAGTTTAAAAAAAGCACATCAATCCATTTAATTTAAGGCATTTTCTTCGAGGTACGAGCCACCCTCCTTTAACTAACTAGCTAACTAAAAGGGAACCGTCTTCAAGCGCATCCAGTCTCCACAGTGTGCCAGAGAAAACCGTTTAAGAGGCGGCTTTTTAGCAACGCAAAGCTAAGCGCAACTACCGTAGTCTTGAGAACACACGGCGGAGCTGTCTCTTGGTAACGGAGAGTTGCTTATTACATTTCACGGGTGAACGCCGCAGTACTGTGGACTCAGGTCCCACAACTTTGTTCCTGTTGCTTACTTGACTCTTTCTCCCCGCTGCTTACAGCGAAGTCAAACTCCACAGATTTAGCTAAACAAAACGGAAGTGCTACAACTGGTGTTTCAAAATAAAAGTATCGTACAACGGTTCTATCACTGGCAAGTCGTACTAATGCAGTCGCTCCCGTCATCTCTACTAATAACAGGGCAGCATTTTCTATTATCTCCTTAGTAATATCATATGGTTTACAATTAGGTATCCAACATAAACAAGCGCCGTTCACCCCATTCTTTACATTTATAGACTTTTAGACGACTGTTATGACATATATTATGAGTGGAACAACACCTGTGTTATTGATATATCTTACTGACAACTGCTTCACTCTACAATAGTCAACATTTTAGGACGCTACCCCTTAAATATCGCTTCAATAAGGTTTATTTTGAAAGGTATAACCGGAAGTCCTGTGTTCACTCCAGGTGACTTGACAGCCGTCTTGAGCTTTTCCCTCTGGCTGTAAAAGTTTTCCTGACGCGGAGATGGAAACATGGCGCGGTGGGCGTCACGTGACGTAACACCAACGAAACCAGTGATTCCCACTGGAGGATACAGAGCTGCAGGAGAAACTTTAATGGGATGGAATAATAACTGGAATATGTTCAGTGGGCCAAGGGTCGTCGATTCTTTTCCATCTAAAAACACCAGTTGGCTATTCACACAAAGCTATTTGATCCAAGATATTTGTTTTATTGTAATACATGTGTAATGTGACACATATATTATTCAGTAGAGTGATGTAAAGTATTACAGTAGTGAAAAAAAGACTCTATAATAACAAATCTCTATTACATTTATAAGTCTTACATCTAAAATCTTATTCAAGTAAAGGTATTGTCAGTAAAATGTAATTAGTAGCATTTTATTCAATTATTCAACCAGTATATTATTATATATAATGTTGTTATAACTTCTGAATTATCATGTGAGAAGCATTTAGTTGCAAAAAGTATAAAGTGGAAAAGAAATAGAAATAAGTATAAGATAGACTTTATTCACTTATTACAACAACTCTCATACACAAGATGTATAATGAAACACTTGTAAATAAGAAATAAAACAGAAAAACGATATACTCAAAATGGAAAATAAGATTAAAAAAAAAAAGTTTCTATATACAATTTACATCTTTCAAGTATACTGATGTACATGTTGGATCATTTGTATTATGCACACATGTATCTATAACAGTAAATATAATTAACACAGGAGAAAAGTAATTGCACAGTGTTGTTTAATTTAAGTGAGGAATAATTAAGGGTATGAATGTATAAAGTGAAATAAAGCACCTCAAAGGTGTTCAGTATGATACAGGTCTTGAGGAACTGTACTCGACTGCATTCCGTCATTATCATATTTTTGGGCCCCCACCCATAAACACACACTTCACACATTATTGAACAAATTTGGGGAACTTCAAGATAGATACAGTATGTAAGCCCTGAAATATAGATGTATGCATTCTACAGTAGTTTCATGGAATCTATAGGTAGTTTTTTTTTTCTTTTCGTTCTCTGAGAACTAGTCAAAGGGTAAAACTGTAGCACACGTTTTCATTCAAATGAATGTATTCAACACATAAAACATTTATTTTCGCTTCCACTACCTCTTGTGTCAGGTTTCATTTTATTATACTGCGTGATGTGTTGGCCTGAAAAGAAACAACTTTTCCAGTACCTGAGGGGAATGAATAATAGATTAAGGCATTGGAAAGAGTCTCTGAGGCTTTGGGGATGCAGAGATGCTGATCTTCCATTGTAAGCCCTCATCCTTCTCCCTCCCTCTTCTCAGTTGTCAGGGCTCTTTTGTGGATGTGTCCTCACACAACTGAAAGAAGAAGCTCAATTTCACAAATTAGTGCTCTCTTAGCCCTCGAACAACTATCAAGTGACAGCATATTTATTTGGTGGTGAGTGTAGAAGGAGCAAGGACATGGTGCTCTGACATGTTTACAAAAAGAATAAAATGAGAAATGAGAAAATCTCAGTGGAAACTGGCTCCTTTAGGCAACTTTACACCCAGGTACTGCAGTTTGTTTGCATTCATTGTGTTTGTGAACAGTGCAGTACAAAAGACGTATACAGAATTTCAACAGGTTTTCAAAAAGCTTATTTTCCATCTACACTTCTTGGACTCGTGTGATTACAGTGCAACAAACTTTTAAATCCTACTTGAGAAGAGTGGCAGCTATTTTTGTAACGCTTTTCCTGTGGCAATTGCAGATGACTGGGTTAACCGTAAGTCCAAGGCATCGCCCTTGTAGTGAAATTACAGGGGTGAAAGTGTGTAGGCCTTCTGTGGGCCTGTGTTGGACTCCAGCCCAAAAACTACAAGAAGGGCTAAGGGTGCCCTCTTCTGCCACAAAGGTGCAACCACACCTTAAAGAAAGACCAAAGTTAGCTGTAGGTTTTCACTAAACACAAGCTTTATAAACATGTCTCCTATAATAAGCTTAGCTGACATTAAGGCACATTCATAAAATATGCCAAATTTACAGATACTTTAACTGCATGAGTCAACAGGAAGTGGGCTTGTGCTGTAAAAACATATCTGAACAGGTAATTTTGTTTTACACAACATGAGATCTGCCGCTCTATATTTCATCCTATCATTGAGTGCAGATTATTCATCATTATTGTACCCATACAAAATGATTGCTCTTTACCAATTAACGCCATTCCTACAGATTAATTGTACAGAAACAATATATTTAAGTAAAACGGTTATGATGACAGTTTTTAAACGAGCTTTACATTAGTTGATCGCCGTAAATTTTATTTATGTTTTCGCTTTTCCCTCCCTACTTGTTCTCTCTTGCTGTGTCCTCACATTTGAGATGCACTCGATGGAAAATAAGTCCACCTACCGTTACAACTAAAGTGTGACATGCGTAATACTACGAAAAGTCAGTGGCGTTTTTATGCCATTACTGAGGGCTTTATCGGAGCCGTCATCGTGTGTTGTGTTTAACGTGTTATTTAATGATGCAGACAGAAACACCACCAAAATACTATACCAGGAGTGGGGTTCGAACCCACGCGGACATATGTCCATTGGATCTTAAGTCCAACGCCTTAACCACTCGGCCATCCTGGTGTATACACCGCATCCCGCCACATTTCCTCGTCATATGTATACAGATACAGATGTCTGACCTCTGGTTTTCAGTTTCATATAACTACGGGACTAGTCCGACTAGTTCCACACGATGGTTACTAAGGTCCTCTATCAAAAATACCTCTGAACAGGATGCTAACACAATGTTAGCAGTTAGCGGCTAACTTGTATACTGTCAGACTGGAGCGAACGAGCTAATGTAATGCTCGCTGGCAAGACAAACACAGCTTTAACACAAACTACCGCCGTAAATCTAAGCTGTGTTGAAGTTATAAAATGTTATACCAGACAAAATAACGTCGTCTTATTGACGTGTGAGGACCTCTGCTAGGTCTGTCTGTCGCTCCCACTAGAAAGTTAGCTAATTGTATCAAACCACCAGGGACCAGCAGCTAATAGCGTTAGCATGTGTTGCTAACTGATAGCACGCAAGTTACAGCAGGGTTTGGAGCTCGGCGCGACATGCTCACTACACTAATTTCAGCCCTGCGTTGAAGTATTAAGCAATTATTGCCACACACTGTGACACAACGACAGTGTGAAGGAAAGTAAAACATTATAAAAAAAAAAAAAAAACACACAAAAAGGACCTCTGGAGACATTTACGAGTTCATGCAGAAGTTACCAAGGTCGGTAGGAAGACTTGAAGTGAGAGTGACGGCTAACTTCACTCCTGCCAGGGTATTTCTGCGCCTGGCGGATTGGATGGCAGTGAAACAAGACACGCCAGAGCAAGCTGTATATCATTCATTTATTAAATATACCCGTTTACAACAAATCATGAGCAAATATAACTTTTGTGAATATGGAAATAATGTACACAACTTAAGCACTGTATAAACTGTTATGTTGTAGCCATTAATGTTGGTGTTACTTATTACCTGATCTTGAGGCTCCTGTCAAAATCTAGATTTAGGGCCTTTCAGCTGCTACTGTGCAGTAACAACAAACAAACTTGCGGCCATGAAATATACCAGAAATAACACACACACACACACACACACACACATACCTCAAAGCAAATTAAATTTGGCTATGCTACAGTTGCTCACGTGTATAGGTTATTTTACAACAACGAGTCATAATGCATAAACTATAAATACAATACAATACTGCATTTGTTATCATAATTTGTCTTCCTCTAGGATCACCCAGTCTGGCATGTCTCATTAAACTCTTTACACTCAAAATAGCTTAGATTTTGTCATGTGATCACATGACATGTCTCACCAGCTCTGACTCAAAGAAGAATCTGGAAGAGCGGCATTTTCTTTTTTTCTTTTCTCTCTTCTTTATAGTCATTTCCTTTCCTTTCTGACTTTTAAACACACAATAGTGTGTCAAAACTTGGTGTCCATTGTTTGAGGTACAACATACCTGCTGTCCTCCATCACAAACCACATCAACTTAGCATTTTAAACCAAACTTACCTTTTCACCAACATGAAACACCTCTCATCATCTACAGCATTTTAAAGTTTCACTTTCTCACATCAGTATTAATGTGATTGCTGTCTGAATCTCCTCCCACTTGCAAAAGACAAATAGGTTTTCTCCTTGTGAAATATGGGGCTGGTGATTTACTGTACTTCTGCATAGCTGTAGCTTTCCTAAATGGAGCTCATCTGTCCTCACTGACTGCAATTTGTCAATTCTCCTTTCATCCTGACTGCTATCCGTGACTCCAATTCTTTGGCATTTCTAAAGACCATGTGTAGTTCTTATTCCCATGACCCAACTTACTATGTTGGTGTTATGCCAAGAACAACTCTAAGAGATTTTAATGTACTACATCAGCATTTATTTTTGCACGTCAGTGAACTTCTTAACCTATTCAATTTAAATTAAAACATCATAAAAAGTAGACTTCTCTCACGCACATATACATTATTGGATTGATTATCTGATCCAAAAAAACAGGAACAGTTGTTGTTTTTTTTTGTTTTTTTTACTGTAAATCACATTTTTAGACAGCCGGTAATTCATGAGTGTGCTTGTAAAGGCAGATTTACCATGAATTAGGCACATTGCATAAAATTTCTTTTTAGTTATCCATTAAATCTTACACAGGTACATTTTGATTAAGATTTTCAAATCATCCATAAAATTCCAGTTTGGATAATTGCAAGTCAAATTAAGCCCTAAAAAGTTTGGTTGTGTTTCCAACAAGGTAGACAAGGGCAAAAGTGCTGGAAAGGATTTTTCCTCTTGTACTGTAGGGCTTTCTTCATGTGAATGTTGATTTTCTCGACATATTCCCCAGTGGCACACACATTAGCCTCAATGGTATTAATTTTGCATCCCTGCTCCTCTACTAGCATGGCCATATCCAGGAACAGATCGTGCACCTCCTTCAGTCTGGCCTCTAGTTCCACCAGCTCCTTGTGCCTGCCCTTGATCTCACACATTGCCCAGCGGGATGAACGTCCACCTTGGGTCTGCAGGCTCTGGGACAGTTCAGCCCACCCCTCACCACCTTTGTCAACTATCACATCCAGCTGGTCATCAGTGATTTCTGCCCCCATTATAGAGGCCTGCCTCTGGATCCTCCCCCGGCATGTCTTCCTCTGCATCTCCTCTGCCTCGTTGTACTCACTCATAACATCATGGAAGGCACGCGTCAGTGTCTCATACTGAACTCTGGCAATGCGACTAACAGCAGAGTTGGGACCTTCTTTATCCTCCAGCTGTTTTTTCTCCTCACCCAGGGCCTGAAGCCGGATGTATAGGGCCTCCCCGCGTTGCTGGATCCTCTTGGCGATGGAATCAGAGTCCTTTTTGAGTAGGGTGAGGCGCTTCACAGAGGTGGCAAAGTGTTCATTATGGGTGTTCAGACGTTCCACCTCTAATTGAAGCAGGGAGATCTCCTTGCGTAGGGAGTGTGCCTCCTTTAAGACGTCATCAATTTCTGAAGCGTTCTCAAATATAACTGCCTCATGAGATAGAGTCAACTTGTCTTCATCATACTCAGGTCCACAAAATTCTGAATCAGTGTCATTCTCCTCACTAATGGTATGCAGCCTCTCCAGCATGTCCCGCATTCTGCCTGAGAGACCAGAGTAAAACAAAATGGTTTTAAATGGTCATATCTAGTCAAACTTTTGGTCTGATGGTCTCTGTTTCAGATAACATTTTATTATGATCTTAGATGAAAATTCATCATTCAAAGTAAGCATCAAATGTGTTCTACATGTTAGGTCTCATTAATATAAACACTTTCATCAATTAAACACTGAACACCAGTTAACTTACCCAGAGTTAATTTACCTACTACACAACCCACCCAGAGCTAATCTGTCAGTATTATACAACTACCGAAACACACAAGGATCGGTCATTTTATCTGCTGTAGGTTTTCTTTCTGTGGTGAACAACAATGACAGCAGTCACAGCTCAAAGGATTGTTGGAATGTGTTCATTTAAACAAGGAACAAGGAAGACATTTCGTTTAGAATGTTCTGGCAGAAGTGTTGCACGCTATATATGTCTAAAAAAAAATTTAAGTACATTCATCTTGTCACCCTCAAGCTGGGCAAGACGTTTAAAACTGATGCTTGCTTAAATTTCTGCCACTGACTCTTTCATAGAGTGTCAGTTTCCAAACAGAACATCCATTTCCTCATACCATAGAATTAAAAACTCATTAAACTTTATTTTTAAAGCTGCCAAATGGTATGATAAGACAATGAAATGTATTCTTCTTGACACTAATTAACTCCCATCAGTTATCCACTTACCTCCAGCTGTCTGCCACATAGCTCCAAAGAAAGTAAATTAATTCTCATTCATCTAAGTGTCTTACCTCTTTTGACTGACTCCCACAATGTCAGAAAACAAGCAGATCCTTTCAATGCATCTCACACTGGTACAAGGCGCTTGGAAAATGCATATTTTTATTTCAATGAAGGAAGTTGTCTGTCTGTTTGTTCAGCGCGTGTGTGAGACTGCCGCCCCTTCACAGGTGACAAACATGGGCCATCCCACTGCAAAGAACAATAGGCATACTTCCTTGAAGACAGATGTTTTTTTTTCTTTTAGCTTCAGGAAGTATGACACTGAACTGATTAAATAAGGCGACATTCCTGTCAAATAATGCTTCTAAGACGTGACGTCTTCATGAGAAATAAAACAAGGAAATCTGAAGAATAGATCTTTTTTCACAGCAACCATTTTTACATGAAATAGCACGGTCAACACAGGTGTTTCCAATGATACTAATTAAAGTTCTGCTTTTTCTACTTATGATAGCAGAACCTTTCCTGTGATCCAACATGCAGCACCCTGACTCTGTTTGACCTGAATGGTACAGTATCACTGGTAACACCTGTGTTGGCTGCTGTGAAAAGGGACAGTGCTGCTTATTGGACAGTGCATCACTGGACTAAGGCATTGTCAGCTGCCCTGTGCTTGTAAAATGGTGACACCTGTGTGTATGTGTTTGTCTGGGTTGCCACTGGGGTGAGTGGGACACTAAATGAGGAGGCTGGTCAGGGTACCTGGAACATGCCATGGTTTATAGTTATTGTGTAGCTTTTTAAAAAATTTTAGCACTAGCCACGGTGTAAACTTGAATGAAGAAAATCTACTGATGTATAAATAAATACTAAACCTCAAAATGTCTTTATTTTCATGTGTTGATGTAAATCTCGTGTTCATACAAGAAACTCAAACCCAACTCATTTTAATAGAACTCTTTATACATGACAAGACAGAAGAAAGTCAGACAACTTCAAGGTATTATCATACATATTGTCATAAAATCAGTGTAAAGAAACAGAATAGCATACATCTCAGTACAGTAACTTTGTGATTCCTGCATTCCTGCATTGTGACAGGCAATGAATCCTATTAAAACTGCTGTCACTTCTCAGTTACTTGTGTAAATAAGCAATTAATGAGGGATTTTAATAGTGTTGGGCAATGTGGACACTATTGAAGAATGGCTAGATAACATCAATACAATAATTCATAATTTATATATACACACAGTCTAATCATGAACAGCTGAACTGATCAATCATTTTTATCAGTGCACCAACATATAGTGACACATTATTTGAATGAATTAGACACTAGAAAATAAGACTTGTTTAACTTGTATATAATAATATTTCCTTTAGGCTGAATCATGTGTCTCATCTTTAAAATGACCTTAAGAAAAATGTTGCCAACAGTGATCACATTTGTTGTTGAATTTGGTAAATAAAGTAAGCGGGCTGTGAAAAGCATGGAAAGTATTTTCAAATACTGTTTGTTTCAGGTCTGCGTCACACCTCAGTCATGAGGGGATTCATTCTGATTTGAGATACCTGTCTCAAACATTACAGACATCAAGGGAAAACTTAAATACAAATTTAAAATATTTTACCTGTGCATTTTTTTTGTCTCACAATAGTTTTACATGTTTTAATCAAAACTTTATTTTACTTCCTGGAAAAAATGTTGCAGTAGCTCTATAGGGCATGTTGATGCTATGTGACAATATGAACAGTCTACTCATGAAACATACAGAGAATGTAAGATTTCCCCACATACTTAGTCTGGACAGAGCATTACATATTTTGCCACCCCACTACCCATCTCTGTATTCTACAGTCATTAATTGTAGCATGGGAAACAGCTGCAAAACATCTTTTTAAATGGATTGTTCCTATCATGGCGTTTGGCCCTGCCAAGTTTGACAAGGACGTCCTGTAGGTTTTCATCAGTTTTCTGAACGTTGGTTTGGATGGAGGTCATCATGGGGCCCTGCTCCTCCACCAGCAGGGCAATGTCCAGGAAAATCTCATGGATGCCACTGATACGGGCCTCCAGGTCCAACAACTCTTGGTGACGTTTCTCAATTTGGGACAGAGCTGATCGAGCCGTCTTACCCTCACTCACGATGTTGTCATTAAAGATGTTCCATTGACCTGTCTCGATCATCTCCTCCACCTCCTCTCCTGTCACCTCCCGTCCCACTATCTCCATTTGCCTCTGGATCTGGGATTTAATGTTATCCCGATGGCTCATCTCAGCCTCATTATAGTCAAACATGGCATCGCGAAAACCATTGCTGAGGGAAGCGTACTGGGTTCTAGCAATACGTGTGATGGCAGAATTTGAGCCATGTTCTTCTTCTAGTTTGTGAGCCATGCCGTCCATTTGCTGTAGGCGTGCTAGCACATCCTCAGCCCGAGCCTTTATATCGGCACCAATGGCATTAGAATCCCTTTTGATAGTGCTCATGGTGGTGACACCCTGCAGCATGCGAGAGTTCTGCTCACGGAGCCTTTTTACCTCCAGGCGGATGAGCTGGATCTCTCTGTGGATATCTTGGGATTGGGAAAAGACCTCTGCCAGAGCAGGGCTGTTGTCAAACACTATTGCTTCGTGGGGCAACTCCTCCTCCAGGTCCACGTTGCTGAAGGACTCTGAGGCTGTGGACTCTGCGTACTCTATCTGCTCCACATGGCTGTTAGCCATTTCCTGTAGGTTGCTCAGTCTGTCCCTCATGGTTGGGCTGGAGAACAAGTAAAGGTTACAGATTGTTTCCCTGTCTGGTTATCTTTCTTTTCTATGGCTCAGTAAAGATGACAGACCTGAAAGAGCCACCAACAACAACAAATCTTTAGATTCACAGCACATTCGATTGCACTTTTTTCACTGTGGATGGCTTAATAGAACAAAATGCAAAAAGGCAGTTTAAACACACCCACTGTCCCATTCAAGTTGGCATGCCTGTTTAAAAGCCTCTTCCTTCTTCATTTAGATCAAACCTACCCAGCACTGACCTAACAGGTTCTCCAAGGAAAAGCCAAAAGGTGTTGCTCCCAACCAAACAAGTTCTTTAACTTGTGATCTGTCTGACGTCTATTTCCAGACATACATTTTGGCTCTTAATCTAACTGGAGCATCAGTTTCTGGAAATACAATTTTTGATGTTTGAGGAATATTCTAAAACGAAACATTTACACCGTCAAATGAGAAGGCTGATGACATCATCAGCTGGTGTTGTTTTTTTCCTATTTCCAGCAAGGAATAACAATGTGTCTATGAATGATCAAACAGGCCTTAAGCTATCCCATATTAAGTTCTGGTGGGTAAATACTGTCATTTATGGATACTAATATTAATATGGACTCAAGTGCATCTGTTCTAGACTATCAGAACATTTAACGCAGTACTCCTGAAAATACTCAACCTTTCAAAGTGGGAATTATTCACACAATAACTGCTTAGTTTCCTGGTTAAACTATTCTAAATAGTAAAAGGCGATTTACAGGCATGTTGTGGGTACCAACAGTTTTAAGGCTTTATAATGTAAACCCGTGGTACAAATTGTAAACAATAAAATCTATATAAATTTAAATGTAGTTGGTTTTTAAGATACAGCTAATTTCTTTCTAATATATGCCACAGAAAAACATTTTGATTACGATACTGTTCATCTATCACCACATCAATCTCGGCACATTTCAAGACCCCAGAACACGCGGCTGTATTGGTTAATCACTTCCAACAACATCATGGAATAAAGTTGACTCAGACTCAAGATTTCAAGACTGAAGGAAGCTCCTTACCTGTTTTGCTCAGATCTCCCCAGACATCAAACCGTGTCCTAATATGTAAGGTGGCTGTAGTGCCAAAGCACCATCCTATAGTTCTGAAGTCGACTGCTCCGGACTGATACAAAGGGCCCTATATACGTAATGCAGCTATCTTTAGAGTCAAAAATGCTATTCAACTGTGGTTTTGTTAAGTGCATGGGTTGCGCCACGCCATGGGACTGATGTGACTTGAGGAATGAAGACAGGTCGGTTTTGCCTTTGCAGTGACGCTGCATCTCAGGAGCGTCAATTGGATAGGACGAGGTGTGAACAGCTGGTGTGTATGAACCAAAGTGAGTGCCAATTTCAAGTTGCACGGTAGAATAAAGGAGAGTCCGGGACTGGTGTTTTTGACGAGGGTATGTAAAGATCTATCATGCAGGTGGCAGTTCTCAATCATAAACTATTGAGCCTTTGGGTCTGGACATGTAGACACCGTCTTTGTTTTTGACGGCAGCGATACCTGACAGGCCTGGAGTCATTAGAGCCAAACCCATTTTACGGTTGAATTAAGGTTGATGATCCTCCCAGCCACGCCCAAACTACTGACTTAGAGAGAGAGGGAGAGAGAGAGAGAGAGAGAGAGAGAGAGAGAGAGAGGTTTTACCAGCCTCATGTACACCGTAGTGTATGCCATGTGTCTTTGACCATATCACACAATTACAGTGGCCCATCATATATTGGTGTCACGGCTCCTGCTTCAGTACTGTCACAGTAAATATTAGCATTAAATAGTATTTATTTAAAAAAGTGTCTGAACGTGGCTGAACACAAATCATACTCCATTAGGCTCATTATACAAGTAGTTCCGACCATGCAATCTGATTGGTCAGCTAAGCATTTAGAACCCGATTAGATCGGCAGGACAGCACATCTTACTCATCACTAAAAATATTACTCTGTACTGCTGCAAAGAAAATAAAATAATAAATCTGAAACATATTTTGTTCCTTATCTCAAAGTTAAAATTAGGATGTTATGATCTTATAAACCGGCAAATGTTTATGAAAACATAATAATCCATATTGTTTTATACATGCTGGGAAATGAGGGGCTTGTTTTTGAAATGCTTTTATTAATGAAAATAAGTAAAGGAACTGCAGTTTATTGACCATATCTCCCGTTATGCTAGTTATGATAATTAAATCAACTTTCTTTCATTTTATGGTGCTGTTAGTAATATCAATAATAATGACAGTAATGCACACCCACTCGTGTAATATTGCTTAATTAAACCACAGCAGGGAAGTTGTGCATTGGCCCTGTGACACCCAGCAAAATCAGTATAAGTAGGCTACAGTGGAATATACCTTTGTATAACTTTTCATTACTGCAGCAATTACCTTACTTAAACACATTACCTCACATTACACACACACACACACACACACACACACAAACACTTTGGTTTATTGTTTAATATATATTTAAACATTTGTTGAACTTCTGAATTTACAGTAAATTCTTAAGGTGGTTGAAGTCATTATCAGAGCTGATGCAGAGAGACATCTGATTGATGTGATCCAAACTGGACAGTACAACTCAGACTTCACTTTGACCCTATAGGTGCCTGTCTGTATAATGAGTACCCAGGTCTACAGACCTTAATCTCTCTCAATGGGTTCACAGTCCTAAAGGGGGTGTACAGGTCATATGCTGTGAACCCATGAGGCCTGAACTGACCTCCTCGCCTCTTTCTGTGTCAATATAGCACGTGAAGGCGCGTGCTCGCAACCGCGAGCATTTCTCTTCTTCTGAGGCCGATGCTTTCAGGGGTAGCTCGGATTTAGAACCATGTGTGTGTGTGTGTGTGTGTGTGTGGGGGGGGGGGGGGGGGGACATTGCAGTGTGCTTCATTAGAAATAAAATGTGCTTGTACCTGTGCCAAAATGTTGGTGATACGGTGTGAGTGTCTTTTAACAAGGTCAGGAGCTGAACGTTAGCAGCAAAGTTAGAACAGGGAAGAGGGATACACATTAAATTCTGTAAAATATACTCAAATTAGTATATTATGAAAATGTTGCAGGCTAATAAGATGTAACTTGAGAGCGTGACAATAATGTTTTTTTTCACGCCCCAAACGCCATACAGCTTCTGTTTTCTTTCTCTGTGTTGTGATTTATTGCAGTTTATAGTTGCTCGGAACTTTGAATGCTCAAATTTCCGGCTGTCATTGAAGGCATCAGCTCCATCACTACCCCTAGCCACCTCAACTTCTTGTAGTTCCTCCCGGGGGTTGATTCCTTCACCAACCATCGCAGGAGAAACAAAGAGGGGAACAACATATAAGCCACAGCCAAACCACTGAAAGTAAACGGCCATGAAGTTGTCTATAATTCGCAATGTGTGTGGCAGCCTGCGGACACCTCTAGTCCGTCAGGGAGGCAGTGTCAGCGGCTTGTCGCGGAAATGCCCACCGGTTAGTCCTGCCAACAACCGGTTGATCGTCCGAACGGCGAGCGCTACTACGAGCGGCGGTACCAACCCGAAATTAGCCATTAATTTTGGGAAACAGTCCCAAAAGGATGATGGGTTTGAATTCGACAGCTCTTTGAGGTAAGACATAGATATATACTTTTAAGAACATGTAACCACACATGGTAGAATCAGTGTAGTTTTTGTTTTAATATATTTTAACTTAAAATAAGATACATCCGTGTGGTAGTTGTTGACGGTGGTTACTTCCTGTCTCGCCGACGTTGGCTAGCAGCCAGCCCGGCACGTGTGTTCGATATCAACAGAGGGTCTCCGGCCAGCTGATGTAACTTTTCTCCATTGTTGCCAAACACACGGTGATAAAATGTACACAAAATCACGATGAATGGAGCTAAAACACACAATGGGGAATGCTTGAAGCGTCACCAACATCACTGATACAGCCCCACACAATCAGCCTATCGTTTTTTCCGTGATTTGTATTGTGTGTAACATGTTTTATAAATAATGAGTTTTAATGTTTAAATGATGTATTTTACTACTGTGGACCACCGTGCGGAATAGAGTACATGAGACTATTCATCCGAGATAGTAAGATGTTGGTTTGATCTAGTTAATGTTTACATTTCGAGCAGATATAGGTCAGTGTGTTGACTCTCATTAACATATTAGCCCCTCCCACACTTTGCCACGTGTTCGTCAAGTCGGTGGTCAATGGATGCAGCCTCACAATCAAGTCAAATCACTTATTGTTACTACAATATACTAATATATTTAGTGGAAATCATAACCCACAAACACATAATAAACAGTTCTAAATGTTATCCACTTCTCTGTTGGAGGTACATTTGACAATAAACCCTGTGTGTAGCCCTTTAGCATTGCTAACTAGTTTATTTTCTCTCACAGGGAAGTTGTTCAGAGCACCAAGGAGGCAATGGTTGCTCTGCAGAGAAAGAATCCAGCCATCCAGCCTTTGCTAGTCATTATACAGGTATTGTAAGCAGAAACAAGAGTGTTACGTAGGATTTGTGTGTCCCATTGTAGAACAAGTGTACAATGTAGTACAAAGCCAGTTTACCTTGGCAGAGTGTGTGACATTCAACCTGCTTTACCTTAAATTACCTTTTGACCTAAGGGTTATCTAATGATTACTGTGTTATCAGGTCTGTGTTTTTCTCCGTGTGCTAATTTTATCTTAAAGGCAGGTGAAGATGATATCTTGCTGGAGATCAATAAAAAAATGGCAGGAAGGGTAAGTTTTGTCTTCTTTCTTGCTGTTTCTGTTTGTGAATTTTGCGCATTTGATGTTTTTCAGAAATCTACACGGTCATTAAAAAAAAAATCACCACCTCCTTGTCTGTATGTCCACAGATTGGCTTAAACATCACTCAGATTTGTCTGGCAAAAGACTGCAGTGAAGATGAAGTAAGTGAAGCTAACTCACATATTTGGTTAATTTCCTTGTAGTTCCTACCCTGTCATTGTTAAGCAAGTCAGTACACGATGTGCCATTCCCCTGGATGTTTTCTCTGTGGAAGGTAATCAGTGTTTCACATGTGTGTCATTCAAATTTCATAAGACCTCATATATTCAGTTACATGACTAATCCTTGATTTCCTAATTGATTCAGTTACTCTTTTCAGGTCCTTTTTTTCTCACTTCATAGTAACTTCCAGCATTATGTAACTGGGACTGAGAAACAGCCTCTCAGCTGTAGATGAAAGTTGACTCTTGAGCCAAATAGAAAGTATGAACCCCTGGGAATGGCTCCGGCACTTAAGCTGACAGTGGGTGATTTACACCACAAATCATGGCCTAAAGGACTCTCTACTGGTCTACTGATCTACTGCTCTACTTTCCTCTCTTTTTTTCTCTTTCCTCATGGATCACTGTCATTTTTTAAAGCTCAGACATTGACACTGACATGTTAAATTTGATGGTGCTTTGCTGTTTCACTCATTCTTTTTTGTGGACCACATACAAACTGTGCTCATACCAGCATACGTGATATTAACAGTTTGTTTTTTCCCTAGTGTAACCATGGTTTGAAAATTCCATATATACTTTTTCTTCATGTGTGTTTTGTCTTTGTGTGTAGATTATTGAGGAGGTGTTGAAGCTGAATGAAGACCCCAGGGTGCACGGAGTCTACCTCCACCTCCCTCCTGCTTATCTCACCAGTCGAGTGCTGAACACTCTCAAACCTGAAAAGGATGTAGACGGGTAAGAACGCACACTCATCATTTTAAGACTGCAGAGTTTCCTATGCTCACATAGAGACATAACAGAGAAGAGCAAATCGAAGTTCTTTAATTGTGATAATTTACAATAGGTTGTCTCTTGATTGATTTGCATGCCCCTTTTTGAAAATGACTTGACATGATGTTATATGCATTGTCAGAAGACATCAGCAGTCAACCAGGTACTAGCTGTTCACGTTTCTCTGTTTCAAAAGACATGTTTCAAAAATCCATTTGCTCACATGATCTGTCAAATTGGTGCAAATCAGAAAGGGCTGCACAGTATTAAGACGGCGTAAATGTACAGTGTGTGCCTTCAGAAGACAAGTCAATGAGAAAATTAGCAAGGCACCCTTCATAATCATCCCAAATTGAAGAGAACTGGTCGAATTGAGGACAAATGATGTAAAGCGTATTCATCATATAATGGCTGAGATGGTTGCATGAAAAACTGAGACATACAGTTCTTTTGATTTACTGCAACAATCTGCTTTATGTTTATTTTTAGTGTTTGATATGAAACCAGTAATCATAGATCTCTGTCCAGTAATAAAATCTAAAAAACAATACAATATACAGTACTTTTAAATGTTACCCACCAGTGTTAAGCTTTACTAGTAACTATGTGCCTCAGGTGTACTCATTTTGTACATTTTCTAAATGATACTGTAATGCATTTTATGCTATGTTATATATTGAAAATTGAGTATTTTGTTGTCTTGTTGTAGGATATCTGATTTAAATATGGGCCGTCTGGTACGTGGAGACCTAAGTAAAGGCTTTGTGCCACCCTTGGCCAGCGCTGTCCTGGATCTGCTGGAGAAACATGGTGAGTGTCCGGAATTGAAAATCGGTCACGAGTTTGATGATTATGAAGCTGCTATAACTCGTGAAAAGTAAAGGACAAACTATACTAACACTTTGATATACGTGGCTGTTGGGTCGCTGAATGCTGTGTGTTTTCCATAGCTTGGAAAACAGTGGTGTAACTGATAAAGTTGATTAATGAGTTTAATTACTGTAAGTAATATCGTAGTAGCATGCCCTGACAGTCAGTATAAGTGTGGCACATCAATACCTGCTCGTTAATAGTTTTATTGGATACAGCTGTGTTTATTCAGCCATGTCACTCCCCCTGCGTGTGTCCCCAAATGCAAATAAACTAATTCTCACTGTGTTTTGAGTTTAAAATGACTAAATGAAATACTTTTTAATGCCCAAGTGATTGCTGAAAATCTAGTGCACCAAAAAATATTTAAGCACTGGAACACACACAAAAAAGGTTGACCCCACCAGGCTAACTACTAATAGGAACCAATTTGAGACACATCCTGGGGTTCAGAGGGCAGGGGGCAAAGTTCAGGCGTACATGGGGTCACAGTTATTCTTAGTGTCCATGATACAACTAGTAGAGCTTCACTAAAACATAAAGCATGTCATGAATGTCTAAATGTTGCCTTAAATCATTTCTACAGATGCTCCTTTGGAAGGGAAAACAGTGTTTCTCGCTGGAGGTGAAGGACCCCTCGGTGTGGCTCTGCAGTGCCTGATTGAAAGAAATGGAATGGTTGCTTTTAAGAGTCATTGGAGCTCCAACAGCCTACAGAGACAGGTGTGTTTATGTTTATTTTCTCCTTTTCAACTTTTTGTGTCTTAAAATATATTTTTATAAATGTAAGTTTTAATCTTGTACTCGACATGAAAGTTTGCTGTAAAAAGTTTGTAGTTTTCAAAATTAGTTTAAAATGACCAACCACTAAAGCCATTGCTTTTATAAAATCTTTATCCTCTTCTTATGCTTGACATACTCAATCATTAGTTGCACCAGTTACTGTATGTGCAGTTTCGGTGGCTGACCACATGGAGTCAGTCTCTGCTTTTTCAAAATCATTACCCAGACATGTGATCAGTTGTAAGACATTTTTTCAGATTCAAGTCTTCAGATGTAATTTCTTCTCCCGTCCTCATTTCTTAGGTGATGCAGGCTGATGCTGTAGTCCTGTTAGGGCCAGGGAACATGGATGTCCCATCCACCTGGGTTAGACCAGGAGCTGTTGTGATCCGCTGTGAGCCCGCCCTGGAGACAGGTATTGTTCAGCATACTGTGATAATATCACAGTCACTCTTCAAGCATTTGAGCTATAGTGGAACAGAAATGACACTTAACCCAAGACACTTACATTCAGTGTTTTTTGTTTTAGATGAACATGCCATTGAGATATCCTCAAAGACTGGGATAGGATTCCTCACAGCAGCATACAGAACACAGGTGCTTCTTTTGGTTTCTTCTTTCTCACCCTATTAGCTTACTATATTCGCTGTCTTTACTGTTCCTTACCTTGTTATCTCTCCTTGTCCATTTACTAGAATGTGGTGCATAGTTGCAGTCGTTGGCTCCAGGAACAGCAGTACAGACCCTGGCATCTGCGCAGCCTCAAACTGCAGCCCCTGACCCCTGTACCAAGGTATAACCCACGATCTGTGAGGGCCTACATCTACCTGGACATGCGATGTTTTTCTCATATGTCATATAGTTGCGTTATATAGATAAGATTGAGTGTATATATCTGAAAATTAAATCTGAATGACCTCAGATTTGTTTTTCTGTTTGTCAGTGACATAGAGATTTCCAGAGCTCAGACGCCCAAGCCAGTGGACCAGCTGGCTGAGGAGATTGGTTTGCTCCCAGAAGAGCTTGAAGCCTATGGCAGGAGCAAAGCTAAGGTCCAACTCTCCCTGTTAGACCGCCTCAACACACAGCCTGACGGGAAATTAGTTCTGGTTGCTGGGTGAGTGTGACTTACTTACTTATCAACTGAAACTTTTTTCAACACAGTTTTGTGACATGAAGCAATGACATAGAATGGAGCAGGGATAGAGATAGCAAAAGCAGTTCTGAATGATGGTTTGCAGTGTGATCGTGACATTAATGCACATAGATTTACTTACTTTACTTTAATCACACTAAAATCTATGAAATTCTGTGAATGTTCTGTATTTTCTGTATGTCTAGTATAACTCCCACTCCACTGGGCGAAGGTAAAAGCACGGTGACCATCGGCCTAGTCCAGGCGCTGTCTGCCCACCTGAAGCTCAACTCCTTCGCTTGTCTGCGACAGCCTTCGCAAGGACCGACCTTTGGGGTTAAAGGTAAGCACTTAATACTTGAGCCCTAATGCTAACTATACACGACACATCCTGTATGAAAAGTATGCTTTCGCCTGTCTGTGCTCTCAGCCTTTTTTCTTGACTAGCTGGTAATGCAATGATCTCTTATTTTGAAGGGACTCGTTCCAAAACTCCCAAACTTTATTTTGTAAGAAAACTATTACAATGAATAACATTGAGACAATGAGTTACATTCTTTAAGGAGGTGTGTTTTCATATTAGAAAAGATGTCAAACTGTTTCAAATGATGGATGTTATTTTGGAATGAAACTTTTAATTTTGTTTTTCTTCCGATGAATACATTGAGCGGGATGTGGACACAGAGACAGGCGCCCAAACCAGCAGTTAGGAATGTATCAAGTAACTGTGTGATAAGCTATCTTTGTCAGCGTGAGGCTAGCGTTTCATACCCTGCAACATTTTGCGCAGGGGTGGGGTAGTTCACTCAGAGTCCACCACTCAGCATTCCTCCTTTGTGTGTCCCTGGCCTGTTTGTCTGCCTCTGACTGTGCTACCTCTTCTTTGTGCCTAGGGGGAGCTGCAGGAGGGGGATATGCCCAGGTCATCCCTATGGAGGAGGTAAGACACACAGACATTCTCAGTGCTCCCTAGCAGGACTAGAGCAGGCTTCAAAGACCTAAGAAATACAGAGAATCACACTAGTTTGCACAGAAAGACACAAACGCACACTCATGCAACCCCAGGAGCTGTAGCATAATATTGTGTGTGACTGGAGGCACTGTCTGTAAAGGCAGGGGAGGGTGAGAGGGAAGATGGAAGGGGAGGGAAGCTCAAGACACTTAGCCTTTATAAGACACCCTTTCTCATATTAAAACACCATCTTTTTTTCAGCATTTTTCATCTACCACTCCTTCTTTACAAAGTTTGGTTTCCTTTAAATCAAACAGCGCATGCCAAACAGAGAGAATATATGTCATAATATTTTTAAAGACCTAGGGGACATGATAAGATTGCTTTGTTAGAGGTTTTATTTCAACTGGGACCATCCAAATCCACAATGTGTACAGCCGCACCACAGTAATAGTGCTTTGATTTTGTGTGACTAATCCCTTCGCCTCTCTTTCTCTTTTTCTGAATGTTCTTCCTCTTTTTTTTTGCCCGTCCTGACCTTCAGTTCAACCTCCATCTGACTGGTGACATTCATGCCATCACAGCAGCCAATAACCTGGTGGCGGCAGCCATCGACGCTAGGATGCTCCACGAGGCAACGCAATCAGACAAGGTGACCTCGCGATGATGTCCCTCAGTAATTACTGTGGAACTGTTGTTTTGACCTTGATTCTAATATAATGACACATTATTGGTGTTTTGCTGTTATTATTCTCCAGGATTTTAAGAAAGAAATAATGTTTTTTTTATACCTCACAGGCCCTGTTCAATAGACTGGTCCCTTCAGTGAATGGAGTCAGAAAATTTTCACCCATCCAAATCTCCAGGCTACGAGTAAGTCTGAACACTGCAGTGCCAGAATCACCAGTGTCTACAAGAGTTAGCAGCCAAAAGTTGTGCTGCTAAAAAAAAAAAAACAATGCTTTTGTCCACTAGGGGACCTCAGTGAGCCTCTTATCAAACCATGTCCTGGTCTCCAAATATTTGTTTACTCCTCATGAAGCTCCTATCTGTTTATATGTCTCCACGTAATGCTGTTTTATGTTGTGCCGATAAAGAATTCCTTATATCAAGTCTTAACAGATAGACATGGCAGATGTTGTAAATATAGGATGGAGATATTTGAACATAACTGTCCTGTGGCATGAAAACCTCTGAGATGAGAAGTTAAAAGGACCATAAAATATTTATTGGTCTTAATGGATAGAGTGAGAGATGAAGAATTGTGTCTTTTTTTTAAACAGACCACTTCCCAGTGAACCTTTTGAACCTGACAGTGAGTTGATCACCTTGGAGTCATTCAGTCTGGATTTGTTTTAAATTGATACCATGTCTAACTGGTATGCAATAAAAGTACTACTACCTTTTTATTTGAAATAAAACAGAAAGATCATCAGATTATCATAACATACGTCTAATAAATTGCTGTATGGAGCAGTAGTGCCATAGCTGAGACCAAAATGTGGACACGTGTGGGACCAAAGCCAAAGGTTGCATCACTTCTCCAGAAACACTCACAAATAATCCTCTAATCTTCTCTCTCTCTTCCATTACAGCGTCTAGGGATCAATAAAACAGACCCAGCAGCTCTCACGCCCCAGGAAGTCAGCACCTTTGTCCGTCTTGACCTTGACCCTTCCAAGATCACCTGGCAGAGAGGTAATTATAGATTTATACATTACTTCTTCTTGGAGTCTTCAATTGTTTTTCCCCAATAGCCCAAACTAACATAGGACAACTGTGAAATATACAGCAGGATTTGTTGTTTATTAAAGTTATATTTCAAGTTTCATCTGAATCTCAACATAGTTAAATTAACCTAAAATGTTTTCATCTTGTTTGTGGTATGCAGAGCAATATTATAGAAAACACATCAGGCGTGATGTATTATTTACAACCCCATTTTCAAAAAAGTTGGCACACTGTGTAAAATGTAAATAGAAACAAAATGTGATGATGTGCAAAACATTGAAACCCTGTATTTAATTGAAAATGGCACAAAGACAATGTATCAGATGTTGAAACTGAGAAATGTTTTCAGAGAATTATATACCCATTTTGGATTTAATGCCAGCGACATGTGTCAAAAAAAAGACTGGAGAAGTTGTGAAACGCTAAAAGAAAACACCTGGTGGAACATCTCACACTGATGAGGTTAACTGACAACAGGTTTATAACATATTGGGCATAAAAAGAGCATTTCAGAGAGGCTCACTTTGGCACAAACATTTTCAACAGCATGACAGACAACCCGTCTGTCAGGACAATGATATGATACATTATGTTTTATGATTGCTTTCATATTTCATACTGACACATTTCCTTTGGATGTGGAATGGTGGTAGACATTGCTAGACAACCTCAGTGTGAATTTCTGCAAGCAGGGAGACGTATCACGACTATCACACACATCCAAATTATATGAAAGATGTTTTAACAAACAGCCCAAGGCCCATAAACTCTTTTGTTGCGAAATAACTAAACAATGTCTGATGCAATCTTGCCTTAGACCAGATTTTCTGAATTCTGCAGTCATCAGTCACAGACTTAGGAGAGGGAATAGCTACCTCAGTGGTAGCTGTGTTGATTTAAAGCTGTCACTTAGAACAACCAGCCTGGTGCTGCTATGACTGATGTGGTATTTACTCCCGAGCTCCAGAGGGCATTCTTAAAACATGAACCCTGGAGATTAAAAACACATTTACCACCTAAGGTCTACATGGGTGTGACTGCGTGTCTGCGTTCATGACACAAACCATGTTACAAACATCAAACCAACACAAAGATAATGTTTGACTGTGTGGTTTCCTCTCAGATCATAATAACGTTCTAACCACAGAGTAACCCGTTTCTAGCCACATTATCAGAGAACAGTCTAAGTGCTGAGTGAAGAAAGTAGCATAAACACTTTGAGTATGTCAACACCTTCTCACAGTAAGAGGTAAGAATCTCTCTGAGTTTTTCGGTTTTATGTGTGTGTTTCTATGCAAAGCCTGAGGATATGCTTTTGTATCTATTTAACAACATGTGGAAATCGATTCTTACAGTCCAACAAGCTCAACATGTAGGACATAAATCTTTATGAGACATCAGATCAAGTTATGTTTACTGCCTTATATAAAAGTTGTGTCTTGTCTGCCATTGATGTTATGCTGATTTCCATGCTGTATGTGGTAGATTTTTATGAGAAGGCTTGCAGGAAATGAACTTGTCTCTCTGTCTCCATTTTTCAGTTCTTGACACAAATGATCGTTTCTTGAGGAAGATCACAGTCGGACAGGCGAGCACTGAAAAAGGACAGATCAGAGAGGTATGCAGCATTCATGTCCTCCCAATTGCGATTTTTCTGAATTTATGACGTTCTTTTAAAATATATTTCACCTTCCCGCCGGGTTCGTGCATTTTTACGATAACCAGAATATGAATGCTTCTGTAGTATCGGTTTGAGACTGAGGCATCCGCCAAATATTTTCTCGTTCGCTCACACAGTATGAGAAACAGTGATGTCACTGCAGGGCTTTGCTGATGCGTGTCAATGATGTGGGTCTAATATTATTATGTATTATCATCATTTTAAGGTGGTATGAGATACCTGTGTTTTTAGGTCATCATACAGTAAAACTAGAGTATATAAAAACTTTCCCATGCACACACACACACTCCTCCTCTTTTCTTGATGATGAAGCCCAGATGTATTTCACCCATATCTCTGCGGTAATGACAGCTAAATGAAATCCTGTAAATAAACACTTCACCTCAATGGGAAGCAAGCAGGACTTAAGTGAAAGCAAATGTTTAAAGTAGGAGGAAAAATGACCCACCCATACGCGCACACACACACACACACACACACACACACACACACACACACACACACACACACACACACACACACACACCTGGAACAGCCTCTCAGCTACTTCAGCATATGCTTACATTTACAACCATCAGTTCATCCATTCTGTTTCCCTTTCCCTTCCTCTGTCCTCCGCCTTCCTCCAGGGCTGGATACACTATAGCCCCTGAGGGTATTATCACTGGTAGTGGGAATAGAAATCTTGTGCTCTTTGGTATAAATGTGGTATAAATTGTGTTTCTTTTGTTTCTTTGGCGACATGCGATTGAGACTACTTTGGCTTTCTGTACTCTTCCCTGTGGATTGCCCAATTTTCTCTTGTTTTCTCTGTCCCTTTTTTCCCCCTCTTAGTTTGACGTAAATCACTGTAGAAAGCCACATTAAAAATCAGTTTACCATCTTCATAGTTCAAAATTTCATCACTCCAGAACAAGGCAATGTTCATAAGACCTGTATTCTCTTGTCCATGTGATAAAGCTGGTGGCTAGCATGTTTAGAAAATCGCTTGTCTGCCACTGTGGAAAGTTGACAGCTTTCTTTCCACGCTGTGGTCTCAAAAATCAGTCAAGGATGAGACATTTCATTTTCTCTCAAAACTATTATTCTTTACTAAAGCAGTCAAATTTATTTTGGTGTGACAGTGTAAACATGAGTTCACACAGTAACAACCTTGAAACATTTCAGTTCGCGCTTGTCTTTTTCAACAGATCTGAATGTTCCGATCCACTAACTGCAGGCCACAGAACAAATACTTTTTTATTTGTTCCCTTTGTGGTTTACATTGTGTATGATTTCACTTTTCTCACACTCCAGACTGGGTTCGACATTGCAGTGGCCAGCGAGATTATGGCCATCCTGGCTCTGGCGGACAGCCTGGAGGACATGAAAAACAGACTGGCACGCATGGTGGTGGGGACCAGCCGCTCTGGACAGCCTGTCACCGCAGAGGACCTGGTGTGTGTTACTGTGTGGTCTTTTCATTCAGAGTGTGGGAAATTTAAACCTGACAGTCTCATTCTTGGACTTGGAGTTAGTTTTCTTCTTCATAGGTCAGACAAATGAAGATATTTTCTTGGTCATTACCCTGTGGAAACTTTAGATGTGTTATTCATGGAGCTGTACATTTTTGTGAGGGAAGCCATGAAGAAAAGAGTATTTTGAGATTGAGATTCTGAGACAGGCTGAAACAGGTTATTAAATACAATATATTAATGAAATTGTTGAGTGAGCTCAACACACTGCACCTTGGGAAAAAACAACAAATAGACAAAACACAGACAAGTGAAGAAAATATCTCCACCACTTTGACAAGAGATTGATTTGCAGAGTAACAAAGACAGAGGCAGTGATCTGACATCATTTCATGGAGACAGGTGTGCAAAACATGGGGGAACATGACTCCTCATTTTCTGCAAACCACTGTCAAACTAGCGTAGAAATTTTCCAAATTCCCACTTCCACCACTTCCCCTCCTCCAAACAACACGTCTAATATAGGTGTAACCGGCGATCACAATGTTAAGCAGAGTTTTCGCACCTCTCACCAGATCCCTCTGTGGGGTCAGCTGGCTCTGGTTTCCCGCCGAAGGCTGCGGCCTGTGTTGTTTCAGAGTCGTGGAGGAGGATCCCCTATATGGTTACATTAGTCTTTCTGACTAGTCTGGATGCAAAAACATAACCACACCTTAAACTTAAGCCAACCCCAGTGAGAATAGGGTCCGGATTGCTGACAAGGCATGTTTTGAGAAGCATTCTTTACTTGCAATGTTAGGATGGATCATCTGTAACCGATTATTTGTATTTGACCATCCTTTACATAAATATCAGTTGCTTGTATAAGTAGAGTTAAATCCTAATAAAACTCTTTATTTTATTCTTTATTCCAACAACTAACCATTCTTCCTCTGTGTCAGGGTGTGAGTGGAGCACTGGCAGTGTTGATGAAAGATGCCATCAAGCCCACGTTGATGCAGACCCTCGAGGTGAGACACACACACACATAACCCCACTTAAATAGTCATTACCCTGCTCAGTTCGGCCTCTTCTGGTGAATATCTTGTAGAATAAATAGGTTGGCCGTCCATGGGGACATTAAAGGTGCACTAGACCTACCTCTGCTAGAGAGAGGGGGAAAAAAAAGACTGCTCCACCGAGAGCTTTTAAGAAAGGATGATAAATTGACCTTTTCCTCCCATGACTCTTTATCTTAATCACAGTTCAGCAGCGTGTAGAGGGCTGGTGAAGCCTTTCAGACAGGAGGCCAGCACACACACACACACACACACTCATACTGTCCTGAGGAAACATTTTGACGACTGGTGTGGCGACTCGTACCGTAACTAACATCTGGCTTTGATTTTGCTTTGTGACACAGACACATAAACAATTCCTTAATGTGCACAAACAATCGCACGTAATTTATCTACAGCATCAGTGACCCAAAACTATCCCTGTGCTAGAGGAAAAAGGCCAAACCTTGAGGTGATGGATGGAGAGGGACATGTAAAGGAGTTTGCATGTTTAATGGACTGAATGAACATATAGTGTTGATCTTTGGCCTTTCTGGTACAGCCAAAAAGAAAAGAAGCACCAAATTTATAGGGGGGCGGCCCATTACCTAACTTATCCACTAAAGGATGAGGATGTAGACTTTTAATCATCCTCATAGCCTGGGACTGGTATCATTCACTTCCTGTGCTCATATACTGTTTTATGTACATGTATTTCATGTATTCAGCTGTATACAGGAACATAGTGGTAGTCCACACCATTTAGATAATGCTGAAATGATAACTATTTTGATAATTTAACAACCTTTATGTCATTTTTTTAGGCAGAGATCATCTGTTTAAAGCTTCTTAAACGTGAATATTTACCATCTTTTCTAACTTTTTATGACATTAAGCTGAATATCTTTGCATTTTAGACATTTGAAATCAGAATAATCCACACACCAACCAGTAATTAAAATGATGTCAGTGGCATCCCTATAGTTTATATCATGTTTTGCTTGTTTGGTCATGCTACATTACTTGTCTGGTCATCACAGTGTCCTGGGCACTGCGTTGCAATGTGTACATCTTGGTGACTCTGACCAAGCTAAGAGTATTGTTTCAAGTCAAAAGAGTTTACGATTAGCACAGTGTTAGCAGTCACGCATCTGCTAACATCTTTGTGTTTTTTGTCGTAGGGCTATTTTTTTGTTTGTTCGTTGTTGACGCTCGTTCTTTGTTGGGTTTGTACAGAAAGCTTGATTACACGGCTCTTGGGTGGGGAAAATAAACACAGACTGGGTGTTTTCAAGGGTGTAGAGGGGGTGGAGTATTTCATGCAGCAGAGATTTGGTTACTTTCTGTTTTTTTGGAGGAAGCATTGCGGTCCTGTTGTGTGAAACCGTTTCCTGCGTGGGTTTCCTGTGATTCTGGTCAGGGAACTGGTATTGGGACCGACCAGGCCTCAGAGCTCCATGAGAATTTTCCATCAAGCTTGACCGCCCGTGCCCCTTTTTGCCCTCTTCACATGTGATTGTGTGTTTCGAACACAAGCATGAGAATAGAGTTGGCATATGGAAACTAGTGTGTGTGTGTGTGTGTGTGTGTGAGTGTTAGAGAATGCATTTCTGTGTTGTTTCAGATGGGGCAGGGTTTGGAGGAGACGTAGCACAAGAGGAAAAGGGATCGTTTTTGAACCCACTCACTGTGTACGTGTCTGTTAGGCAGACCTCAGTCATTCTATGCGTTTTTCAAACATCCTGTCTACGTGGAGTTTCACTGAACCAACGGCATGCATCTTTCCCCAGGAGAAGCAGACAATAACATAGACAGTCCAGACAGACCTGAAACTACAGACTCCCAGGCTTGAATCTGGTCTGTAAATGTAGAGTGTGAACATTTTATTAGAGTAGCACTGGTCTGCAGCTGGGGTAGAGGACAGTAGAAGAGATGCGTAAGAAGAGGAAACAGTGACATGATCTCCATCTTCCTGTTTTCGTTCATTTCTCCATGTCTTGTGTCCACCAGTTGAAGAGGTGACACTGGACTCGACTTTTCATTCGTTTCCACTTTCGTCACCTTGTTGTGGCCTTTTTTTTATTGACCCGAATCACTTCCCCTCCTGTACGGATGTGAAAAGAGTAAAGTGTGAACTGGGTCAAGTCAAAGTTCAGGAGTTCCAAACGCACATGGAAATTCACATATTGTATGACGTGTGTTGACTTTCCACTTGAATAAATGTTTTTTTTTAGATAATTCAACTAAAAAAATGTTGTTTTTTTGTCATTATTGTTCCCTTTTTTTTGTTTTTTTTGTTTAGTTTTTTACCTGCATCTCCCTCTTACGTTGTAATCTGTAATCTGTTCTACTAGTTTACATAGACAAATAGAAAAATGTCAGCATTTGTCGGAACCTTGTCGAATGCCTGATTTACTCCTCCGTGGGGAGGCTGTTTATGCAGGCAGAGGGAGAAGTATGCAAACAAAAGCTTAGAAAATCATGCAAGGCCTTCCCATCCTTCCTTTTCCCTCCCTCTCAAGGAATTCGCATGTGGTGTAACAATGGGTCAGTTCGTTTTCTCCAGTTTTTCTTCTTGACCAGTTTGCTCAGTAATTTCCTTTTCCAAAGCCTGTCATGAGCGCAGCGGAAGGATTGGGATCTTGAAGAGTAGACCTTGACAACCATGCCCTGCACACGGCAAAGTATCTCTGAATAATTCAGGACAAATGTTGCAGCTCTGTTACATCTACTTCTTGGAAGCTACATCAGCTGAGTTTTAGCCAGTAATGGAGAGCAGCAAATACTGAGGTTCTGTGTCTAGGTAGACATCAGTCAAGTTAAATTTACTAAAATACTACTCCTGAATATAGATACAGGTCCACACACAGCGCCTTCCACAGTCTACTTGACATTTTGAGCACGTTTGAGTGAAATCTATCTGATTCTATTATAGAAAGCCAGGAAATTGTCATATTTATGTGCATGTTGTTTAATTTATTTAAGATTTATATCAAATGACAGTAACCATACTCATAGCCTAAGTGTCTACCAGACACAGAAACGTGCACTTGAACTCTTAATGTTTGTGTGTGTGTGTGTGTGTGTGTGTGTGTGTGTGTGTGTGTATGTCCGGCCTTTAGGGAGTCATCCAAATCAGCAGGGGAAGGAAGCCTGGCCCACAGTCAGACTGGCATGCCACTCGAGTACCTCTTAACTTGTGTCTACTGTTTAGACAAACGCAGTGCCAGCCAAAGTGCATCCACACTTTGATATTTGTCCTGGCTGTTTCTGAAAGTTGTTGAATATAGTATGAAAGAGCCGGTTAGACCTTATTGAAACTTGGCCGGGTGGGTTGCCGTGGGTTTACACTGTTTTCTCAACTCGTCCTGCATGTTTGTGTGCCCCCCTAATTGTTGCAGGGTACGCCAGTGTTTGTCCATGCTGGGCCCTTTGCCAACATCGCCCATGGCAACTCCTCGGTGCTGGCAGACAAGCTGGCTTTGAAGTTGGTCGGACGGGACGGCTTTGTGGGTAAGAGCACACAGCCTGCACGTACAGAACATATGCACAACCACATAACCTTTGGGGGATGACAGAAAATATGTTACCTGTAGAGTCCAGGAGCCCCAGATGTGGAGGTATTTAAGGTGCCACTTTATTTCGCAGAGCAGACCAGATTAAACTAGAATTTACAATTTACTCCAGTCATGAACTTCAACTTACTCTCATACTGTTGCAACCTTTGGCCCACATTCATGTCATTCCTGCTCCTGGCTCCGTTCTACCTGCCTCTGGCTGAATGGTGTGCTGCTCTGGTGTGTTGCTGCTGCGTAACTTTCTAGGAAACTGGTGGAAAGATTGCGTAAAAAAAACAGGAGAGAGAGGAAGGAAGCTGATTGATAATCTTAAGAGCCCCTGGAATGCTTTAGAGTAAACCATACTAATCCCTTCAACGTCAAAGCATACTTGAATATTTCCATTTTTATCTGTCTATCTATCCCGCTGCTCTCTCTCTCTGCGTTCATTTACTTTCACTGCAGAAGTATGTTTGGAATGTATCAACCTGTGTGTGTGTGTGTTGTTGACTTTGTGGTCTCTGTCAGGTGCATTTTATGTACAATACTTGCAAATCTCATAGGCTCTAGGCTTATATTTTTGTGCATGCGCGAGAGAGGATTTCTGTGTGAGGTGAATAAAAAGCAAACAGGTAAAATGAGCAGGGCGACTCTTTGTGTGCACACAACACAGGCTGTCACCTGCGAGCCGGGTGAATGTGTAGGCAGCGTGAGCAGAGAGTTGGGTTTCACAACAGCGGAGCGGAGGAGCAGACAGCCCTGTATGCGTTTTTATACCTCCACCTCTCCACCCCGCTTGTTTTCCATCTGTCCGTCTCGTTCCCTCCCTTCCCTGTCTGTCTGTTTGTTACCTGACTCTCAGGTATGCCAGGAACTCGACCTCCCTCCTTTTCCTCCCCTCGGCAGCTGGGATGCACGTACGCCCCCTCCCTCCCACTCCCCCCCTCGCTCCCTCTCAAGCTATTTTTCTCTGATGCTACAAACAGACTTCTGTTAACTGCCACCACTGAAACTTGACAGCAAGTTAAAAAAAAAAAAAAAGAATCTGCGCATACAGTCTGGAACAATGAGGCAGTTCTTTGTTTAATCTCATTTTATCATCAAGTTAAAGGACTTTCGGTCATCAATTTTACTGGTTATGAAAACATTGTGCATTGTAAAGTAATTGCCATGATCCCAAAACATGATGACGTCCCAACAAAGTCTGACAGGATAATAAATGAGCTGTGAAACATTGGATATGTAGGTATAGGTTATAAGGGAGCCAACAAATTAGCTAGACTATCTAAACCACTTTATTTGGAGATAAATCAATGATCCATTATAGAACTGGATGCTGGACCCAAAAATGGCATCTATTCAATCCAATAATAATGGTCACATGAAGCATCAATAGCAACAAGGTCTTCTAGCTTCCAGGTTTAGCTCTTGATTACGTGGCCGACTCAATAAGGAGGAACAATGATAGTCTGTAGACTGTGGTGGACTTAGATAAGGAAGTCTTTGCCGAACAGTTTTGCCATATCGACTTTGGCGTGTTTCGACCGCACGAGTGCTTCTAAAAATCAGTAAATGCAAATTTAAAACCTGTATGTCGACTCAATTTTATCCATATAGCCCAATGTCACAAATCACAGATTTATGGAAGAATCCCCCCAAAGTCTCTTCTAACAGGAAAAAAAATTTCTTTATTCTCTGTCCAGGACGGACATGCATGCAGTAGAAATATGGATTTTCATTTTTTTGGGTTGTTTATGCATCCCCAGTTCTCTGCAATCAACTTGATGAGTGTCATTATAGGAATGTATAGGACAATGAAAAATAATGACTAGAACTACAAAAATTACACCCAAACTGTAATAAAATGGAATTATGGTTTCAGTCTTTGAACCATGATATAACCACACCAATGTCTTTAAGTAATATACAGTTCAGTTTAATCATCTTTAAGAGGTCTTCTCATGTGGCAAAGGGAAGTACGTGAACTCTTTGTGAACTCAGCGAGGGTTGTGGGAGTGTGTATGAACATACTCATGGTCATGCTTCATCATGAAGCTGTATTATTGTGGCTTTTTCAAGACACTTTGGAATCTGGACTTAAAATGGAGAAATGAAGGGGAATGAATCCCATATGCCAGATGTGACAGATACCCGTATCATTAACAGTCTGGAGTATTGAATGCAGATAACCCCCCAGATAGTGACTCACTGTAAGATTTCCCAACCAGCAAAGCCTCCCTCAAACTAAAACAACAAATCATTTGGACGTTTAGAGAAGTGGGCTCCAAGAAACGACGACACAGTCAGCATGTAAAACATCTCCAGGCATACGCTGATCCACCATCAGCTTGTCACTGTTTCATAAACATACCGCACTGAGTTTTAAAAGATACTGTTGTCACTCTGATTCATTTGGTTTTATAGGATGTAGTCACATTGCTTTTACAGTCTCCATTCCAGATTTCTGTGTCACATTGTGCATTTATGCGCTGATTCATGCAGCCCTCACAGAGTATCTTAGAATGAATTTAAAAGTGGTAATGATTAGTAGATTAATTAGGTCTTAGTTGGTCAAGAGATAAATAATAAACACCAGTGTTTAAGTTAATTCAAGCTAAGCTGTGTTAAAATACAGGAGAATTGGCCTTTTTGAATTAAACACAAACATTTGCAGCTTTTCTCATGTTTATATCTTTGTAAATTGACTGTATTTAGTTTTGGACTGTTTGTCGGACATTTGCTGACATTTAAAAGACAACTGATTCATTGAAACGATATATAAACCAATGAATCAACAATGCAAATACTCATTAGCTGCAGCTCTACTAAATACGGCGTGGCTTATTATGAAAAGCTCTAGCAGGAAGTAGATGGACATGTTGATGTAGCCTACTTTCCAGCCTTTTTATTAGTGTTTTTATTGGCAGGGCCACGAATACCAATGCTTTGACTGGTAGTAACGGCATCCAGCTCTCTCCTCACTCAACACCGACCTCTTCTTCCCCTCTTGCTTTCTGGACAGTTGAAGGTTGTCACACAGAACAGGAAGCTTGCACGTGTTTCCTCATGACATCCTCTGGGATCACTCTCGTGCTTGGTAATGTCATCGTGGAAGGCTTGGGCATGCAAGGCATACTTGCTGTCATTATGGCCTCCCTGTCTTTGTTTTCATTACCCCATCCGCCCCCCAAAACCTTTCTGCTTCACATCAACATTGTCACGTATGTTCCCAGAGACTGTTAAGTCCTTGTGATAAAATTATGCTTTTTTTCCCCTTTGACTACCCTCCTCTTGTTCTTGACCCATGCGATCTTCATGTCTCTCTAATTTAATTTAATTTAGCTCCTTGCCTCTTTTCCACTTCCTTTCTCTCCTTCTGCCTCTCGTCTCTGCCTTCTTTGAGTGCAGTCTCTTGAGTGCAGTCTCTTTTTACTCTTGTATCTGGTGAAATTAATCATACTTCTGCTACTAATACAGTGAAACCACACAAAGCAGAGTGATGCATTTCTTCGTGGAATTGCTTGTTTTCTCACTAAATCCTCAGAGAGATGTTCTTTATCAAGTCTTTATCAAGCCACAAGCACTGAAACCTCGAATGAATTACTCCTTTTTTTTACCAAAAGCCTAATTTGTATAATATTCTCTTATTCTAACCACACAATTAATGTTTTCAATACGTGTTCCTTATTGAGTTTAATTTATTTTTAGAAAGATTCTTGTCTTAGTTCATTTATTTTTTTTATGTCTAGATAACATAATATTTTCTATTCCAGTGGAACTGATACAAATCATTCCTGAATCTGCGACAGCTTAACTGCACTCTATAAAGTGTGCATTTACTGTATAGAAAGAAATAGTGCGCACACTCTTACACACGCGAGCACATAAAAGACATCCGCATGATTTATCACATTAATTTGATTTGTTTCCTGACATGCTTCCTAGTCATATTTCTTAATTATCCTTTTAATTGAATTAACTGATAAGAGGGTTAGCTGTTGGCCATTGTCTCCTACACACAGGTTGCCCACACATAGATCATACAAGCGGAGGGTGAATACAGCTGGACTTCGATAACATACAGCTTTCAGTTCAGGGTACATGTTTGGAGTGAGTTAAGTCTGGGGCTGCTGCACTTGCAGAGAGCAAGTGATGCTCCGGTGGGAAATGACGTAAAACGAATAGATCTTTATTATAAAAATAAAACAGTTATATACATAATAAACCTCGGCTGTTAAACCAAATATCCCTTTCACTCTTTCTCCCTAAACGCTGAGTCTCCCTCTGTGAATCTCTGTGTTGCTTTTCATTTAACGACTTGTTCTAAAATGTCAATCGGTTTTCTGACTCACTCACTTCTGAGTTGTAATCAGAGCACACTGATGGGTTTAGTTTTAGTCATTGGCTCTCAGGCCGTTAAATCACCATTTAAACAGGATTACTTGCAGCTTTAGTTTGACTCACCCATTCGCACACTCGAACACTCCGATTTGGTCCATACCAAAGCAAAAACATGATTGCATTTAGGGGTTCATCTGTTTTTAATGTCCACATATGGTCACATGGACAGACAGTATGGGCCTCTACATGATATGCACGTGTGGGAGAGAATCAAAACAACACTTTATTTCTATGGACCTAAAGGCTTTATAGGTACTCTGTGGTGGTCACAAAATGCTCGTGAAGCTTGATACTCAAACTGAACTTTGTTTGTAATAAATACTGACTGATAGAGAAAGGAGACAGTATGTCATGTCACATACATATTATTGGTTTAGCCTTTAAATCCTTGCGTCACAGAGCTGCTTCATCTTGCATTTCACTTGCATTCTCTACAAATACAGCACCGTTTATACTTAAGGTACGCATAAAAGCAGATTTGGAGGACCTTTTATGTGGTGGACATTCCTTTGCAGAATCTAAATGGCTGTGTTCCCACCGAGCTAAATGGACAGAGAGGGAAAACACACCAGTAGATGTTAAAACCTCACTAAACAAGTTAGGTGTGAAATTACCCCTAAAATTCTTGTTTTGGCCCACCAGAAAGTGTTTTAGCATAATGGTGCCACACACATACGTGCAGTCTCGCACACATACACACAACAAGTAACAGGAAACCTGATCTTAACAAGATCGTCATTCCAGGTGGACTATTTGCTTTGTTTGGAGCCCATTCAAGAGGCCTGTGCGTAGGGCCATCCATATCAGAGGCCCTCCGTCTCTTTGAAAGTCCTTACAGTGAACCCGTTTCTCAGTACAGCGTTTCTGTTCAGACAGAAACACAGTCAGGCTCACCTCCTGTTCCCATGGTTCTTTGAAGACGTCTGACTGAATATGCATTTAAAGTAGAGGTCAACAGATAGTGGAGTTTTAAAGTCAGATATAATATAGTTTGGCCAAATGGTTTATTCGAGTTTATTTGAAGCACTTTTTGCACAGAGAGGCAAATAAATACAAGGAATAGAACACGTTTTAGAGCTCAGTCATGTTGAACATGACAAGTAATGAATGTAGATAGATGAGTCAATCAGGTCAGCCTACGCCTCTATCATCACTCCGTTTTAATTTTTCTTTCCAGCGTCACTGCTACAGTTGTGGTTTGGTGCAGATAATTGATTTGATTCTTTAATAAGCACGAATGAAAGATGGTGAAAGTGATGCAGGGAAAAACATTTCTTAATTACTCGTAATATACTATTAAATCTGAATTTTTGAAGCAGAAACTTCCTCTCTGTTTCCTCACAGTGACAGAAGCTGGTTTTGGAGCAGACATCGGCATGGAGAAGTTCTTCAACATCAAATGCCGTGCATCAGGGCTGAGGCCGAATGTGGTGGTGCTGGTCGCAACTGTCCGGGCGTTAAAGATGCACGGCGGTGGCCCAAATGTAAGTTAACGCAACACAATCAACAAAACACCACAGACTCTCTCCATAATGCTGCTATCGTAATGCGTACATATTCTTTGTTGTGGTATAATTGAGTTATCAATGACGTAAATGTTTTTTAAAAAAACCTAAACTAGCATGTGACACACATAAACATAACACATAAACAGTAGCATGCTTTTTGTTAAAAAAAAAAAAAGGCTGCTCTGCTGGTAAAGAACTGTAACTCAATAGAAATTGATCAATCAGTTAATACAATCAGTGCAAGTTATCTTTGTCCATATTCATCCGCAGTACAACAGATGTATACCACCCTACTAAAACACATCACTTTTTTTTTTTTTTAAGATTTTTTTTTTTATTTCTTTATTTTCGAGAGACGGGGAATGACATGCGGGAAAGAGCCACAGGTCAGATTTGACCCCGGGGCTGCCGCAGCAAGGACTGAGCCTTCGTACATGGGGCGGTTGCTCTACCAGCTGAGCTAAACGACACCCCTCAGGGCTCTTTTTATGGACTGAATTATTCTCTGTGAGGGACTACATAATCCACCAACTGTTCAGCGATAAGTCAGTATGCTGTCCTGGCACACCTCCATCTTGTCGATTACCTGTAGGACGTTATCCCATACAAAAAGGGCATTTAAGGGCAAGACAGCTTTTCTAAGACATTCGTGCATTCCTCCGTTAAAGAAATGTACTTTAACAATCATTCCATACAATTTAAAAACAATAATAGAATTCTTCTGAGACTTTTTTGAGATTTATTGGTTTATCTCATTCACTGAAATGAATGCCATGAAAACATCATGAAGAGGAGGCAAAAAAACAAATGAATTAAATTATGTAAAACGAGATGGGAACTACAATAATACATTTCTTAATGTGATGTGTTTTTTTTCCCCTGTGTGTTTTCAGGTGTCAGCGGGAGCACCTCTTCCCAGAGAGTACATTGATGAGGTATGAACCATACAGATGTATAAATGTACCGCTTGTATGAAAGGATAAACACGAGGATGTCGTGACAAATGTGTAAACATTTCTGACCTGAAGAGTCCGTGGTTTGTGACATTAATTCAATAAAGGTAATAAAGGTCAGGATGTTTCTAGCTAAATTAAAGCTGTTAAGGCTCATTGGTCGATACGAGGCTCCAATTATAAAGCCATAACATTAACATAGCGCTCATTAACGTAACACTATTTGATGGTGCGTCTGTGTGTCTGTGTGCTGTGTTTTTGAGCACAATGGCAGCCTTGAAAAACTGCGAGCGGCGATACAGTATCCGCTTAGTGTGGCCCTCGACATTCCCAACATGCCCTTGGGGCCTCACTTACTGCACACTTACACAGTTGTGCAACATAGTTTGCAGAATATTTCGTATCATGTATCAAAACCTGATGCTGGGTTTGTCCCTAAGTGTGGCCAAGGCCAAGTGTGAGTGTGCGTGTGTGGTATGAACCAGGAAAGGTTCAGGCAATGAGCCATTATTTGACACATTTATAGAGATTTTTGTGTGATGCAATAAAGGAAGTTTCAGATTGTATTCAGCCTATCAGCCACGGGCCTCCAGCTGTGTTTTCATGGACATTTAATTCCCCGCCCTATGTGAATAAATACTTTGCCCACTAACATGGTTAAGAGCATTTACTTGATTAGCAGCGCAAATAGAACCTGTGCATGTGGTTTCCGGATATTTGGGCCTTAGCAATGTGGAGGTGGGATTCTTTTGGTGTGTGTTTATGTGCATGTTCACGTTTATATCTGGCTAGAATCACTGGTCTTTAAGGCAGGTTCAGCTGAGTAAATAATGAAGCAGTATAAATTAATTTTGAAGCTTGTAACGAGAACCAGAAGTACTGTGGAAAACAGAGCCAGGGAAATGAATTTATGGGACCTGTATGGCCTTACTGCTTTGAGCCCGGGGCTGCACACGCACACAGACACACACACAGGCACACAGTGTAAGATTAGATTACTGTGGTAAAGTGGAGTAGCTTCACAATATGCTGTTAATGTTCTCGGGAGTGAGTGGACTTCTGCACATAGTAGTATACAATGTGAGAATGATAAATGCACACAGAAGGATACTTCTGTTATTTTATCAGGGATTTTCTATAGTAGGAGAGGTAACCACACTAAGCCAGCTGTATTTCCCTCTGCAAGCAGGTGTGAGTGATCCACTCCTGATCTGAAAGTATAAACTCCAAACCACAGAGAGCTACAAAAGTACTGTGTAGCTTTACAAAGACAGAGCTTTCACTCCAGCACAGACACACATGATTTCAGCCACTAAGGGCGCAGCTAAAAGGAAGAGACAGTCAGGGGTTGGCTGTGGTCGACCCTGCTACACAGCAGCTACCACAGCAGTGCAGCTATCCCCTGCTGTGATGGCTGGGCAGCAAAAGTGGTTTGACCCAGTCCAGTGGAAAAACTCTATCTACTGAAGTCCAATGAGTTTCCAAATGATAACAAAGAATTAAAAAAAATAAAAATAATTGTCGCTAACAGGGCTCAAAGCGAAAGCCATGAAGTCTGCTCCATTTGTGTGGAACCACTGGATGCAAAAGTGTTCAGTATCATCAGAACTTTCACTGATTTTAAGAAGTTATTTTGAATATTTTCCTTTACTGTACTGTGTCTCACTGCTGCAAGAGAGAAATTCTGCATCCACATATTTATAGTTAGTATTTTCAGGTTCACTTTTCACTGTTGTATTACAATAATACATTTCTGACCTTTGCTCTGCTTCTTCTGCCTCCTTCTCCTAGAATCTGAGCTTAGTTGCAGGTGGTTGCCATAGCAACCTCAGGAAGCAGATCCAAATTGCTCACCTATTCGGGGTACCAGTCGTGGTTGCGCTCAATGTCTTCAAGTAAGATACATGCACACACACAACATGACTTGAGTCCCCAACTTCGCTGTAATATTCAGTAAAATGACAATAATGGGATAGTATATGTATAACTTAAGCCCACAAAATTACCATTTTCATTTCAGCTTAATATTGTCTCTGAATACATTTGTTGTCATGGCTACCAAACACTGCTAACAATGTTTCCTTTGGTGATCTTTCAGGACAGACACACAGGCAGAGATTGACCTTGTGTGTCAGCTAGCAAAAGAGTGTGGCGCCTCTGACGCTGTGCCATGTCACCACTGGGCGCAGGGCGGGCGAGGTTCCATAGAGCTGGCCCAAGCTGTGAATGTGGCTGCCAGCAGACCCAGCAACTTCCAGTTCCTGTACAACATAGAGGTGAGAGCAGATATTCCAGTACCCCAGAAGCTCATCTCGTACAGTCCGTACCACATATCAAGGCCAACAGTGGCCTGGGTGGATTCATGTCCGGCCAGGCCCTTTGCTGCACGTCACCCCTGTTCTCTGTCCCCTGCCTTTCCCATCTCTCTCCACTGTTACTGTCAATGATGCAAAAATATTGTATGACAGGAAGTTGTGATTACCTCTGTTCATATATTCTTAGTATTGGGTACTTTCTGTCTGCAGTAAATGACGATGTTTTCTTTGGGAGTGTAGCCAGAGAATGTTGAAGTAAAAAACATCAGCTGGTTTCAGTTAGTGAGTTGGGAGGTTGTGACTTACATTAACTGATCCTGTTACACTGACGTGTGTGTGCATGTGCCTTTTTACCATATGCATGTGCCTGTGCACTAAATGTCCAACAGCAGGAGTACAATACTCCAGTTAAAGACAAAGTTAAGTCCAGTTAATCAATCAAGTAAATTGACAGTCCAGCATTCAATCTTTTCATTCATTCCAAGGTCACTGTTCCAGCTAGATGGAGCAAAGGTTAGGAGAAAGGGTCAGTGTACAGGGGAGCTTGGAGGATGCATACAACCTCAGGATAGGACTCTTGGTGGAGCACAGGGACAATTTAAGAGAGGCCCAACACAGCCCCAGAGAGCTGAACAACCCAGAGGTCTAGGAGCAGAGACCTAGTCTGTCTGAAAAAGAGAAGCCAACAGAGGATGTGGCAGGCCACAGGAGGTCAGAGGATAGAGCAGACATCAGGGGGCGTTTTGGTGGTGGGTGCAGAGCTCAGCACGTCTCTGGAAGAAGAAAAGACTATGTCAGAAACATCCATTTGGACACTTAAATTGACCTCTCTGCCTGACCTTATCTGGCAACTGGATACAGCGACTTCTTGGAAGAAATAATTAAATCATTTTTATTTTGTAAAGGTCCTAAAACTGAAGTACATTAAGACCAAAACATGTGCTGCATGTGACAACAGCCACCCCTGTTCCTTTCCACGTAAACAAGCACAACAACAGTCGGAAAGCAAGTGTTGGCACAGATGGACAGAAAACTGCAGTTTTCATTTACTTCGCAGATGATAGTTAACATTCTTCTGTGTCTCGTGGCTGCCATACAGGAAATCTAATATCTCAGTAATCCACAGTTCTGGCACTCTAAAGATTAAAAAATATATATTCCCTGACAGTTCAGCAGATTCAGGCTTTGGCAGATCTCCAAATTCACTTATTCAGGTACTGCACCTTAATAGTTCATATGCTTTATGGTCATGTTGATACTACACATCATCTGTGTGTGAGCGTCTTTAAATACTAACTGTATGTTTTGAACTGCAGAGAAAACAGAGGAGAGCAAAGGTTTGAGTCGAACAATAGAAGGCCCACATGTTAAAATATTTATTTCACTATCTGTCGCTCTTATTAACCCTGAGATCACACCAATGTGTATTCAGTAAATCTAATTTCCTCAATTCTTCCCTTTGACTGGGGTGTTCATGTGTTTCCACCTGTGTTTGTCTCTGCCTTTCCTTAGATGCCGATAGTGGAGAAGATCAGAACAATCGCCCAAAGAGTGTATGGAGCTGATGACATTGAGCTGTCTCCAGAGGCCAGGGCGAAGATAGATTACTACAATCAACAGGTGACATCACTGCTGCTGCAACAACTGACTCACACACTGACAAGACTCATGCAGCTCATCTCCTTTCTTTTTGTATCTCCCTTTCTTACACACACACACTCACGTTGACATCTTTCCTTGTTTTCTTCCTCTTAAAACCAGGGCTACGGATCATTGCCCATCTGCATGGCCAAGACTCACCTGTCCCTGTCCCACATGCCAGACAAGAAGGGTGCACCCACTGGGTTTGTTTTGCCAATCAGAGATGTCCGTGCTAGCATTGGCGCTGGCTTCATCTACCCACTTGTGGGAACGGTACGTACCTTTTTAGTCTGAAACAGAGCAGACTAACTTGACATTCTGTGTCTGCTCACCACCAAACATCAGACAGACAATTATCAACTAGCTCGTGAACATAGCGGATCATTTAGGAGCCAGATATTCCCCTCAGGAGTTGATAGCAGCCAAAAACGGAACATAAAGAGATTGATTATTGGACTTCGTTCACCATATCAACTGAAGCGATGATGATATGTCAGCGGTTGTGTTCAACTGTGCCCAACTGGCCAAAAAATCAAAAGTCAAATCTGGAACATGTTAGACTCTCCCCTGAGGGGTGCGTTTACAAGTGTTTTGGCTTGCACACCAAGGAAAATCATAGTCAATCATGAACTTTTTGTTCCTGTACAAAGAGCCTGTAAAGAATTTTCTTGTGTTTGTCTGTACATGTATGTGTACAAACAATTTTGGCTCTGTTGCCTGGTCAAAACAGTTATGAATGACTATTTACTACACAACATGTGACAATCTAATTTTACAACCTGGCGCCGCTCTTTTATCTCATTACTGTAAGATCCAACTAAGTTAAGTTCAGCTACACTTAGTGAAAAGTTAAGACCACGATCTCTTTGATGTTGTGGGTTGTAGTGAGTTACACATTTTCTGAAAGGTCATTGGTCCTTGCAGGTGCTGTATTCTTTTCTCCTTATCCTCCTTCCTTCCTTCCTTTCTTCCGTCCTCTGAGTTTGTGTCTGAGCAAGTTTTATATTCAGCTCCTGTCCCCTGCTTTTCCTGACAACCATCTTACTGAGTTGGTTAGAGCAAAGCTGGCCTGGCTGAAGCCTCTTTGGTTGATGATGGGCCTGGCAGGAAGGAAGCAGCTTCCTGAGCATTTTGCCTCCTGCTGTTTGACCAGTCTACCCTGGGGGCTGGGCTTTGATAGGTGGAGGCAGAGGTGTCAAACATCAGGCATGCTGGGAAGGCATGGCAGTGTCTTGGTGTGCCGTCTGTCCAGGCTCCCAACCTTGCCTTTGATCTGCCATGGCCCGCGGAGCCACCGCAACATTGACAACCTTTGAACTGTGACTCCTAACCCAAAGGAAGCCTCCAAATTATTCTTTGAACTCTTTGGCTAATCCTCTGTCTGTCAGACTGATCCATAGATTGAATTTTTAAAGTTCGAGAGAGCTGATGTCCTACCCCATGCCCAGGTTTGCTTCTGTTTTGTGGTTCTCAAAGGTTACCGTCCTGAACTGCAGTAGATGTCAACTAGAATTTGGACAGTAGACCCCAGAATCATATTTCAGAGTTTTAGAAGAGCTGTTAAAAGAAACCCTCCAGGAGAAAATGCATTGGGCGAGGTGAGTGGAACACAAGCCAGCGTGTAAAGGAGGCAGGACGGAGCATCTGTATGCCATCTACTGTTTACTATCACATGAACATGAAGCAAAAAAAAAAAAAAGTGTTTCCCTTTTTTGATCATGGTACACATTGCTGTTTCATGATATATGTATGTTTTGCATTTTTTTCTCCAATGAAATCTGACAAAACATTCACAAAACTCACTGTCACACTTGACTCCAAGCGGTAGAAAGAGAAATCTCATCAACAAAAACTCCTGAGGCGGCGATGGCGTGAGTGTGGCAGGAGCGGGAAGTTTTTTGGGGAGGAGGTTAAGGGTCTTAACAGGGTGAAGAATCAGGAAGGGGCTGATGTCATTCTTCAGATATGTGAGGGAGGGGTCGCAAACAGAACAATAGATCTCTGTAGAGTTCATATCCCGCCAAGAGCTGCTGCCACTGCAACACAAAAGAGATTTATAGAAACCCCCCTCATTGGCTGGATATTCTACATGGTCTAAACTAGTTAATGTTTAACAAGTTGTAGATTAGTTAAAGGACTGTGATTACATCTATGAAAAACGGCACACGAGATGAAAGTAGACCTTCATTTATTTTGGTTAGCTTTGGTCAACGTTAATGATCCGAAGGTCAACAAGCTTAATGAATCCAGACATGTTTTGAAACTGACCCGTACTTCACCCGAACTCTTTGCTTCAGTTACAGTAAACCTCATGTAGAGATCGATGAACATGTTACACAATCTAACAAAACAATATGAAGATATGTCCCAAGCATCCACTGCAGTTGTGTGAATATATTTTTTTCTCATCTGCGAGTGCTCAACATTTATTTAGCTACACTTAACCTGCATCCCGAACAAGACTTGTATCTTCACCGAACGCAGAGTTAATCGTCTGATGTTTACGACATGCCACTGTGAAGTTCAAAGTGGTCCTTGAGGGGAAGCGATGCACTTTCACATTGATGAGATGGCAGACCTCAGTGGTTTGAACTCTCACCTATAGCTCCATATTTCCATTCACTGGAGCGTTTTATGAATTGATTTTTCAGAATTGTCCCACAGCCAAGAATGCGACTTCATTAAATGAGCCCGACAGCCATTTGACTTTTTTATAAAATATCCCAATCTCATGCTTATTCCCTAATTTCAACATTAACCTCCCTCTAATGCTCCATTAATCTTAAATGCAACAATAGTTTGCTTTTGAGTCAAATTTCATAATCTTCTCAGTCCTCTTCTGTGCTAACTGTGCTGTTGTTGACCGAGGCTCTTCTCCAGATTCGGTGGGGGGTGAAAATCCAGCTGCATTGTCTCCTTCAGGGTTTTCCCTGACAAAGACACATTGTGTTTGGGCATAATAGAGGGACTTATTTGGCCGAGTGGAGTTTCCAACTTTAGCCGCAGAGTGTTGTGTGCTTTTGCGAGTGCCAACTTGTTCTCAGGCTCGAGAGGAGGACCAGCAGAACAGCGCATCCTTTGTTGCTTTTAAAACCTTGACAGTTTGTCTGCACATTGTAACATCTTTTGATATTTAAATGTGCAGCTCGATACTTTATACCGAAAAGCACAGAGGCAAAAGAACTCATGTTTGGGAATCAAATTACTTTAAAGTGGTTTTATTAAATTTTTTGGTTTACACGGTTTGAGTCATCTCTTCCTGTGGTCACAGTTATTGTCAACATCAGTTTAATTTGAACGAAAAGTGAAACTGTGGCTTCTTGGTGAAAGGTGACGGGATATTTGTATTCATTGCAGATCTTTTGTATTATTGAGGATAGTAACATGGGTACTGGCATCTTTTCTCCCCACATTTTATGGTAATTATAGCTCATTTCTGTGACTGTCCATCCTCTTTATAAGCATGAAATATGATCAGTATCGCCAGTTTGACTCATTAAATACAGTTACAACATAAAACCACGCAGTATGTATAGTTGATGTTAAGGCTGTGGGAGGTACAGTACAGAATGAAACAGGATAATAACTGAGATCAAGGGGAAGAATGAAACAATATCTATTGAGGTCAGCAACAGAGGGGGATTTGGGCGATTAGACTTCGACATGAACCGTCTTAACTATGTACTTCATGAAGGTCAGGTCCATCCACGTCTAGATGTTTGTGGTGGTGGTGTAAAGCCAGCAGGTGGATGACAGAAATGGCGGAATAAAGACAAAAAAGATAGAAAAGATGTTTCTCATTGGACACACACAATTAATCAATGACTTGATCGACTGAAAATCAGTTAATTGTTAAAGTTATCTTTAATTGTCTTTAAATTATATCTTCAGTGTCACTTACCAGAGGAACACAAAGTATCCTGGATAGCCTCGGCATGTTTTGTCTGGTATTTTGGGTCAAAATAGTACAATACCCATGACCCTCAGCTAACGTTGCTATGGAGAAGAAGCCAGTCAGGGGCGTGAATGAGAGTGGTGGCAAACTTGAAACCCTTTTGTTGTTGAATTTTTTGAATTGTTTTGCTGAATAGTTTCTGAACTCATCTAAAATTCACATCGCTGTAACCAAAAACAAACCAAAAGTAAACAGATTTAAGCTGTGTTCTCTCTCTGTAGCTTTGCATTCGTCTTTGGCAGCACACATAACAGAAAATGTACCTTGGCACCTTGGGTTAACACCTCCCTTTTTCGAGACCAGACATTTTCTAATGCAGCTGTTAATCTTTTGTACTGATGATTCACCAGGAAGAGTTTCATGCCAATCCATTGTGTGTCAGCTACCTACGGGAAATACGAAAGTGAATCCTGTTTAGCATTTTATTAGTGACATCATGGTAAAGTGTTCAAATGTGTGATGTCACAACTAAAAGGAGCTTGATGAATGAGGTACGTCCTCCGCCAACATCAATCTTAATGCATCCCATTAGAATAAAATGTAATGCGTTGCTATCGGATTCCTTTAAATCTACTCATAGTCTGAGTCATCTGTGGTTAAAGCGTTATTGATGGACGTGGTCAAAACAGTGTCACGTAACAGCAATCACTGACATCAGACCAGCCAGAAATGAGAGCCAGCAGCCAGTATCCGCTCTGTACTCCTCGTTTTTGTCTCTTCGTTTACTCGCAGAGACGCGTTTCCTCAGACAGGAAATTGGCTGGTCACTTCCCTCTGTCTCATTTCCACTAATGGGCTCATAAAACCGGCCCTGGGTCAGAAGGGGGGAGGCATGCAAAGAATGTCGCTCGCCGTCTAATGAGCGAGATAATTTACTTTTCAGCTCGGTGGGATGATCTGACTTTTGGGAGAGGAAAAGTGTTTTATGAGTGGAGCAGTTGTGCTATGCAAACCAGTTCCTTATTTGTATATGTCATACAGCGGACACTGACGTTACACATTTATTGACTTGGAATTTTAAATCCGGATTCGTTTTTGGCACCTAAACAATGATATCTGGTCGCGTTGACTGTATGTGTGAGCTTCCATTCACCCGCTGTTCGTGTCACAAGTCACACACATATATGTTGTGGAGGTAGACGCTCTAATTCTCAGTTCCTGCTAATTCTGATATCAGTTTACAAATAGAGTCAAGTGTGTTGAATCAAAAACTCCTGCACAACCTCTGCTCAACATTTCTATACGGTATTTAAGATATAACATGCAGCTAGTTTTGATTTGTCCAATCAGTAAATCCGTGACTCCATACCTGGCACTAACCATGATTCATCTGTACCGCAGTCGGTATTACCACTGCGATCTTGTGTATATAACTTTGTCTCATATCTGCGAGGCAGCCTTTTGTTATCTGTATTTTGACGACAGTGGGAACAAAGCGACTACTGTCTGTGGCTAGACTCATCACTGCTAAAGTGGAGGTTGTCAACACGTTGATCATCTGTCTGCCCAGAGTTAAATGAGTCTCGATTATAGTCATTGAACCTGTAGGGGTTGATCTTATTCTGACTCATTTATACAAGGTCTGATACCAGCTCGTATTGGATTGTATTCTGGTGTAGAACAGCTGTGTTATGGTTAAGCTTTAATATGTATATATAGTTATTATCTAGATTGTAATCATACCTTCGTATTTAGTTCCTCTTTTTATGAGCCTCCTGTTTAGAGAGACAAAAATATGAACCATCAGTGAGGTCTGTTCATTCATTATGTGTTTCAGTTTGTTTGTTTGAGCACACATTGGTCCCAACAACCTGAAACAATAGTGACATTAAAAACATGAAACAGTTAAAAATGTTTTATTCCAGCCTGATTTTGACTGTCATGAACGATCTTTCATCTTCTCTTGCACTGCCTGCCAATAAAATTCCTCCGCTTTTGTTGTTGTTTCCCTCAGATGAGCACCATGCCTGGTCTGCCAACCCGACCCTGTTTCTATGACATTGACCTTGACCCGGTCACGGAGGAGATCACTGGACTCTTCTGAGCACGCTTCAGTTCAATCAGCAGGTACACGTCAACAAATAATATTGAGGGAGTGTTCATTCTATCTGTATAAATAAATTTACAAGCAGTCTTTGTCTGTATAACTTGTTACATGAGACTTTATTTCCTCCCTGGAGTTTTTAGTTTACTGCCTCATTCACTCAGCGCCAAGGCTCCGGTCTGTTAGGCTTCACTCTGCTCTGACTTTGACACACAGTTAAAATCAAACCATCATGTTTTATTTTCTTCCAGCCTTCCTGCTCCGTTCTCAGGATCCTCAGCTCCATTTGTGCAACATCACTCTCATCATCCTCTCTACCTACGACAGGAAATGTGTTCTTACTCTTCACAGCAGTCTCCCCGCACAGTAACATGTTTACTTGAGCATTAACTTTATGCTGTATTTGCACATCTGTGTGATCCGACCTCCTCCTGTTATGTACCTTTTTTTGACCTCTCTGTACGATGTTTTCTGTGTAAGGAAGAGTCAGTTTGAGTCCTCAGTCATCTTGAATTTTATTTTGATGTTTTCAAAAGACTTCTAATTTCTTTTGTGTGAGGAAAAAAAAAGTTACTCAGATGTCTTATGTGCTGTACTTTTATATACTTTTTAAGCTTTTTAATTGAAATTGGCACAACTCAAGCGCTGTCATACGCACAATAAGCCATTATGGTGTTTATGTAACCTCTAACCTGCTGGATGCTGCTGACCTTCCATGCTGCTGCACTTACGCCATGGACTCGTCACTTTGATCTTTGAGGTATTGTTCACATTTTACATTTCATATGATGAGAGGTTTAAATTAGTATTGTTTTAGTAGAGGTGGCGAGCCCCTCAGATCCTCAGTTTAGTGACTTTAACGGTCTGAACAACTCGTTAAATATAAGCTCGTTAAATATACGGCCTCTGCTGTGTGGAGTAACACCTCTAACATCGCTATATTCTCTGAAAGTTAATCAGTGTTTACAATTATTTCATTATGTTGGAGGAAGTGGCCTTAATTTCATGCGAGGTGTCCCAATGCCATCTTTACATTTTACAGTCATGTTGTGGCCGGTTTGCATCCAGACAGCTGATGATGAATGTAACACTGTTCTTACAATGTCAGCTGGCCATGTTACAATGTTTTGATTATCAGATAGCAATGCGACTGACACGCAGTGCCTGCATGTCTAGATGGGACTGGAGCTATTGTTTAAGTTTGATTGTACGACCTGTGTGGGACTAACACGGATTTGAAAAAAAAAAAAAGAAATATTGTTCTCATTGATGACGGTTGTGTGTTAAACATTTTGTTTCTCGGAGTGTGTGTGCGCCTTCAAATAAACCTTTTATTTACTCCATTACAGTTTGTTTGTGTTTTCACACCCAGCAGTTGACTTGTGGCTCAGCCCATCTGTTGTTTGGACACATGTGCTCCCTTCCTGTTGTCTCTCGCTCCGATGCAAACCTATTTTTGTTACAAAAAGAAAAAAAAAACCCTTCCTCTTTTTTTTTTCACTCTAACTCCACTTGCATGTTAAAATTTCATATTTTTTTTTTATAATTTTCTTCTGTTTTTCTACCCAAGTGCAGCTTTACTCCCACGGGGGGCGGACCCAGTGGTCTTGGAAGCGTGCCTGAAAACCAACGTTCGGGCCTCCCCTGCAGCACCCCAGGGTGCAGCATCTGTCATTATGAGGTGTTTGGGTTTGAAACACGGAGCCAGCATTCATGTGTGCACATGTGTGTGCCTATCATAGCTGCCATTCCACACCTGCTAAGTCTGTTATTCCCTGTGTTCGCTGGGCAGGGTCTGGCACTTTAACAACAGTCAAGGCTGCAGGAATGCTCTCATTTATACAGTAGTCCTCCAACGGCATATTTAGTGTGTGTGAGTGTGTGTGTGAGACGGAGAGAAAGAGACTGAACCCTCTTGTTTTGAGCTGATGACAGATTTGACGACATGGTGTTGATGAGGAGTGGGCTTCGTCATTGCTTTGTAACGTGCTGGAAAATCCCCGCTTTGTCAAGTTAGAGTTGTTTATGTTGAGCTTCTGACTTGATCTGCTGAAGCCTCCAGTTGTTTAAGCTCTCGTCTTTTAGCACTCATATTTAATAGACTGGCTAATTTCAGTACCAAGGACAGGTCCTGTTTAAAGTCTCTGTGAGTGGTAACGCAAGAGTTGCTGCAAAATGGCAAAGCAGGCAGCTGCCCCTGAACCTCAGACCTCCAGGGACCCCTAAAGTCTCAAATTTACAGTGTTTCAGTTGACGTTTGTTAATTTGATTACCTACAACTGGGGTCCTACATTATTATGTAATCTTGTGGCCCCTCTTATATTGCTAACATGGTATGTTTTTCTAAATACACTAACTGGCATACAGAGGGTGCAGGGTCCAGAACAAAAGTACTGGTTGGTTTTTGAGTCTTTGCACAATACCTAATGAAACTACCCTCGATAATGTGCTGTGTGTACTGTACTTGATGGGACCTTGAAGGCAACAAGGGCTCCCAAACTGGCCTTGAATGATCAGGTGAAAACTCCCCACATTCTTCCCTCGTTAAGTAGTAGCTGTCAAAATGGCGTAATTGTTGCACTACTTAACACGTTCACCAGTTGAAAGGTTTAAAGGCAGTTCTGAGATTTCTGTCAAAATACATTAAATATGTTGGAAAATAGTTCAAACGTGAAAAGACTTTGAACAATATTACTGAAATGTGGAGGTTATGGGCGGTCCTAAAAGGTGGCTCGATGACACGCTGAGGCAACGTTGAGCATATCCCTGCACCCATAGCAGAGAGATAGAGGTTAATTCAGAAAGTTTCAGAGTTAGTCCTTCATAAACTTGTTGATATTTTTAATCATTCAAATTTGGCTGGGTGGTGAATAACACTTTCTTCTTTGGTCTGACAAACTCAGAACATATTTATTCTTATTCATCTTGCTTACTCACATTTTAAGAGAAAAATAGATTTATTACTCAGCAGTTTCTTGATTTTTCCTGGTGACGTCTGGTTTACAGTATGTCACAAACCTCTCAATTTGCTTCCTGTAACAAAATATCAACCCCGTCCACTGTGTCCAGGCCCACGCCAGACGTTGACCCTCAGGGCCGCATTCTTCAAGCCGCCTGGTGTGTCTGAAAAACACGATAGCTCCCATCACCACTGTTGCATTTAAAAAAAAAAAAAAAATACAGTCCATGTATCAACTAGGAGTCCATTGGGAATGTGCCTCACAGTTTACATACAGATAGGTGTATCTGCAGTCTGTGGCTGACGTAGTGAAATCTCTTCTGGTGCAGCCTAACACTTGAACGTTACCTGCCTGAAAAGGAATATTTTATAAATATCTATAGTTTGTATGGCTGTTCCTTCTCAAATGTGTCATCTTCTCACGGCTCTATCAAGCACAATGAGGATCTTTTGCTTCCAAATAAACCCCGGTCTGTATTTTTATATCAGCGGGATACAATAGGCTGGTTGTATTTGGACAAAGTGTCAGAGCAGGAGGAGAACAAGAGAGCAAGGGTGAAGAAGAGAGAGCATCTGTCTGTGAACGTTACTGAGCTCTTCCTCATTTAAATATGTGTGTGTGTGTGTGTGTGTGTGTGTGAGTGAGAGAGAGAGAGAGAGAGAGAGAGAATGCGTTGTGCCTTTTATGTGCCCTTACATTACTGTTTTATTGAGTGGAGACCATGACATATCCGGTAAGGCTTTCACTTTAATGAGAACCTCCTCCCCCCATCTTACTCCACTACTCCACCTTCCCCCCCTCCTCCTCTTTCAGATGACATCAGCGTTTCTGTTGATCGGCCTGCCATGCTGAAGGTCATTGACTAACACATCTATCTACATACACTGTACAACCGTAATGAGGTTTTCTGTCTTGGTTTAATGTGTCTAGCGAGGCACGTGTTTGTTTATTTTCTGTAATTTAACAAGAGCAGCCTGTACTCTTGCTGAATCATGTTGTAATAATAACACTTAACTAGTCTGAGATCTTTTTGTGCCACAAAGATTATTCATGAGGATTCATAGGTTAAACAGATGCACCCCCGAGAGCAGAGCAGTTTAACCACAGTACTCTACTCAACATTTGGGGTTTACAGCATCAGCTCTGTCAACTAGATTCATGCATGTTTCTTTAAAACTTTCAATATGATGTATAGAAAGTTTTCAGCTGGTAAAGGTGTGTTATTGAGGCATTCATGTCCTGACAGAGGCTTCAGAAATAAAGTTCACTGTCAAAACCAAAGCTGTATCTTTTGTTTTATCGATTAAACTTCACTTTGGAAAATCAGGCTGTGACCTTTTAGGAGGAACAATCAGAGGCTGAGGCTGCTGCTGTTTCTAACATATTCTGTCTTAGCTACTAGACAGCATAGTTTGCTTTATTCTTTATAAACAAATATCAATCTGTAAGCATTTACCAATACATCTTATTATTAATAACAAGAGCACTTATAATTAAGGTCACTAATAACCATTAAAAGACACTTTTACAGGGTCAAATCATCAAAATATCAAAACAATAGACTAAAAATACATAAGACATAAGGTAAACATTAAAAGCAGTTTTAAAACGGTGAGCTTTGGTCCGGGATTTGAAGGTTGGTAGGTTAGTGTAGTCACAAATATGTTTGGGGAAAGAGTTCCTGAGGGAGAGAGCAGCTATGGAAAAGGCTGAGTCGCCTCAGATTCGGTGCTTGGTCCTGTGTGATTGAGTCAGGAGGTTTCCATTGGAAGAGCAGCAGCTGTGAGATGAAGCATGGTGTTGAAGCAAGTCTGTGAGGTAATAAGGGGCCTTATATGCATTGGCAGCCGTGTGATCTGTGAAGAATTTCCCTCTTGTATAATGCTGATGGCAGGAGTCGCTTATTTACATCCTGAGACATGCATATGCACGGTGACCATTACATTAACAAGATAACTGCTGAAAAAAAATCCTGAACAGAGAATTCCTTGGTGTACATTGACTCTGTGCGTCAGACATGATGACGTTCACTTAGATCAAATTAGATCTTAGTGCTAGCCATACTAATCTAGTAAACACTGTGGTTTGAGAAGGAGCATTGAAGCCACAGAAGTTGGTTTGCAGCCAACGGATTTAGCGTTACATTCCTATAAATTTGTCAGACTCTGGATGGACAGTTTTAAGAAGTGTGAAAACACATGCAGTAGAACCGGATATCACTTTTTATTCCATGCAATCTTCTTACCCACTGCCAGCCCACAATGCACCGCAAATGTTGACACTTTGGTCAGTTTCCATTTACGATATCTTATGCTAGAAGTAGCTAATGTAGCTTTCATGTAATAATTCTCAAACATTTTTCTTGTTTATTTTTCTCATGTGTCAAAATTTTAAAGTTTAAGTAACACAGCAGTGAAGTCCAAGTCAGGCCAAGAAATTTGACCCGGTCAAAACATTATTTAACACGATTTTTGAAATCTCAAGTGTGAGTCAAGTCTCAAGTCCAGTGTGTAACATTGGCAGAAACTGAATTTGACATTCATAAGTTTATTTTCATTAGCGTATAATCATCTGAACCTCAGAATCATATTTTGTTACCTAGATCTTCTATGTTGTACCACTGTGTTTGGTTTGTAGACAACCATTTTCACAGCCGCTGTAGTTTTTCACTGTTGGAAGGGGATGGTGAGGCGAGGGGTATTAAGGTGGATGCAGTCTGGAACCTCACTACTAAATCTTACACACTGGACCTTTAAAGCTGCACTTCATATTTTCACACAAACAGTGGCTGTAAAAAACATTTAACTTTTTGCCATCCAGCCATTAAAAATTGCTGACATTTCTTCCCCAACAGGATAAATAAAAATGTCTTTTATAGTTACCTTCTGGTCCAATTGCTTCTGTGTACTCTTTGCACACTCTTTGACAGGTCGTAAAGCTCAAAGATTTCACATTTCATCAGCGTGTTTCCCTCTCAAAGTGTTTGTTTGTGTTTCTTCAACTGTGTGTTTGCGGTTTGGTTTGGTTTCGCTGCAGGGACCCTCAGTCTAGGCCTGTGTGAACTTGGCTTTGAGCACTCGGGCTGTAATTTGTGCAAATTCCAAACAAAATGGCACATGGCTCAACCTACAATTAACATTTAAACCTCAACATCGTCTCCCAATGAGGCAGAGATGCACTACTCTTAGAAATTTCTCCCGCAAGGGTAATGTGTTTCAAAACTATATTAAAGTTACATGTTTGCATCATACGTATAATTCACTAAGCCGATTAAAGAAACTTGAAATAAGAGATACCGTCTCCAGCCTCAAAGTAGATCTACAAATCAGTGTCAAGCAGATAAACTGTGAGGCTGCAGGACTGTTTGTGTTTGTTTTGGTGTTTTGAACCACAAAGTCTCTCTCTGTCTGTATGAACCAGTCTCACTATCATTTCCAACAAAATGTCAAATCTGCTAAACTTGACCTGAGTGTATTTGCATGTCGGTACAGATGTATTTTCACTTTGTTTACCACAAAAATGGGGGAGAGAGGAAGAGAAGATGTGGTGTGGGGGAAAAAAAGAGATGTAGCTTAACCATATTTTAAAAAGTGCTGATTAAAGATTAAAGTCTTGCATTCTAGTATTGTAATAATTTTAGTATTAGTTCTTTTCTCTTTATGTCACATGTTTATATTGTCTTTTTACTCTTGGACGTGGAGTATTTATTTTCTATTAAATAAATAAACTAGTTTGTATTGTTAAAAATATTTTTTATATTCAGAATCTTTACCCAAATGTTAAAGTTTTAGAGTCTACCATGTAGACGGTTTAATGGCTCCACACAATCGGAGGTAAATCTAACAGTTTCACAGCTTATTGTGTGTTTTGTTCATAATATCTGTATTCTGCAGAAAACTACAAACATCAGCAGGACAGCAAATCAGATATCAGCATTTGGCAAAGCATTCATAATAAAGCAGAAAATATACTCACAGCCGAGCTCGGTTCAGCTTAAAGCACGCTTTGACAGAAAAATCAACATCCAAAAGAAAACTACAAACCTAGAAATTCCTTCAGAAATGGGTATTGTGACATGATCATTTTGTTATACTCTGCTGTGGAGGTTTGTGGGCCTATGTGATACCCACGTATGGATCTGATTATGATATGTTGATTTGAGTCTTGTTTTAAGTAATAATAATAACAATAAAAACAGCACAAACATCAGATAAATGAGGTAAAAAGTGCAGAAATACAGTTTTTAAAGTATAAAGTCTCATACAATGGAAACACTCCAGTTAAGTGTACCTGCTCACCTGTATGTGTGTACGCTTTCTACCAAATCCCCACAAAGAATATCTCATACCCCACCATCATGTGACAGTGCTCTACTTCTTCACTCTCTTATGGTCTGCTTTTAAAGTCCTTAATATGTCTCTTGGGCCTTATACAGGTTTCTGTTTGATGCTTGCATGCTGGTTGTGTCACTGTGTTCTCTGATTTCATTTACCAATCTCTAAGGGTGGATCTAATTTCTGCTTAAGACAGATGAACATGATACAAACTGTACATCTTTTATTTCATTTATTAACCGTCCTCTGCTCTTTCTCCCTCTCTTCTCCATCAGCACCATCTTTTGATGCTGCAAAAGGCGTGCCGCGGCGCACCGGAGCCCCATGTGATCCTGAAGGGAGGTGTTGGGAGGTGGTGGAGGAGGAGGAGGAGGATGAGGAGGAGGAGGAGGAGGGGGGGTGTCCTAAAAGAGTTTGCTGGTCCTCACACTTTATCACTCCAGATCCAGACCACCCCGGGGCGGAGCTGCACTGTAGAGCTCGTAATTTGGACGCGTTGGATACTCGTTTGCTGTAACACAGTGGTGATATCTTGGTCGTGGAGGGTTGATTTTTTTTTTTTTTTAGACGAGAGAGTTTGTGATTGTTCGCAATGGGAGCAGAGAGCTCAGTGCAGCGGGACGGGAAGAGCCAGGAGGATGCCCCAGCTTCAGCTTCAGCCTCCGCTGGAGAGCTGAGTGCGGAGGTGCTCCACGAGGGAGACAGCGTCCTCGACAGCAAGGTACAGCCGAGGCTCTCTGATCCCTGTCACTGTGTAGACCACCATGCGCAGTGGGCATGGAGACAAACCCCCGCAAGCGATGTTATGCGTGTATTCTTCTTCCTGCTGTCTGCTGTCACGCTCCTGCTTCACATAGCCCACCTGCGTGTTTGCAAACATACCTGTCGTCCCCCCCCCTCCACCCCCACCCCCGTTTCACTCCAGCTACATTTCCAGCGTCTCACTTTGTGCGCATCAGCGTCGTGCTGCAGCGCACTGGCTCCATGTGCGTCTGACGCTGTGTTTTTTTGCTGAGTAATGGGTCGACCGGTCTGCAGTCCCGCAGTAATAAAACGCCAGCAGCTCAACCGGGTCCAGATTTACATCCAGACCAGCCACCTGGGCTCAGCAGACCACATTAGTCTTTGTGACAGTTTTTGAAGCTCCTGAAACACATTGGATCAGACTGCAACACACAGTGGTTATAACAGGTGCACATGGGGGCTCGTGACTGCACTCTTTTTTTTTTTTTGTCTTGCACCTTTTCACTTTTCACGTTTTCATTTCCAAAGAAGGTTTTGCATTATTTCTGCTCATTAAATCAAAACTGTTGATGTGGAAATGACTTTTATACAGAAAAAAACACACAAAGAATCATAAAGTTATGACAGATGTATGACTTGTGATGACGTGTGTCATGTGGCTTCCTTTAGATAGAAAACATATACTATTTTTTTGAAAATGAGAAGTAATAAGACAAATTACCTTATTAAATATAATAACCAGATCATGTTTATTTCTATTATCCATCATATCATGTCACAAACATCTAATTTAAGGTCACAGACACAATATAGTAACTCTACACAAACAAATCTCATCACAGTGTCCATGTACTTGGTGTTCCAGAGCTTTCAGGTGTGTAATAATGCAGTTTTATCATCATTAAGATTTTATTGTCTCCCAAACCTCAATTCAAGCTGTGCATTTTGACCTCATGACTCCAGAGTATGATGAACAATCAATCGTTAATAAATGAAATAGTTTATCAGCATATTTTGGAGAAAATATGAAGTCTATAAGTGGGGACGTTTTCAACTTATAAGTGTCTTTTGACACAATTAAGTGGACACCGTGAGAACTGGCGTTTTATTGATAGCCAACAATAGATTATAAACTTGTTTTATACCCACCCCACTCTTGTTTTAGTTCTCTACATTTTAATTTAGAGAGAACAACAACTAAGCTCGTAAGAGTTAACGCGCCCTTTTCATTTCCTCGCCTGTGCAGTATGTTGTGGCCAGCTGCCATCATCATGAGGGATCATGCCGACTCTGCACTGTTACCTTGGTGTAAATTGCTCAGCGTTGTGTGAATGAATATTTGGAAAGCGCCTACTAATGACTATGTATGTTTCGCCACCTGCTCTATTCACGCCTCATAAAACCTATTGGATTTATTGACTTTTTTTATAGGCTGGAGGTCGACGGGTCAGTTTTTGAGGCCCATCAGTGTTCCTCAAAGGTCATCGGAGAGGTCAAATGACACTGAGGGAGGCATTAAGTGAGATGGGACGCACAAAGGGCTTAACACAGTCAAGATTTTAATCATAGCTTCTTGTTTTTTCTCTTAAGAATGTGTATTGTTTGTGCATGTTTTCAGATGCCGGCGTGTTTGCGCAGTTGTTTCTCAGTAAATTTGACATCATCTCTGTGGGGGTCGGTTGTTTTGTTAAGCTGCCTGAGCTGTTATCGCAGGTATCATCACAGTGGCACTGTTTTCACTCCTATTTTCCCATGTCACGTTGGTATGTGCGATATGAAATGTTTCAGTGCTTTTTTTTCCAACTTGAGTACGTCTATTGTGCTTTGTAACTCCAGCTGTGACGGGGGAGAGATACAGTTTGTGGGCTTAGATCCATGTTTCTACCACTGACAAGATGTCTCTTCATGTGGGAGGTTGTTGGTCAGTGACTGCACTGTTCTTGGCTAGTCTTAATATCAGCCACGCTCGTGTTTGTTTGTTTGTTTGTTTGTTGGTCGATCATGTTCTTTACGGATCAATAAAAGGAGCCAAAGCACACGGACATCATGTGATGAAATATGAGGAACGTGTAATTAGTCTGTGACGCAAATTTGAACATGATCTAATTTCATGATGACAAGCTTAAGGTCTTCACAGCTTGAGATGATTTGCATCATTGTTCTGGTTGGAGGCTAGGTACTATAAAGTTCATGATCAGATTCATTGACATGACACACAGATGTGATGTTATGAAATCTAAACAGTCCCTTCTGCTGCACCTAGTTTATGCCTTACTTGAGTACAATTTTGAGGTATTTGTACTTTAGTATTTCCATTTTATGCACTTCAACTCTAGATATATGATTATTCTGAGACTAAACCAGTAGCCAATGAGCTTCCACCAAGGAGCTCAGACATCCGGAGAGAAGAGCCGCTGCTCCTTCACTTCAAAAGGAGCCAGATGAGGTGGTTTGGGCATCTGATTAGGATGTCCCCTGGGCGCCTTCCTTTGGAGATGTTCTGGGCACATCTAACTGAGAGGAGACCCCAGGGCCCAAAACCTGCTGGAGGGACTATGCAGCTTATCTAACCTGGGAACGCCTCAGGATCCCCCAGGAGGAGCTGGAATGGGTTGCTGGGGAGAGGAACATTAATTGACCTTGATTGTAGCTCAAGTATTTCATTCCTGAACCATCTCAGAGAGCGAGACACAAAACTGAAGATTTAATTGCGCCATGCGTTATCTATTTACCTAAGATGAAAACAGCGTTTACGAAAGCAGATCAGATTAAACATAGACATAAAAGTCAAGTGAAATAGACAGACATGGGGGTTCATGAAGAAAGATGGTGTGTTCATTTCAGGAGGGAGGGTGTGTTTGGTTGAAGCCTTCCCGTTTGATACACAGTCGATAAATAAATCCTCCTCACTCCACGGAGGAATTATAGCAATGTGTCTCTCTCCACCACCGACACTCCTTCTTCATAAAACTCCAACAACCTCACAAGCGTTATCAAAATAATCACATTGCGATCATGATGTAAGTGGATATTTTTATAGATCGCAGAAACCCGAGTTACTATCCTGAAGGTTGTTGTTGCAACCAATAGTACAGAAGTGCGATAAAATATGTAATTTAAACTCAGTTGTTTTCAGTGCTATAATGCCAAAAACACTGCCTTTCTATCCAACACTTCACAGTGTATCAAAGTAGCTGATTTGTAGGATCGGGTATGTATGTAAGAAAAGAACACCCCTATGCATTCGCTTACATGTGGCCTGGAGAGGCCCGTCCCAACGTTAAGGTCTGGCGGCCAAATGGGTTTTCCCTTCAATGAAACTGCCCCAAATTCATCCCTGACAAAGTGCGTATGTCATGGTTCCAACCCTGGTAAAAAATGAATGTTGAGCAGAGCGATCGCATCAACTGTAAACAGTAGAACAATGACTTCCATCCATCCATTTCCTTCTGTTTATCGGGGGGTCAGGTCACGGTGGTGGCAGGTTTAGCAGGGCGTTCCAGACGTCCCTCTCACCAGCAATGTATTCCAGCTCCCCCTGGGGGATTCTGAAGAGTTTCCAGGCCAGATGGGCTATGTAGTCCCTCCAACGACTTCTGGGTCTACCCCAGCATCCAGTAGGACGTGCCAGCAACACCTCCAAAGGAAGGTACCCAGGGGACATCCTAATCAGATACCTGGACGGCCTCAGCTGGCTCCTTTTGATGCAAAGTAGTAGCGGCTCTGCTCCAAGCTTCTCTCTTGGATGTCCCAGCTGAGGAAGCTAATTTTGGCCACTTATATCGCAATCTCATTCTTTCAGTCACAACTCAAATCTCATGACAAGGTGACCTAGGTGAGGGTTAGAACGTAGATAGACTGGAAATTTGAGAGCTTGCCTTCTGGCTCTCTTTTCTCCACAGTGGTCCAGTACAACATCACAATTTCCCCATCACTCATGATCAAGACCCTGAAATACATGAACTCTTTCACTTGGGGCAACAACTCACTCCCAGCCCGGAGGGACCATCCCACCATTTTCCAGCAAAGAAGCATGGCTTCAGACTCGGAGGTGCCGACTCTCATCCTAGCTGCTTGACACTTGGCTACAAACGGCCCCATTGCGCCCAAGTGCTTGTGCTCTCGACACAGAGTCAAGAACAGTGATTTCTCCATTTAAAATGATTGCATCTGTGTTTCTGTTGGTTGAGCAAGCACATGCATACATGATATCGGTAATTGAACATACCTTCTGTGTCACTTCCAGATATCTTGTGAGCACTTGCATGTTATACGTGTTAAAAAGTCTTGCCTTTACTGGCACTATGTCTAATTTTATTATAACCTAACTCTAGGCCAGGCTTCATTGCCCTCTCTCTGGTTGAAACTTTCACATCTGTGTGCTATTGCTGCACCCAACAGTGATGTCACAATGTACGGACACACCCTGCAGTACACTTGTGCATCACTGCAGCAAAGTCTGAAGGTAGCAATAAGCTTTTCGGCAGATTTTAAGTAGCTTACTTTTTCGGTGTTATTTTTAAACATGACCAACACGCACATTTGCATGATGGACAGAGATTACGGTGCCTGTGTGAGGGGCGTCTGCATTTTGCCTCTTGACAGTAATTGTCTGTGTCTTCAGTCACGTTTACACCGACTCACACGTGCACAGTCACAAACCCACCACAAATAGCCTCCTGAACATGAGACCTGATCACATGTCAAGTCCTCCTCCCATCAACAGCAGCGGCTGGTGACTCCAATGATCCAACATCATGTTATGTTATGTAATACGCACTGATTAAGGCCGGTACGTTCTTGTATAATGAGCTGCAGCTGATCAGATGCTGCTGTGGCTCTGATTATCCTGTTTAGCAGAGAGAGAGAGAGAGAGAGAGAGAGAGGGTGGAGAGGGAGGCGAAAAGGGGTCAAACAGAGGATCCATTGAGGATGGGCCGGGACGGGGATAAGCCAGGGGCCCCCATGTGCACCGGGCCAAAACAAGAGGAAGGAACCAACATGGGGAGGGGGGTGGAGCAGCGTTTTGGGTGGGATGGGGGGAAGGGGGATGGGTGTGGAGCCCAGAGAGAAAAGAAAGTTTTAGAAAGAGAGAGTTAGAGGGGGACCCACCAGGGTGACATAAAGGCAGATGAATCAGCCGATTGTTTCATCTTGTCCTGCCTGATTTTAAAAAGACACTGATGACAGAGGTTGTTTGAAAATCTGAGTTTGTTTGCACTCCGCAGGTATTGATTCTTTCAGTCAGTTATCAAAACCTCTGCTTCACCTACACATATATACCTAGAAGTTCCTACATGGGACCATTTAACGCCATATGTTATTGGTCAAATAGACTTTTAGTTAACTGACAAAAAGGTAATGTGATACAACGTGTTTACAAAATGCAATCAACTCTGTGAATCTAAAAGGTTTTTGCCTTTTTTGGTTTTCGTGTTGGAAAAGAATCCACACATGATGTAACCTGACTTCGCCAGATGCTTTATTACACATCTGTGTAACTGGAAGCCATTTGGAAAAGGCACTTTGAAAAAAAAAAAAAACACATAGGCCGCCACCACCAGGTCAAGGATGAACTTCGACCACTTTGATCAACAAACCATAACACATTCAAACTCTTACTGAAGCCAGAACAGAGCTCTCTTGATGAAGAAATATACTCCGGTTGTGAAATAATTTCATCTTCATTAACTGTGTGTCTCTTTGGAGCAATCTGTCATTCTCACCCACTTTGTCACACAAACCTAGCATTACGTGACGCCCTAACTTGTGCCGTAGCTGTCAGTAATTCCTCATATGGACGCGGATTGAGCCAAACCACCGTGTTCGGAAACAACCTCATAGCTTGAAGCCTGACAAGATTCTGGCATTGATATTATGATCCCCGCGAGTCCAGCTAAGATTACTTGATGAAATTTTAACATTAACATACTCTCCTGTTTGTATCATACAGTCTATGCCTTCTTTAGCCTGGACATCAACATAAAATAGAGAATATTAAGAGGATTAATGTACTTATTTACCGGCCATTGGGGAGTTACTGCTCCATGAGTTTATTTTCGTCATGGAAATCAGCACATGTTTACAGTGAGCTCAGTGAGTTTCTGTCAGAAGACTCAAAGTAATTCAATCAGTCAAGTTAGTGCGGAGAGTAAAGTGATGATGGTTATTCAAAGGTTATTACACAATATACTCTTACAGAATCCATCACACGTGCTTCACACACGGGTGACAAAAACACAAACAAAGGCAGCGTAAACCCTGAAAATGTCATTTCAGTTTGCATACTGTTAACTTACAGCAGAGCTCTGTTTAGACAGAGTAATGATATGTTATTTCTGTCTGTAATGTGTTGTTTAAACTTGCATTTCCTCTAATCAGCTTCACATCTGAAGGCACAATGTCCGTAAAGACGTTCCAAAACATCAAACTGCTCAGTGTGAAATAATCATCCATTCCCAAATTATAGTAGGTAAACAGTACTGCAAACTATAGTAGACAACTGGAATATTGGACTTTCCACAGTGATTTTTTTGTCTCTAGAGGAAATCAGATTTATAATTCGTCTTTCTCGTACTCGTCGAGGAGTAACGGGAAATGTCTCTCTGCTAATTAATCTGTCTCCCAGCCAGCTTCATATCTTCCATCTCTCAGATTCACTGCCAGCTCCATTTCAGTAAAAAACAGACGTGTGTTTGAGGATGTGAAAAACCAGACCTCTTTTGTTCCTCTTCCCCTCTCCAGGCCTACAAATTAGACTTCACTCCATCTAATGAGTTCACCGGACAATATCAAATCCCACAATGGCATCAACATCAAAATTCGTTACATAAAACAAGATATTTATTTGCTACAGTGCTTGTTTTTGTTTTGTGATGCGTTCCCAGCTCAGTTATCCAATAAATTGTTTACACTGCGGCAGAGCTGCGATGTTTTCATCTAAACTTTCACAAAACTAATATATGTTTAACATGTTGATGTTTAGATTACTGGTTGCAGTTCAAATCCAATTAATGGAGAATTGTGTTTACTTTGCACGACTCTGCAGTATATTATAGTTATGTGCGCATGCAGTGGGACTATAAATTAACATATTTCATCCTAATTCATGTAATTAAGGGCATTAGTTCCCAAACTGTGGGTCATGGTAGCAACATAAATCTGAGAGGTTGTGAGATGGAGGTTGTAAAAGACGTATTTCTGCACCACAAAAGTATGTTTGTATACACTTTGAAATGTTCAGAAAATCAGTTCATGGTCGACTTGGCACCAACAAACAGACATCTGCAAACATGTAACAGTCGGTTACAGGTAGATGTTTCTGCTTGATTTAGGGGCCACAAGCTAAAAGAAAAGTCTGGTAGCTACTGGATTAAAGCAATGTGTTTGGGTGCATTGATAATTCTGAGATGTCATAAATTCGCTTAAGATGACAGCCACATAAAAATGAATTAAGAAATTGGTTTACTTGAAGAGATGAAAGAGAAAGAGGTGGACTGTTTCAGATATTGACGTGCTTGTTGTGGTGCCATGAGCACATTGAGGCTTAATTCGAAATTGCATTTAGGCAAATTGGAAAATGGCCTTTCATTCAATTTAAATGTTCGATTCACTTTTGCACTGCGCAAACACACATGGCCACCGCCGGTGGAAGTGTGAGGAGGGATTTTCCTGCCTGAGAAGCACCATCCTGAAGTAATGACGTGTTATTGAATATATGAGGTCTGGCCAGCAGGCATTGGCCTGTTCACTGCCCCACAGGGACTGTTGCAGCTATTCTGTCCCAATCAATCACTTTGATTGGAAGACTGTACCACATCAGCGTCTCTTTTATACTGCGTTTCTTTATTGCTTCGTCGGTTTAGGTAGCTGAAGGTAGCGAAGAAGGTCATCAGAATCAAATGGGTGTTTGATTTTTGCCTAGACCATTACCGCCTCCTGAATAAACGAGGATACGTCGCCTTGTATAATTAGATGTGATCGTGCACTCAATCTGATTACAGAATAATTACTTTGTTTGTCTCAGAGAACAGTTTGAGCTGCTCATATCTGAGAGTGAGTGAATTGTTGGCTGATTTTTGAGAGTTTCAGATAAACGTGTTTACTTCTCCTAAGTGAAAACTGATGAGGCGTGAATTCTCATCAAAAAAAAATGGAGAGTTTTGTGGTTTCTGCATGTTCAGAATTTTTAAAAAATGATGTCTCCCTCTGTTTAAGTCTGTGCTGGTTTTCTCACTGCGACACTGTGCTCAAAATAACCTCCCTTACCTCCATTACATCACAAGCCTCTGTGGACTCGCTCGCCCATCTTGTCTCTACTTTCTTTCTCCCTCTTCTCTTTTTTAGCTACATGATTCACTCTTTTTATCGTTCCACGCACCTGTTAGCTCTGCAAAAGAAGAGTGGAAATGCACCAGGGCTTTCCATGTTATTTGACAATACTTCTTGATCTGACGTTGCTCATGTAAGCCACATATAACATTTTCATGTGTAATCAAAACTTGAAAAACCACTGAGAGAGACGAAAGAAGACAACAAAATAGGAGGTTTTTCAGCATGTTGAATCCATATCTTACTGTAACTACATCAGTAAACAGTCCATGGAAGTAGCCTCTACAGGGAATGATCCTGTAGCAGTTACTCTTAATCACTGAAATCAGCATTTGTCTTCCTGTTGCATGAAAAACAACAGGAAGCAAGTAAAAGGTTTGTCTGTTACTAAACAAGTTGTTCTTCCTCTGGTGATTTTTTTAAGCCATTACCAAACAGCTTGAGATGCATGACCACCAACATGTGGACTCCAGAGTGGCTCACCCTGATTTGCATGCCACCAAAACCAAGACTTGAGATGTGTGAGATGAGTGTGTTAAATTTCTATTTCCAGGATATTAGACTCGACTTGATATCGCAAGTGCAAGTGACATCCAAGAGATTTTACGGCGCGTTAACTTCCACTGAGAAAAAACTGCTCACAAGCGGCCACTTGTCAGAAAAACACAATCATTTAAACTGTCACAGTCTTAGCTAAAGAGCTTTCTTCATTTAGAGCTCATACTGCTGCTCATCCCCTCTGCCGTGAACCTGTTCACCTCTCTTTCTGCCTCCCTCTCTGTTTTTTTTTTTTTTTTTTTTGCACATCCATTTTTCATCAGCTCTGGTCCTGATGCAGCATTAACTGCTTCACAGAGCACAGTTGAAGAGGCGTGATGTCATGATGTGTGTGCGTGTGTGTGTGTGTGCGTGTGTGTGTGTGTGTGTGTGTGTGTGTGTGTGTGTGTGTGCGTGTGTGTGTGTGCTGGTGGGAGTTGGAGCATTTGAAGGACAAACAGTGAATCATAGCTTCAGTGCAGCTGTTTTTTTGGTTAGCACACTCGTGTAGGACAGTGTAGCTGCTCTAATCTCTTCTGAGATCTGAGCTCTGAGATTTACTGTATTGACCAAACGCATAACTCGTATATCACAGTCCCTGTCCAATAACAGTAAAACCCATTGACCTGAAAAACAGAGAGCAGAGGTAGAATGTACTTACTCGGGTACTGTACTATACTTTACTGTACTGTAGGAAGGATATTCTACTTGTTACTTCTCTACATTTGTCTGAGAGCTAGATTTAGTAGTTATTTTGCAGATTCTTATTATTTTATAATAATAATAAGGATAGAAAATAGAAATCTTTGTTTTACTGTTAATTAAACTACCAAACAGTGTATAAATGTTAGAAGTATCTCCACTTCAACTAGATACAACCATGAAATGCTGCATCAAAATGATAAACCAACAATCTAATATGACACGGCATATGATATGATATGACTAACCCATTCTGCTGGAGAATATGAGTACTTTTACTTTTGATACATTGAGTACACTTATCGCACATACTTATACTTACATACAATGTTGAGTGCAGAACTTTTACTTGTACCAGAGTATTTATATATTGTGATATTGCTACTTTTACACAAAGTATCTGAACATTACAGACAAAGAGCGATGAAGGAAACGAGCGACAGATGGCCAAATGGAACTTCCCCTAAAAGTGTGTTTCCTTCAGCAAACCTCCTTAAATGTTAAATTACAGATATTTATGCGACTAACTTGCACCAACATAATGAGAAACACTTTTAATCAACATATCTGCTAAGTCATAAAAGTTTAGACTGAACTTAACTGCAAAACGTTCCCATATGTAATTAATTCTCTACAATAACCTCTCTTGACAATGAAAGCCTGATTCATATTCTTCCATCCATCCATTATCTGTAACTGCTTATCCTCATCAGGGCTGTCAGGGGGCTGGAGCCAATCCAAGCTGGCATTGGGCAAGAGGCGGGACAAGTCGCCAGTTCATTACAGGGCACGCAGAGACAAACAACCATTCACAGTCACACCTACGGGCAATTTAGAGTCACCAATTAACCCATTAAGTACACAAAGAGAACATGCACACTCCATGCAGAAAGGCCCCAGCTGAGTTTCAAACCAAGAAAATCTGAATAATTTTCAACATATGAAGCATTTTAAAGTTCAAAGATGGGGGATATCCAAAAATCTGAGACATGTCACTTCCACTAACAACAAACTGTAACTAGATGAGTTGTGACCGACGACGTAAAAGCTCTTTCATCACAAACACCACGCTGTGCTGTACATAGTGTTGCGTCGAGACTGCGTAAGTGGTGTCTTATGATGCCCGCTGCTGTCTGAGGATAATTAGAAACATACAGCACAGAGAGTCAGGTGGTCACTGCTTACTCATTTAAAGGTGAATGGAAGTGTTATTCTAAACTGCAAACAACTGCTCAACGCTACTTTTTATTTAAAGCAAACTATTCTTTCCCAGAGAAGATTAGATGTTTAGACAGGTTTTAAATCGTCCGAATGATTTATTGCGACTTCAAGGCACCATCAAATAACATGTGATTGTTTGTGATTGAGCCTTTCATATTTTTCTACATAATTGCATTAGCGGGCTAAAGTCCATATACTGTTCCTGCTCTGTTAAACAGACGAATGAAAGTAATGAGACAAGGAGAACAACACTGTGGATTTGGTTTTATTCTGGCAAAAGAACTGATTTCTATTTAGAGCTGATTTCTTTCACATGTCTCATTTTACTGCGTTAAAATCAAATAACACCCAGCGACATGTGAGAAAAACTTTGATACAAAGACATGACTAAGGTTTCTGCTGGAATTCCTCACGTCTGGCTGACCGGCTTTAAAGTTGCATTAATCAATATTTTTATATAAACATTAGATCAAAAGACTGCATGTAATATGACAGGGGTCGCTCTCAGCTCTCGTGTTTTAGTGCATTTTATCTGCATGTTTTGGTTTTCTGGCCCTTAAACGTCGCTGTCGTGTCCAAAGTTAAGAATTAACTGGCAAACACAGTGGAGGGTTTGGCAGCTAAGGAGCCTGATGTCTGTCAAGATTCTCTATCGTCTATTTCATAGCATATCACGAAGTTTAAGTCAAAGGCAGCTGGACTTGCTGTAGTGTTTGGAGATATTTTGCTGCTGGAAACTCTTCTCGATAAGGTGGTGGAGACCAAAACAGAGCTAAAAGGAGATTTAATATTAAACTTCTGATTATCAGGATGGCAAAAGAGTCCAAATAAATGTGTCTGCTGAATATATACACAGGCAACGATTTGCTAACATGAGGTGATAATATATCAATTTTGTGTTAACCCCAAGTAGCCAAAACATCAATTAATGCAGCTTTAATTTAACTGAATTAACCAAGATATGTTTGTCAGTGGTAGTATACATTTTATGAATTAATCTATCCACCAGTATAGCTTAATATCACTAAACACATGTTCAGAAATCAGCTTGTTTGATTTGAAACTTCAAGTGAACTAGTTCAATGGTATATTGAATGAAACATTACGTCCAAACCATATTTCATAGTGTAATTAAAGTTGTGTCTGCACATAAACAGAATTTCATGGTTGTGTTGCAACATTTTCAGGAAAGTGTGCAACATAACTGAGACTGACTGTTCTGTGCTAATAATAATAATAATAAATACTCAAGATCATGCGCCCAAATCTAATTATGCACAAGATTTCTCTTCTCCTTGCTGTGTTTACAGTTTTTTTTTTTACCTTTGTTTGTTGTGTTTGTTGTTATGTATCTCTTGCCACTGGAGTAGAAGTTACAGACTTTGTAAACTATTTGTATAGCCTCCAGTTTAAGTGACGTATTTGACCGTGAATTGTTGCCTCTGTGCCAAAACTTAGATCAAACATATAGACATTAGTAAAGCAATAATCTCAGAGTAATTTGAGGCCTAAAGCCAAAAAACAGTCTGGTTTAAGTATCTCAATAATTGAAGCCACGTTTAGCGTCTGGCATTCCAGACACCTCCTCTCACTAGTCATCTTCTTTTCTCACATATGAGAGCTCAGATGCTTATCGGGGCTCAAAGATATTTAGAGATTCATGACAGGAGGGTCAGCAATGGGGGTGGATTTGTTATTTCAACCCAGTTAGAGAGGCAGGCCCGTTGGGGTCAAATGCTGGCCAGTGTGGCCTGATTATGATCGTGTCCTGGGGGGTCTTTCCTGTGACCAGGCTGTTGTTATTGTTTGGTTGAGTTTGCTGTTCAAGTGTAGCAGCCGCACAGATGAAGGGATGGGGGTGATAGAAAACAGACAAATTGTGGGAGGTATAGAGACTTTAGGTTAAAGGGTTAGTGATGCACTGATGTAGGTAGAGAAGGACAACCTGGTTTTATCTGTTGTCCTAAAATGGACACTAACAGGTGTGTGACTCTGGTGCAGCTTTGGGGTCACTCAGTCTCCTGGTTTGCATTTCTTTCTTTCTAGTCCTTCCCCTCTCACACATGAACACACACACACACATACACACACATATTTTGTAGCCTTTTATCCTTCTTCTGTTTTATTAATCTCATTCAGTGTCCCTCAGGTTCTCTTGTCATGTATGTGATGAGCTGAAATCAAATACAGTTGACAGTCGAGCAACACAGACTAATGTGGTTTCCAGGGCTGAGAAGTACCGGACCATATGGGTATCACAGATCTTTGCAAAATTAGTTTCCAAAGAGATAGTCCTGTTTTTTTTTTTTTTCTTGGTCTTTGCAAAGGCTTACCTAACATTTTCATTTCATGCACTTCTCTGGCTGCTGACCATTGCAGTAAAATGACAGCATCTGAACAGCTGTGTGACTGCTGTGTTAGAAGTGTTTTATATAACTGAGACGGAGTCTTTTTAAAGCATTGGCCTTATAATTAAATATTCAAGGTGTGTAGCAGCGTGGCTCTGGATGGATGGCAACGTCTGTGAAAAAATATCTCAAAAACTGTCGGAAGCATTGACACGAATACAGAGATGAAGACCAATAACTTTGGTAATCCCCAACTTTACATGTAGTGCCACCACAAGGTTGACATTTGTGGTTTTAAGTGAAACAGTTTTGGGATGGATTCCCATGAAATTTGGTGCAGACATTAATCAGCATTGTCATTGTGAGCATAACACACTGCTGCAGCATCACAAAGCCACTGGCACGACTGTGGACTGCAGTCTTGTTTGATGATTGAGGATCTCGATCTTGAGAATCAACAGGATTTAGTGGCAACTAGCATTATCCTCCACCACCGTCCTACACATATATTATGCATATTAAATTTATTTTTTCTGCCATATTCTGTAAATAGAGTTTACACAGTCTTGCACACTGACTCGAGTACAAGTCTTGACTTGCCAAAGTCAGCTTTGATTATAACTATTATTAGTAAAATGGAAAAATTGCAATTTATTTTAATATTATTGAGGACTTCATATTCATTCCTGTCCTGGTAAATTGTATTTTGTCATGAATAGCAGGACAGTTTTAACTGAAGCAGACTGGATGGTCCTTCATCCATTAAAGATAAACTAATAGAAACATTGGCAGCCACACTTTAGGACAGAAACACACACAAGTGCACACACACACACACACACACACACACACATACACACACACACACACACACACAGACAGACACTGTGAGTAAGAGACATTTTCCATATACAGCTTGTGCCTGAGTGTTTGCAAGAGTTGACAGATTTATTGGTGCAGACGCCTCTCTTCCTGTAAACCACCATACATAAAATCACACAGTCAAACATGATTTGCATGCAGATCAGAAGTGGACTGCCACAATCAAAGAGGTAACGATGCATACGATCCATGTTATTGTAAATCTGTAATACATCTGGTTATGATTTGACAAGGTTAGATTTGGACCTCATCTCTATGATAACTCAATTGTGATCCAGGACTTGTTTGACTTGTTTAGTATAATTTATTTCACATGAAGGCAATGCTGCATAGCCACCGCCGTAAAAATGGACCGTTGTAAATGTGGACACGTTTATTGTGATTATATTACATTACGATCAAAAACTTGTCGACACCTTTGCAGCCAAATAGCCAAACATCAGTCAAGTGCAACAACACAAGACATAGCAGCCAGCTAGTATTACTTACTAGTCCAACAGCAAGAAGCCCAGCTCAGCGTCTGTCTTTCAGTAGGTCCTAGATTTACTCTTCTCCGGCGGATTCTTGTTCAGTTACTCTCCCCTTTTGTCTTCTTAGTTTTGTTCTGTCAACATCCTCTTCACCTCTGCCATTATGTCCAAAGAGGCTGCTGAGTCTGGTTACATTGCCTGCTTGCCTAGCTCTGTTCCGCATCATTCCCCTGCGTCCCAGGCCTGAAAACCCCGTCTACAGTTGCTCTAAACAGTCCGGGCAGCCTGACTAACAAACTAAGCTAAGATTAGCTAACAGCAGCAATTATTTACGGCAGTCAATAAACTCATTTTCAACGTAATTTCTCCTCAAAATATGTTTCACAAAAATAAGTGAAATAGTTAGGTGTGCACATACATTTGCAGGTGAAAACAGACAGCGACATCATTCACCTGATTATAACTCAGTGTAGCATCAAAATAATTTAAAATATGTTATTTTATGATAGAAAAGTTGCACAGCGTTACTTTAAACTGCTCTGGACTGCACAAACACACACACACAGACATTCACAGACACACACAGAAGCACAGGTAACCACAGTCTGAGCACCTGAGCAGAGTTAAAGGCTTGTGGAAAGAGTGAGAGTGCTCTTCGGGGGTCTTGTCAGTCTTTGATCTTTGGTATGTACTGAATGTGGGGGTCAGGGATAATAGATTGGGGGCTGCCAGAGTTGAAGAGACATGAAGGGAGAGGGAGAGGGAGACAGACATGATGGTCACACAGGCCCTTGAAACCTCCCACCAGACCTGGGTGTCTTACATCTTGGTGAATACCTCTCGCGGCTCATTTTAACCTGCTTAGTGGTCGAGCTTATTCGAGTCATCAGGATTGTTCCGATGATGATGACAGTTGAATAAACTGACAAAATCCACCTATGAGCACCTCTAAAACTCAGCTATTAATTATATTTTTTATGTTGTACAACATCTGAAATATAAAAATGGTGGTTATGTGTTGATTATTTCCTTGCTGTGAGGAACCAAAGGTGTCTAACTTTCCCTTCAAGTTCTTTAAAAACCTCTCCTGTGTCTAACCTAAAGCCTATCTTATTTATTTTCTCTCCATCTCCTTTACCTGAATCCTTTTTTGGGAACCAAGAGGACATTTTTGTTTCAGGAAATACGATAAGTGAAAACTAGTTTTCAGTAGGAACCAAAAACAATAAGCCTTACTTATGAACTCCAACAGGATATTTGACAGAACATAATATGCCATTAAAATGAGGCACAAGCAGAGGACTGCTTTTCCCACATTCTTGGCCTCTTCGTCTTCTCCTCTCTGTTTCTCATCTCCTCTCTCTCTCTATCTTCACATCTCTACTTTCACCTCCTCACTCTCCGCCTCTCCCTCTACCTTTATCTTGCCATTCTCCCTGTCGCCCCCTTCATCGGCATCTTCCTCCTTTCGTCTGCTCCCAGACTCTGTCCACACCTCGGAGGTCAGAGGTTGTGAGGTTAACTGTCACGAACAAACTACGACCCCACAGAGAGTCTTTAAGCCTGTTATCTCCTACTGCGAGTTTGCTTGTGGGTGCCTTAAGACTGCAACTAACGATCGTGCTCATCATAAATTCATTCGTTGATCATTTTCTCGATCAATTGATTCATTGTTTGGGCCATAAATTGTCAGAAAATGGTAAAAATGTTGATCACTGTTTCCAAAATCAAATATATACCAAAATATATTGAATTAAATTTAATCGAAGACTAAAGAAACCAGAGAATATTCACATTTGAGAAACTGAAATCAGAGAATTTGGATAGTTTGACATAAAAAAATCAATTGGTTAATCGATCAAAACAGTTGCTGATTTAATGATTTTGACAACTAATCAATGAGCTGACTAATCGTTGCAGCTGTAGCGTGCATACTCTATGTTCATTTGGGAATAATCCTAATGTGATAGTGTTTCTAAACTCCAACTATCATTCACTGAGACAGCTCTGTTGTCTTTACATTTGTGCATGGTTAAAAGGTCTGGCTGCATGGAAGGACGCATTTACATCAGCACCTCGCTGAGTCATTGTGGCAATACAGTGACCACATCATCAGTCAGCTACAGTGATTTCATGACTGCTGTTTCTGCTTCATCCCCGTAATGATTGACAAGTATAGCTAGTTTTGTGGTGAGTTGGAAAATATTAGCCTGCTATATCTGATATCTGCTTATTTCTACAAGGATGTTCAAATATTTTCAATCCTGTTATTGACTGATCTACTGAAGACGTAGACCTATAAATTCATCTTGACGGTAACTTAAATCTCAACATATCTGCAAAATAAAAAGAGCTTTAGAAACAGAAACAAATGCAGACTGTAAATCAAAATGATCTGACTGTTTCTGAACTCCTAAATCAGTTTAGTTCGCAAATTTTTGCGTCCTTTGAACTATTCCTGTAGCCATTTTGATAACGTTAAAGGCAAGCCTCTTCTCTTTTATTTGAGTGGATAAAGGTCACTAAAGCTTTTTCTGCAATACTTAGTTCACCCTCTTCTCTCTGCCTATTCTGAGACAAGAGACTGTTTGAAATGTCATTTGCCAGCTGCGCCATCCTCTTCTTTTCCATTAACCCCCTCCTCCCGTGCGCTCTGTGTTTGGTTTTAAGGGATATAAATCTCCTCTGTTGGCCTTTGTGGAGTGATTTAGGAGACGGCGGGTCGTCTCTCTCCTGGAGACGCTGAGTGCGTAGAGGTGAAGCCAAGAAGAAAATGAGAGAGGCAGATAAGAGGAAATAAAAATCAGAGATAAATTTGGGATAAAAGTGACAAGAGATCAGAGAAAAACAGCAAAAAGAGAAAATCTAATCTTTCCTCCGGTGCGAAACTGAAAATGTAGATCATTCTTATTGTGAACAATCTGACGGCAAAGATTTAAAGTTTATCTGTCAGGAGATTGTGTTGATGGGAAAGAACTGTGGTGTAAAAATGATGAAAACAGAGGAATGTTAGCGCGTGTGTGCTTTAGCATTAGTGAGCGCATGAACAAATTATTCCATTGTTACCGCGAGCCAAGGTCGATGTAAGAAATATAATGTCGCAACACAGATGGAATCAGTCAAAACACAGCTCTGTCAACTGATACGTCGTCAGTTATTAACCCTTATTTCCCAACACGTTCTGTACGAAAAAAAAATCAAATGTCAGCGGGACAGTTGACTGGGTGAAAGAGTTTCCTCATCTCAGGTAATGTAAGAATTTGAAGCACAAACCAGAACACAGACAAACCAGACGTAATCCACGTGCTTTGAGGGTAAATTTCTTCTCCTTACTGTTAGGACATGTTTGTTTTGATTTCTAGGATAAGGCGGGCTTTATTTGTCTTATTGTCAAGAGATTCAATGAAAAGGTCGTAAACATGACGTCTGCCTTGTGATCCGTTCTGACTTTCTGTACGCTGCCTGTGATTTTAATCTGCCCCATAAATCATCCATCCATTTTCTGTAACCGCTTATCCTCATCTATCTCAGCTGACTTTGAGCGAGAGGCCTGGTACAACCTGGACAAGTCACCAGTTCACCACAGGACATAGACATAGACAAACAACCATCCACACTCACATTCACACCGACGGGCAATTAGGCAATTAAATTGCCTTAATTAAGTGACTCTAATCTCTTCTGTTTGTTCTTCTCAAAAGAAGCTCAGTAATTTCCCATCTGGGACTATTTTCACAGGCGGATTGATACACAGTTGGTTTTCTTGTGAGTATTTAAAAGCAGCAAATACATAACAGAGTTCATCAGTGTGGCTCATTGATGTGTTTTAATAGTTTTTGGACATGATTGAGGTCTATTGCACAGAAAAATAAAGAATGTCAGGCTTCAGGTGATACTTGTTAGTATCAGTTCATTGCTGTTTTTTTGTCTTTTGAACCGATTTGTTGACAATAAGAAAAATATGGACAGTATCTTTACCTGTCTACTAAACAACTAAGATTTGACTTTAAGATTGTTTTTAGGAAATAGCAGCTGTTTATAAGTCTTAATGGTGACTCAGCATTTACAGTAAGTACCACACAGGTCTGCTGGATGACAGTCCCTAATGGATATGTAAACACTCAAGTGAAAGAGGCTGCAGAGGGAAGGAGGGAGATAAAAGTCAGACAGTCCTTTGTGAGTCTTTAGTGTCTTGTGATGAATGAAGATGAGACCGAGAAGAAATGAAAAGAGCTGAAAGAGGCTATAATAGAGGCAGGAGGTGTTTATTGACGCTCGGTCCCTGTGGTTTTATGTAGTCAGTGAACTCACAGTGCTACCTAAACAAGTGAATATTCATGCTGTATATACACGACATGTAAGCAAACTAAGAAAGGTAAATATCTATCCCGTAGGTCTTTCTATCTACTCCTGTAAAATATTATAAAATGGAAAACTGTTCTTAAATAAAAACAAGTCTGTCCAAATGTTTTCCTATAAGATAAATTAAATCTGCTCACGTTACACAGAAAACCAGACAGGAAACAAAACACGCTGCTGTTTTGTTTAGCAGATGTTTTGTTTTGTGACCATTCCTTTGTGCACTTTTTGGAGCAGGTCTAAGTCTGTCTTTAGGTCTTTGTGGTAGACCATGTTGACCAAACAGACATCAAAAAAATGCACAACTGGCAGTGAAACTTCAACATATTCTGTTTGGGAAATGAAAGGAATTCAGAGCAGCTCCAGCAGCGCGGTAGCTATCAGTTTTTTGGGTCAGGTCAGTTCCAGTTCACTGGAATGATAAACTGTAGCTGCAAATCTTATAATACCGCTACAGCATTCACTCTCAATCATTTCTATACGGGTGGCACATGAGATGAGCGCCTACATTGGCTACAACACAGCTCGAGTACCTGCAGTTTGGTCAGAGTTAATGTAGCTTTGAGACGCAAGCGAGCCGGAGACATCTGGTAAATTCACTCCACATCCCCAGATCTTTTTAATTTTCAAACTCTTTTATAACAAGCGACAATACACTGTTTTCACATATATGTATTAGCGTCTTTGATCATAAAATCAGAGCAGTTATTTTTTTAAATTAACAGCTAAAAAAGTAGACAAACTTTGACTTTTACCTGAAAGTCAGTGTAAGAACCATCCAAAACTAACGCCAGTGTTAAATTTTCCAGATGTTTATAATGTATTTTCTGTATATTTATCTACATTTTTATGGTGTGTTCTGTTTGCATTTTAAGCCAATATTTTGCATATTTTGAGCCCGTTCAGTCAACCCTAACCAGATGTAATCATCTCACAACAATACCACCAGACAAGAACTCACTATTAAATGATTCTGCAAAAACTCTGGACTATGTCCAATGCCAAAAAATGCTATGACCTTAACCATAGTGTATTTTAGTCAGTTAAGGTTAGGTAACTAAAACACTTGCTTATGGTCAACTCCAGTCTCCTGACTGAAGTCAAACATGCTACATGCCAAACCACCACTTCAGTCTCCACACCCTTTCTTTTCATTTATATATAGGCAACTCTACTTCTTGTGTTGTGCCTGAAGTGGACATAAATCGTACATAATTCCTAGCGATCCCGTGTTGAGTTTGTTGGTGCATATTATGGCCCGGGAGGCTCGTTCATCCTCATTTTAAGCCCTCTCTGCCATAGTTCCTGCAGGATTTCTTACTCTTGCTGTGGTGAGAATATAGCAGCAGCATTTTTGATCCCCAGAAAAAGGAGTGGCGTTTTGACAGGGTCAGAGGGGGCTTGATGTGAGGTAACTTGGGGACAGAGGTGGTGAAAGGGTAACCATTTGGGGGAGGTGGGCTGAAAAAAGAGGGCAGAGTCAGGTGTTGGAGGATCTGTGGAATTCTGGAGATGAGGGCAAGGAATGCTGGGAATGCCAGTCATGAGGTAGACTAGGGGAGGGCGGGGTCGCTGCAGGTCTGAAGGTCAGCTGAGGGCTCGCACACCAAATTTGATCCAAGGTCCTGATGGCTTTAAAAGGAGTGAAATAACGGGACCATCCTTCGCTGTGTAGAAGCATTTGAAGTGAACTTTTTATGTGATCTTATCTGGCTTCAAATATACTTTTAATTTCTTGTAAATGTTTTTTCTTTTGCACTAAATTTAAAAAGACGTCTTTATATCCAAAACCAGATAAAATGAGGCACCTCATTGCAAACAAAATCAGATATTTGTGCATCAAAGAAGTGACTGAAGGAAGGTTATTAGACTAAAATAAAGTTGCCTGAAAAAGAATTCAGTATTGACACCGTGCAGGAGTTTATTTTAGACCTGCCACAAAATGCAATTAGGTGTCATTGTATTGTGGAAGTTTCACTGAAGAGAGGACAGCGCATACTTATTGCCGCCTGCAACACATTTCTAAACACTTCAATCTGTTTCTCTTTCTTTTGTCTGTGTGAAAGAACTCATACATCTCTCCTCCCTGAGGTGGCCTTTGTTATATCCCCTCCAAACAGTTACAACACCATGTAGAACAGGCCTCCACCTGATGACCAGTCCTCCCTCCCTCCCCTCAAACCAGCTCTCACTTTCTTTTTCTCATCTCTTAGTGCGTCCCTCTAACCTGTCCCGAAGCAGAGTGTCTCCTCTGTGGTGTCATCTTTCAGGGCTTTCCTGGAGGAGTTTGTGCTGGTGGGAATGGAGCCTGAGTTGTCCATTAGTTAGATTAGCAGCTCTGTGGGGAGGCTCTGGTTCCCTCTCCCCTGGACCGGACAGACAAAGCACTGGCCTGCCTGCCATTGTACGGCTGTCAGTCGGAGCTGGTCACTACCAGAAAAAAACTCTGTCAGGATCCAGATTCACTGATAAAAACACCGCGAGCCGGGCTGCGTGTTGTTTATTTGTTAACACACTTGTATATCCATAATGAAAAACCACTTTTGGTGTGATCTTTGTATATTTTATTGGAGCTCTTTTCTGGTAACTCACCAGGTATTTGACCGTTGTGACCTGATGTGAATTTACCCATCTTTGGTCCTTCTCGTGATGTTTTTGTGTTTTAAGGATGGATTTTACTGCCTGCTAATAAAACTATTTAAGGATGCATAATATAGTGGCAGCACACACACACCATTTAAGGATAACAGCGTCCTGGCAGGCTGTTTCACTGATCATAAAACATGATTGAAATAAAGGCATTTATTTGGTGGTTCGCATTATTTGAAAACCATATGGTGGTAAAAAAAAAAATAGTTTTGTTTGCAGTTGTAGTGCTTTAGTGAAGTCTGTCTTTGTCTTCAATGCCTTAAAGACGAGAGGAGTCACTCATATCTGTGTTATTTGTGGATCAAGAGCCAGGAGGTAGTTAGCTTAGCCTGGCACAGCCAAAAGTTCAAAGATACTCCTAGCAAACCTCTAAAGCTAACTAATTGTGCTTAAAAGTGTAGTTTTAAACTTTAGGCTTTGCTGTTACCCCTCTATTTCAGCAAAAGTAAGCTAAGCTAACGCCCTCTGGGGTTAGCTCCATATTTGACACACAGACATGAGGGCAACAGCAGGTAGTTAGTGAGCTTTAGAGGTGCTGGTAGGCAGAGTTTAAAGAGCTAAGCTAATTGTTTCCCCCTGTTTCCATACTTTATGCTAAGCTAGGCTATTTGCCTCCTGGCTGACACAAGCTCTGTACTTACTGCACAGATGTGAGGGTGGTTCCCATCTAAGTCTCGTAAAAAAAAAAGTAATAGTATTTGCCAAAATGTAAGTTTTACGTCTTGACTCAAAGTATCTCTTCTTTCTGTGTCTTTTTCAGTCTTTGCAGAAAAATGGCCAAATCTCCAGCATGACCAGTCTGAATGGACACTCGGAGGACAACACGCTGGCAGAAGGTGTGTGCGTGTGTATATGTGTGTATGTCTGTCCCATCATTGTTGTTTATTTACAGTGTGTCTTTGGGTGATGTTCCTGCTGTGGCCGGTGGGTAAGTGGTGGCTGTGTTTGTGTGTGTTTGTGTCTGGGATTTCGTGCTGTTTCTTCAGCAGTGGCAGAAGGTAAGCTTGTTTGTGTGGGGTCAGTTTTCAATGTGTGTGTGTGTGTGTGTGTGTGGACGCTGATTCTAGCCTGCAGATGTCTTCATGGCTCTGCAAAATCTACTTGATCCCTAACTAATCCCTTTGTCAACACATAGGGGACACCTACATGGGCTTTTCACACTGGAGCCACCCACACACTCACATACACCCACATACCCAACATGTAGTTTCCCTCAGTGTTCTGTAACTGATTGCATATAAATATTGAGACATATGCATACACTTATTTGTACTCGGGGTCATTATGCAAGATTTTGAACTCAGATCACATCCCTGTGTGAGAGAAGCTTAAGAAATATCACCTTAAAAGTGTCAAAACATTCGAGAAATACAGATTTTTGTGAATAATATTCTCTCTGAACTTTCCAGTTCCTTTGTACAGAGCTAGAAATTCATCTTTTTGTAGTAGAAACTAATGAACGCAGAAGTAGGCCTCATTTGTCTCCTTGTTTAATGGACGATGCCAAACATTGTTTTTATAAAGTGGAAATATTTAAAGAGGACTGCCTGTGGTCTTGTGAAAGCTCCTCTAAGGAACATTTTTAGATCAGTAATTTGAGATAATTATTAACCAGTAATATACTGGGCAAAACTGACACTTAAACGAACACGTGCACCAACCTGCTCTGTCCATCTCCCGCAGCTCCCTCCTATCTCCAAAAGCTGCGTTTGTTTATTTTCTTTGCCATTTCTATCGTGTCGCCCTCAATCGGGGAGGGCTGCAGTGGCCTGTGCACCCTCCCTAAATATTTAGCAAGCCATGACCCGGCCCCAGCACAAAGCAACCTGCGCACTTCATAATATGTTATGGCCCAGGGGAAGGGGTAACTCTATACTACTTAAAACACAGAGATATGTCACATACCACTCTGTCAAATAATCTATTTAATAAGCTATTTAATGAAGCGATTCTGTCCGTTTATAGAGTAACCCGATACCCTCTTCAGAGCACAGATACAGAGTGTATCAATGTGGCACGTAGACCAGTGGAGAGTAATTTGGCTGTTGAAAGCGTTGCTTCTGTGGACATGTACTGTAAGTTAATTAATAACGTAGAAAGATACAGAACAGAAAAGAGGGGAACCACCTTGTGGGGAATGCTTAGATCTTGTGCACTTGTGCATACACGAATCAAACCTGCAGACAATTTACGTTCATGTACACAAAACCAGATATTCTGAGCACGACAGAGATGGACTCTGCATGGAGGTAATCAGGACAAAATAACAATACATTTCATCTGATTGCTTCTTCATGCAATCATGCTTTTGGCCAAGTAGTTTTTCTTCTAATCATGCAAAAGAAATACCAAATGGTCTCACGGAAAATCTACCTGAACCTGACGTTCATGTATTTAAAAATTCAAATCTTTCTCATCCCAGGAAAATATATTTTTCTTCTGAGATGATAATGCTGTGTCCTGCTGAGATCCCTTCACCCACAGACCCCAGCCGACAGATATTGCCCTCACATAACCTGACACCCTCACTAGCAGGACTAAAACATGAGAGAAAGAACAGAAAAGCTCTGAAAAAACTTCAAGGCTACAGATTAATTGAGCGCAGGGGAGTGAAAGGAAGGGAGATACACAATGGGGGAAAAAAGAGAGGGAAGATATGGGAGTGGAAGGTATGGAGGGGTTCCACTTTCCCAGCATTTCTCTACCTCTTGTGCAGCCTGATAAAGACAGCAGTGCATTGTGGAAGACAGGAAGAGAGGAGGAATCTCTCTGATAACAACGAAAAACAACAAAAGACAGGCTGCAGATCAAGAGACTGACACATGAGCAAACACACAACCATAATCTCTCTCTATCAGGTATACCAGAGTGTTTATAGTTTGAAGACCAGTCCGGTGGTAAAAGGCCACACCCCAGAAACATCACACACCAACCTGGATATTTAAAGTGTTGTAGCAGCTTAGAATGTGTCTATTTTTGATATCTGAATTGTAGAAATTAAAAGATATTTGAATCTCATAACGTCTGACTCCACTGCAGACTTTTATGGGCATTTAGTCTAGTTATAGTTTGAATTTATTGAAAGCAAAGAGCAAGTATATGTGTTGCAGCATTATTTTACTCCATACCTTTTGTTTAAAATGGTATGGAGTGGAGTTACATCTTCCAGTGTGTCTGTCAGTAGTCGACCCCTTTGCATATACAAACACTGAATCTGCTCGTTCACACATGGTGACTGTGCCTTGCAAAGGGGAAGCAGCAGCAGCCATATTTTGGTTAGTAAGAAATCCCGACAATGCCGAAAAATACAGATAAATAAGAACCTCAGAGTTGTTTTGGTGTTACTTGGTATAGTTTTATTGTTGGGAAACGTGTAGTTGATACTTCTTTCCTCCTATGCAAAGACCAGATCTTCATCCTGGGAGGCCCTCAGCTTTGCTTCAAGGTTGTTTTAACCCTTTTTAGGCGTTGAGAAATCCCAGGCAGGAGGGCAGAGGCTCAGGAATGCAGAGTTTACAACGGGTTATTAGACAGAGAGGAACGGAATAAATATTACATGGAAGTTGAGTTTTGAGGGGAGCACAAGACAAGAGAGAGGCAAGAAAAGAAACAAGAGCCAGGAGGAGCAGAAATAGATAAGGATAAAGAGAGACAAAGACATTAACACACAGTCACCTGTGAGTAATGAAACCACAGATTTCATCAGTCCAACAAAGTGCATCATTCCCACAAATGTAATTAAAATGACACATTATCACTTCAGTTTTTGTCCGAATCAAACCAGCCTCCCTAACTAGATTTCTTTTTGTGCGTTGCAGCAAATAATGTGCTATCAAAGTCAACCTTTCATAGGTCAATCTCTTAATAAGATTTGCTGTGTGTTGTGTTTCCATGTAGATCTGCATACAAGCCTGCATGTGTGTGTATGGGTTGCTAGTTTCAGGGGTGTTGGCGCATGGAGATGCAGTGGGAGCCCAAAGACTGACATCATAGCTGATGTAATTCACTGGCCTGGAGCATTGACGGTCGCTCCCAGATGGCTTACAGGCTTTAAAAGAGGACAGATGAAGTTTTCTGGAAGGTTTAAGAAGGGGAGAATGCTGACTGTGTGAGTGTGTTTGCGTCTTCGTAGCAGTTTTTAGGTCAAATGCTGCATGTCTCATTCTGCTCGAGGAACCAGGTGGGTGCGGTTCAACCTCATTAAATCAGTTCTGTTGATTAATTCATTAGAGTTAAAATATGTAACATACATACAATTGTCCAAAAGTTTGAAAGAAATTTTTGAAACTTTCAACATTTCATCATATTAACCAACTATTAAAGCAAGAAAATAGTAACATTATATGTTATACAATATGACATATTGTACCACAACCTCTAGGAGTCCAGGTATGTCCAGAATTAAAACAGATTTTTTAAATGCTGTTGGTCCTAGGTGTATCCTGAATAGTTAAAAACGATTCACTCGATTCACTTCATGCTACATTTTTATTTCTTTATTGTTTGCAGGTGTTAACTTTTTACGAGGTGAATGTATAGCAGTCAAAGCATGCTGTAGGCATGTGTGTGTGTGTTTGTGCGGTGACCATGATTTAATTCTGGGATGGACTTACTCAGCCTCTGCTCAAGGGACATACATGGTTGTGTTGCCAAAACGTTCATCATGCCTGTGGAAAGGACCTCTCCCTTCACTTAAGCTCCATCTGATCTCTGCCAACAAGGCTTCACGTTGTTCAGTCATCATAACACAATCCAGCCGCCGGATTGTTTTTTTTACATTCCAACTGCCAACACTCATCACAGACAACGTTTCCTATTAAGATGGTCTTGTGCATCATTTTCTACTGTACTCACACCGGTGGGAGGACTTATTTTGCGTTGCGTTTGCGCAGATGCTGATCCGTCACCTCCCATCATCTTGTTGCAAGATGTCAGGATGATTTCTTCTCCTTGAGAGAGAGGAAGTGATCCCAGAGGAAAGTGTCTGGGAGGTAGATTTTTAGATTGGAGTGCTTAAAAGGTCCTCAGTCCCTCAAGAGCCATCATTATCCAGCCAGTAGTTCAATTATGTTCATCTGTGCAGCATGTTTTATTTAGTTTATTTGTTATTAAAGTGGGTGCTTTAAGGATACACTTCAGGGCAAGAGAGGATTGGAGAGGTCGATTAGAAAGCTGTCGTCTGTCAACTGCTGTCTCATTCTGTGAACTGATCAGACAGAAGGTGTTTTGGACTGTTTTGACAGACTACAATATCAGCAATAACCAGATCAGCTGACGGTGAGCTAATCAAAAGTCTAATCACTTAGATGACTGTACTCGCCAAAACACTGATGACAAGTGGCCCATTTCCATTGGATGATTGAACAGTCTACTTTGCCTTGACAGACGCCAAGCATCTAAAAAAAATCCTCCCTTCATTCCTCAAAATTCATAAATGTCATGTGTTTTGTTCAAATTTGGCCTGCAACACACTAGATAAGTCTTGTTTTTGGCCTAGCTGATCACTGAAACCCTTTTTGCTACGCACATTGCATAAAATGGCGAATACTGCACCAGTACCAGCTGGTTAAACAGAGTCAGCTGTCAGTGGTGGTATAAAACAGAACAGTCAGTGATATAGTGATATAGTGGTTTTTCAAAAATTATGAATCACTGCAACCACAAGGCGTTCTTGGACAATAAAGTCATAAATGCGCACAAGAAATATTAAGATGATGGGTCCAGACGTATGTGAGGCTAGCTGCCAAACGCACGATCCTGTCCAGACTTACACTTGGCGGACATAAAAATGACAAGCCAATTGCACAGTACCTAAACTTAACATCACTCCCACATAATCTGATGTTTTAGTTACCTGTTGCTAGGAGTGTCTTAGGCACACAGGGGCCTAAAATTACAGTAATAAGGTCACACACACGGTAGATTCCCACCGGTGTTTCTCAGACCCCCCAGGACCCACTTGTCTCCACAGGCACTCCTCTCTCATCTTTCTCGGCATCAGGGAACCTAATCTCCCTCCTCAAGACCCTAACCTCCCCCAGGCACATGGAGGACTGAGAGAATGGACTAGGAATGTGTCTGACCCCTCCTTATCCTCCTCCTTTAATAGCACTATGGCCCCAGTTACAGTGCAACAAGTATCCATATACTATAATCATAATAATCAGTCATTTTTACTTTGGAAATAATGATAAAATCTTATTTGTATGTGTCAGTGAGGTGAGGTTTTTCACTTGTGTCCGATGTAGGAATTAAGTATAATCTTCTCTGTGCTGGATACTCGATACTTCAGTGATCTGACTTGTTACACCTTGTATTAAATTACCCACATTTGTTTCTAGAAAAATCACAAAACAAGTAAAATTGTTTTGGGAAGCAAGCAGAGTTACTCATGCTATTGGCTGATTTATGGAAATTTAGATTCAAACACTCACAGTTGAGATCGGATGACATGTTAAAATGAATTTCTAAGAGTAGATTAAGCACATGTTAATGGGTCTTGGCCAGATCCTAATGCTAAGCAGAGCCATGCATGAGACTGAGGTAAGGAAGATGGATAAGCAGTCAGGAAGAGCATGAAGCATAAGACAAATTATGAAGAACATTTTTGGGCAAGAGCTCATGAAATGCAGCTGGGTAGGGAGTGGGAAACCTCTTTTTGGCCCAGAGACAATATGAGCCACTTTCGGAGTTGAGCAAGATCTTAACAAGGCATTTTTATCAACAACATGTTTGTTTTCTAGCAGCCACTTTCTACTATTTTGTACAAAGCCTCCATCCATGAGATCCATTTGAAACAGCCATTTCGGCAGATCAGATCGCACATCGAAGACTAGATCCTTTTCAAACCTGCAAAGTCGACATGCTGATAAGTCCCTCTCATTCACCTCTGTGCTGTTGCATTCGTTTTGGAAATGTGGAGAATTTGTATGGCCTTTTCAAACAGCAGGAGGGCCTTCTTTAGATCTCCACTTCCCTGTTTTTACAATTCAGTCTATACTGGAAGACAAGATGATGCATAACAACAACAGGAATGCCAAATTGCTGGTGCAGAGATTCCAGGAATGCAAATATAACAGATGGCAAAGGCTGGCTAAACATACCCTTCTAAAACAAGTGCTGCTCTTCACCCAAATTTAAAAGCACAGTTTTTGTTGTTTTGTCCTCTACACCAACAGTAACATAAGCTCACATACTTCATCTCAAATGTAATTGTTTCCAGTCGCGTGCAAGGTAGTATAGATTTAATGGAACCCACAGTTTCTCTCTCTCAACGCTGAAAGCTGTAAACATGATCTTCCATAGGTTTACAGGAAAAATAAACAAAAGATGGTCATGAAGCGCTCGACTCTGAGACGTCACAAGTGCGGCGTTCACCTCATCACCTCGTAATGCACATGCTGTAATCTCAGCAAGAAAAGGTGGAAAGGTTGTTGGACGGACTGTGCGGAGTACAGGATCAAGTGGAACTTGAGGAAACGAGCAAAAGGAAGAGGAAGCAGTGATGTCAAGAAATGACTGCGTTTCCTGTCCGACATTCTTATCCATCCCTCCAGCCCACACACAAACAGGAGGAGGGTTGGGATGGGGGGGCTTAATAGGATAGAAGAGACAGAGGGGAAAGTGGTGAAGTAGGAGAAGGATTAAAGAGGATCGGAGTGTGGATTCAGGAGATAAAAACGGTGGTGTGAAAGGAGAGCGAGAGAATCAAAAAGTGGAGAAGAAAGGGGAGGTATTGAATGAAAAATCTCTCTGATCTTGGGTAGTTTCACACACTCGCGGCCCTCGTTTCCCTTTCCTCCAATTATTTCAACATCATCCTATCCAGTTCTTGGAAGAGTAGGGGGCGTTTTCTTCTCTGCTGTCCGATGATGTCATTCACTTCTTTACAGGCAACAAAAAGCCCCTCCACCCAGCGCCCCAACCCCCCACCCAAACCCGACCATTCAAGACCTCTTCTCAAACATTCCTGAACTCAGGCACATTTTCTGATTCATCGAGATATGTGGGGCGTCAGACTTTGCCGTGTGTTATTGTGACTTAACTGCAGTTTAAATACAAAATACACTGCCATTCTTTTAGTGCTGTGATGGCAGCCCATTTAAATTAAATTCTACCTTTATCTAATTTATCTAATCTAAGGAAAACAAGGAGGAGAACAAATAAAGTGATGAGTTAACATGTTGTTTTCTACTTTTACTTCCCCTTAAGTAGCTCTAAGGTTGTTAAAACCATCTTATTTCAACCCATCTGACTGTATCATCAATATTTATCAAATATTTAAACAAAACACATGGACATGTTACAGATGTTTTGGGCATAATTTAATCCACATTTCCCCAAAGTTCAACCTGATATATTTGGGATCTTTGGACACTGTGATCTCCACTCAGACGAGCTAATGCAATTAGTTGATTTACAAAACTTAATCGACTTTTTTAAAGCACAAATGTCAAAACTTCTCCAGCTCCATAAATGTGAATATGTTAGAACTTTTTGATAGTAAACTAAATTTCTGGGTTTTGGACTGTTGACAGACAAAATAACTGCAGACATTCTGCTGACCAAATGATAAACTTGCATCATTGCTTGACTTACAACAAAGTTATGTGGCCTTGAACAATGTTTGCATGCTGGTTGTTAGTTTATTACAGCTCATGTGAATGTGAAAACATGGATTTAAAGAAATTATAACAGTTGTTTTTAAGGACAAGGTAACATTTAGATATACTAGTTATTCAGAGCTGAATTTGTTGATAATCATTTTTAATAATTTGTCCTACAACTCCAAGATGAATGTTTATTTTTATGACAGTATTTCTCATACAACTCAGTGTGGCCTGAAGCTGTGTCTAAATTAAAATCTCATAGGATGTATTAAAGTCCAGGAATGTGACTGATGTGAATGAGTCATATGAAGGAGGTTAGGAAGGAAGAGGAAGATGTGGGCTGACCCAACAGAGGAACTCTCATCAAACTCTAAATTCCCTTCAGTCTGACTCACTGTCCACTCAGCATAATATACAGTACTGTCGCAGTGGTTAGTGTGGACTATAGTACAGATAGTGAAATACCTACCAGATGAGTCACTGCAATAACAGAAAGCCTCAATGGTGTGTCAGAGTGAACTTCTTAGTAAATGACTGTGATTAAATGAATGACTCTTTGATGACATACCCACAGGGTTTCACACTTACTTGCTTACTTGCTGCTGCCTGTTAATGCACATATGATATTAATTATATACTTATATTCTAAGTTACAGAAGAATCTCCTCTATCCTGTGAAACTTATATTTTATTAGATCTGTACCCCCATGTCCAGCTCCTCTTTTCTCACTCCCACAAGCTCTGATAAAAACCATGAAACCTCCCATTCATGAGAAAACATCTCAGTATTCACGGCTCTTTCAATTCAATGGATGTGAAGAAACTCACAGGAACTGGTGCCGGATAAAGAGAAACTAAGATGATTTGTCTCGCCCCCAGATTTTCAGGGTTGTCTTGTTGTGACCTAATTTGATTTCAAGTTGCTTGCACCTTATAAATCAAGAACTTATCGAGTTTAAGAGTGTCAGATGAAAATTTGAAATAAGAAAATCACTGCTGACACTTCAATTATGTAACACTTGGAGCTGACACTTTTCTTGATCATTGCAGCTGGACTTGTTGTCAATAAATTCCCCACAGTGTTTAGAAAGTGCAAACATTTTAAATAATGCACATAGACCCTTTGGGTGATGGGACGGCTTTCAGACGGTACTTGATTACTGCTGTTATCACCCGTTTGGGAGCCTTCTAGATGGAATTCACACATTCCTCTGGGACAATGCTGAAGTGTGACAGATCTGATTATGCTGGTATTTACCTGAGGATTTATCTGCATTCCTTCTAGTCTCTCTCACCCCCTCAGACAAAAGCTGAATTAAATGTGTCTGTATTGGAGTAATTGAGAGGGGCCTATTAACATTCACAGGGGGGCAGGCGGCAACTCGATGGCACCTAGTTCATGGTTTGGGTTTAGGCCCCTGGAATGAACTTTGCCTCAAAAAAGAGGGATATATTTGGGGAGACACTAGAGTAAATAAACAAGGTTTTATGATTTTATCAGTTTTAAATATTGAAGAATTTGGACCGGAAACCTCAAAATGCTGAAAAAAACATTTCAAATTAAGAACAAATTAAAAGTTATGTAAGAGTTTGGTCAAAACGAAATCTTGAAATTCCCTGTGGTTTGCCTCTGTCTACATTACATAGCTAGTGACATGAGATATGGATGAGAGCCTGGTTGCCTCCTGAAAAAGGGGAGTAGAGGGGAGAGAAGGTGAGGTATTTAAAATGGGAGTGACTGTCTACTGAGGATACATATGGGTATTAAGGCTAGATAAAGAGACCCTTCCCAAAGAAACAGTGAGTGTTTGTGTGAAGAACTGAAGGGAGCGTAATGTGGCGTTTGAACATGTACGATAGTGGACAACAAATTCTTCCTTAAAAGATCACATGATGAGCTCAAGTCATCCTGGGTGGACGGCGAGGTCTGAGGGAGGGAGAGTGGATAAGGGGGAGGAAGCGGAGGAGGGGGCTCATTCAGAACAGCTGAAGAAAGGAGAGGGAGGTGGGAGGTGGGAGGAAGAGGGAGGCAGGGGTGGTCCTAACATGACATGTGTGTCAGTCTGTTGAAATGTGTGTGGAGCCCTCTTTTCTGTTCATACTGGCTGAGAGAAGCGCTGGAAGAAAGAGAGACACAGCTTCTCCCCTCAGACTTCAGAGTTTAAACGGAGGAAACCTGGTAGATTTCACTGAGTGTGCAGAGTGAAGGAAAACAACAGAGAACAAATAGACTTATATATTTTTTTAAATTGTCTTAATTTTTTGGTATCTTTTTTTAGTTTTGTAATTTCTTTTTTGGAGAAAAGTTTTTGGACTTTTATACCAATGCTTGGAACAATAACTCTCACAGGTAAGAGCAATGATTCAATGGATTCTCATTTAATACATTTTAACAATTTAAAGTTCACTTAAACTTGCCTAAAAAATGTGGCTGCAACACTGTGATGTGCCAATATATTTGGTTATGTCTAAACTTTTCTATTTGATATTATTTGCTGACTTTCCTAAATGATTTCTTTATATGATACTCAGTAGTGCAGTGGTTTCTCCTTACGTGAATGAGCAGAGCTCAGGGCATTGTTGTCCTGAGGGTGTGGTTACTTAGCATTGTAGATGCCCCGGCACGGGCGAGTGGTTTCACTTGGAAATGGGTTTGCTTTGGCCGCTGCAGAACCTCACTCTGTAGAAAAAAAACATTAAATGGTGTGGTTTTATTATTTCATTAACTTTTGCTTTATCACGAAGAGTTGTGTATCATCAAGTGTTCATTCATCATTCTTGTGCACCACCAGTAGTAGGACAGGAATAGTCCCACAAAACAGATTCCTCTTTACACTATCACTGTAAAAACTTGGTTATCTACCATACAGTGCTTTAATTACAGTCGCTAAAGCCATGTGCTGGTTGCCCTGAACTCTGAAGTATACATTTAACACAACTGCCAAACTTCTTGGTGGGAAAAGAATTTCACAGTGACAGCTGCCAGATTGAAGTATATGAAGATGTGTTCACAGGGGTATTTTCAAACCCTGCTTTTAACTCATGTCACCATCTGAGCCAGCTCCCTATGTCCCGTCATGTGAAGTGTTTCATTAGATTAGGGTAGGATCCTGATTCCCAGGGGGGTTATTCAGTTTAGCCGCAGAGGATAGAGAAGGAGGAGAAAGGGGCGTATGGAATTAATTACATGCCAAGACCGATTCGTCTTCAGGTTTTATAACTGGGAGTGATGGTTCAGACAGAGCAGGTCTGGAATGTTTTACTTCATGGTGACCTCAGGTTTTGGTTTCTGCATATAAATGGATACAAATGCACCGATATTGGATAAACATTTGTGTTTTCTAGGTGTTACTGTGGGCCAATTCGTCTTACAGTTACATCAGACTTGAACTCAATGTTAATTAGATGAAGGACATAAAGGACAGTGGGTGTTATTAGTACAGTTAAAGTGTAGGATCCCCGGAGCCTCGGAGACACTGACCACATCTTTGCTCCAGAGGGGGGGCCATTAGAAATGGTCCGTTGGGGGAGGGTGTGGAGTGTCTCCTTGCCCTCCTTTTAGCTGATTTCTTTTGTTTAAAAGACCTGTGCTCCAGACAATTAATTACAACAAGGATTTGCATATATTTGGCTTGTTTAGCTAAGCTTGTAAGTCGAGAGAATAAATGCCATTCAGTTTTCCAGCTTCCCCCTGCCCCCCCTTTCTTTCAACAACACACAAACCCATGCTAGTGCTGAAACAGCCACAACAGAAACATTATCTGATCTCACTGGAGACTGGAGTAGATTTGCAACAATTGCTTTTTGACTGCGGCAGTGATATTTAATAGGAGAGCATCGCCTTACCACATGCTCTCACACTCACACATAAACAAAGCCTGTCTGCAGCAGGGGGAAGCATTTCGACTATGAATGTGTGTGTCTGAGATATGTAACACCTTCTAAAGTGAGCTAAAGCTTGAGCTTCAGGGCAGACCCCCCTCTCCCTCCCCGCATACCCCACAACCCCGTCCCTTCATCTCTTGACTGTCCCCTTCTCACCCCCTGTAGCCTCACCCCCTCACACCCACATTCTTTCTGGTACAGTCGTTATTCAAAACAGCCACCCTCCTCCTCCCGTCACACATTAACCCACTCCCCCAAAACCAAATCAATCTGGGGATGTTAACAGTTGTGTGTCTGTAAAAAAAAAAAAAAAAAAGTCGGAAAACAGAGATCAAAAAGACCGGAGAGATGCCAGTAGTCTGTTAAATCAACATGACTCCTATTTTATTATACATGTAGACACACATGGCCTCGTCTGGCTTACTAACAGCCTGACCCCTCCTACACACACACTCACACACAAACACAGATGTCTTCATTCAAAAAAACGGCACCGGAAGTTCATAGAAAACAGCTTTGAGGAACTGGTGTAATTATGTACTCTAATAGGGATTTGGCTTTTAGACATAGTTGAGCTGAGTTTGTGTTTTTCTCATGTTTTTTCCATTAGATGACACAGATCAGCATTCATGAGATGTTTGTGCTGCTTCTGGTCTTGACTTTCTTGTTTCACACCTGTGTGAGTGAACAAGCACCTTGAAAATAACACATATGTGTGTGTGTGTGTGTGAGAGAGAGAGCACACGGTCATGTAACACTGATGTATACTATAAATCACCCAGGAATTTCTTTGATTGTGTTTACATCAGCAAACTTCCTTTAAGCTGCAGTTTGTCTTGATAGTAGAAAAAAATCACACACCCCCACCCCCTTCTTTTATTTTCAGAGGCCAGAGAGGGTTAGAGGGCTATTGTGTTTGCATGTGTGTGTGCCTCGGGAAGGGGGTGGGTCCCCATCCATCCTGCTGTGGTGGAATTTGGGTCAAGGGGATTGGGACTTATTTTAAGGAGGGGTAGTAGTGGAGGGCTTTATTGTTTGGTTTGAGTCCTATGGGCACAGTCGAGACAGAGTTTAACTGAAAAACAAATAAACATTCTTGATGTCTCCTGGCATTTAAATTCAGATTATGTTTAGAGCACCCTGAAATAATTTTCCCACCCAGAGAGTGAACGGCATAGCTCGCATTCCTCTCAAGTCAAATCTATACATAATATATGGGCGTGCCCTCACCAACAAATTCGTGTATGAAAGCACTTTTAGCGCAAAATGCTTCATGTTCAGAGAAAGGTTTTACTAATTTCTCCTATTGGTCAAGTTAGATCAATCAAACTGTTGTCTGATTGTTTTTCTATTTTAATGCTAAAATATTCTAGGAATGCAGTGCTACTGAGTAAAGGTTGGTGTCTATAATTTAGCGAAAGGATGTGGACAGATGTGGGCGAGTATTTTACATTTTTGTGTGAGACAAGAACACAGTCATCTTTTTTTCTGGATTCACTTTTCATAGCAGATTGCATAATGAAATTGGGAAATTAAATCAAAAATCTTCTTTTTTTGACATTGTCTTCATACATTTGTGTTCATTACTTTTGAATTAAAGATTAGATCTAGTTTAGAGCTTCATATTATTTTAATCATTATGTTAGTAACTGACAGGTAAAGACAAAGAGACAGTTCCCACAGTAATTCCCACCGTGTGCATGGTTTTAGGGAGTGTGTATTTGTCTTTGCGTTTCCCAGTGTGTGTAATCAGGTAAGCTGATAGCTAGGCATTAAAAGTCCTGGGAGTTTGTTTTAAGACTCCAGAGGTATCAGATGTGAGGTTTTCCAGACTGTAGTGAGATCTGAGGAGAAAGTCAGAAAAAAAAGAAGAAAAGATTCAGACACTGGCAGGTCGTAATCCCCCCCTACGCCTTCCTCTGTCCAAACACAGATAGACATGACAGACAGACATCGTGTGCATTGGTTTCATGCGTTTATGTGCCTCTTATCTCAGCTGCTAGTATGTGATTTGTCTTACATGTGTACAACTTCCATTACTCACAATCATGGGATAAGCGGTCCAGCTTAACTATCAAAAGAAGGTAGAAGTAGTTTACACAATATACCATCACAAAATTATTAATAATACTTAAATCACGACCAGCAGTACTCTCATTGCAAAACATTTTATATTAAGGTCCCTTTGGGTATTACTGTTTATTTGCATCAATGTCTAAACTTATTTCTTTGGCATGGCATGTTTACAGAGCAGAGGATTAGCTGGACCAAATTGCAATCTGATTGCGATTAAGTAGTCATATGTTTGTTAAAATCAGCTCAGGGGTCAGGATCTCAGCAAATACTTTCTATGTAACGTCTCTGATTATCTGCAGATGGCAATGGGACTTTTCGATTATGAATTTTGCATTTGTTTTTAATGGCATTTCTCCCCAGAGTAATAACATAGAGATTTTTTTATTTGATTTGTACTGCTTAGGACAATGACTTGATTGTTTTTTTCCCCTCTCATTTCAGTTGGCCAGCCTGATGGTGTGTCTGTGGCTCAGAAGGAGGAGGCTCCTGATACTGTGGACACCGTCCAGGATGAAGTGGCTGTTCAAGTAAATAGCGAGAAGGTGGAGAAAGAGTCTCCAGATGCCAATGACATCTCTGCTGTTGAGGAGAAAGCTGCTGAGGAGAAACCCGATGATGCCAGTGAAGTGGGCTTTAAGAAGATCTTCCGCTTTGTGGGCTTCAAGTTCACACTCAAGAAGGACAAAAGTGAGGAGAAAGAGCCAGTGAAGCTACTGACAGTCAAAGATAAAGAAGGAGAGGAGGTCAGTGGGACTGATGAACCTACAAAGGTGGTAGAGGCTGCCACTGCTGAGGAAAAGAGCACAGCTGAAGAAAAGGAGGCTGATACAGAGGCATCTACTGCTGATGCCGAAGTCAAAGAAGATGGTGATAAAGCTGAAATCACTGATGCCCCAGCTGAAGGCACTGCCACTGAAGCTACTGATGAAGCCGTCAAGGAGGAAGGAGCTGAGAAGGAGGCAGAGACTACTCCACCAGTCCAGGAGACCATCTCCCCCTTCAGAAAGCTCTTCAATTCAGGACTCTTCTCTAACCTGAGAAAGAAAGCCAGCATCAAGAAGACAAAAGAGGAGGAAGACAAGGAGGCAGCTGTTGAGGTGGAGACAGCTAAGACAGAAGAAACTGCTGCTGCTGCTGCTGCTGCTGTGGAAGAAAAGGAGGAGAAGGTTGAGGTTGAGCAAGAAACCATAGAGGCAGCACCAGAAACTCCTGAGGAAGAAAAAGTAGAGTCCAAGGAGGAGGCGCCAGCTACTCCAGAGGAAGCGAAAACAGAGACCCCCCCAGAGCCTGAAGTCACAGTTGAAACCCCTACTCCTGCAGCAACTACTACTGATGAGACCAAACAAGAAGAGGAAAAGGCCGAACCTAGTGCTGAAGAGGAGAAGGCTCCAGTAGAGGTGACTTCTGAAGCTGAGCTGTTATCCTCACAGGAGAAGGCAAAGCCCCAGGGAAGCCCCCTGAAGAAGCTTTTCACTGGCGCTGGCTTGAAGAAGCTCTCAACTAAGAAACAGAAGGCCAAGAAAGATGCTGAGACCAAGCTCACTGAGTCAGGGGAGCAGGCGGCCGAGCAGCTTCAATCCTCCACTGAGTCAACTGAGGCTCCCAAGGCTGACAGCGGGCCCTCATCTCCTGAAGAATCAGGAGAACATGTAATTTCTGTGGAGGTGACCCAGAATGAGTCCAGCCAGGAGACTGAAGGTGAAGTTGCCTCTGATGGGGAGAAGAAAAAAGAAGGTATCATTGCATGGTCCTCCTTCAAGAAACTAGTAACACCCAAGAAGCGTGTGAAAAGGTCTTCTGAGAGTGATGATGAAGCCACAGGTGAGAAGCCAGCAAAGTCAGCTACTCTGTCCTCATCTGAGAGTGCCCCGTTAGCAGATAAGAGTGTTGAGGAGGAGGAGGCAAAGGAGGATAAGCCAACTGAGGAGGAGCAAAAGACTGAAACCACAGAGAAACTGGTCAGCAGCACTGAGGAGCCCAAAAAGAAAATGGACACCTCTGTCTCCTGGGAAGCTCTAATGTGTATGGGTGGACCGAAAAAGAGGGCAAGGAAGACCTCTGATTCTGACGATGAGGAGACTAAGATCGACGAGGAATTACCAGCAGCAGCAGCAGCAGCAGAAGTAGAAGAGGAGAGCAAAACTGAGGCTGCCATTGTCACTTCCCAAAACACAGAGAGTGAGGGAGAAGTTGCTTCCTCACCTGAACCTTTGACCAGCCCCCCTGAGAGAGAGTCCACCTGGGACACACTGAAACGCATGGTTATGCCAAAGAATAAGGCCAAAGTTGAGGAAAAGCCTGAGGAGTCTGCAGAACAAGTCCAGTCAGACAGTGAACTACCAAAAGAAGAGTCATCTTTCTCTTTGAGGAAGTTCTTGCCTGGTCGCAGAAAGAAGAAGGCTGAAAAACAAGCCTCCGCCGGCTCAGGTGAGGAGGACTCTGACACCCCAGCTGTGGTTCCTCTCTCAGAGTATGATGAGCAAGTTGAAGCTGAACCACCAGTTGAAGCTGAAGCACCAGTGGAACCAGCTGCAGTCCAAGTTAAAGTGTCCGCTGAAGATAGATCCCCTTCATGGATCCCAGCCACTGTGGAAGACATTGACGATAAACGTGATGAGCTGAGTGACATTCCAGAGGAGGCTGAGAATGCTGCCACGCCCAAGTCTGTTGACACTGATGTTGCAGAGGATGAAACTGAGGATGACACTACTACACCCCCTAAAGCTCCTGCAAGCACAGGGCGCAGACTGTCCACAGCTGAGGTGAAGCCTGTCGCTCCAGCTCCAGCTGCAGAAACTACTCCTGTTCCTCAGGCACCCAGTCCAGAGAATGCAGAAGAGGTTTTGGAGGGCATAGCGGCCCAAGACAGTGAAATTCCACCCACAACATCCGTGTGTGTTGAAGATGTACCAATTGAGGTAGCTTCTGAAAAAACAGAGTATGAACCACCAACTGAGAATGCAGAGTCCACGACCAATACCATCCTGCAGCCACATGCTCGTGAAGAGGCCATGGCTATCTGCACTGGCCTAGGAACCAAGGAGATTGCCAAAGTAGCTCTGGAGAAACCTGTAACACCCATCAGAGAGTGTGTGGCTGTGATTCGTGATTCTCTTAGCACAGAGGTATCACAGGAAGAGAAGCCACCGAGTACCGAGGAAGCCATTGTTACGGAAACTGAAGTGCTCGTGGCTCAAGTGAACCAGGTCGACACCACAGAGCTTGAGTCTGCTGTTGAAAAGTCACCAAATGGAGTGGCAGACATTCAAAAAGCCAGTGAAAGCTGTGAACCTGAGATTGAGAAGGTTGGAGTTGTCAACACTGTTCTGGAGGAGTCTGAGGTCCTTCAGCCTACCACCATGAGCGAGAATTCTCCAAAAGTTGTTGTAGTCAATCCCATTACACCAACATCTGAAGTGGCTGTTTGCACCCTGAGCACAGAAGTCAGTGAACCAACTATAGAATCTAAGGAGGTGAATGTAGAGATGGAGCAGCTTGCTGCCACTGAAGAAAATACCCCTGTGAAAGAGCTTGTTCAGGCCATATGTGAAACCACAACGGTCACCCTGATGAAGGAGACTGAGTCAGCCCACTCTGTTGTTTTACCAAGTGAGGAGGTTCCTGTTATCACCCAAACAGTGGTCATTTCAGGCCCACTCAGTGTGGAATCTGACCAAGTGGAAACATCAGATGTGGTGTCTGAGCCGGTCAGCGATGAACCAATCCAGGTGCAGGAAACTAAGAAGGAGTGTACAGTCATAGAGACTGTGGAGGCCTCTACCACCGATCCAGAGACCAGTGCAGTCATTGATCAGGCAAGCGAGTCGATGGAGGAAATCAAGGAAGACATCCAGCCAGCCAGTGAAATTGAGACTCAGAGCATGGTTGTGGCCCAAGCTGTCATTCAGGATGCCATGGCTAAAGTTTCAGAAGATGCGTCTGAACCCAAAAAGCCGACCACCCCAACACCAGCCCAGGCTGTAGCAACAACAGAGAAAGAGGTTGAGATCTCAACAGAGAGCCCTGTTATTACTGAAACCCCTGTTGCTGTCATCTGTGAAAAACCAGCACCAAAGTCACCTCAGCCCCTCTGTGTTGCCATGGAGGTCATTGATGCAATCCCAATAGAGGTAACAGAGAGCCTTGATGTCCCTGTAGAGGAGGAGAAGAAACCAGAAGAAGAGTTGAAGAAAGCTGTGGAGGTTGAAGTAAGTGAAGAAACTGTTGTAGTGGAAGAAGTGGTGGAGATAAAGACAGAGAGTGAGACAAGTGAAGAGCTTGTCAAGGAAACAAGTGAAGAGCTTGTCAAGGAGACAAGTGAAGAGCTTGTCAAGGAGGAACAGAGCAAAGAAGACACAGAGGTTCAGGAACCAGATGTAAAAGAAACAGATGAAGAGGTGAAACCACAACCAGAAGAAGCAAAGTCAGAAGCCCCCTCAGAGGAGGCAAAAGAGAAAGTTCTTGAGATCCACCAGCCAGTCCAAGTGGTCTTGCAGACAGCACATGTGGTTGAGGAACCATTGGTGGAAGAAGAGGCTGTGGTGGAGTTTGACAGCAACGGTCCTGTGGTTGAGGACACCAGTGTAAAAGCTGAGAGCAGCGCAAATGAAAACAAACTCCCAACACTGTCCGAAGAACCTCAGGCAGAGGTTTCCGCTCCCAGCCAAGTCACAGAGGCAGAAGCCAGCCAACCAGAGACAGAGAAAACATCATCAGTGAAGTGCGCAGAAGTGATGGCGCAGGTGATCGAGGTGATTGAGGAGGCCGTGAAGGAGATCGAGCCTGTGTCCACAGAAATCACAACAGCATCATGAGCAGGTGAGACTGAACTTCTATCATGGATACATGTTTTTCATGGTAACAAATTCAAATGTGTGTAAACAAAAATAGTTCTTAAAGTGTTTTTTAGTATTTTGGCAAGATTAGTGATGAAACATTAAAGACTGAAAAACAGTAGTAATTTTCAAAATTCCTTTGTTGGCCTATCAAACAATCTTCTCATAGTGGCTTTTTTGAAACATCAATGGGCCCTACTTTTATTAGGGAGCAGGAGAGGGGTTTTACCCACTGGCCAGATGAAAAAGCTTTTGTTCAGGCTTTGAGTAACCAGGGGACCTTTGATATCAAAGCAGGAATGCCGCCGTTGACCCCTTCTTTGTAGGCTGGGGTCTTAAAGGGAAGCGGTGTGCGAGGGGCAGATGAACTTGTGCTGAAAGACTGATTATGATTCCTCTGCTCCCTCCTCCTGTTTTCCTTCTATCACAGGCTCAGTATGGAGTCAAGAAACCATGTCGGAGTATGCATTTGTTAGATTCAATTACAAAGCCTCAAAGAGCTTGTGTTTTTTCAGTTATTTTGACTGAATTATATATTTAATATGTACATGAGAGTTATTTAATGTGGAACAATGTTTTAGTGACAGTCTGATTAACTGATCTGAACAATGAAGAGGAGGCAGAAACTGGGCTTGGTTCACTTTCATATTTATCAAACCATTATGGAGCTCTGCAGCAGAGGAAGAAATTGGAAAGTGTGGCAGGAAAGAGCTTGCTGAGTTACAGCAGCTTAATATCAAAAGTGGCATAGCAGCCATCTCACTTTAAGTGTGTGCTGTTTCGCATAAACAAGCAGCAAACACACAATGGTGGTAAAGCTGTAAATGAGCAGAACAAAAACTAAAAGTGGGTATGAGAGTTAAAGAACATTGCAGGAGTATTAAAATATGTAATGTCAGTCTCAAGATGGTTTCCTTTTTTTGCACAGAGAAGAAAACATCTTTTCCTGTCCGAGTCTTTTCCTGTTCCTAATGTCTGTTTTTGTGCCTCTTCATGACAGCTGAAGATACAAGACTGATGCCTGGGAGACGCACTGTCTGGACCAGGAAGTGAGTGATGAGGGAGAGAGCGAGAAAGAGAGAGAAAGAAAAAGAGAGAAAGAGGCAGCTCTGTGGTAACACGCTGAGACTGGGCTCCGACCATCCCGCCCAGATAGACTGAGTGACTGAGCAACAGCCATTCTCTCCACCTCCCCTTCCACCTGTACTTCAACCCCATCCTGCAGCCCTGTCACAGCAACGTGACGTCCCTCCGCCATATCCTCACCCACTCACTCACCCTCACACACACACACACACACACACACACACTACAGCATGTCCTGTGCCTCAGAAGCATCCCATCTGGCTTGTAATCTGTGTGATGTACATTCAGTGTCTCAGTGACTTTCCATTGCCCTGGCTGCATAAGACTAAAGTCCGCATCCCGGTTGAGTGTGTATCTGTTCATATGTGTGTGTGTGTGTGTGTGTGTGTGTGTATGTGTTTGTATGTGCATAGTAGCAAGAGTGAGATGGTGTCAGAAGGTGAAGAGATGGAGGATTATTATCTTGTATATTGTATTTATATCTTGAGTATTCTTTCATTCACCCCTAAGTTTTTATTATTTTATTATTTTTCAGTTTTGTTGTTTTGTTATTGTATGGATATTGTTGCCTGTTTTTAAAATTCCTATATTGAGCTGTGATACATCAGGTTTTCTTTTGAGCAACATTGTGACATCAATAAATTTGCTATCTAAAAAGGTTCAAGGAAAATGTACCAAAACAAAATTGAGACTGTTTCATAAAAGTGACCAGTGTATCACAGCGATAATAGTCATATTCAGTGATTATTTCAAGACTCTGTAGCAATTATAACTAAACCATGGTACAAGTGTGATTCCACTGACAGAAAATGATAACACTGACTGAGGAAAACAACAAGAGGGCAGAGAGGATGGTGATGTCAAGCAGAAATGCACCACGTTTGATTTTTGGCACAATGCGTTCTCCCTCTGCATCCCAACAAAATAAGCTTCATGTAGATAAGACAAAAAAAAAATCACTGCCTGATTTACTGTGAAAAAAAGACATTGTTACACATTGTTTCATGTAATAATACAATAAAATACTGTTATAACACCCTCATTTGATCATGTGACAGAGGTATTTGGTAAATGGTGACGTGTAAAGGATACATGATGACAATTTATGACACTGGAAGTCATACGGCGTAGACACATGCATGTAAGAAACACTTACAAAGAATACCATGTTCACCGTGTTTTCTGAGTTACTGTGTGTGTGACATACTGTATTATTTGTGTGTAGTAGTTTTAAGTTTGACAACTCCTTTACTACACTATATTTATATTTCTTGATGAACAGACAGTATATTGACGCCCTCTGTTGCCTACAGAAAGCAGTGCACCCATTAGTATTCAGTCACTGGTGTCATTTTGACTTCAACTGTTTTAACAAGGGGACCAAATATGAAAATATTTGTTCAGTCCAGTCTTATGGTACCTGCTTCCATGTCGTGTTCGTCACCCAGCATGATAGCTCAGGTTCATTAAACTGGCACCAGGGAGGATGTAGGCTCACTGAGGATTTAGAGATGCATAGACACTGACTTCATGGTACCAGAGGTAAAAACAAAAGCTCATTTTATTCTTAATTTAAAAGCCAAATCGAGTTAAAATCAATCAGAGTCATGGTCTTTCCATTTCTCACCGGATAAGATATCAGTCGCATCCAATTTCTGAAGCATCTACTCCGCTACTTTAAGTCACGCATCAAAGTTAAGTAATAAGGTCAGAGCTAGTTTATGGGCAAAGATTTTTTTGAGGGAGGAATATTTGAGACATTCCTGGGATCCACTTTTACCACCAAAGCAAACCTGTGACTGTTGGTTACACTGATATTTGTTCATTTCCTACCAAATCTGGCAATCTTGCACTGTGCCAATCATTCGGATATCTTGAGAATTAACTGCTCGTGCTTCAATAATCCATTCGGTGGCTGACACGAGAAGCTCACATTTAACTTAGCTTTATGACCAAACAGTCAGGAAGTACTGACCCCTGTTAGGTCACCACTTCTCTTTACTTTCACATTTGAGGGTGTGTCACTTCCATACTTGCTTTATGTAAAAATAAATGATTAAAATAGAGTGAATTAAAGACTTGCTATTGTAAAGCATTTAGTTGGGGCACGCGCCCACGTCAGTCCTCCCTGCTATTTGTAACACACTTTAACTGTGAACCTGTTAACATTTGTACAGATTGTTTACCTACTGTATGTACTTAAAAATCATATTGTTGTAATATTAACTAATATCCTGCAGCCATTTAGCATAATATTCATGTAGCATGGTCTTAGCTGTCTTTTATATTTTCCAAGCTGTTAATAGTAAGGATACAGAAACTTGTCTATATTTCATTCAATAAAGTTAGAGAAAAATGGTGTGCGTTTTGTATTGATCCCTGAATCTTTTAAAAAAGGTAATCAATCATACAAAAGATATTATATACTGCTGGAGCAAAGATCAAATTTAACGATGACTTATTTGTCCCCCAAAACACAATTTAGCATTTGTAAGCAGATATAAGCGCTATATCACATCATATCATATTATTTAAATATGTGTCTACTATAACTCCTCTTGTGGGCACCCATAAGTGGAGGCTGATGTATTAACAGTTATTTAATGACAATATAGTAAAACAGGTTTAATAATATAAAATGCTAGAATCATTGACAAATACTGTACATTAATAAACACTGATTTCATATGTACTTATAGTTACATTGTAGTGTATAATGTTTATGTAGTGCTTATAAATGCTAAATGGATGAATGTGTGGAAAAAGGAATGAGGGACAGACCCTGAAGCAGTTTTGTTGAGGTAAAGAAAAGACCAAAAGAAGCACAATTATAAAAACATGTTTTTATTGTTCGTTCTCCACTGAAAAAAGGTTGTTTATACAGAAAATTACTCACATTCCTGAGAACACAGATCGATCACAGCAGATGTCAGATGGGCACTGGGGAGTAAGATCATGGGATGGAAATGAATGATTATTGTTTTGATAAACAATGGAGGAAAGAAAGGACTGTGAACAACGAAACTTCTCACCTTCCTGAGATACTGAGATGTTTAAACTCACACATACACACACAACCATTAAGTTACAAGACTGGCGTGGCAGAAGAACAATTATGACGTGAAGTGAGGAAGGTGTGCATATTTCTGTGTATCAATTGAGCTCTGAGAAATGAATGTCAGTAGTACAGCATTTCAATTCCCTCAACAAAACAAACAAAAATCCTTCCCTGTTAGTCAATACTAAACATTTGTAAGATTAAATTCACAGATATTTGTGTTTTTCTACGTGAACAAAAATGTGTTTGAATATAGATTCATGGCAAAGATGGTCATATCATTAGCAACCGCACCACAAAAACACTGAGAAAGATAGAACTTCGAATTCGACAGCCTTCCCCCCTCACTAGACCTGAGTAGACAAATAAGAGAAACAGCTCCATCTAGTCGAACACTGGGCTCATTGCATCAAAGCAGTGACTGCCTTTCAATACTTAGAATACACAATATAGTGTGACTTTAAGTACAAAACCTCCACTTAAACCGAATTGGAACTGGGCCTCATCCTCACTGTCACAGGCTGGGTGAAATTGGCTCAAAAGAAAACAAACAAAACTACAAATATTAAACATACTAGGGATGGGCATGTTTCATAATTTCACAAAATGATGAAAAATAACTGAAAGATGGAACACATCCAACATAGACTACATAATAACAATACATAATTAATGAGGTTTTATGTTTTACAAGTTTGCTTTAAATTTTTTTATTTTACAAGTCTTCTGAAATGTTAAACTGAATGACTAGCTGTCAGTGCTGTGTTGGGTGGTAGCATACAAGGATACTAAAACTTGTGTTGGAAGACAAATATCTGAAGAAAATATTTTAGGCTCATTTTCCAACCTTATAGGCTGAAAAAATACAGTTGTAGCAATAACAATAAAATTTAGAATTGTATTGTTTTTTCCACTAGAATGAACGATAACAATATTAAACCTCCCTAAATGCCTTCATCTTAATATTATAAACTGTAAAAAAAAAAAAAAAAAAAAACACTTTAAGAAAAAGAAAAAAAAAGAAGAAGTAATTTTGCTCCTGAACAACCTGTATTATGCTACTTGTGCTACTGTTACACTTAACTGAACATGTCTGTAAATATTCTTCACAATTTCCAGTCATCAGTAGTTTGATAGAATGCATTTCTGTTGTTATAATAAATAGCATATGTTATATTCCTATAACACATATTGTATGTATCCAGAGAGGCGGGTATATAGAGATGTCACCTTATTTTTTTATGCAAACAGCTTCTCATTAAGGCATAACTCCAGGTGTTGCATTCAAACTCGACTATCTCTGCCTTGTGTACATTTCCCCATGTTTACCTGCATATTCTTTCCCACGCTCTTTTTTGATTAAGGACTTCTGTTGGAACTGCTGCTTCTTTTTCTGATTTGGACAAAGTTTCTCTTTGCACAAAATGAATAAGGCGGTCAGAAATCATTTTTTCACACTGGCTCAAGATGGGGATTTTTTGTTGTTTGAGTTTCACAGACAACGTAGTTTGTCCTATACGCTTGGAAGGAGAGAAATATTCAAAATTAAAAATCCTTTACAATCCCAAACAATATTAACCTATTTCTTGAAAAAGTCAAAAGATAACTTTATCATGCCCATCCCTAATATATAAACGTTGCTAAACCAAATTAAATCCATTTATCTATTAACATACAGTACGTACAACTTTCGCAATATAAATCTTGTAAATATGGCAATGTATATAAAATTAGAGAAGTATGTCAAACAAAAATTAAGGGTTTTTAGGCGTAGATTCAGACAAATTATAAAAGGACGTGATGTGCAGTATTGTACAGGACAGCCTCCCATCAAAGTGTTTCTGAATGGAAGATGTTTCTTCTTTACCATAGAGTAATACAACATAAGGGAAAATGAATAAAAGTGGCTCAACTGTAAACACAATGACCACCCTTGCTTGTTGTGACCAATCTCAGTGGCCAAACTCTTATTATGCAGAGTAATTGTGCTTTAATATGGTGTAATGACATAAGAACCACAATCACACTTAGCACAGTCAACAAAACACAGCGTACAACTAAATGGTTGCTGAGAAGGATGCAGATAATAGTCATTACATTTCAAGGTATTCAATCTTCTGCGTCAACCAACACATGAATGGAAGACAAATGTACTTTCCTGCATATCTACTCAAAAAAGAGCACAGATTGTCTCAGGTCTGAATATATTGTGTGCTTTTAGCTGGAGTTATAATCTATACCTGATGTAGAAATATATAGAAGTAGAAGAAACAACTCTCATGTCCAACACCAGAGGGATTGTTAGTAGTTTGAAGTTCTTTGTCTAGCACACAACCAGCTCATCTCATAACCTGCTGTCTCCTCCGGAACCATCTCAGCTTCCTCTTCCTTTTTACACTCAAAGTCCGCCTGTGCAGCCTTACCACAACGGTAGCTCTTCAGAAAAAATACAGTGTGGTAAAGCCTGACATGTGGGAGTCTAATACCAATGTACACCAACAATAAAATGATGAGATGAGGTACAAGTTAATGGTTACTTCCTCTCCCTCAATGGTAATTCAACGTAGCCTTGAGTGAAACTGCAGAGAGCTATAGGCTATTTACTTGACTATTTAATATACTTTTTGTCATACTCAGGGCCAGCAAATTCCAAATTAAGGTACCAAAAAAGAAGAAGAAAATTGCTCCAAAAAGTTTTAGTAGATTGAGAAGCACCACCATACATACCCTGACTAACTTCACCTTTAGCTTACCTATGAAACATAATTTAGAAAATAAACATACATGTTAAAAAGGACAAAATACACAGCTTTGGCACTACTCTACGAGGATTTCCTCAGTCTTTATGGGTTCCAGTGGGGTGCCAGAGTTGGACAAATCAGAGCCTTCATCTTTGGAAAACTCTTCACGCTGGAGCAGCATCCCTGCACCACTGTTTCCCTGCAGCCCCACTAATCCCCCTTGGGTGAAGCACAAGTGTTTGATCACCTCATTGGGACTGGAGAAGGTGGTCGCGCAAATGTTACACTTGTAAGGCTTTGACGAACCCAAGAACATCGCCTCCATCTGGCTACTGTCGTCGCCTGCGGCACACAGCTCCATGCTCTGTCGGTCCACCATGGTGTAGGTGTCCGCCCCTTGGTTCAAGCACACATGGCGTGCTGCCTGGTTGGCCCGGCAGAAGCTCTTGCCGCAAGCGCTGCATTTGAAGGGCTTGCCCGTGTGGATGTACATATGTTCACGCCAGTGGCTCTTCTGAATAAACTTGCGCCCACAGGTGGAGCACTCATACTTCCGCCGCTTCACTTCCCTGTCCAGGTCGGCACTCTCCAGGTTGTCGATGTCCGCAATGTCTGACGGAGGTGGTGTGTCTGCCTGAGAATTTAATCCTCCCAACCCCCAGCTGGACGTGGAGACCTCTGCTCGGGGAGAGTCCGAGTTGGTACCTGACACAGGCGTCTGCTCGCTGTCGCTGATTATCTCTACTGCTGTAGTAGAAGCTGAGGCACTTGACCCCATCTTGCCTCCCTTAATGACCCCCTCTACTTCTAGCATGCTATGCTCTCCAGGCATGACAGGTGAGAGTGCATTGCTGTTCTCAGCTGGCGCCTGCTGCAAAGCCTGGGTATGTTGGAGGAGATGCTCTCTCAGCATGCTTCTCTGGGTGAATCGGCTCCTGCACAGATGACAGGAGTAATGCTTCCTAAAGGAAGAACTTCTCTTCATGATACTGGGTTTTACATGGAGGATGGCATTGGCTGAGGAGGCATCTGCACTCAGCAAATCCATTGCACCCTCCTCAACTGTAGGCTTGGTGCCACTGGTTGACGCCTCCATGTCAAGTGGTGAGGAAGCAAGCTTGGACGGTAAGGAATTTGAGTATGAAGCCGTAGCAGCTGCTGTAGACGGATACTTCCCTTCTGAGCCGTGTTGCTCCATATCAAATGGCGAGGAAAGCTGCCGCCGAGCGGACACCCTGGCAGAGAGCGCTACCTGTTGGTCAGAGATCTGGATGCCGTAGAGGGAGGTGGAAAGGTTGATGCTGTGCTCGGGGTGTGAATACACAGACTGGCTGGCTTCCTGCAAGAGTGGATAGGCATGAAGGAATCGGACCCCCTGCTCCAGCCGTGCAGGGTCGATCAACTGGGGCGCAAGCTTGCCTGTGTACATCAAGTTGAGGAGGTAGCTGAAGATATCTGGCTGAATGTCAGCAGCCTTTAGGCGCACACAGTCACTGAAAAACAAAGACATTACAGTTAACTTGTGCCAACAATGTCCATATTCAAAATAATAAACAGATAATGTTTTACATTATAAATAGCAGCACCAGTTCAGTTGTCCTTTGTTATATGAGGAAAACGTGTTTAAGTTACTGGTCACAGGTTGTTGAAAACAACATTTTTTGGGCCTATACATCCTTTGGTGAGGAAACTGCGTCATAACACATTATCAGGGCAGCACAGACACAATGTTTTGATCTTCATGTGCTTACAGACCGTCCAATTTGTCACCTCAATCCGTTCCATTGATTGAACAATGACATTAGTTGTGGGTCATCACACTAAATAGATTTAGATACAGTTCAGCGCTCAACTACAGAGAAAAAAAGTCTTTCAATATTTGACAACATCAGAACTAGTCAATGTGATTTTGACATGGTGCCTGTATGTTTTGGCAGCTGTAGTGGGTGTTGGGTAAATTCTCTGATGTGACAACAACAAAAAGTATCTTAGTTTGGAAACTGAGCTTGTGTCAGATGCCACTATTACTGCATTTCTCTCATACCTGTCCTGGTGGATGAATAGCATTCTGAAGTAGTTGGAGAAGGCAGCGAGGACAGCTTTGTGGGCTTTGAAGAAGACATCTCCTATAGCCACAGTGCAGTCGCACAGAAAGCCAAACTCCCTCTGAGCGTTAAGCTGCTGCAGCAGGATAAGACCATGGTTGGCCAACTCCATTCTTCAACCTGCACAAAGGCGCACAGACACACACACACAAGCAGCAATGAGTTTCCTGTCTGGAAGGAGACCAGAGTTTATTGTGACCACAGAGAGTCAGGCTGACAGTGGTGATCTAACGACCTTCTAAAGGCTGACTTAACACAGCAGTAAAGAATCATTTTATGACACTGGAGACAATTTGTCTAGCACTACTGTCAAAGAAATAATGGTACGGCTCAGCAAAACAACAAACATCTTGGTCGAATTAGTTCATTGCACAAGCTGATATCTGGACATGTTTTGCAATGGTAATTATGAGTAAAAAAAAAGTTATTTGTGAATTCAAATTTCTTCCAGAATATGGAAATGTTCTTGTTCTGGATGAAATCTGAACCACAGTTTTAACCATTAAGACAGGATGAAACATTGGCGTGTATCTATCAGTGACAAACAAAAGTGTTCAGGGTGTTTCCTATACAGGCTGCCTTAATAGCCTTTAAACCAGCTGTGTACACAGACAGAGATGGTTCCCTATTGACAATTTCAAGAATACCATTCCCACACAATCTCTTTCTAGGGATAGGATGGTGGTACTGTTGGGACTAAACATGAAAGAAAAATATAGTCCAATTTTTGACACAAAGTTACAGTGTCAAACTATTCTATATGTCATTAATTCCTCCTGCTTCACTAGAAATACATTGATCTACAGAAGGTTGTCCTGGAGCTTTTTATCCTTACAGCTCTTGTCTGTGTCTGGTTCCAATGGAGCCCAAGCCATCCAAACTCAATCTCAAGGGACATTTCAGAGCTTTTTGCGCATTCTGCTGACCAATGAGATGGGTGCTGTTGACCCTAAAAGGTCACTGAAGGACTACAAGGGCTTCAGGCCATCACATGATCAGGGCTATGGGTGTCGACATACATTCCTAAAGCGGAACTGGTTCTACCCCCCTTCCAGTGGAGAGTGGAAACAGCCCCGTGGGCAGGGTGAATCTCCTTTCTCCAACACTTTCTCCACACCACACGATCTGGGAAATGTATGAAGATGGATGATGATAGATGCTACATCAAACGATTTACCTCAGATTGTCTGAAATGGGTAACTCTGCATGTATTCTGCAGCTTACAAAAACACAGAAAAAGACCTCTGCACACATGTGTTTCATCAGAGAGGTCAGAGTGCAAAGACGCTGGCACCGCAGCACTCCAGGAAAAGGCTAGGTTTCCGTATCTTATGCAAGGGGGATACAGCAACAGCAGGCACTGAAGATGTTAAACACCCATCTGCCATGATCTTGTCTGTAGCCAATTTCTTAAATAACTCAGTCTACTAGAACAGTCCTGGAACAAAGCTTACCATCATAAAAATCCTTGCTGAAACTGTTTTAGAGAGTTTCAATCATTTTTTAGGCTGTAGTTTGTGGTGCTGTTGACTTGTATGAAGAGGTGTTTCTAATATATTATCCAACTCATTTATATCAGTGAGTATAAACCAAATGAGAGCTGAAATGACTAAACATTTAATCATAAACAGAAAATTCACCAGTCACTATTTTGGTAATTGCTAAAATGTTGAACACACTGTGATCCTGGTTAACCATCTTCTTGCTTTTTATGGCAGTGAACACATTTCAATGTGTCATGAATGTGTCACCCTAGTTCATTGGAAATTACAATAATTTAACATAGAATATCAGCAGATTGAACCGATGTTTCAGCCACAAACTAAACACCTCTCATAATAATGCCAATTATGTCAAGACGGATAGACGTCAATAGATGAGAGTTAACACAGTAGGGCTGTTGGTTTTATATAGATGAAGCTGAAAACAAAAATGCAGCTGAGTGTACTCATCTTGTCAGCGAAACCAACGGTGGTTGCACTGACACTTTTGCTTGGTTCCTACTTTATCATCACACCCCGTCAGTTGTTGATAGCTAATGCTGTGCTGTGTATCAGGCAACAGACATGTACTTTAATATGTGACAGAAGACACTCTCATGTCCAGGTGTGCCCAGTATTTAAATCCCATAAGAATATCTACCCGTTTCTTTTCCTGGAAGACCAATGCCTTTTCTTTGCACCAAGAGCCTTGGTTCCCTGGGTACATCACAGCACAATTATTTTAAATGACTTATCCCATACTGTCTTTTATAGTAGGCTTTAGTCCCAGAAAGGCTCCAGAAAACCTGCATGCCTACAGGTCAGCCTACAAGCCTCCAGCATGGTGCCTCGGTGGCTGCATAGATCTTTTAAAACTGAAAATATTATGATTAGCCGTGGTTTAGCGTGATACTACTGTCGACCATGTGAATTCAACCTCATTTCACATGATCCAGCCGGATCCCACAGTACGTTACCATGTGTTGATCACTACTAACTTGTTTGCAACAATAAAGCACCGCCCCTGATGAGCGACGCAGACACGTGGAACAGTTACTTCCGTAGTGAGATTTTCTGTTATTCTGAAAATACACCGTTAAAACCGCCTGTGAGGGGAGCGCGTGAGGACGGTAAACACACGAGGAGGGCAAAACGGTTCAATAACGCGGGCAGAAAATAAGAGCTGAGGTGTATAAAGCATTTTAATAGGGAGAGAGAGAGGAGGGGGGGGGGGGGATACAAAACGAGCGCGCCTTGTCGGACTCCTGCCTCGGGTCTCTCTCGGTCGCTGTTGCTAGTAGCGCGAGAAAAACGGACACGCGGGTGCGCGCGCGCACGCAACACACACACACGAGGCGGAAAGAGAGCGAGAGACGCAAGGGGGATGGGGTTGGTCACGAATGCGTTTCTTTTAACTTCCCCGTGACAACAGATAGCCAAAGCGGCACACAAGTAACCAAATAACGTAACACCACCAGTAAACGAACGGGTGAGTATGTAGCCAAAAACAAGCCGTACCTGCACTCCGCCTAAATCCGTGGAGTTTGCCGTTCTTGTCGCCGTTTGTTTGTTTGTTACCGGGGGAGGACTCCGTCCGTCCGTCCTCTCTCTCTGGGCTCGCAGCAGCTTGTACTGTTCCTCGCAAACGCAGCATTCGTTGGCGGCGGAGAGGGTCGTCCGTCGCTGTTTTCCGGTTAGGGGTTTTACGTTACAATCACATGACTGTGGGTAAAAAACCAGCCAAAGAAAAAAAAAACAGCCGTTGTAAAAAAAATCCGTTGAGCAAGGGGGCGGTTGAGTTCACGTTAATTTCCCGCACTGTGTAACCGCCGTGAGATCAACCCCCGCTTGCCAGCTTTTTTTTTTTTTTTTTTTTTTTTGACAGCCGGTGGCGACTTTTAAGTTAAACGGCTAACAGATAATGTTGACTCGCCGGATAGTTAACCTGCCGTTAGCGACACGTTAAACATGAAACCATAAAGTGTGGCCGTGAATGTAACGTTGACTCCCGCCCTCTGTCACCGAAATAACCAAAATAACACTGCTTTGCCAACATTTGTGTCACATTTGCATTTTTCTTTTTTTGGTGGTATACAAATTATAAACAAAGTATACACATATTTAATGGTAGTATATACATTTCAAACATTTTCATATCACATTATCACAATATAAAAGCAAGGTTAAGGCTTTATTAACACTTTTTTTGGTGGTTATGGCTTTATAACACAAATAATAAATGCTTTATTCTATCCTTATTAGCGTTTCCCTTTTTAAGTTTTATATAACTAATAAGTAATAGACACAAAGGTGAAATAAAACAATACAAAATATGAGGTCACTACTGTACAATATTACCATAATTAAAAAATATGTATTTATGTAAAATATAACATTTCAACAAGTTTTTAGTATCAGTAAATGTTTTCTTTATAAGTATCTTTAATATGTTGTCCTCTAAGGTTTTATTCTCCAAAAAGTGTAAGTAGAGCCTGACAAAAACAGTGATTTACCTCTTAATTATCTTTTACTTTTAATTATTCAGTCTGTCGCTGAGACCATACTTTTGGTCACAGTGTGATGTGAAAACTTAAAAATGATCAAGCTTCTGTTTTTCTGCTTTTTTAGGGGACAGTTTTTTTTTTTTTTTTTATCTTACCCTAGGCCAATGTGTGACAGCAGGATGCGAATTATCTGTGCAAATAAGGGAACCAGCATATTTTCCCTTCCTTTGGCAAAGTTGCTGCTGTTGATATGCCCATCCATTTTGTTTCACAAGCATAGTTCCTAATTCCCACACAACTTTCAATAACTGTATATTCAAAGATATTCAATACAACCTGTGTGTTTGATCGTTCATACCAGGTTATACTGGTCACTGAAGTAAAATACAGGTTTGCTGTTTTTGCTTATCACCATAACTACAGCATTTTTATGTTTTAATGTCAGATACCGGTAGCAGTTTTTAACTGTTACACTAATTTCTGAGTAAAAGAGTGAAAAAAATGCCAGAGAGATATAAATTGATAGAAATATCTACAAAAAACGGTCACTCCCGTTAGGAACAGCACTTAACAAGTGAGTTGTTAAGTGCTGTGCATAGCAACCTGTATTCATGCTTGCATGCTGGAGCCAAGTAGTGTCAGACATACTACCTTATAACCTTGAGTAATCATGCCAACCGCAAAAATGCTTTTTATGACTTGTAGTTTCTGTGTAAAATGAGTAATTACTCACATTGCGAGTACACCCTTAATGAGTTCTTAATTCAGAGCTGTTATTTTGTGATCTCAACCGCGGGTTGTCTGAATATAAAGAAGTACCAGTAAAAGGAAGCAGCGGAGGTCTTGGAAATAGATTTCAACCAAACCACACATGTGTGTCTCTGGAGGCACAGGAAGTGTAGGAGGACCTTTTTTTTTTTTTTTTTTTTACAAATGCACTTTGGAGTCACACATCAATATTTTGTCATCACATGTTGTCATCAGTGAGTTGGTGGATGTTGTCCCTTAGTGTAAACAAGAATTTTTCCCCCCAGACCTGTCATTACAGATCTGCACTTTAGCCTCAGGACAGGAGGTCCAGAGGACAACCAGACTAAGCAAGTTGTGGCTCTCTGAAAACGCTTGCTAGGCAGGCAGAGAATGGGTGGAGAGTATTTCTGTAAAAGGAGACGGGGAGACATGGGAGGGGGCAGAAATGCCTATGTAGCACGGCCTGAGGACCTTAAAGTCTGTCCTGTCAACAAACAACAGATCTGATCATGTCCACAACTTTACTGAAACTAAATTAGCTAATGAAAATTGAGGCCTGTGGGGGTACATAATGCTTCACAAACAAACATTGATTGAGACCACAGTTAGAAGAATAGTAGATGGTAATGACTCCAGAACAAAAGCATGTTTACTTTGCTGAAAGCCCCACAGCAGGGGTTTATTGAAAGAAGCAGATACCACGCAGGCTCACTGTTTTCATCAGTGAAATCAATACATTCCTATCAGGAGATTTTTTATAAAGCTCCTGTCAAACTTCATCCTCTCAATCTTTCTTTTGTTTCTTTTTCTCAAGACATGACTAGACTTTCACATGACCTGCTGCTGACACTGTTTTCAACTAAACTGATTTTATCTGCAGTAATGCATTTTTAAAACCAACAGCCCATTCTGCATGAAACTGCTTAAATGACGTGACAAAAATAGGGAGATGTGCGTCTGATTGGGCCAATCCTGACGTCAGTGCACAGTTTCCAACGACTTTACAGACAGCACACGTTTAGCCCTTCAAATGTAATACTTCATAAGCCTACTGTTGCATGAGACGACTGTGTGGTGAGCTGAAACACCTGTTTAAACAGGGCCTTTAACGTTAACTGCCGCCCTCCCCCCTCCGTTCATGGCCTGTTTTGAAACCGGAGTGGTGAGTCACTCCTCTCTCGGTTTAGAAAAACAGATCCGGCCAGGCTGGGGCCCGGCGGGGGGATGGGAGGCCGGCGGTGATGAACACCGGAGGTGGACGCAGCTGGACTCCCACTCCCAAGGACCCCACATCCTGACAACGGCCCGCCGTGTTCCCATAGTGACCGGGGCTGATCTGAGACAGAGGGGGGAAAAAAACACCACCAGAATTAATTGATATGCGTATTTTTCCAGCCTAGTAATCGTGGCTGCAGCTAATCAATTGGTCATGTTCTGCAAAAAGAGAACCAAGAGTGGAGAGCGAAGTCCCGGTTCCTTGCTCCAAAATTGACCGTAACGTTGTGTGATTACTTTGTTGCCTGTGCTCTTATTTTGTCCAAAGGGTGGGACCATTATGGGATGGGCCTCCTTGAAGCGTCGATGTGTTTACACCTTTTTTATTACAGGACTTTGGATTGGAGCGGCATAAATATCATTGAGAACATGCATGTTCTTGTACATACTATATTCAGAGGTAAATGGTTAAATCAGACACTACTTAGACAGCCGTTTTGCAAAGAAAATACGCACAGGCAGCGTTTTTAAGACCCTTTAACATAGTTCTTACTGATATGAGTATTTAATCAGGGTTTCCAGTCTCACTGGAGAAAACCAAAATTATACTCTACCCCCCTCCTTTTCCCGCCAAAAAGCCTCGGGGGTTCAAATTTTGCCCTTTTATGATAGGGCGAATCGATGTATCCATGACAACCGTTGCTCTGGACAACAAGGGATGCTCGAGGTGCTGCCGCAACGACAGATTGGCATGCGCAATGCGGCAGCGCGGGCCACTGCTCACTGGTTGACCACAGGAAATATGTCCCCTGACACGGAGAGTTCATGAGTTACATCCAGCGAGTTACACGCGGGGTTAAAACACGCAAACTCTGTCGCGTTTGCGTTTAAAAAAATATAATCGCAGCAATGACATGCGTGGGACACACGTTTGGTCAACATGGCGGTTCACATATTAGCCGCTAGATGGAGGCATCCCTTTCAAAATAAAACCCATCCCTACAGGGAACAAGGAAAGAAGAAATATTATAAATGTGAAATATTTGTGACCACAAACAGGAAGCGCAATCTGCTTTGTTACAAAATATCCACAGAAAGATTAACTCGTCGTGTTCAAGCTTCAAGCAGGCACCTAAACTTTGTCCACTGTCCTGGAAAATTGTATCGATAAAGTTTGAATTTGAACAGTCTCCTGCTGCAAAAATGATGGCGGCTGATCAAACTGTGCACGGAGTTCCTCCTTCACTGTCTGCCAAAGTGGTTGGGTGAGTTGACAGCTGATTTAACTATTTTGTTATCATGTTAAATAATGTGGGTATCTACATTATTGTATCTAGGCGGATATATAAGGCTCGATCTGTGGTGTTTAGACCAGCAGCGTTAGCATAATGCTAACAGACAGTCATTAAGTTGGTAATAAGTGAGTGTACACATGCCAGCACGACGTTGAGGCAGTTAACTTAAAATACATGTATTTGCTGGCAGCACTGTTGTCACTGATGTAGTCCAAATGTCTGTCTAACTTCACACCTGGTTAGCTGTATTAGCTGGCTAGCTTAGTAGTGCATACACCTGCTGCTGAATGAATAAGTGTCTAATGGCTGTGTCATTTCTCTGCAGGTCATTTGCTTATTTGACTGTGAGAGACAGATTGCCGACCATCCTGACCAAAGTTATAGACACAATACATCGCAACAAAAACAAGTTTTTTGAGGAATATGGAGAGGTAATAATGTTGCCATGTTATTTGTGTATGTTGCCTATGTTATTTATTAGCTGATTTTTAGATGTTTTCTTGAACTACTTCCGGTCTTGAATTTGTTCTTGTATGTGTTTCCTCTTTATCTTCACACAGGAAGGTATCGAAGCAGAGAAGCAAACAATATCTCTGTTGTCTAAGCTGAGGAATGAGCTGCAAACTGATAAACCAATACTAGCAGTTACAGACAGCCTGCAAGACACAGAGTCCTGGAACCAGTACCTGCAGAGACACCAGAGACAGCAAGGGAATGAGGTGTCTGTCAGCTGGTTCAAATCTCCATGGCTTTATGTGGAGTGCTACATGTACCGCAGGATACAGGAGGCCCTCTGGCTCAAGTAAGAAGCATTCACATCTTTTAATAGGAACCTTTTATTGCTGGCCTCTTTACTGCTTTTCAGTACATGTCCTTTGGGCTGTGCTATATATTATTCTATTTGTTAAAATAGGCAAAAATATAGGACAAGTTATTCACATTGGACTGCAAAACAATGGTAATGTCCTGCTTTATTCTTGGAAAAATCTAACATAGTAATTGCTTAAATGACTGCAAACTCATTATTATTATTATTATTATTAGTAGTAGTAGTAGTAGTAGTAGTAGTAGTCTTCAAAGATATTTCACTATTTAAAAATTACGGTATTTGCTTAATAATAGCCTTAGGAGAGGTAAATAAAGTTTATCTTGTTACTTTATGTTCTAATTCTCCTCCAGTCATGATTTTATGTATGCTTATTTCAGTCCTCCCATCAGTGACTATGATGTCTTTAATGAGGGAAAGACTCAGAGCTTCTTTGAGTCTCAGCAGGCTGTGATGACCTTATGTACGTACTTGGAGAACGTCAACAAGAGCATGGCAGAACTTTCTAAGAATCAGCTGTTGGAGCATTTTAACAAACTGCTACAGGTCAGTCATCTTTGGCAAGAACTCAATACACAGATTTACACAGCTTTTAGGACTGTGCTTAGGTTTTTTTTTAAGGCTTGCAGCCTTAATGTTTTTGTTTAGTCTCAATCTTTCAATGAAAAAACTGATGTGATGAGTGAATCCAGTCACACAAACTACTCTCTCCATCAATTTTTTGTATAATTTATCATGTTGAGGAGTCATAAGTGAACACATAGAAATTAGATAAGGGTTAACTTTTTTATTTGGCTCTTCCTAGGTTTCTCTATGGGGAAACAAGTGTGATCTGTCTATCTCTGCTGGCCAAGACAACTCACAGAAGATGAGTCCAATAGATTCCCTCAACAGCCTACAACCCTTCATCTTGGTTGATGACTCCAACATGATATGGTCAATTCTCCAGAGGCCAGGACAGCCAGGGAAAACCACTGCAGGCAGAGTGGATGTTGTTCTAGACAACGCTGGCTTTGAGTTAGTCACTGACTTGGTCTTTGCAGATTTCCTGGTTTCCTCTGGCCTTGTCCGCGAGGTCCATTTTCACGGCAAATCGTTTCCATGGTTTGTCTCTGATGTCACAGCTAAAGATTTTCAGTGGACCATTCGGCAGACCATGGCAGCCAATCACAAGTGGATGTCCAAGAGTGGTGTCCAATGGCAGAGCTATCTGAAGGAGGGTGTGTGGTCCTATCATGACCATCATTTCTGGACACAACCCCATGAGTTCTGTGACATGGCGGCTGATGCTCCTGACCTGTATGCAACCCTGCAGGAAGCAGACCTGGTTCTGTTCAAAGGTGATCTCAACTACAGAAAGCTGACAGGCGACAGGGAGTGGGATCACACAGTGAGCTTTGGTACTGCGCTCCGAGGTTTTGGGCCTGCGCCACTGTGCAGCCTGAGAACTCTTAAGGCCAACGTTCAGGTCGGTCTGCAGCAGGGCCAAGGGGAGAAGCTCACCTCCCAAGAGCCAGACTGGATGACCAGCGGCAAGTACGCTGTCATTCAGTTCTACAGCCCAAAGTCAGAACAGTAAAACTGACCTTAAGATGTCACTACAAAGGCATGGAACATTAAGAACATTACAGAGAGAAGTACCACAAGCAGAATTAACCTTTAAGCCATAAGATCATCAAGGTTCATGAGGCTGTTAAATGTCTTTGTTCCTCATTGTTTGTTAGCACTTCATCATGTTTGATACTGAAATCCACAGCAAGAGAAACATTAAATACATATTTTCACAGATTTGTACCATGTCATAGTTCAATTGTTAGCACTTTAGAGCTAAATGTTTCCTCATAATTTGAACACATCAGTTGTTTACTGTGACAAATTTATCCTCAGAGGTGAGAAATCAAAATGTTTTTTTTATTGCAAAAACTTATGAGTTGTGCATATTATAGCAAATAGCTTATGTGTTGTGCACAACATATTAAGTCATAATGTTTACAGGGTAATATAGATGCTGTTAATAATTACTGAGTAAGAATTGAGCTTATAAAATCTAGAGCAGCAATACTTTAGTTTTGCATGTAGCTGAGGAGAGTGACGATTTAATTTTTAGCTCAGCTCAGGTTATTTTACTGTTGCACTTCGTGTTATTGACATGCATGCACCAGAATAACACCAAAACAACTAAAGCAAATCATAACATTATTTGATTAATTGTTTTGCTCAGTTGGAGCACTTTGCTAGACTGTTATTGGGGCAGTGTAACAATAACAGTGATGATGTGTGCTTGTTTTGTTTAAAATGGCAACCCAAACCTCTGTATCTCTATAGATAAAAGTGGATGTCTCCGTGCACACTGTTATGTCATCTAAATCCTCCGTGTCAGTACTTCAGAGGTGGTTAACTGGATTCTTCTCAGTGCTGCTGGGGGAAATATCATTTTCACTGGGCTTTAATTTAATAAAGAACAGCATTGACTGGCACTAACTTGACTGTACTCACTGGCATACTTTACAAGCACGAGAAGTGGGAGATGTGGGTAATGATTTTCTTTGGCAGCATTATTTTGTCATGAGTTTATATATCTAGACAGGTTTGGTGGTCTCAATCAACATTTAATCAACACAGCCAAGTACAGCAATAGTATTTTATTCTGCATCCTTGAGCAGGTTAATATTGTGAATTGATTCTTCTTAAAAATGTGAGCAAATGCATTCTGGATACACTCAAAAGGATCCAATCATTAGATAGCTTAAATGTTCACCAGTGCTGTGACATTTTTCATTGTTATTTTACAGCAGCTGTTGTTACCTGTTGACCTACTCCAGGTCAGGTTGGACCTAGAAAAAAAAAAAAACACCCAGCAAAACAGCTGGAAATGCTACAACATGTGCGCTACAATTCCAGAATGAGCTGAGACAATTAAGCGGCAAAATTTAGGCTGGCGACACGCTTTGTGAATGTGGTCTGTTATGAAAATGAAGCAAATTATAGTACGCAACTCCGAACTTAAGCCATTTAGGTGATTCAGCTGTTTCCTCACCCTTCATTTTCCTATTCTCTAATTCAACAGCATCTTCATTTTATTCCAAAGAAAATGCAAAAAAAAAAAAAAAAGAAAGAAATACAGTATATTATCATCAGGACTACTTGTTTTCCACTTGACCTGACATGTCCTGAAAATTGGGTTGTTTACTCAAGAAAGATGTTGCACAGAGGAGGGGAAATGAAGTCTCTGTGCCAAATGTTCAGGTTTTCCTCTGCGGGGGAGATAAATAGTTGCTCGTGATCGTCTTTGTCTTTAGAAATTTCTTGAAGAATTGACAACTGTGAGAGCTGGCAGTATCACGTGGAAATCAAGTCATCATGCCCAATATTATTTGGTCATTTTAATTCATTTTAATTTTAAAATTATTAAAAATAAAATTCATAATTCAAAGGTCACACCAAATAATAATTATTTCTACACTGAAGTGCTGTTGGAACTATTTTTATTTAACACCTGCCATGAATGTTTGAAAATGATCCTTACATTTTGTGGCTTTTTTTTTTTTTTTTTTTTTACCTTGATGGCTGGTCCCCAAACATGAAAGAACTAAAAGGATCCCTCACAGTCACAAACCAGTATCTTTGGTGCTGTAAACATGACTATTATGTCCCACAAAGCTGCATTTGCACAAATACTCTGCACCTTTGATTTGTTTAAATATAGTGTTCTATTTCATCTGTGACCCTGGCACTGATAAAGTAATGATTAACCAGTCCATATTGTGCTCCTGTGATATACTATATGTCATCATCCTTTCAGAGAAATGACACTAGAAACGTATGTTTTATTTTTTTTTTAAATTAATTTCAGTCAATTTCTTTATAATCTTCATCAAAATAAAAAAAAAAAAATGGTTGTGATAAAATAACCATCAATCTCCTCATTTGGGATTGATTATGTAATAATTGGCTTTTGGAATGAGATTTAACCTCCTGCTCTGTTTGCTGTGTTATGGTGACCTGGTGGTTTAACACACCGTGTTTATCGACTTGGCTGCATCTTTAATTTGTTTATCTTTTTTTTTTTAACCTTTTCACCGTTCCCATTGTGTCCAAAGAGCCCAGCTAGATGTCTGAGAGACATCAGAGAGTTGAGAGAGGCAAGCAGAGAGGGACAGAGAAGACTCAAACAGCATATGAGGATGATTCATGTGTAAGAGGTGAGTAGCGTAACCTGGAAGATTGGCTTTCTTTTAGCCCCCATTGTTTAAAACCATTGTCCTAATGTTTCTCATTTCCACAGTGATTTGATTTACTGCAGAGTCTCAGGTGTATTCAATAATCTGGCTACAAATAGACCAGTCATACGTCACACTGGTAGTGTGCTGAGTATCAGCTAAATGAAACTGTTTACTGCTAGTTTACAGTTGTCTTTTCTCTGGAGGAAAAGGTGAAGAGGGAAAAGAATATTTTGTAGTGGTGTGAGAGACAGAACAGTTAAGTTACACTATTTATCTGTCCATGATCCTTTTCTCTCTCCTACCAGGCTCCCTTCCTCAAACATGTTAGCAGAGATGTATTAAAGGAAATAAGGGAAAGGCTCTGCTGACCAAAGAAAAAACATTTAAGGGGGTTGGGAGGAGTCTTTGAATGTTCTTTCTTTTTCTTTTTCTTTTCTGGATCTTGGTGGGCGGAAGCTCAAGGCAGATAGGGTAAAGGGACTGGAAGAATAGTGGACCCTTCAAGTTGCCTGACAGGCTGTATTGGAAAAAAAAAAAGGCAGGAGAGACAGAGAGAGAGTGAGGAAAGAGTAAAGAGAGGGAGAGCAGTACTCGTCTCCACTCCCCCTCGCAGCAAATGGGAGAGCAAGTCTAAATCATGTTGCATATCAGTGCTGTTGTGCTGTGATGTTGCTCAGGCAGAGCCAGGCGCAGAGCAGACAGCCTTGCGGACCAATAGTCAGACCCAGGATCAGCCCAGCCTTCTCAGAGCTGGAGACCCTCTCCCCGCAACGTTCCTCGCCTCCGCTGCGTGCCCCCCTCAGTGACATGTACCCCGAAGAGAGCCGGGGGTCTGGAGGGGTAGCCACTGTGGACTTCCTGGAAGGGACCTACGATTATGCCCCCACCCCTGCCCCGACCCCACTATACAGCCACTCCACCCCTGGCTACTACTCTGCTCCTTTGGATGCCCACGGACCACCCTCAGATGGCAGCCTTCAGTCCTTGGGCAGTGGGCCTACCAGTCCTCTTGTTTTTGTGCCCTCCAGCCCCCGACTCAGCCCTTTTATGCACCCGCCCAGCCACCACTATCTGGAAACCACCTCAACACCCGTCTACAGGTGAGGGAATATCATTTTTCTTCATTGCCAGATCACCAGAGTGGAGAAAAGTGTGTGTTGTGTGCTTGGAAAAAAAAAGTCTAGATTCTTCATCAACAGGTATGAATGACTGCTCTGAATGTTTTTCTACATTTTTGGCCATTACTTTAAAATTTAGTAATGTATCTTATGAGAGGGTGAGTCATTTGTGAGAAATGCAACCTCCAGGGCTTAAATCTGATCCATCTGGTCAGTTTTGTTTGTGCTCTTGTGATTGTGTAAGTTATATGAGCAGTGCAGACTGGGCAGATTTGTTTCTCCACTATGGTTCTTTTGCCCCCTGCATTACATGATTTGAATATAAAGATAAAGAATAAACATCTTTATCTTTATCTTTATCTTGCTCACAATTATTCCTTATTTTACTGTACAGCCTCTGTACAGCCTCTGTTTGCTATTGAATAGTTGTAGGACAAAATATTAACACGTAACTAGATTTAATATCTTTGACTCACATATTATAGCATAACATTGGCATTCTTTTCAGTCCTCAGTATGCAGTTATAAACAAAACATAATTATATAACCTCATTGTATTTTTTAATCTATTGCTTTATACAAAACATTGCCACTATCTCTATAGAAAGGATCAAGCTTTGCCCTGGTTTCTAATTCCAGAGATTAAGGACTTTGTCAAGGACCTTGAGAAAGGAACAATACGTAAGACGACAGAAGTACACATACAGATTGTTTCCTGGCTCAGGTGGAAAATAGTACTCTGCTTTTGTCTCTGTCACTATCAGATTAAAGTCAGTATGGTAAAGAATTAGAATCGATCTGTAATTAAGTCAAAGTATATAAAACCGATTCTTTTTACAAAATATCCAGCTATAATTTGTGGCCAAAAAGTCATTTATTGTTCACGAAAGCACTTTAATCATCATGTGAATATGTGAGATATTTTAACTGAGCTGAAATCCATGCCCTGTGGCAGGTCCAGTGTCTCATCCAGTCAGCAGCAGCTGTCCAGAGAGGACCAGTGTGGCACCAGTGACGACTCATACAGTGTGGGGGAGTCAGGAGCTGGAGCCGGGGCCGGTGGGTTTGAGATGGCCAAAGAGATGCGTTTCTGTGCTGTGTGCAGTGACTATGCCTCTGGGTACCACTATGGGGTGTGGTCCTGTGAGGGGTGCAAGGCCTTCTTTAAGAGGAGCATCCAGGGTAGGTAATCTGTGTGCTTCATCCATTCACCAAATGATCAAGAATTTCCTAAAACTCTACATATTCTCTATTTCATATTCTCTAATTCAGTTAAAAATGCTCAATCTTAAATGCTGCAGAACATTAGCAGTACATTAATTGAGCACAGTCCCCATAAAAATTTGTTTTTCTCTCAGTGACCAAAGGAAAATTTTGTGCTTTAATGTGGCACAGTTGTGAATCTATAGATCCATGACACAAAAAAGTTTGTATGTAACAGGATGGTGATTTAGTTTGCCAACTGTTTGAATTGAACTTTCTGCAACAGTCAAACTGAAGCTCAATAAAGCAGAGAAAGAGTCATAAATTGTGACATTGTGAAACTGAGATTTGAAATCAAGGGAAAATTTAAATTCCTTTGTTTCGTGTATTTCATACAACCTCCATGTACAGCTACCTCTGTGTGCAAATGAAAACTTGCGGCTTAGTCATGTTGTGATATAATGCTTTGTCGTATTGATAAATCTTGCAATGGAAGACTGGTCATAAAGAAACCAATAGTCTCCATGGCGATGACAAAGCCAAGATGCCAAGTTTTAATTTTCTCCATCTCAGATCCATTTAAAATGGGAATGGAGTGTTCCTGGCTCCTAAATAATCTAAGTCTGAACTGAACATTGGAGTGGGGGGCTTGAAGTAATAGATTTTCTTCCATTTCAGGTCACAATGACTATATGTGCCCAGCAACCAATCAGTGTACTATTGACAGGAATCGCAGGAAGAGCTGCCAGGCTTGCCGTCTTAGGAAGTGTTACGAAGTGGGCATGATGAAAGGAGGTGGGTAGAAGCACCAGCAGACAGCAGGTTTCTGTCTTTTGTAAAAACAACCTCTTTTTACAGTTTGTTTTATTTCATATAATGTTCTTTTCTGCAAGTAACTAAATTCAGTAGCATTATTATTGGTTATCCTGTTGTTTTTTACTGCTTTCTTTCTATGATTTGTTTTTTGTTTGTTTGTTTTTGATTTGCTTTTTTTGCAGTTTTGCTTATCTGTATATTGTTTTAGCAAAAAAAGCTAATTTGATTGCCCTCTTTTGAAGAAATTTCCAAATTAATTGGCCATGGCTTGGTGCTGAGAGGACTGGCACAACTATGAGAGTGCTGGTGGAGGCAGATAAGCTTGAGACTAACTTTAACATGACCTTGAAGTGATTTCCTCTTAAGGAGTACAACCACTGATTAACAGACACCCACATTTTTGTTTTCATACTTCTTGAATCACACAGGCATCCATTCAGTCTGCACTGGAACAGGATATGAAGTTACATGAGTTAGAAAATCCCTGATGAGTTTGTGTGTGTGCCTATTTGTGGCTTTTCTCTTTGTAACTGCATTTTATTTTGTATTAAATGTTGCTGCTGTGTACTTAAGGTGTGCGCAAGGACCGCGGGCGTGTTTTGCGGCGTGATAAACGACGGACTGGCACCAGTGACAAGCCCTCTAAGGACCTGGAGCACAGAATAGCACCCCCCCAGGACAGGAGGAAGCACAGCAGCAGTAGTGCTGGTGGTGGAGGAGGAAAATCATCGATGATTGGCATGTCACCTGACCAGGTGCTTAATTCTGTGTCCAGATGTATTTGTAGTTCCTTTAAATAAGTTTGAACCACGACAGTTCATTTTTAAATTAATTTATCAATAAATAAGTGTGACTGTTTAACCTCTGCTTCCCCAGGTACTCCTCCTGCTCCAGGGTGCCGAGCCCCCAGTGCTGTGCTCCCGTCAGAAGCTGAGTCGTCCCTACACCGAGGTCACCATGATGACCCTGCTGACCAGCATGGCCGATAAGGAGCTGGTCCACATGATCGCCTGGGCCAAGAAGCTTCCAGGTACAGCTTAGAGTGGTATGGTAGCCACACCACCAATAAATCATTAATTATTTTTCAGTAGTATAAACACTGAACACTGAATTACTACATAATGCAGTGTATTTTTCTTCAATATAAGTTAAATATTGGTAAATATAATACATTATAATCCCACTGTGGGGAGGAGCAATGATGCTAGTACCAAGTTAGTTTAACAGAAATTGTGAAAGAACTCTTTTGCTTTCATGTTCATCTTCATGTTTTGCAGGGCAGACAGAGAAAGACAAAAATAGTCAATTTTATTCATTTTTATTATTATTATTTTATTTTTTTATTTTTACCAACAATGATGTAAATGCTATAATATCCTAATGTTCAATGGTTGTTACCGATAATTGAGAGGAAGCCTACAGACAGCTCATGCCTGTAACTTTGGATAGATATTCAGAAATACTTGCTCAGGTGAGAGCAGGTTGAAAACGTGTGAGTCAGGTCTGCTGGAGCACCATGACATCTATCGCATGTTTCTCCCAAATTGGAACTTTTTTTTTTTTTTTTTTTCAAAAGCTCAGAAACGATGTCTTTTTTTAACGTTTGTATGTAGAGACGGACTGTGTGACAGTGGTTTTATCCCTTGATCGTTGGGGCAATAGCAAGTTGATGGAAGACCTTTATAGTGGAAACACACATGGACACACACACACACACACACACACACACACATACAGAGCCATTACAGTGATGGTAATTACAGTCATCACCTTTGAGAGGATTGTTTGGCCAATCTGCTGGCACCCCATAGAGCCTAAATGCAGTATAGGACACATCACCCTTTTGCATGTACGCACACACATACACATACACACAGACACACACGACAAGCTCTCTAAGTGAGTAAATCCTGATTTTGAGGTATTGCAACCTTGTGCGTCACTAAAAGCCCAAAGGCACACAGTTTTAATTGCGAGGGGTCCCAAACAGGGTACAGCGGGGGGACAATGAGAATGAATTGGCTGTAATTACATATGAATTGAGACAGCTGAGTGCCAGCGATAAGGCTTCTTATGAGAGCAGAGAGATTGCAGATGGTTTCATTTAAGTAGCCATTCCCTGCCAGAAAACAAGCCTGCATATTTTTATTTTTATGAGTGGGGCTGGAGGTGCACACATTTAACTCTGGGTGTGTTAATATTCCCCGCCACTCCAAAAAATCAGCACTAATATAACAACACTTATCGACACCAGATTTTTTTATGTTTGACTGTTTGTCTGTGTCTTTTCTAGGTTTTCTGCAGCTGTCCCTCCATGATCAGGTGCAGCTCCTGGAGAGCTCATGGCTGGAGGTGCTGATGATCGGGCTCATCTGGAGATCCATCCACTGCCCAGGCAAACTCATCTTCGCACAGGACCTTATACTGGACAGGTAGCAAGGAGTACTGTCCTGACTTTCTAGACGTCTTCTTTTCCTACTTTTTCTCCCCATCTTTCACTCACTCTTACACAGCTCTGAAGAGTGATACATCAGCATTGTAGATTTTCTATTTCACACCTTGCCATCCATTGTGCCATCCCAACACGCCCGTCATGTAGTGAAAGACTAATTACATGTTCCCCATGGAGAGGAGAGAAGAGCAGCCTCTCTCTAACCTGAAATACCATATTCATCATTACAGTGCTTAGCTGGCAACCAGGGCAGAGATTTAATCAAAGCTTCAATGCAAGGAATGATGGAAAAGGAAGGACGGAGGGAGTGATGGCGGGGAAGGAGGCAGAGGAGAGAGAGAGAGAGAGAGAGCTAAATGACGAATGGAGAAGACGAGTAATATAGAGATGGAGGGAGGCATGAGACATGGCTGTTTTCGGCTTTGCAAGCACAGCCTGTTCCCTCCACTTCCACCCATGCTCAAAGTAAACAAGCACACGAAACCACAGTATCTAGCTCAGAGAGAAAAAGGGAGGGAGGTGAGGAGAGAGAGGGAGACAGACAGACAGACAGACAGACAGACAGACGGATAGATAGATGGATAGACGGATAGACGGATAAACGGATAGACGGATGGATGGATGGATGGATGGATGGATGGATGGATGGATGGATGGACAGAGCTTTTACCCTCTGATGTGCCTGATGGTCCCATTTGATTCAAAAGTGTATTACAGAGTATTATCTCTAAAACCTGGTCCCTGTATGAGTGTCCTCACCAATTGGACATGATGACTAAAATGCTGCAGGGTCAGGGTTGATAAATTCCCTTGGCTCTGTGCTTCCAAGTTTATCTTGCACTCCAACCACTGGATATTATCCATCTTTCCTTCACTTTTCAACAGTGCAGGAGCATTGCAGCGATTCAGTCCATTAGTTGTTTATCTGGCCGCTCTTAGAATGGTTTCAGATGAAGTCCTCTGATGGCGTGCTGCAAATCAGAGCTTGGACTCTGACTGTTTTTGTCAGATGCACGCAGACTTTCACGTTGTGTATTGAAATCATATATATTCATGTGTGACTCCAAATAGAAAAGAAAAGAGAAATTTAAACTCTAAAGTCAAAACACAACTCCTCATGTTTTCTTCCTGTTTGTCCAGGAGCGAAGGCGACTGCGTTGAAGGCATGGCTGAGATCTTCGACATGCTGCTGGCCACCACTTCCCGCTTCCGCATGCTGAAACTCAAAACTGAAGAGTTTGTCTGCCTCAAAGCGATCATCTTGCTCAACTCTGGTGAGGCAACATGTGTCAGTGTGTGTGTCAAAGTTTCAGCCACCTTCTTGTGAAACGTTTTCAGAGAGAAACACATGCTTGGAAACACTGACCATGGGCCACAGAGTTACTCTAATAAAAACACAAAAGGTTCTGTGTTGGGGTGTGTTTAGCTCAGTTGGTAGAGCAGCTGCTCCATGTGTGAAGGCTCAGTCCTTGCTGTGGAAGCCCAGGGTTTGAATCCAACCTGTGGCTCTTTCCCACATTCATTCCCCGTCTCTCTCTCCTCACATTCACGTCACTCTTCAGCTGTCTCTATCAAATAAAGCTTGAAAAGGCCAGAAAAATAATCTTTAAAAAAAAAAAAAAAGGTTCTGTGTTTAATTGTACACAGTGTTGTTCACCTGCACAGCACTTTGTCGTAGGTTTTAATGAGTATATATTGAACAGTGTCAAACTACGCCCACACAGGTGTAGCTCTGAACGATAGTCAGGCACATTAGGCGAACAGAGTGTTCTGGAAAGACCTGTACTGTCAATATTCCTGATAACTGTTCCCATGACAACACGAGACAGCACAGAGGGCTGTGTTGTCCCGGAGTTTGAGATATTCTATATGAGCTACTGAGTGAAATACCAGCGGGATGACACTACTGGCACAGCTGCTGGAGCCAGATGAACTTTTAATTGCTGTGTGGGCAAAAGTGCATCTTTAATTAATGTTCTGCTCTTATAAGCATGTGTGAGTCAGATCTTTTCTCATGGAAAAGTTGTTTTTGTGTTTGTAGCCTGAATCTGCTGCAAGTTAGAGTTTTAGAGTTTTATCTGCACGAGGTGTAATACTCCCACTGAAAAAAAAAGAAAGATCCATTATGTTTTGCCTCTGCCAGGTGCCTTCTCTTTCTGCACCGGCACAATGGAGCCTCTCCACGACAGTGCGGCGGTGCAGAACATGCTCGACACCATCACAGACGCTCTCATACATCATATCAGCCAGTCAGGATGCTCGGCTCAGCAGCAGTCGAGACGGCAGGCCCATCTGCTCCTCCTGCTTTCCCACATCAGGCACATGAGGTGAAATTAAATTAGAAGAGGTCGCTTTTGGTTTTTTTTGCATATTAAAAGTCTGTAAACTGCAACGTGTTCCACTGAATGTCACGCCTCAGTAATCCACAGTGACTCCGTGAGGCGATAAGATTCATAAGATCCAGTATATGTCTTAGATCAGAAAGCTGATGATTTGTCTCTTGTCCAGACTGATAATTGGGTATATTACAATAAATCACAGTAAAACAATTTCTTTATTCAAGAGTTTATAACCACAGCTTTAAGGATAAAACTTTAAAGACCATCACAAATGATAAACAGCAATGAATTGTATCCAAAGTGTATCCGGAGCCTGAAATAGAATTGTTAAAAACACACCAGTGAGACACACTGTTACAGTGAGTCACATTTTTCATCATTACAGTGATCACATAGTTTATGTTGATTCAGTCCCACATAAATCTTCCTGCTGCTGTAAACACTCTCCAGAGCACCAAGTGTTTGTTATTCTGCAGCTCAAAGCAGTCAGGGTGTCTGCGGGGTATTAAAAAGTATGAAAAGGTAGTAAATCAACTTGAAAATTAAGGCACTTAAAGAGTATTAAAAAAGTATTAAATGTCTGATTGCAAAAGGAAGGAATAGCACGTGATTTGTTGTAAGGTTGTTAAAAGTTCGCCAGAATTTATTACATAGGTATTGGAGCTCTCCGTCGCTATTTTGAGTTCACAGAGGCCATTTTGAAGGCCACTGAACCTAAAAACATGCACTGAAAAGTTCTGTACCTGGTTGATTGCTGGAGTGAAACTTGAAACAAGCTTTGCCCAAAAAAGTTTGATTTCATAGACTGAAAATTACAATCACAAAGTCAAAAAAGAAACGTGTCAATAGAACAGCTGTTCACAAGCATCCTCCTGTAAAACACTGTTGGTCAGCTATATTTGATGTCTTCATTAGAGAACATGGTTATGTCTGGAGCGGTACTGAAATCTTATGCATTGTGTCATTTCTTTAGCAGATGTCAAGTAGTGTAACTTGTAACATGTTGCAAATGGGGAATTTGACTTGGCTGCTGCTCAAATTATGTAGTTGGATCTATCTACAGTGTTCAGTTGACTGACAACTTGATGGGAGAGCAGCCAATATCAAATTTCTGTGCTGCTAGTATGCCCAGTATACCACTCCAACTGAGTCCCACCACCAGTCAAACTTTCACTGCAGCCATCGCATCTTCTGCTAGGCCTGGGAATCCTTTCCTGATTCAGAAATAGCCAAAACATTTGCATGTGGGAAAGACAAAATTAGTTAGGGTTACTGGTTACGTGATAAGGTTTTCAAAAAGGAGCTTGTTGACAGGAGTGATATATAGGAGTGCGTGCACACTATTGCATGGCAATAACTAAGGGATTAACAGTAACAGTGTGTGCGCCCTCCCATTTATCAATCCTGTTTTTGGTATATGACTAGAGGCAAGTTGCTTTGAGGTTTTAAAAAAATATTTAGAAGGTATTAAAAAGGTATTAAATTTAACCTCAGGATTCCTGCATAAACCCTTACTGTCTCCTGTTAAAGTAACGTTTTCAGCTGTTATATGTGCTATAGTTTTTTAAAAACAATGGAACCATATACTAGTGAACTATTTTTAAATATTTCCATCTTTAGTAGGAACGAATGGGCCTGGGGTTCGGTGATAGTAGGGATGGTAGGGAAGACAGGCTACTGAGAGACAGAAAAAACAGACAGTGAAACAAAAATTCAAAAAAAAAAAAACATTAGCCTTATTAAATTTAAATAATGGAGGATAATTCTCCAAAGAGAATAAGTAAAGACAAAAAACTGATGGGCAAAAAAATAAATCAAAAATTCAAATTGAATCGTATAATTGAACACAGATGTAGAAAGTAGTCAGCTCCACTCATTAACAGGCTGACTCATGAACTCGCTCTAAATCCTCCTCTCACCTTTTGTTTACACTCCCTGCAGCAACAAAGGCATGGAGCATCTCTACAGCATGAAGTGCAAGAACAAAGTGCCTCTGTACGACCTGCTGCTGGAGATGCTGGATGCTCACCGCATCCACCGCCCCGACAGACCAGCCGAGTCCTGGTCCCAGGCTGACAGAGGGCCTCCCTTCACCACCAGCAACAATAACAACAGCAGCAGCATCAGTGGTGTTGGAGATGGAGGCCCCTCTTCAGCTGGTTCCGGTTCAGGACCACGAGTCAACCATGAGAGTCTGAGCAGAGCCCCCACAGGTCCAGGTGTCCTGCAGTACGGAGGGCCCCGCTCTGACTGCACCCACATCCTATGAGACAGAGCACAACAAGCTACGTCTGAAAGTCATTTTTATGGATGATGTGTGAAGCAGAGAGTGAAAGGGGGTTTGGGAATGAAAGATGAAGGTCGTATTTGAATTCATTTCATGAGATAATTATTTATAAATTATATGATTTTATAGTTGTAGCTGTTTAGGGAGACATTTTTCCTTTGCACTACTCCAACTCACTACAATATGAGCTTCACTGCAGTTAATCTTCTGCGCTGCCTTTCATGATATCTGTGATTTTGAGTCAGACTCTAACAGCTTTACAGTACAGCTTCTTATTTCCAGGTGATAGGTCATATTGTGGCTACAGTGATTTGAAATGATGAGCAGCTAATTTTTCTTTGTATTCGCTTCGACCAAAGTGCACTTCCTCTTGGGCTTAAGGGGCTATTGGGCATTATTTTTATTTTTACATATTAAGGATGGTTACACACTAAATATAATAAAAGTAAAATCTGGAATTTATTTTGTCTTTAAATTCCAACATCATTAAGGATAAGCGTCAGGTATTGTGTCTTATGCACACAAACAATTTTTATCTTCATATATTTGGGAGAAAAGTGATGAAATTATGAATTGAACAGTTGCTGAAGATATGTGTTGAATTTTGTGAGCTTCAAATTGCACAATCAAATCCCGCAGCACTGACGACATAATGAGGGAAGCCAAGCTTTATTGTCGGGTAACTTCACCCTATCTTTAGCTTTTTTTGTGTATAGTAGGTTTGTTCTTTATGATTACATGCACCAAAGTTTTTTCTGAAATTGTCGTGTAGAAAATATGTGTGTGTGTGTTTGTGCACGGTAGAGAGAGAGAGAGAGAGAGAGACCGAGGCAAAGAGCTATAAGTGGCTCCAAGACAATATGATGCATAGATTTCTCTGTCTTGATGCAGTTGTTCAACGTTTCAACCATGTCAGAGCTACAACCGGTTACTCTTCATCCACACATTCAGTGATTACATGTTCCATGAGTCTGGCTGGATTTACATCCTTTCAAAATCTTTCATATCGTACGTACACATATGCAAGTTCTGTTTAAATGTACCGACTTTCATCAGATTGTTAAGAGGGTATCTGATATTGACATGAGCAGGCTGTTTCTATGTTTGCTGCTATACACCGCTAAGAACTAATTATAAAATACTAAACAGTCTAATTGTTTGGTTTAATGTCCCCAGAGCTCAAAGAGATGCATTAAAATAACTATTTTATGTCAAAGTAACAATTTAAATGAGGTCACATTAAGCTCACACTTCTTCGTCTTCAGGTACATACGAAATATTTCGGACTTAAATTCTTTCACTGAATCAACGCAAGTAAAGATATAAAGAGTAAAAATGATTTACGATTTGTCTACATGACTTAGGTCTATTATTTAACCTAGATGCTCTTAATTAAAGCGACTTGTTCCTTGTTTGATCAGCACATTTTGTGCTCCAATATGTGGAAATAATTGGGATAACTTTGGCCTCTGTCCTGTGTGATCTTTGTGATGCAGTACACTGTCTCTAGTAAATATAAATTGAGTTTAGTTTTTATGAGTTGAGTGACATGTAGAGAATGCAGGCGTTTATGCTGCCAGAATATAAACAGTAAACAAAACAATGCAGTCTGCGTAGTCTTTAAGTTGTCGTATCTGATCTGGAAAGCATCCGTCCAAGATCCAGAATTGGATTTAGCCTCTTGAGCTGCTGAGTGTAAATCCAGTCAAACTTGACCTGACTGTCATTTGTTCATTGTGCGTGAAAATAAAAGCATTAATTGGCAAAACATTCTTCATGGCTGTGTTTTGTGTCTTGAAATCAAGTGGAAGAACACACAGAAGTAAATATTTAATGTTTTATTATTTGCAAAGAGAGTATTCTTCATGAAGTCGGCATTAGCAAACTGTACATACATAAATAACCATTTTCATATTTCATCATTTTTACAGATTCTGTTTTAACAACGCAGTGATTCTGATGTCTCATCACGGCAGAATAATTATCGCAGTTATTACAAAGCACACGTCACAGCCGTCTACTAAAACACTACCAGTGATTGTTTGGCTTTCTTAAAAGCAGGGGACTTTCAAGTGCATGCTCAAACAGAAAGATAAAAAAATAACTGCCTCTATTCGAAGGCATTTCAACAATAATATACAAATCAGTTGAAGTTTTTTTAACAAGAGCTCATCTTTTTTTTTTTTCCTCATATTTGCCCCAGTTGATTAAATACTGAAATTAAAAACAGGAATACAAGCCTTGGCTTTTGGGGAAAGAAGTCGGCCATCTTGGCTGGACGGCTTCAGTGCAGTACCTTCGACAGTGCTCATGTCAGTGCTATAGGTTCAGATTTTAGCTTTAACATCGTACAAAGACTTGCAGGTTCTTCTGAAAAGTGTCAAGCAAACAGACGTCAAGCTACGTCTCACCCCATCAGTCGTCACGTCTGAGTCTTCTTTTCTGGAAACAAACTCTTCATTGTGAATAATCGCTACTCAGACTGCAAGTCTACTGTACAATTTTCAGGTACAATATCCCACACTCAAGGTGGTGCTTCATCAACACTAACAATCTATTAACTGATTGAACACTAAATAAATAGTAGCAGCACTGGATATCATGGACAAAAAGCACGGTCGACTTTGGCTCCCAACATACAGTATATAAATAGTGCTTTGTTTTCGTTGATTTCACAGGTTTCCTCAGAAACCTTAAAAAATAATATACACATTTAAGTTAAAACGACATGAAATATTTGGATTGGGGGATAGGGGGGTCTTCAGATGAAGGTCCATTTATTCTGGAGAGTGCGTTTAAAGGGTTGAGGTGACTTCAGGTGAGTGGGTGTGCAATGTTAGTGAGAGAAAAGTCTTCATATCACCTCTGAATCACTTCATCATGCATGTAGCTCCCCAGCAGGGAACAGTTTGTTGCTTTAGGGCACGGGGGTGAAAAGGAAACATTCACAAGAGTCAGTGGAGTCCTTGGCAAAGCAGTGGGTAGATATTCAGCTGCTTCTCATATGGGCGGAGGTCCGTTGGTGTAGCGCAGCATGGGATGGAAGGAGCGGGCGAAGTTGTTGGCGTGGTGGCAGCTGTAGTCCTCCTCGGTCATGGGCACCAGGCAGGCCAGGCCAATGAGGAGAAGGAGGAGCAGCTGGACGGGGAGCGCAGCCCTGAGGACCCGCAGCAGGAAGGACTGGCCCTTTGAGGAGGAGGAGGAGGAGGTCGATGAGGAGACGCAGTCTGGAAGGTCAGAATGGGAGGAAACGCAGCCAGCGGCGCCTGGTGATCTGCTCAGGCTGCGGGAAGACACACACACACAAGTTAAACACAGCAGAGAACAGACCTGAGTTCAGTAGTATTTGCAAAACACTCTTGCGTTGTCAAAAATCTGTTGGTGATCGATTGTGCTCCAACATCATAATGATCAAACTAAGACTATTCCTGATTAATTAGGAACATTTGGGAGATACCAAAATCCTCCTTAGCCTTCATTTTGGTTAAAGTTTTTAGTGTTAAAGGAAAATAATTTACAGCTGCAGTAAATCTGTGAATGCTGACATCTTAAGTAGGTTTGCAAATACTATTTCACTCATGTCTGGCAAAAGAATGAGTACTCAACAGGAAGGAAAGTAAAAGTACAAAAGAATGCAGCAAATAGATCCAACAGGTAGAGAGTTGAACACAGAGACACACATGTACGTTAGACCTGCACACACACAAAACGGGCACAAACAGAGAGAATCAACCACAAGCATTCATAGAGATAGTCGGCTGTGTCTCACTGAGGGAGGTGGGGGAACGCACTGGCTTAAGTGCCGAGTGTGTGAGAGTTCAATGTCACGTCTCATTCCAAACAGACGCAGGAGAAATGCCAAATGCCTCTCTGGAGATTTCCACTGTTAGAGCCAAGACTAGAGGGGGAGGAACAGCATGTTCCCACTGCGACTCATCCTCATGGAGGGTCAGAGCCGCTGACGCTCTTCCGACCAATTTCATTTAGTCCTCCTCAGTGCTATAATACAGCTGCTGTGAGCAATGAGCATGTGTGTGTGTGTGTGTGTTTATATCTGCGACTCATGTTTTAAAGCCAGGCAACCCCTGCTGCTCTGCTGGATTTCAGTGTCCACGGCCCATTAGCATGTGATAGAGAGTCCCTGCTTCTCATATAAAAGACAGACATTATTTCTGCTACAACACTCATGGCAAGACTAGTTTAGGCTGAGTCTTCACCAGGCCTGCGTGTTATTGTTGGCATTTAATAAAAATCATAGACACAGAGTCAGAGGTGGGTGAGTTAAGAGGTCTGGAAAGGAAACATAGGAAAGAAAGTGGGAGTTAAGGTATAAGGAGAAAACGCAGGAGTTACTGCATCATATCCTGCTTTCAACTAAGAGGAGAATGAAACAGGAAGGAAACGTGAGAAAGAAAAACAGCTAAGAGGGCTGAAGGGGTGGTCACTGGGATTCAGATAATGCCATCTAGTGGGCGAGGAGGAGAGTGCTACAGTCACTCTGAGAGAGGAGAAGCAAAAAAGTATGACAAGGCAAGTATTTCATGATGCCATTCAAAAAGCAGCAGGGCAAAGTGAAGCAGTGAAATAAAACATTTAAAGGAGAAAGGGAGCGGCCTGATGAAGGCGATTCCCCACTCGTTTAAGAGCTGAACATGGTCTCTAGAGTAAGGGACAATCATGGAACGCAGGGTTAAAGCCTTAAAGCCAATTCATTAAATATTCAAATCAAAATGATCAAATAATCCCATATTTTTTTACTATGATTGTGATTAATTGATTTTCTCATGGGTTGTTTTGATTAAATCAAGTTTCTGTTCAGGCATAGCTTTGGTTCTATCATCGTCCCGTGTTTCTAGAGTCCAGGAGAGAGGTACCTGTCGCGCGGGCCGCTCTCAGGGTGTCCTGGGTGGGCCTGACTACTTTTGCCTCGGGGCTGTACCACGTAATGAGCAGGGAGGGGTAAAAGAAAGAAAAGAATGTTTCAGTCAAGGGCAAATAAAGACAAAGCCTCAGATGAGAGAAAAAACAAATAACATAAAGAGCCATAACATCGCTAGAGAAGGAATCATCAACAACCAAAGAGCAGCAACATAATCAATGACGGTGATTGACTTTCAGAACCAAGAAATCTGGCTTCTCAAGACTAAATCCTGAAAGTTAAAAAGAAACCGACAAAATTAAATAGTCATTTACAAAGTCATTGTTGCAAAGTTGTTGTTTTTTTTTTTTACAAAATGAGATATGAGCTAAGACATTACGCAAAACGAAAAGCCAGGATTTCTTGTACGTTTTTGGCAGATCAACATGGTGTGGGCAGCAAAAAACATCTCAAAAAGGGGAGGGTGGGGGGCAGCAGCAGATCTTATACATGTACATGTTAGCAGAGCACATTTATATTTACAATAAACATAAAGCTGAGTGGAGATACGCTATGAGATGTCTACTTGGGAACAAGAGGGGAGGCTGACTGATGTTATTTTGCTGTCTCTTACTGAGCAGAGAGGCTAGCTCCCTCTACTGGACATTATGAGGGAAAACATTACCAAGCGTTTGCGACTTTGGACGGTCACCTCTGACGCTGGACCAGCTGATCGACAGATTTCTGATTTGCCAACCGGCAACGGTAAGCAATCCTGTAAAAGTGAATCAAAACAACAACAGTCAATATAATATTTAGATCTAAATAAATCTGCTACAGATGAAGAGGAAGTTTGACTCCCCCTCCATTCACTCGATGGCATATTCAGTATTTTCTGACCTGCCGTGTGTCCGTGGCCTCTAGTCTGCTCTCCAAGCCCTCCAGGTCTGAGCTGACTTCCCTCAGAAGCAGCCTCAGCCTGTTTAGGATCACGTGCACCTTCTCCTGGGCCTCCAGACACTCGCTGCCCTGAGCCCGGATCTGCTCGGACGCCTGCGACTGCAGCAGCAGAGTCTGAGGTTTAGTGTTGACCAGCAGCTGAGCTGACAGCTCCTGAAGTGACGACACCTTCTGCTGCGAGTCCAGCAGCTCGCGTTTGATTTGCTGCGGGAAAATGAAAGAGACAAATTATACAACAGTGATATTAATATCACTTATATATCCACTTTACTCTTAAGACCCTAAACCCACTTTGGGAACTACTGAGTTTGAATTATGCAGTGAATTAATGGTAAACAAACATGTACACAAACCTTGTATTAAAGAGACATACCGTCAGTGTTTTGTGATGAGCTCGTAATGTTTCACGATCCAGTTTTGGAGGGATGGGCACCACCTCGTTCCTCCTGCGGTCGATGTTCTCCAGCCACAGCAGCAGCCCGTGGCTCATCTCGTGGAACTCCTGAAAGGAAAGACGGCATAACTAGTTATGTACTAGTTTATGAGATACAGCGCTACTTATCTCTTCCTTCCTGTTTGTTCATATTTTTGCAGAGGTGTAAGTAAACTGGCAGGTGTGCATTAAACTTGACTGAAGTTGTTATAAACTGAGTGTATTTAGTCTCCAAATTCTGGATTCATGATGGAAACAGGACAGCTAAAAACACAGAGAGATCATGGACGAATTTGAATGTGCTTTTTTTGCAGAATTCTTATGATTCTCTATGTAAAGCATGCCTGACTTAAATATAAAGTAAGTTCTTATTATGTGCAAAAGTAGAGAACCAAACTGAAGACAACTTTTACTTTTTAAACTTCCTGGAGAGTGTGTGTGTGTTCCTGGAGTGTGTGTGTGTGTTTTTAGTACCTGGCACTGCATCAGAGCCCTCTGGAGCTCTTCCCTCCAGTCCTCCAGTGAGGTGCCGAGTCGATCCCAGCGTGCGTTCATCTCTTTCAGCCCGTCCCTCAACTCCCACGCCTCCTCAGAGTCGGGCTCAGATTGGAGGAAGTCTGCACTGCTCAGATTGATGGACAAGACCTCTGACTTGTGGGCATCCATCCCCTTTAGGAGCTCCTGATGGGACAAATCACAGAGGAAAGTATTTAAAACATCTATCTACACATGGGGCAAATGGTTATATATAATGACTATAATGACTACAGCTGAGAATACACGAGGTGCCAACAGAGAAGAGTGCAGCAGGGTTATGATGAGGTGGTTGGGACATGTTAGGTGTGTGTTATTAGGCTTCAGAGGGGTGTATTTATAGAACTGTGATATCTTTTTAATGCTTTACAGACAGCTATAGCTGGACTATGTGTTGAAGTGTGAGCGTGTGCGTTTGAGGGTGAATCAAAGGGCAAAACTCTCAGTGCCCTGCAAGTGAAGTAGGACACTATAAACAAGAACAGTGGGGTCATATTACTGCAGACAAAGTGGACTCCATGTACTGAAAGTAGATTGTACAAAATATGACTCATGAAAACAGATGGTTCAAATCATCATTATTATTCTGCTGCTTTAACATGGTTGAGACAAACTCTTTGCTCTGATGCTGAAACCAGACACACGCAGACACGCGGTAAACGAACCTTGAGCTTCTTGATTCTCTGCTGGATGGTGTGTATGTCGGTGCTGAGATCGAGCCCTCGCAACTGGCTGAGTTCAGCCTCAGACTGGCCCAGCCAGGCCCTCATGGTCTGCAGGTCTGAGATCAGCTGCTGCCACTGCTGCAGGTTCTGCTTGTGCCTGTGCTTCTCACTCAGAGACTGAGCCTGGATCAGCTCCCAGCGTTCGATCACGCCTGGAGGGAAACAATCAGATCAGTTTAACGTAACCTACATAGTATTTATACCGTCTGAAGATGATGTGTGTGTGTGTTGGTGTATAACTGACCCTTTCCTTGGGTGTCTGTGCTGGTGGGGTTGGTCAGTCCAGGCATGTCGTCTTCATCTTCAGTCAGCTCTCCTTCTGCTCTCTTCACTGCGTCTATACTGCCTCGACACTCTCCCATCAGACGCATCTGGACGGATGATATGAGTTGCATGTGATTAGATTTCAAAGAGGTTTCTCTTTAAAATATAAAGTAACACCTACATGACAAGATAAAACAAGATATAAATGAGAGAAGTATGTATGTCTGCACATGAACATGACTCACATAGCCCATGTATGTGGAGTCGATGTCGGGGGTGGAGCTGTTGGCGGTGTCCTCTCTCTGCTGGAGGTGGTATCGTCCTGCATCCAGAGCCTGATCCAGCTGTCTGAGACTGGCCTCCAGCTGGCCTGGCTCACCTGCACGGAGGTCACAACAATGTCAAGACACAACTGGGAGGGTAAAGTTTTCAATGTTAGCATGCTGCTGGTGAATGCTGATGCTGGGATGGCATGCATTAGTCTGAAATGTAAAATAAGAGCAAGTCATGGCGAGACGAGAAGTCAGGTTAAAACATGTTAACAATGATATGAGCTGTGAAATAAAAAAAAAGGGGGAAATAAAAATGCAATGGTTGAGATTAGCATTGAGTGATCTGGACGTCGGCATGCGGTGATGTGTCTGGATGGTAGCTCATGCAGTTTAAACGATGCTTCCTTGTATGGTAGTAAAGTTCATTTTAAAAAGTTTTAGTCATGGTTTATGACATGCTCTACTATCTCATGCTGCGGCACCGCGGGGCTGCTGTTTCCTACCAGAGGACGATTTCAATGTGTTCTCAGTCAGTTTTATATAGGCCTCTGGGCTCTCTGGGATAACTACATCTGGGAAGAGAGACATACAACATACACTACTTGAACAACTGAATGTGACATCTGTAGGGATCTATAATAATTTGACGTCCTCAAAGCTCTCTGATTTGTGTTCTGTTCTTATTTCTATGACATTTTAAGTTGAAGATTATTTTTTTCTCCTCAGGGCAGAGTGGCGTTTTTAATTAATAAAACTAATTAATTAATTAGTTTCAATCTTTTGAATATTTGTCCTTATTTTAAAAGACACAACAGTTGCCTGTTTTTTAAGACAATTTGATACTGACTATTTCTACCTCATCAATTCTATTAAATCTAAATCTCTATTTCAAAACACACATCAGTGACCTTGCAATAAATTCAAACACCCTAAATTACTGTTGCTGCCATATAGCTAACAATATATTCATGTTTTGTACAAATACTCATGGGTAACGCTTTATTTTATTTGTCTGTTATTTCCTAATAATATGTAAATGAAATGTTTATTATACATTTAATATTGGAAACTTCATATGTTAAATTGTATGTCCAATGTAAATTTCACATGTTTTGGAATCAACACTGTAGTTTAATAACACATTACTGAAACATTTTATCCGGTTCAGTACCATAGTTGGACTAACCTGACAGCACCGTGGCAGCCGTCCTCAGATACTCATCCTCCTCCTCTTGCCCATGGCTCCTCTCCCCCTGACCTCGTCCTCCTGGGCTCTCCAGACCTCTGCTCAGGTCGTAATCGTGGTCCCACTCTAACGGGATGGAGTCCACGCTGGCTGGGGTGTCGCGTCCTGAGCGCTCTGCCCGGATGACGGCGGTCGTACCCGAGGCCGGACGGCTGGATGGCCGAGGCAGAGAGGAGTCACCCCACTGCAGCTCAGAGAGGTCGCCGCCTTCCTCCATGTCCAGCTCTCTGTCTGAACCATCGAGCTCATCATCGGCCAGCTGTGAGAGAAGGACAGAAAAACGTTAGCGGAAGGAAGGAATGCGTGACGATGGGAGGAAAGGTTGTAACTAAGAAGTGTTAGAGCGCGGTTTATGAGGTAGTGTGAGGTGAGCGTGTGCATATTCAACATGAGTGTGTATTCTGTTTCTTAGCAGCTGTCAACGTGAAACTATGTTGGACACATGTTTTCACCCTGTCACAGGTGGTGAAGGAGGACAGCTGTGATGTAAATCTTGTAATGTGTTTACAGAACAGAGTTCATTGAGGCAACTGTCACAACATTAAGTCTCTGCACACAGTTCATTTCTCTGCGCAGTGACACTCAGTAAATACATTGATAACTCAGATTCAGAGTGTAAATTAGAGGAATATTGTTTTATTGTTAGATGACAAAGTATTTCTGCATGCTGCCCAATGTGAGTCATCTGTGCGTCTTTACTCACAGGCAGTCGTGTGAGTTTCTTGTAGTATCTGTCGACTCGTCCGAACACTTCATGGTAGTATCTCTGCAGCTCCTCGAGCTCTTCCTCAATGACGGCTGCATCCAGAGGCTCACTCTTCTCGATCAGGGACTCACCCTGTCTGAACACCATCTCAATCTTCCCCGTGTTCAAATAGATCTCCTGCTGGAACGCCTGAGACAGACGGACATAGCAGAGGTCAGAGAAAAGGTGAGAATGCAGATTATTTAATTGCAGTATTTAATTAATCATGTGTCTAATAAAATATTTGAATTATTAAAAAAAATCCCATCACAGTTTAACCAAGCTCAAAGTGAAACATCTTTGAATTGGAGGAACTTTAACCAGCTAATTTTGGATAATGATTTTTATCTCATCCAAAATATTAAAATAGATAAAATATTAGTAGATGTTTTGGACTGATACATGGAGTCTGTCTGTCTGTCTGTCTCACCCTGAGCTGTTTTATCTTGGCCTGAACGTCACACTCAGAAAAGTGCTCTATGTTGGTCAGCTGCAGGTCCATTTCAGTCAGCCACACCAGGATGCTGTCTCGTGCCGTCTCAAACTCCTCCCTCTGGCTGATGAAGTGCTGAATGAACAGACAAATAAACATTTGTTGTTTTTCTTCCTCTTTTTTAAAATTCTCTTCAGAGCACATGCAAAGTCTTGCAAACTTCAGTCACCGAGTCAACAATCTAAGACTATGTTACCCTGAGTCTGCGTAGGATGGCAGCCACCCTCTTCTGCAGGTTATCCCATCGTTTGTTCCCATCGTGCACCATTTCTCTGAGTCGGCAGGAGGAGTCTGTGCGGTTCTCCCGGGCCAGACGACGATATTGTTTGTTGATGAGCTCCAGCTGGGTCAGGTACTCCTGCACTTGACGCTGGAAGGCCTGCAACAAAAACACACACAGGAGTGAAACCTCTGAATAGTATGCACTTATTTATTTATTTATTTCTTACAAACAATTATTTTGCTTTGCACAAATCCACAAAAACACCTCCAGACAATTAACAAGGACTAGAGAGCCTATAACATTGCATGTTAAGGCTTAAAAATATGCACAGTCAATCGATGTTTAACTCAATTGAACAGCGCAGAACTCAGTATCCCAGGCCAGACAGTCAGCTAGCAGGAATGTGCACGTGCACAGTGATCGACTGCAGCAGCTGAGCAGACCAGCGCAGCTGAGTTTGAGCAACATGACACTCGTTTCTCTTTTTTCTGTTTCCTCTGCCCTGCAGTGACAGTCTCTGTCTAGGGATTTATTTTCTTCAAACTACAAAATCTGACCTGATTTGTCTGAAAACTTTGAAACTTTTGTGTCGTGTTTGTCTTTACTTCAGTTCCGCTCTAATGCAGCTATGTATCCATGCACAGACAGCGCAGCTGCAGCCGTTTTTTACTCCACATTCTGGTCATAAAAGTGAAATAGACGCACCTCAAACTTTTTAAGCTCCTCTTTAGCGACAGTATACAATACTCCAGAGGAGTTAGGCAGAGCAGCTGTCCTTTCCGAGGTCTTCAGCCAGTCCTCAAACCTTGAGTAATCGTCCAGAAACTTCTGCCACAACCTCCACGTCTCCTCAATCCTGCACAGGAAAATCTCTCAGTAATGTCATGGACACATAAACATATCATTTCAACTATGTATGATTAAATGTAATTTTACAAAAAAGGCAACAGCTATCAGTCTTCGTATCGTATCACCAGTGCATGCATATGAATGTTAATGTTAAGAGTTAATCCCAGAGGCACTGACTTGAGCCTCCTCTCCATGGACATGGCGCAGATGTTCCTCCAGCGTCTGTCCAGCCCTCTGGTGGCCTGTTGGATGGAGTCACACTCTGTCTCTGTGGAGCAGGCATCACAGTCGTGCAGGAGGACTTCACACAGGTTCAACACGGACGCCACACCTGTGCTGTGTTTCTCGATGTCCCTCTGCAGCTCCTACAAATCATTCAGAATAATTACTTGATTTTTGCAACACTTAAAAAGGTTGTATGTGTGGTCCTGCATTTGCCCATACGTTTTGTGTCTTTATGTTTTAAGACAGAAAACAACAATGGCGTACAGAAGGAACGCAGCCAGCCTGCTAAACTACAGTAAACGCCTGTGTCAGCTAACTCTGCAGATCTGGAGAGGAAGGAGGTCAGCGGGGTCTCAGAACCCAGTCCACATTTAGAGCGGCATCTTGGCAGCAGGACAGAGATACTGATACTGACTGTAGGCTCGCTTTAAACAAACAGCAGAGATGTGTGCATGAGTCATGCTGTGATTTCCTCATGCGGTTCAGAGTCACTGATTTTCCACCAACGTGGTTTGAGTCAGATTGTTCTGCTATTATTTAGTATTTACAGAGAAGTACTCACTCACAACGTACATGTGTGCATGTTTGTGTCTGTAAAGGTGCTTGTACGTCTGAGTTTGCATATTTCTCATAGTGTGTTATACAGGATGTTATGACATGTTGGTCAAAGGTTGCAAAATATTGAACAGAGAACATGCTAGTTTTTTGTAGTCCAGGACTGTTTGTTTGTGGTCCCACTTGCCTGTTGCTGGTTAAGCTTCCTCTGAATCTCCTGGTCGTCACAGGTGTTGTAGACAATGGGCCTGGACAGCTCTGTCTCGATGTGAGCCAGCCAGGAACGCAGGCTGCTCATGTTTTTATCTAACTGCTGCACAGCCACCAGGGTCTCCCTCAACTTCTTTACCCTGGTAGAAAAACAGAGTCAAAGAGGGGGTCAACACGTGGCAAGTCGACTGTAAGCGCTGAGGCAGGCAGAGTGGCACGAGAGAAATGTGTTGACAGATTCTTCCTCTGTCAATATAACAACTAACCATAAAACAAGCTTTAAATATGACCCATCAATCACTCATAAAGAGGCGATATCAGTTTTAAAGGCATGAAAAGTATCACATCTGGTTGTGATTTTGAAATAAATAAAATTTTGAAATAACAAATAAATTGTAGACACAAAACAAAGAATTTCTGTGCTGTGTTCAACTAAACAGAGCAGAAGAGTAATACGAGTATGAGGAGTATTATTTCAGATCTGCGCAGATATTTTTGTTGGGAAGTGATGAATCCTTACTTGAACCTAGACAACAACTGGGAGCCATTTTAGATCTGCAAACGCCTGACATTTCCAAACCCTTCCCACTGCAATCGATGATATGTGAAACATGTTTGAATTGGCCAACATGAAACTCTTACGATAGTTTGTGCATGCAACTTAATATTCAACACCCCGCCCTGCAGAGCAATGCAACCCTCGCTTTCTCAACACAGACGTGATAAAGAATGAAGGCTGTGTGTTACATAAACACACTAAATACCGCCGTCTGATAACAATAGACATATTTAGCAAGCCTACTCTGCTATCACCTGCCATCCTGCAACGCTAATGTGCTGTGACATTACGTGCACACCACGTCTCGAAATTAAGCTGCTGCAGTGCAACATACTGTAGGATGTAGTTTGACTGTTTACATCATATGTCAACACACTGTATAGCCTCACACAGAATCCACTGCTTCACCAGTGCCGTGTTAAATACAACAACTTGTTCACTTGTTTTAACTTACAAGGTCGCACAGGTTCACTGCATAAAGTCAATTTGATCTTGACGCAATCAAACAATGATGCTCTTTCACAGTGACAGTGACATTAACGCTCCTTCCATTGTCTAAACTGTCTGTACTTAATGTCCTGTCCTATTGCCACCCTACTGCACCCTACCCTAACACCTAAGAAACTATTTGGACACATAAGTAAACCAGATCTGCACTTAACCATAAACTAAAACAATAAAAAGCTGATGATGTGCCCAAGTATTATTCAACTCTACTCACAGCATGTGTTTTTCTACAGCAAAACCCAGTTAACAACACAACAAACAGTTAGCTTTGCATGAGGACTGTGCATTCTTGTTTACAGTCCTAAAATACAGCTTCAACATAAATTCTCAAGTTTTGTCCTGCCTGTTGACATCGCAGTCGCAGTGTGGCAGATCCTCCTCGCTCGGGCATCCTGCCATATCATCCAACCCTAACTCCAAAACCATGGGGGTGCGGAATTCCCAAAGACAGCGTTAACGTCAGGAAGCGTTACGGTGCCGATCCAAACACTCTTCTCTTTCGTCTGCGTGCTCCACATGGGACTTTCTCTAAACTGTGTCTGTGCAGAAGGGGGAGCAGGTAGTGGCGGGGTGGCACAACTGTGACTTGTCAACTGTTGCTCTCCAAGGTTAAAAAAAGAGAACCCCAAACAGGCGTGAGTGTATATCTGTGTGTGTGTGTGTGTGTGTGTGTGTGTGTGTGTGTGTGCGTGAGAGAGTGACAAGTGCTTCTGTTTCTAAAAACAGACTTACAGTCAGAGGCATGTGCCACAGAGCTGGCCTGTGTCGGAGTACCGTACACCAAATGCACACAAAGGGAGTGTGAAGTGAAGCAAAGGCTGGAGGCTCCATGCATACAAGTAAACTTTGACGGACAGAGCCCGACGAGAAGAAACATTCTCCAATAAAACATGTTTGCAGGAAAACAATAATAAATCCCTGTTTCCTCAGAAAATGCAGATAAATTAATCCAAAAGACAAAAATTCTCAAGAAACCACCACATTGTCAGGTATTCTGTCTTCTCTGTGACGGCTACAAACTGCCTCTCTTGGTGTTTTTTAGTAAAGGGCGGATATAAGAGACAAAGAGAGCGCAGCTGTCTGTATGAGGTCAGACATTGGCTTCTCTTTCTTCCCTCGTCCAATATAGTCCCAGAGGGCAACAGCCGGAAAACAGTTGGGGGATGGGGAAGCTGAGGTGGTCGGAGTCAAAGTTTGGGTCAGGTCACTTTCATATTATTCATTTATGTTTTCCATATTAAATCAATAAAGATTACTAATCATCAACTACACAACATCAGTTTCAAATTGCATTTTGGATTCACTCAGTCAGTCACTGTTTCCAGCTCAGAAGAGTCCAGAGTGCCGGAAAGGTAGATGGAGAATAAAGAAGAGAGCTGATGAGGGATGAGGAATGTGACCTCTCACTGCCGCTCCACTAAGTGGAAGCCCGGCAGACACCAGTAAGGAACTCAGGAAATTCCTCAGCAGCATTGTGGGAAAATGAATAGCTCATCACGTGTGCAGGCGTGTTATGAAGGATACTATGGTAACAAGGCAGTGGCATGCCTTCCCTGATATAAACCCTTCTCCACTAGGAGGAGTGATGCAGCCAAGGATGTGTAGGGTGAAGCATAAGCATGGTGACGTTACCTCCGTCTGTTCATTCAAAATAATAATGCTGTGAGGACTCTGTGTGTGTTTTTCCATTCATCAGACCACAAGCTAAAGCCAACCTAGAAAGTGTGTAAAGAAACTTGTCTCTAATTGTTGTAGTACACACGTTTGTGATCCGGACAGTCTTGTACACCCACCTGGCAGCGATGAGGTCCAGCAGGTGTTGCCAGCGTTCGCTGACTTTGCTGAGTTTGTGTTGGATCTCGGCAGCCTTGCTGTCTTGGCTGGACCTGGCCAGTCGCTCGCCCATAACCTGCAGCTGCTGTTTGTTCTCCTGAGCCACACTGATCTCCTCCTGGTAGTCCTGGAAGAGAGACACAGAGTAGGTTAACACAGAAATGTGCGGCGTATCGTGTACGTGTGTGTCAATGCAACTGTGCAGAAAAGCTGCAGATGAGACCATGTTAACCATGGCATTGACAAACAAGCCTTAACTATTATTCTAATGCTGAAGTAGTAAGGATTTTAACTAATAATTATTCATTTTATTTACAGATTTTATTTAGATCCTGATGCATGTGCCCTAACTTCAAGAAAACTTAATAGTCTCAGGTATGATTTGAAAAATATAGCACTTAAATCAATCACAGCAGTTGTGTTTGTGTGCTGAAATCACCTTGCGCAGCTTTTCGATCATCTCTTCAATGCTGATGTCTCCATTCTGGGAGACCTTGCTCTCCATCTGTGTGAGCCACTCACACAGCTCCTTGTTCTTCTCGTTGAACACTGCCCACTCATTCAATTTCTCGCTCACCTGCTGCCTGCGCAGGGAAAGCTGAGGGGACAAAGAGGAGGACAGAAGGGGGGGTCGAGGGAAAGACAGGGAAAGAATGGGATGATGAGAAACAGAAAACATAAAAAAGACGTGATCATTTGATGGTGTAGTGGTAGAGAAAGAACACAGAATAATAGAGATTTATGATTGTGCAGCGTACGCTCAAATCAACCAGGGAAAGCTTAAAAACAAAAACCTATTCATGCACAAACCAGAACATGCCCAGTGCTGTTAATTCTTCTAATCCTCTCTAAGTCTTAACCAAACACCATTCACAGTAACACGCAACTCATAATGACACTGTCGGTCCAGTGACGCCTGAAGTGTTAGCCATGGATATGGAAAGTTAGCAACAGCTCAACTCTCACCCTATCAAATACACCACAGCTGTTAACACTATCTATCTCCGGCAAAGATCAGCACTGCATGAGAAGACGCACTGTGTGCAGGCAAACAATATTTACTTTAGATAAGGTCTCTCTGAGTGTGGAGACACTTCAGAATGTAACAAAACCATAAAATAAAATCAGCCTAATGAAAAAACACATCATAAAAAAAGTCATCGTCACGTGAACTGTGTGAATCTACCTGGTGGCAGACCTCCTCCCACTGGCGCTGTAACAGCTGGAGGCGTTCCTGTAGAACTGTGATGTCATCTGCACTGACCACGCCCTCCAAGGAGTCCCTCAGCATGAACAAGGAAGTGAGGTCATCGGTCCAGCCCTCCACACTGCTCTCCAGCTCCTGAATCCACATGACATGACATGACATGACAAGAGACAGACAGAGAGATGATCCGTGGGCTTAAATGCAAAGATGCGCTCAGGCCGATGAGATGGATTCCTGTTTCCCCTCAAAAAAAAAACAAAAAAAAAAAACAGCCACAGTCAAATAAAGCAGGAAAACCACAGAGCAACAACTACTGCTGCACCAGCAGAAATAATGAGGGGGGGGAAAGCAAAACAGCAAAAGACAAAAGCAAAATGACTATTAGACCAAGGCATGAAAGACAAAAACTTTCCTCTGGCATAAAGGTAACAGCAGCATGTCACATTCAATGAAGATAAAACATTCTAGGTTAAAGGCAGGATAAGGTAACAGACACATCTAACCTTGCATCCTCTCTTCCTCCGTCATTGTGACGGTTTTGCTGCGGTGTAATCATTTGTGGACCCAGAGAATGTCTCCATTACACAACACAAGACACACACACACACAAAAGGAAGCACACACACACATACATAAATACACCCCCACTTCCAACAGAGATGCTCGCTCTCTCTCTCTCACTCTCTCTCTCTCACATGCGCACGCGCCCTCTCTCTTTCTCCCCACCCCCTCTCTGTCCTCAGTTGATGCTACTCTCGCAGCCCTCCCTCTCTCCCTCCCCGAGGAGGACGTGTCATGCATGAAACATGACTTCATACAATGTCCAGTGGTTAACACAGACTGCACATAATCATAATGTGAATTTTCACACCAACATTTGATGATTTCTGTGCAAGCAAAATATGAACATCGTCGTTTGGCATCATTTCAGCCCGAGCAAATTTTTTTTTCTAAGACAGGCCCTTTATTTGAGAAAAATAATAGAGAAAACAAATTATATGCATGTCTACAAAAAAAACAACCTTTTTTTAAAATTAAAAAGTCTATACTGTGCCTGTGGGAGAATAAACAAAATTTATCCCAACAGTCTGAAAACCAAACAACAAGGTCACAGAAAGAGACAGCGGCTGATGGATAAAGATGTTTTTCTGTTTATCTGTTTGTCCCCATAGCCAGATTAACAGGGTAAAGGGAGGACAACCCTGTGTGTGTGTGAGAGAGAGTGTGTGTGTGCATAATGCAATAATGCTGAGAATAAGAGAAAAGGTCATCGGGATATTTGGATATGGCGCAGATACAAAAAAATAACCTGCAAGGATGAAATAATTTGAATATGTGTGTGTGATAGTTATTACAATGTGTATCAGATTCTCCTCACCTTGCATCTGATTTGCTCCGAGTGCAGCTCCTCATGGTGGTCAGGCAGAGGCACAGACAGCTTCCTCTTGAAGGCCCTCAGCTTCTCCAGTGACGCATTTATGCCCTTCTCACACCGCTCACAGTTCTGCACACACACAGAAACACACACACACACACACACACAGTAAGAATTAGAGCATAAAACGCACTGCAGATCTCATCATACACGGGGAAGTTGCTATAAATTCTTCCAGCAGCTGCTGCATCAGTATGGGTGAGCTGCAGAATACACAATCACAAACTGACATGCACACATACACACACACACACACAAACCCAATGCTGAAGTCAAGCCACATGAATTATCATGCTGTAAACAGCCCACTCAGCTCTGATCCTCCCAAGCAACACAATAAGACAGAGTGACACAGCAAAAAATCAAACAGTCAAAGAAGAGAGTTAACGCAGTTTCATGACAAAAGAGGGAGGCTCTGCTCCAAAGGGCGCAGATTACAGCTATTTATAGAGTCTGAATAACAATCCAGTTCAGGACAAAACAGAGCAGTATTTGGTAAGAAATGCTGCGGCACAGTGGCATACCTGAGGCAAGAGTCATGGTAAAAGGACAGCTAGGGTAGGACTAGAATAATTACAGCCACTGCTGTCTAAGTGCAAACCAAGGAGGACAGAGCGAGAGCTTAACTAAGATTGTAGGAGAATAAGAGGAGGAAAGAAGAGGACCGTGTTGAACAAAAAGCAACATTCCCTGGTGCATCTTTTTAAACTGCGTCATTCAGTCCCATTTAAAACAAGGAGCTAACACAGCCTTTAAAATTGACCTCGCTGGGTTCAAATCACTACAGCTCACTGCACAGTGTCACTCTGGATGTGTAAACAATGCTTGAGTGTGAAAGAATGTGCGCAGATGCTTAGCAATTTATCTGATGACAGAAGTGAGTGTGCTCCATCGCCGTCCTTTGCCTCCTTTCAGGACTTAAGGTGCAGCATTGCATAATTCATGTGATAGCCTGCTTCCACTGTCCTGCATGTGTACAACCGGGCGGACTCATTAAAGGGCTCAAATGCCCTTCAACACCCTTTACACCACCTTTACCACTAACGCAGGGTAAAATTAGTATATTTCTTCATTATCATTCTGTTTTTTCTGACCTTGAGCAGGCCGTGCAGCTCTCTCCTCTGCTGGTCCAGGCGGTGATGGGCGTGTCTCCACCTCTCCTGAATCTCCATCAGCTCTGTCTGCAGGGTGGACTCGGCCTCGGTGTCGGCTGACAGAAGTAGGCTCCGGCCGGCCTCCACCGTCAGGATGTAGCCTCCCTGCTGCCTCTGGAGCACTCGCTCTCTAAGCTGGAGGAGCGAAGACGGGGGCAGTGGGCAGAGGGGATACAGGTTAACTTAGGGAATCTAATGATGGAGGAGGGTTGAGTGTTTGTTAACAGGAGGTTTAGATTTGCTTGGGTCAATTTAGTGTTTAATTAAAATGTAAAATTTGACATAGGGGTAGATTTTAACTAGGATATTGTTTGTAAAGATTAGACAAGGTAGATTTGAATAAATGAAGCTCTGCTGTATTTAAATGCCCTCTTCCAGTGACCTCATACATGATGCGAACTTTTTAAACAGGACGAAGTGGGAGTGTCAGAGACTGAACCAATCTCCAACCTCATCCTCCTGAAATCTATTTAATTAGACATGGCTTGCAGAGATAATAAAGCATAAATAAACTAATTTCAGAGAAGATTAGAAATCTGAATAAGGTGTGAAAGTGAAAGACTTTCAGTGCTCCTCTGCATTGTTGTGACCTACCTGTATCTGATCTAACAGGTTCCTGGCCTGCTGCAGGGCGACTGGTTCTCCAGGCTGATGTACATCTGGATCACGCGTCACTTCCTGAAGCCACTGTAGCAGCTTCGCTGCCATCTCATGATAATTCTGCCACTGGCGGACCAGACTGTCAATGATGCCCCTTCGCTGCTGAGCCCGCCTCACTACACCCTGCCACTGATTGCTTAGCAAAGCCAGCTTCACACTGAAGTCATCTCTGTTAGGGGGACATGAGTGAGAATAGCATGTAAGATCCTCACAAAATGACAGTTTATTTATGATGAGATCAGTAAAACTGTCAGGATTGTGTGTGTACCTGTCATCCATTTGTCCCTGATCCAACATACGATGGCCATCACTGATGATGGAGTAGAGAATCTGTTGCCTGCTAAACATCTCTGCCTGGAACAACTGCAAATACACATTTATATTTATATCAGTGTAACAGTGTACATACAAAGACAGCAATTAATAGTACATGTAATTTTAAAGCTTCTCTGACCTCATGGTCTCTCTGCTGCTCCAGCAGACTCTGGTAGTTGCCAGAGATCTCAGCAGCCAGCTTCTGTTCAGTTTCAGACAGGAAGTCCATCCATGCCTCACACTTCTGTAGGAAACTCTGCTGCTGGAGCAACACCGCCTGCAGTTTACTGGAGAGGGACAGAGGGGAAGTCGGAATATAAACATATAAACATTAACATAGAAAAAGATGAGGACCGTTTCATAATAAGAATTTTATACCTGCAGGCTTGGTGTCTTATTGTAAAGTTAAAAATATAAAACCAACACTTCTAATATATTCATCATAGTGGCTTACTGCAAATGTAAAAACACTGAATTAATATCTTACTAAATATTAATGATGTCTTTAAGTAGTTCATTGTAAAATTATACATTAGAAAACGCTTTGGGAGCTTTTCAAAGTACCTGAACCTCTCAGTGAGGTGAGCAGAGTGAGCTGCCCAGGCTCTGTTGAGACTTTGCAGCCGTTTAACATCTCTGTCACTGACTGGCAGTCTGTACACCAACTCATTAACACGCTCCAGGTCAGGAGACAGACTGCTCAGCTTCAGCAGGTGAACCTGGGAACGCATTGTTACACATTATCAGACAAATTTACACAGATGAGCAGTTTTTTATTACAACAAAGACAGCAGCATGTTTATACCTTCAGCTTTTCCATACGTGTCTGGACCACAGTGAGATCTGGTGAGCCAACTGGGTCAGACTCCTTCAGCACCTCCTCAGCCTCCTCTGCCTTACGGATCAGTGTGTCCAACTGCTCTCTGAAACCCTCACACGCCTGAGATCCGGACTACAAATGGTCAGAGAGACAGAGTGAGAATACAGAAGCCGATCATATCCTCTTATTCATGATTGAATTCTCCCCATGCCCACCAATCCCCGTCATCCTAACCTGCAGTACTTCCTGCTGCCTGTGAAGGGCGTGCTCCAGTGTTGCTAGGCGATGTGTGAGTGACAGGTGGTCGGACTGAAGGGCTGCAGAGGAGGAGGCGTCAACTTGGCTCTTCAGCTGTTCCCCTAAAGCCTGCAGCTGCTGGAGGGACTGCTGCACTGACGCCTGGTCGCCGAGGCATCCCTGCAACAGAAAAATCATCAGAGAGAGGTGAATGTTGAAAGTCATAGAGACATATCCAAAATATCAGAATTTAAGGAAAACTTTGACATATTTTTTATTTTGGTGTTTATCCTGCGGAGTCTTTGTTTTCAACCCAAAGACAGCAATGTGATCCCTTTTTTACAAATAAATTCAGGAGGAGTAAAAGAAGGTTTCTGTGTGAAGCTTTTAAGACAGGACAACCCCATCCATTAACAATAATTACAGTTCTCAGCCACTTAATCTTTAGCAACTGTTTATTAGTGATCCTCAACGTTCTGCTTACAGTGTTAGGACAGCGTGTCTCTAGACATTTCACAGCGTAGCCCTACAGTCCCAGTGTGACACCGGAGGACCCCTGCAGTGTAAATCAGGGGCCTGTCTTTCCCTCCGCAGTCCCCCTTTCAAAAGGCTTTTGTTAGATTGTGCTATGAATCTACATCCAAGCGTACAAAAGGGCAGCATGCAATTTGGTATTCTGCAGAGGGGATAGAGGCTTTGTGAATTCTTAGAGTGAGCTGACAAGCAGTTTCAGGGCTTATTCACGAAGCTAAAGGAGACTGAAAGTAAGCAGGAAGAAGTATTTTTCTTAGATGTAGTAATAATCTAACACTAGACCTGCATCATCTAAAAGATGACTGCAGAAAATGTTTAAAATTGTGACTTATTAATACCTGCAGACTGAAAAAATGTTTGTATAATCACATACTGGACTCTTGTGCTACATTGTCTCATCTCTACTCACACTGCAGTCTGTTATCCAGGCGCTGCTCTCCTCCTCTGTGATCTCCCTGTCGGTGGCGCTCTTCAGCAGGCGATCAGCACGTTCTTCCTGTTTCTGAACCGCCGTCACACACTGGCCATATAATAACTTGTAACGTTGCCACAACCCCAGCAGTGCTTTACTGCTCCTCAGCTGCTCTGAGATCTGCTCTAGCAGACCGTTCCACCTATAACAGAGCAGGACGAGCATATTATTACACCGACCTCAGCTCAGAAGCTAGTTGATGATGAGGATTAAAGCTGCGGTTTAAATTTAGAGACCTACCTGACGTTCACGTCCCGGAGGGCTCTGTTAAGGGTTTCAACCACAGACGGGTGGCACTCTGTCAGCAGCTGGTGTGTTACAGAGCCAAACTTCCTCAGGCTGCTCTCCTGTTTATCCATCTCCTCCTGCAGATTCTGCAGAACACAACCACTAAAAGTTAATTTCATCTCAACTGTCTTTTGTGTACATGTTCCTGTTCATAATGACTTTCAAACATTTCTTCATGCGCCCAATGCGTTCCACTTTCCCAAAATAAAGAGGGCAGTCTATTTTCGACTCTCCTCACCTCCAGACTCTCCACCTGCTGCTGCACTGCCTCTAGAGACCCATTGAGGAGGCACAGTCTGGACACAGAGTATCTCCCCTCCATCAGGTAACCATTAATCTCCTCTGAAGCACGCCGGTACAACGTCCACTGCTCCAGCACCGACCGCAGGCTCACTTTCATCTGACTTATCTGTTAGGAAGATGGGACACAAAATGTGTAAGTGCATTAAAGCACAATTAAGGCAACAACCATGAAGGTAAAAAAAAATTCAGGAGGCTCACCATGTGGTCCAAATGAGCCCAGGACTGGTTCAGTCCTTTGAGGGTCTCCTTGACAACAGAGCAAGCCACTCCTTTCTTATCCTGGATGAGAGCATTTCCACGTTCCTCTGCCTTCTCTAGTTCCTTCTCTTTTTCCTTCACTAATTCCTCCAACTCCTGCAACAATAACAACAAACATTATTTAATCATCAAAAAACTCAAACTGTGTGTGGCCTTCAGAGCAGTGCTGAATGTGTACCTGACAGTCTTTAAGTGCATTCTGCACCGACGCTACATCCTCTATCCTGTGTATCTTCTTCAGTTTCTCCTCCTGAAGTGTGAGCCAGGTTTTCAAGGCCTGGACTCCATTTTCATGCTCCAACCAACCTTCCAAAAGTCCTTCCAATAGCTGAATCTAAAATGAAAACACAACGCAGAACAGCTTAAGAAATAGCAAACTAAAAAATATAACATTTCAGAAAACATTTCAGGTCTACTTCTTGAATACACTGTGACTGAAACATTACCTTTTCACCAATGAGTCCCTGCAGTATCTGCCATCGTCTGTTCATAGCCCCCAGCTTCTCAGCAAAGTCTGTTTTGTCACTGCGCTTTCCTTCAACATCCTGACTGCTGATCTGCAGCACTGACTGGTTTACAAAGTCTACAGTCAACTGCTTACAGGTCAGATCTATGTTGAAACCCTGTGAAATACAAATGAGACACGATGAGAGTGATTCTTTTGCAGTTTGACCAGACTGATACAAATAATCAACTCTTTCCCTGATAACAGAAAAATTTGTACCTTATACTTCTGTAAGAAGTTCTGGACCACCTCTGAGCCTACAGCTGCCATGATTTTGTCCTGGTCTTCCTCTATGATGTTTTCCATGAGAGAAATCCAGCTCATCAGCTCTGTGATAGCGTGCCGTGATGCCAGCTTCTCCATTTGCAACTAAGGGATGGGAACAAAGTACAAAATACAGTATACAGTAAGCCACATTAGAAATTACTTAAAACATTCTAACTAAACTGAGTGACAATTGATGAGCATTAAAGTGTGACAGCTGCTTCTCAGACCTGGTGTAGCTTCTCTTGTACTACAGGAATACGAGTCAACAGCTCGGCCCACTGAGTGTCGATCTGGCCCAGCGCTGTCCTGAGTCCAGCTGTGTCCACTCTTTTCAGTCGCAGAAGCTGGTTCCCTGTGCTCAGCACAGATGAACGCAAAGACGACTTAGCATCCACCTCTTTGGAAAACTCCTGCCAGAAACAAAAATGACCATTGAGAAGTTATAATATAATAATACAGATGTTATTATTAGCTTTGTGGCAAATGTTTTGCTGTTCATGTGATGACCAGTAACTAACCAGAAAGGCATAGAGGTGGTCTCTCACAGTCTCCAGCTCCTGAGGTACTGTCACTGACTGGGTTGTCCAGAACTCTAGTCGGTCCAGAGCCGACTGCAACCAGTGACTCAACTCTGCTGACTCACTCTGGTACCTGAGATTTAAACACAGGACAACGTGACATATTTTAATTTAGTTTTGTCATTTTCACTGTATTCATCCTCCAGGTATGGAGTACATATCCACATAGCTGATTTGAGGATGAGAAATAAGTTTGGGATTCTTCTCATTCACTCTCAGCACACTCAGACTATTGTCTATTGTGCCCTGACCTGCTCCAGTGTTTTAGCGTTGAATCGAGGCGGTGCAGCTCCTTGTTGACCTTGGTGGTGGAAGAGAGCCAGTGTTCTCCCAGCTGGGTCAGCTGGTTCTCCAAGTCTGAACAGCCAACAGAGAGAAGAAGCCTCTTGCCCTCCTCCAGGACCTGGTACAGCTGGGGCTGATGCTCCGTCAGGCTGGCCTTCAGGCGCTAGAGGACAGAGGAGAGCACAGATGGATAATTGATTAATTAAAATTCAATATACTAACCAGCATGCTTGACTACAGCTTTCATGGTAAGTCAGATGACATGTTGATACTGCATTCATTTGTGCATCTGTGTACATCCAAGCAGCGCCCCTTGCCTGGTAGAGACTGATCCTTTCGACGAGTCTTTCCTCTGTCTCCTCGACCAGCCCCACAGTGGGGATGCTACACTCCACAGCCTCCAGCTGTCTACACAGGGCCTGGTAGTCTTCCACAAGTCTGCTCCATGACTGTCAGAGAGAGGACAAAGAAGGCAGTGACTAAGTTATTGTATTCTACATGCTGTTTCCTTCAATTGAACTGTACAGTTCATATCTACTATCACTCTATGAATCACTCATGCTCACCTCCAGTATGCCCTCCAGCTCCACCCCTCTCCTGTGGGCCTGTTTAAGCACACTGTGGGCTAAGCCCATTGTCTCCTCCAGGGTCTGGCTTTCCCTCTGTGCCACCAGCCCAGACACTTTACTGTAGAATGTCTGGGTGAGGATCATGTGGCATTCCAGACCCTGGAAAAACTCCTGTATTAACATAAGAAATGGTTGTTAGAGAAGAAACAATTGGTCTCTTAAATGCATTATGCTCCGACATTTTACAAACGCTCCTTACTTTGTGTTTGTCCAGTAACATCTGGACCTCTATGACAGACGCCACGGTCATCTTCTGATCGGCAGCCATCTTGTCCTGAGCGGTGTCCACCAGGTCTGTGAGGTCATGAAGTGCAGCTTCATACTGAGCCTTGAGAGACAGGCCGTGGTTCAGGCTGCTACGTCTGGAACCTACCATCAGCACCAGTTCCTCATACGCATCCTACACAAAACATGTCAGGCATGTCAGAGCATTATGGCACTGGAGGTTATGATGTTTGAGGATAAAGTAATGAGCTCCACAGGGGATTACCTGTAGTTTGAGAAGTTCCTGGTTGGGGATTTGATGTGACTGGAGTCCCTCTGCTCTGTTCTTCAGCTCAGTCACTCTCTGCTCAAACTCTCTCAGACTCTCCTCCACCTCTGATAGTGTCTATAAAAGATGCAACATATTTAAAAATGCCTTCCCAGAAACTACTGCCAATTCACTGCATCTGTGAGATATTTTTTCTATCATACCTCGATTTGTTTGGATGCAGGTCTGTCCACAATTCCAGCCATCTTTTGCAGCAACTGGTGTTTACTTTCACTCAAAGCTGTGAACAGCATCCTCAGTTCATTCTGGCAAGGACAACAGAAACACTGAGTAAGGCAAAGTTTTCTTTTACCCGTAACATGACTGATGGTTTGACAGTCTTGTCATTGTACCTGGAAGGTTGAATGCTCCTGCAGCCTGTCCCTCATGCCATCACAGTGCTGTTCCAGGGTGGAGTCCAGTAGCCCCATCCTGTCCTGCAGGCCCTCCAGTGTTTCCTCCATCAGGCCTTGTTCCTCTCCTCCACACAGCCGACCTGCTCCTCCACCCAGAAGGTCTCTGCACAGGTTTACCTCCCCAGTCATCCCCTTCAGCTGTTTATTCAGACCCTGAACAGAAGAGATGAGGTCAGTAACATCGCTCATATATTCCATCCAGTAGATTTGTTATTATGTTTGTTTATTTTAACTGTTTATGGTTAGCAGCATCTTTAGTACCTCTAGATTTGTAAGTTGTGTCTCAGTATCCTCAGACAGCAGCACAGGGCCAGAGAGCAACTGATTCTCAGCAGCATCCAACCAGGAGGAGGCTGCTGAAACTGCAGCATACAGGTCCTGCTGGACTGTTGTTCCTCCTAAAGACCCCACCAGTTTACTGTCACCACTCGCAGCCTGTGAGGAAGGACAAAGAATATTTATTATCTTTAAGGATTTTCTTTGACACCGAACACCAAACACCTTGTGAATGCAGTAGTAACGAGAGATTATAATAAGGTAGAAAACTGTGGTGCACCTCTTGGGCGATTCTTTCCAATGTCTGGCTGCAGGCCTCAAACAAAACTCTGGGAGAGCAGGAGTCCTGGCTGACAGGCTCACCTCTGAACACCATGCTGGGACTGGACAGACGGGATCGGTGGAGGACCTGCACACAAGAGTGAAAAATGAGATGCATGAACAGATAAATGCAAACAAAAGTACCAACAGAATGCACATCAGCCCTAAGCACAATATGTATTTAAACAAAAAAAAGTGTACCGGGCTAAGTTGGTCCTGGTCCAGGGTGTTGAGGGAGAGCTTCAGCTTTGTGCTCTGATCCTTATTCAGGTTCTCCCAGCGCTGTCTCAGCTGGTCCATTGGAGACATGCTGTCAGGCTCCAGCAACACTCCTCCTGGGATGGACACCTCGCTGTGAGAGGGAGAGGAGTGTGTGTCATCATGAGAGATAATATCTGGTAATTCCAATGTGATCGAATGTTTATGTAACTTTTTCAAATAAACATAGTCTCATTAAAAAAAATCAGACTAAAACTAAAATAACAGAAGCTCCTCAGCACAGAATTAATAAATGTTTGTTCATTCCTTTGAAGGGATAACAAAGTAAGTACCTGTCCCCGTTAGGTGTGGTCTGTTGGCTGAGTAACTCTTCTCCAACATTGGCTACAGACTGGAGCAGCCTCCTCTGTTCAGCTACTTGTTCCTGCAGCTCCTAGGAAGTCAACAAACAGTAATTAGGTCATATAATGTGGGAGTTATATTTGATTTATTAAGTATCTACACCCTATCTGAAATGGATTCATTGAGTCATTTGGCACTTGAGTTGTTAAAACAGGCTCAGCACAGTGAGGCTGTTACAGTAAAAACTATGTAAAATGTTCAGCTTCTTCTTACTCTCTGTCGAAGAAGGTTGTCGTGGTGCTGCTGTGTGCGTGTGGATCTGGCCTGGGAAAGCCAATCCTGGACATTAGGACTCTGGGACAGAGATGAGTCTGGTTCACTGTCCTCCAGTTCCTGCAATGAACCCTGGGAGAAAGACAGAGGCAGAGACTTCAACACTTAATTAAATGTTCCAAAAATGTAAAAAAAAAAAAAAAAAAAAGGACAGGAAACTGTGTTTTCTTTCTGTTTGCGACTTTTTAAGGAACAGAAAAGAAAATGCAGAATCTACAGTACATAAAGTAAAAACAAAAAAACAGTTAAAGTCCTGGAAAGATTTTAATTCAGCTAGAATAAATCTGTGTTTTAAGATATTAAAATATGTGTTATATACTGTATACATCAAACTAAGATTGTTGCCAGCATTTTAAGTAGACTCTAACAAATACACTGTTGTTGTAGCTGCTGCGTTGTACAGTGATTTTGTGAATGAATGAGTCGTTATTTACTACAAGAGCACACTGAGGGAGGTCAGCAACACAGGGACATCCTTTCATTTTCAGTGCAAATCAAGAGATTTAAGAAGAAAATTGAGTTGATATTCCCAAATGGGACAAAACCACAAAGCAAAAAGGCCAAAGTGCTGTGTCATCAGAAACACACCTGATGCAGTACATTTAGTGTTAGCACGTGATGAGGTAGCATCCTTTTGTCTGTTGTTTGAGGCCCATTGTGATACACACAGGCTCTTGTTGTTCCATTGTGGAAAACAGTAGACTTTTATGATAGAGCATGACACGACCTTTAGTAACGGCACAATACTACCATTGATGCGGTTACACACTGTCACATAATGCAGCACAGCACAACAAAAAATGACACCGAGGCAGGGAGGAAGGAAAAGCTGGGAAATGAATGTGGAATGTGGATGGGACGTGACCTGAAGGCATGGAACAGGAGAGGACATGAACACAGTGAGTGGGAAAACGAAACACAGAGCATGACCTCTGATCTCACCTGTATGTCAATCTGTTTGTCCTGCAGCATCTGCTGCAGCTCCATCAGGCTGTCTTTGAGGGAGCGCAGTTTAAAGGTGAGTTGTTCCGCCTCTCCCTTCGTCTCGGCCCGACCCTCCAACAGCAAGCTCTCGCTGTGGACGGACAGCTCTGACAGATACGACACCTTCTGCTCGATCTCAAACAGCATGTTCTGGAGAGGGAAGAGTTGCAGCAAACGTGTCATTATCTGGACTGTTACTGTAATAATCTGACTAAAGAGCCACTCCCGTTAAAATAAATACATTTCAGAGAGTCTAACAAAATAAACGCACCATGTACGGTGCAAACAAATCCGTGTTGTTTAACATTTCAGAGCTTTTTATTGGTTTAAATCAGTGGTTCCCAAACTTTCTGGCTTATGAGCTGTTATTATAACCCATTATACAGTAAATTACCAGAAACCCAACAAAGATTAGAGGAAATAAGGGAGAATTAGAGGCAATAAACATAACTTTGTGTGGTAGAAACATGTTTTTTTCATCATTTTAATCATCTCACTACCTTGAAGATTTATCCTGCAAACCCTTGTGGTGGCCCCGAGCCGTTGGTTGAACCAGTGGTTTAAGTGACTGACAGACAGAGCTCCACTAAACAAAATGAATGGAACTTTTAGTTCTTTGTAACATGCCACGCATACATGCAGCATCCTTCAGCTGCACGCGTATTAATCTGCTCCTCCTTGTGTCACTATTCTTAAGATCTCTTTACTAATTCACCAGTTCCCTTTGAATCCTTTTCAACATATGCCACTCACTCTTCTGTTACATTTCTTATCAACAGAAACACCAGAAACAAGAGACCCTCCCTTTCCGTGTCCGCACTGTGTGTGATACAGTTGTATTGAGGTGGAGAAGAGGGGGATTAAGGACGTATCGCCTTCATTCACATGAGGATACAAGGGCTCTTGGCAGAGATGGGGAGGTAATTCCCACAGAGAGTTTTTCCTGACAATAGAGAGCGCCGCTATATAGCTCTTTTCCTTCAATTCAATTCATGACTGTGTAATTTACTGAGAAGATAGAGAACCTCTGTTTACACCGCTTACAGTGTGTTGATTTTCTTTTAGTGTGTAAGTGTTTAAATAAACAGACTGTGTTTGTCCAGTAAATAGTTCACAGCCCACAAAGTTAACAGCAAAACTGAGAAGCAGAAACCCAATTCATATGATACAACAGATGCTTTATTTGTAACATTATCTGACCGAAGCCTTTCATATTTCATACTCCACTCAAATCCCTTGATCTTTTCTGCTCCGTCTCTGCCTGAGTTGCTCCACTTCTACCCCATTTCACCACTATTCCTCACTTTATCCCTCTAACCTCATGTCCCTTCCCACGTCCCTCTCAAACCATCGGATCTATACAGTTATAATCTATGATGCAGACAGTCTTTACCCTGTGGAGATGGGGATCCGAGTGGGCCAGACCTTTAGATCTGAGCTCCACAGGAGCCATATGTGAGCTGTAATCAGCTTACTGTCCCTCAGCTGCTACAAACACACACACTTTATTTCCTTTGCCTGAACCACAGAACCAATATTATTACTGCTGAGAAACCAATTATGTTGCATCACAGGATGATTTTTAAACATGTATTTACATCAGTCGTGGTACTGAGGTCAAGTTAAATCTTTCCACAAAAAGCTGCCAAAACACCTCTTATAAGACCATAACTGACTCATTTAAAGTTCAATCTTCAAGCACACACATACTGTAAAAGCCTTTGTCAATAAGTTAAAAGCACTGGATTTAGAAAGGTTTAGAAAGCCGTGAACCGATTCACCGATTAGTCAGAAAAATGTAAACAAACTTTTTTTTAATCTCTTTTCACAGATGCTGAGTTGTGGTTCATTTATTTCCTACTTTGACCTGAGTACTAAGACCTGAATAAGTCGTGTGTTCTTCACAAAGCCACATGACTGTGCATCACTAACCACTGCTACCATTTAGCCAGGGGTGCTAATTACCCCAGATAATGAAATGTTACCATAGAAACGGGCTGGTGGGAGAATGTTTGAGGACTAGCGAGGAGGTTAATAAGAGAGAGATACAAGGTCTGACCCTGATCCTAATCCAAAAGTCCTTCAACCTAAAAAAGTGTGAATTTATTGGACAATAGAGGCGTCCTGTTCTGCTCCATATCCAGTTTGTTGAGGATGAACAGTTTATTCATAGCTAAAATAGTCACAGTAATACAATACCAAAGGAAAGAATCCAATGATAGGCACTATTTATGGAAACAGTGAAGCAGCCAGATACTTGCATAGCATACAGACTTTCATACAGCGCTAAGGGCAGAGGAAAGAATTCAAAACTTTTCCTTGACTTTGTCAGTCACGGAAAACTTTAAAAATCTGCACCTATCAGGAGAGAATCAAGATAAAGCGCCGTGGGCAAAACTGTCACACTTGGGAATCTTAATAAACCAAACCAGCCTTTGATGATAGCAGAAATGTAAATCTCACCTGACAGTCGATGAGCTGCTCCTCCATGTCCAGGTCTTCGTTTAGAGGCTGAAGGGCAGAGCTCAGAGTCGCACGGGTGCTGAGCAACCAGTGGTCGAGCTCCTCCGCCTCGCTGTGGTACCGCTGCAGCGCCTGTTCTTGTCGCTGCTCTTCTAGCTGTTCACTCAGTCTCTCCTGCAGTGGTGACAGGCATGTTAGATTTAGCGTGTGAAGCTCGGTGTAAATACAAATGAGAGTAGGCAAATTTCTAGGGATGTAAATGAATATCATTTTTGAGTGCCAACCTCCAGCAGCTGCCGTTTCCCAGAAGCCTTCATTCGAATGGTCGCCATCCTCTCTCCCAGCACAGTGAGCGTAGACTGGAGAGCCAGTTGGTCCCCAGCCTCTCCATCGCTGTCGCTGTCTGCCAGCTCCTCAGAGAAACATGTCTGTAACTCACCAATCTCATCCTGCAGCATCAGGATCTCATCCATCAGAGCCTGGACAGACAGAGATCAGAAAAGTGTGAGAGGTGACATAAAGAAAAAGAGAGAGAAGAAGAAGAGAAAGGCATTGACAAGAAGATGGTGAGAGACGACAGTAAAAGTCGGTTTGTCCAAAATTGCCTTGACAGTAGCGTTACAAAAAGGAAAAGGGACTGTATCGGCTGTCGCTGTGAAGTTGGCATAGCAACGGCGAGCAGTGCCATGCAGTCTGTGCAACCATTGCACGGGCTAGTGTAATTTTAAACCCCTTAATCATTCTCTGTTTTCTTAGAGCAGAATTGTCTTTGTCAGCCTTGCCCACTTTCCCCAAGAGATGTCTTCTGCCTGCCTTTTAAGTTACACTTAACATGCACAGCTACTTTCAGTGTTATTATCTGTACTGCACGCCACTCCTCCTCCATCTTTCTCAACTACCCCAATATCTCCAGACCTCTCTGTCCCCCCTTTCTCTCACCTGGTGTGCAGCCATCTGGCTCTCTGGGCTCTTGCTGGGCTCCAGGCCCTCATTGAGCGCTCCCTCGATGGATTCCATCTTAGTAGAAATGGACTGAAGGGACTCCTGATAATGCTGCTGCCGCTCCAGAGCCTCATATAAACTCTTCTGCTTCTCGCTGATCTGTGGTAGGAGAGAAGGGTTGGAAAGAAAAAGAAATAAGTGAATGATGGCAGCTGGAGAGGAAGAGTTGGGGAAAATGTCCACTTTGTCATTTGTCTTATGATTTGCGGTAGCAGAGGTGGTTGGAGGTATACTTTGTTTCCAACATCAGTTCAAGTTTGAGACACAATTTTGGCCTTAATGTAGTATAATGTAGCTTTTGTCATAACTGTCCAATAGTGGCCTAAATCCTAAATGCAGCTGATGATGTGACATACCACATTTTTGAGTGTTTCCCACGATCTCTGCAGGTCATCCAGGTTAGCAGCACTAGTCTCCATAGATGGGTCGTACAGCTCTTGGAGAGGTGCTCGGCTTAGCGCACCTCGACCCTGTACAGTAGCACAACAACACAGTGAGTGGAGGTCTTGACTGTGTGCGAGAGCGATGAAGAGAATATGCCTGCTGCAGTGTTTCTGACGCTCACTGGAGCTGCTGTACTGGTTCTGATTTATCCTTTTGTCCCCAAACATACTGTCAGCAATGAATATGCTACATTTGGACCACATGTTTGCATGACGTATCACTAAGTTGTACATATTTTCACACATTTCTCTTAAACTGAAATGGCAATGGGTTAATGATTATGGTAGTTCTTGGTTATGGTTAATCAGGCCACCCAAAAGCTCACATTCTTCCACAGAACTAAAAATAGTAAGCATTCCCTATGACCTGAGTTACCTCTGTTTGTTTTCACTTCAGCAGCGTCTAACTCATTTCCCATGAGATTAGTTTAAACTCTCTCCCATGACACTTTCCTTCCATCACTTTCCAGCTGCTCTTGGCTTTATTGATTTTACTCAGTGACACATCACGAGACAGAACGATTGCATCAACCTTTCACAATAATAACTTAAAAAAAACAACTATGACCTTTGCTGTTACTCCCAGAACAGCAGAGCGCTGCTGAGACTGACTTAGAATGATGCTACTTTATGCTAACTTAGCTATCTTCAGAAAACGACACCTCCTCATTCTTTTCTCAGCAAAAACAAAAAAAAGGGTCAAAAAAAATCTGCAAACATAATGCTAATAAACAAGGAAAGCAGGGGCAGCACAGCGACTCTCCAGCTGTTTCAAACATTCATCGTTTTGATAGTGGTTTGGTGGTGGGGATGGGATGGGACGGGGTGCAGAGCTAGCATGTCTATCTTAAGTTATTTAGTCACATATTCAATATTCAGTCTTAAAACCTTATAGCAAGTTAGACAAACAAAAAGCAACAATGCTTTCAATGCAAGCTCACTCGCTGCCATAATCTTTAATATCTTGACAGAAGACTAAATATTGATTTGGTGACTCATTAAGATAGACATTTTTTTGCTGCACAGGTTAAGGTGGTGGCTCCTTATGATGTTAAAGTGAGAATTTCAGGTGTAAAATGTGAAAGGGATGATGGTAGTATGGAAGCTGGGCAGATCGGGTAATGCTGGAGGGCTCTGGAGGTAACCAGGATGGGGTTTGCAGTACCTGGTTAAGAGGAGCGTCAGCGTTAGCCCCTGGGGAGGGGGAGCGGCAGGCAGGGGGAGAGGAAACCTCGCTGTTGGTGCCCTCCTCCCCTGACTCCTCCGTCACAGGGGAGAGGAGTGTGTGGCAGCGGCCGGCTGTCATCTGACCACGCGCGCGCACACACGCCGCACATCAAACGCACACATCAAAAGAAGCAGTAGGAGGAGAAGGGAGGAGGACCAAACAGAAAACGCCCAGATCAAAGGAGTAAGGGGAGAAAAATGAAGAGAGAGGAGAAGAGAGAGCATAAAAATTAATGGGGGAGTGCAGGTTAGGCAGAATGCAGTTAGCACTTTGCTGATTAATTAGACGGCGAGTAATCAGATAACACTCAGAGGACACCAGGTAGATCACATTGCTGCTATTGACATAAAACACAGCAACGTGTTCGCCATAGCACAGGATTAAAGAGACATAATTTACTGTAGCGCTGCTCTGTGCTAGCTAATGGACAAACACTGAATGAGTCAGTAGGATTTTTACAGGATAAATCAGGGGAAAGGAACGACCAGTACTGGGAAGCTGAAAATCACACACACAGTAGGTACACACATAAACACACACTGACACTGCTAACACCACACAGACTCATACTCATACTGTAGAGTTGCAGTTTCAGAACCACAGTCATTTCCTTTCCATCACTGGCACGCTTCCCTTGTAAGTGGCATCCAGACGTAATCCAGATCACAGACAAGTTTTAATGTTTTTTAGATATTAAAACTACATTTTACAGGGAATATTTCTCTTTGCGAACTAGGAAATAACCGCTCATACAAGCTGATACATAAACACAATTTTAAAAAAGGGCTTTAAAGGTATGTGAAACGTGAACAGTAAGAAGAAGAAGTCTGGGGAAATCCACAGGAAGACCGAGGCCCAAACTTAAACAAAGAATAGCCAACATAGCTAACATACACTGTAGGAGTTAATACAGTAGTAGCAGCGGTGGTGGCAGCAGCTGTCCTAGAAGTAGACACAGTTGTCTGTGTGCTTGCATGCTTCAGCAGAGAGGCAGAGCTGAAATGTGAGCCAAGCCCTCACTGGGCTGCTTTTTGGCAGTTAATGCAGAACTTGGCTGACTGGCTCTTGTTATATTCGCAGGACTTTTTTCCCGGGCTTTATGATGCAATGCAACGCAATGAAGATCTACAGCATGTGAGGGGAACTCAGTGGTTTTATATAGTGAGATAAGTTGAACCTGGATAGTGTCACACTGTGGTAGCAACGACACAATACTAAATAACAAATCCAGGATATCAACAGTCCTGCCATACACACAGATGCAAACACACACTCATGCAGTAATATCCTGTTTCCTGGCCCGCTGAGACCTAACACACCACAAACAGTAGTGACAGAGCAAAGGAAGCAAAGAAATCTTAATCAGAAAGACAGACGCAGAGGAACTGAAAGTAGTCAGGTGTTTTTTTTATGTGAGAACATGTAAGACAAATGAATGATTAAGCCGAGGATGAAATACTGCACTGGCAGGCAGACAGATTCAGGCAAATATGAAGCAAAGAGAAGTGACACAGCACAGAATGAGTGCCAGAAAAGTAACACTTGTGGTGGATGAAGATAAGAAGGGTGGGTTATTTCTGTGCAATACAAGAATTAAGACACAGAAAGAAATGGAAGCAGAGGAAGAGGATAATAATAGAGAAGTTTATTCTGAACCGGGAGTCCTTACGTTTACCTGTCATTGACCTCTGAACAGATGAAGTCCTGCAGCCCATTTTAAGATTAAATGCCATCCCACATTTCAGAGAGACGATCTCCGTTAACTTGCAACTGAATTGCACAGATGTAACTTTGTAAACGGTGGAAATAATAGTGCTTATGTGTTAATCCTGTAATCATGACTGTCGTTCTCAGGCATCCTCTAATTTAGGATAACTTTAGGTTGTAATTGATGAACTGTAAACACCCTCTAGAAATCCTAAAAGGATCCCTGGGGCTACTTAAATTCAACTTTTAGAGCCAGTGCTCTGGACAGAAACGGGTACACATGTAAACACACACACACACACACACACACACACACACACACTTACAAACGTGGGCCAGACAGGCACTCAGCCATGCAGTATGTAAATGTGTGAGTTTGCTGCTGAAATGTGTCCAAAAGAGGCTTTGCCACTCACCATGACGACAGAGGGGTGTGCTGGAAGCTGCTTGGCGGCAGCGGCCGTGGCGGTTGCCACAGCGCTGGGCAGCTCCTCATCACTGAGTTCATCCATGCCGTCCGAAAGGCCGTCAACCTCGCTGACAGTCAGCAGCATAGTGGCGTGTTTGGCCTTCACTGTCAGCATCTTGCACTTGGAGTGGAGCGAGGCTATCTGCTCCTGGTAGCCACGGATCTTCTGGGCTAGCTCCTGTCAAAACATACCCCCCAAAAACAGAAAACACCACCACCCCCAGGGTCAGGAGAGTGTGGTTCAGTCCACAATGGAAGATCAATAGTTCCTAGTTAGGGGTGGTTCAGCTGTTTCAGCGTTGAATGTGGTGCCGGTGTGAGAGGAGTAAGTGGAGTGGAAGCATTCTCTTTTCTCCCCGGTCTCTCGCTTTTGGCTTCACTGTGTGTAAGCGTAGAAAGAGAATAGGGCTGCCTCACTCGCTCTCTCTTTTTTTCTCTGACTCTCTCGCTCTCTTCTGTATCTCTGAACCAATCAGAGCAGCACAGAGGCGGGTGACTCAAAGCAGCGGTGAAGCCAACCGACAGGATGTTTGGTTCAGAGCGAGAGAGAGAGACCCTCGCAGAAATAGTTCAAAATCCCTCAGACACTCCTTCTCGCACACATACACAAATGGCAAGGAAAAACAGGAAGTGATCTCACTGCGTGAACTCCTGCCCTCCTCTGCCTGCCGCTTCCCTCCTCCACCAATCCCCGAGGCGGATTCCTCTCAACAATAGAGAGCCGTAAGGAGAGAGGGAGTGTTTAGGGAGGAAGAATGACATAGATGGTGTCAAATTACTGCTATGAGCCGGCAGGGCTGGATCCAGCTCCTCCTTCTTTCCTCCTCCGCCTCCTCCTCTTTCTACTCCCTCTGTCCCACAGATGGTCAATGCACTGATAATCAGGTCATGTGACTAACTGGGCCAGTGGAGTTGCAGCTATGTGCTCAGCTTCGAGATCAAACTCAGGCACAACGCACTGACGTGCAAAGTCACTCTGCAGCACTGGAGAGATTATACAAACACCTGGGTTCATATATTCACTGTCAAATATTTAAAGAGATATATATCAAATATTTAAAGGAGATAAAACCTGCTTGAACCACGCAAGAAAAGTTAAAACGTAATAAAAAATCTGTTGCCTCTGGGGGAGATTTGATCTGCTTCTCTGCGGGCCTGCGCCTCCCTCAGTCTGCCAGCCCCCCCTCCTTCTTGATCTCACTCTCCGCATGGGAGATCAAACACACTTACTCAGCACAAGTACGACTGCAACTGAAAGCACAGAGCTTCAATAACGCAGGTTGAAAAAAAAAACATACACCTACCTATCTGCACTGCATTGAACAGTATATTTACATGTACTATCAGATAACAGAGGAATGAGTTGGGCTTGTAGAGGCACAACATTCTCCCAGAGATTGCTGCTCTGATGACGCAATGTTAAACTTATTCTTAGCTTACAGAAACATCAATTAACCGCCTGTTATTTGCATTTTGAGTCAAGATATTTAAATCACATTGAGCAAGCTCAAAAAACTGCAGAAATGTGATGTTGGGCTGATTTTAACACCTTCAGTTACAAAAATGTCTCAATAACTACATTACTAACACACAGTTCAATTCAGTCTAAATGGTTCCCCACAACAACCTCAAGAAATACAGTATATTTCCTGCTGAATCAACTTCTCTTTTTATGCTGTTTTACAGTGTTACAAAGTACAGGAACTATATAATGACTCAAACTACCCTTGTCACTCTTGGCTCTTTGATGTTGAAGAAGTTGGCCTCCATTTTTAGACGTCAGCGTCTTTCTTTAAATGTCAAATGAGGTGCCCTTTGGGGCGAGTGTTATCCTGGTTTTCGATGCATTTTCATCTACAGCGAATCTTGCAACGCTCTATAATCTGTTCAGTGAATTCAAACTATATTATATTGTGTATAGTGCACTATATGGTCAAAAGTGCACTTTTAGTGTGGCTCACCTAAAATACAGAAATATTCATGCTACAGCGTACAATGGTATTTTAGATAACAGTAACCAGTAACTTTGTGGCAATGGTTTAACAAGGCCCTTTCCTGTTTCAACATGACGAGTATAAAGCTACGCTCAGTAAAGAAGTGGTTTTCTGAGTTTGATGTGGAGGAACTGGCCTGGCCTGCACAAAGACCTCAAACCCATCCAACACCTTTGGGATGAACTATAGCGCATACTGCGAGCCAGGAGTTATTGCCCAACACCAGTTCAAGAATTCACTAATACTATTCATCAGAGAAAATCCATCCAAGGTCCAAAACCTTACTGAAAAGCCTTCTCAGAAGAGTGAAGGTTGGTCTAGCTGTAGATATATTCTCATAGGTTTGGAATGGTGTTTCCAAAAATCCCAGTGACGTGTGTGTCTTTTCTCACCTCGTGGTGGTGTATTTGAGCTTGAAGTTCCTGTATGTTATTGGTGGAGACGGGCCGGTCTTGAATGATGCGGTGAGCCTCTTCTATTAACCTCTGGAGGTTCTTTACTTCCTGTTCATACTGCTCATACTGCACCACGGCCTCCTGGGAAAGAGGAAACAAAGCAAGGTAAAACTAAAGCTCTTTCATAAAACAATCATAAAATGTGATATATTTCAAATATATCCCTGAGCCAGATCAGACAGACAGATTTGCTTCCTTGCTTTGTGTGTTAAAATGGCAATGCTTTATGTGTTTGTCCTCCAGACTCTGGAGGGTCTTCAGTCTCTTGCTTTTTCCTCTAAAGGCTAATCTTCACCACAATGAGCTTAAAAGCAAAATCAGCCCAGAAAGGATTGGAGGATAACACTGGTCCGATGGGGGCTTAAACAAAAACAGACATTCCTGAGAAGGCCTGTCAGGACACTGCAGCAGAGTTAGAACAATACCATGAAGGGATAAGTCACGGTAGAGCTATATAACTCTTATCACGTTGATTTGTAGTGTAATATATTAACAGGATAATGTCTAAATTATCTGTTATCAGATTTGACCTAATATGTCACAGTTGATCAACAACATTTATAATATGAAGACTGCCCTCTACCTGTAGGATGTTGCACTGCTGGATGGTGGTGTGCTGCAGTTGGCTGGCTTCTTGCTGCAGAGACTGAGCTGTGCGGCAAATAGGCAGGCTGGCCACTACCTCCTCTGGTAGCCGGAGGGCGCTCTGACACTGCTGTACCGCCGCCACCTGCTGCTTGAAGCCCTCCATTTCCACCAACAGACGCTTGTGAAGGAATGAAGAGGGGGGGTGTTAGAGAGTGAGGAGGATAAAGCAGTCTGCATGCAGACAGATGAAGATTGTTTGTGGATGTCACATCGGAGCTGTAGACACACAAACGCATGTGTGCATGTGCGGCATTGAATCATGTTTAAATGCTGGATTATGAAGCAATTATGTGTGTGTTTACCTGTCTCTGTGTGAGCTGCTCTCTGAGGCTGAGCCTGTTGAGGTCTGGGGAAGCAAGTGTGACCTGGATCTGGTCTACAGCAGCATGGAGGTTCTTCACCTCTGCCTCCAAGCGCGACACGTCCTGAGAAGGGGCAGTGACATATCAGTCTCTAGTGGGAGAAGCTAACAGTGTATGTATCAAAAACACACTGTGAGTGATATGCTTGAAGAAATAAATATTTCAGTCACACCACCCATAAAACGTGTGTAGTGTGTAAAGTTAGGCCTAAACGAAGGCATGTATCTCTTTTAAACAAAACTCTTCATTTGCAATTTCCAATTGACCGAGATATATTTCACGTGAAAGGAAATTAAATCACAGTCACAACAGATACAGGTTGTGCTGTGTCTACACTCCAGAGCCAGAGAAAATCAAGACTCACAGGAGGAATTGTAAACACATTTCCAAACGCACAATGTTATTAGCAACAATCAGCAGCAGCCATCATCTGCGTACCAGCTGTATGGCAATCAGATTAGCGTAACAGATTACTGCTGCACAAGCTAAAATCATTGCAATCCATTATGATGGTGTAATACTCAGTGAATGACCATAAGGGGGCACTCTTGAGTTGTAGCTCTGGTGTATTTGACATCTCTTGTTGCACACCAATGTTTGGATTACTGAAATGAACATTTGCTCTTTCATTATTTCATCTGAAGATAATTTCATCAGAGTGCCCTAAAACGATTTAGAGGTTAACTATTATTGATGCCTGATACCCGTAAAGTGAATGTGATTTACCTTTGCTGCATCCTGCAGACTCTGGAGGCGAGTCTTGGCAGTTTGCTGCAGCTCCTCCGTGCATCTGCTGAGGTGTTTCACCTGCTGGATCCACCCCGCCGTCTGCAACACCTCCCCCAGCTGCCCCTCCCTCTCCCCCATGGCCTCCAAGTCACCATGGAGACCCCGACACTCTCTCAGCAATGCCTGTCACCATAGGAACATAAATTAAGTCAAAGAGAGAGGAGCCTTTTATGTTTTACAATTATACTAATTAAGGCCGGCCAACACACTGTGCAGTTTGTGACATTTCAGTGAGAACTCAAACAAGTGTGTGAATCTAATTAGCTGTAAATGTGTGAGGTGTCTTCAGATTCGGGAGGTTAATTTATTTTTGTGGAAAAGTAAATAAAAAATATATCAGAACCCAGTTTTTTTTCCCAGCAATTTTCAGACATCTTCAAGCTCACTCCCTGCTGTGAGACTCATTAAGACTCACCTGGTGTGCTCGAATTTGCTCCTGCAGCTGGGACGCAGAGCTCCAGATGATACTGCCGGTGACAAGAGCCTCTGCTTTTTCTGTCCACCCCAAAATGAATGCCCTCATACCCTGATATTCCTCAACCTGTCTCTCTGCCTGCTCACAAGAGAAAGACCAAGACCATAAAAGATCATTCACACAGATTATAACGACTGAAAAAGAATCACCTGATATTGGCCACAAAATTATATAAAAGGATACATATATATGTTCAGGGGTCAACGTGACATGTTAAACTGAATTTACATCTCACCTTCTTCAGTCTGTTGGCTCTGTCCTGGACCTGCTGTGTGGTGTGGCGCTGCACCTCTGTCAGTTTGGCCACAGCATCGCCCAGCTGCTTACACAATAAAGGGTTCTGCTCCCCAAACTCCTGAACCGCCACCCCTAACTCTGCCAGAGAGCGACCACAACATTCACACTCTTCACAAAGAGCCTGTAAGAGAGGATGGGCAAAAAACAGAGAAGTGGTGCGATAAAGAAATTGTTTGACATTTGGGTGTAATGCTTATTCGCTTTCTTGCCAAGGATTCCATAAAAACATTAATACCGCTCTCATGTTTGTACGATGAATGTGAAGTTAAAGGCAGCAGCAGGTCAGCTTAGCATAAAGCATGGAAATAACCAGCCTACCTCAGTACAAAGGTGTCCCATTTGTTTAATTGGTATAAAGATGTGTAATGACACGCCACAGTGATTAATTAGCTTTACAGGTGGTGGTAGTCAGACTAGTTTGAAAAAAAGGGCAAACCATTCCTTTAACTACACACACTCTCAGCGTTGTGGGTCTGCAGATGGTCAGAAGAGTGAGAGAAGAAAAAAGTTGGGGCAACAAGGAGGAGAACAGGAGGTAAGGGACTCCCATCTGGAATACTCCTCTCAGAAGTGGGTCAGCGTTGAAGGCAGAATTCAGTTCATGCCATTCCAACTCTCACACACTCATTAACCTCAACATCTGCAAAATGAATAGCCAATTTAACAGGGGTTAATTGCTTGTTAATTAGTCAATCTGTCTGGTTGATTACTTTGGTCTCTTCTTTGGCCTCCTCCAGGTCGGCACCCTTGTCTTCCAATTTCAGCGCGATGGTCTTCAGCTTCGCCTCGATGTCCTGGAGCCTGGAGCTGAAGTCCTCTTTCACGTCTCTGGTCTGCTGCACCTCCCTTTCCCTCGCCTGGACCTAAAGCAAATAACAGAAATACACACATTTCACTTAACAAGCCTTTTAACAATGCTGAATGGTCATGGAATATTTTAGCATGCACTCTCACTAAGAGGCCTACAGCAGAGAAGTAGAACTCATAGTGGGTGTCAGCTACTGTAAACAATATTTCATTACAAACCTGCACGACCAAACGACTCCTATTTGACACAACATTTAACAAACTGTTGCCGTGAGTGTTCACCTGGTCTTCAGCAGAGCCCAGAGCCAGAGTCACCTCAGCCAGCTGCATGCTGAGCTCAGAGGGCAGGCCAGCATGGAGGTCCTGGTACTTGGACTGCTGCAGCTCTGTCATACGCTCCACACTCTGACGCCTGCTGATGACCTCGCCATGTGCAGTCTACAACACAAACAACGTGCAAAATCACATTCTTTTCTGTTATGACATGATAGTTCATTTATGTTGACACAAGACAGAGAAACCAGGGTTCTCTATCTAGACATGGGCATGGTCGGTTTGTTGTGTAAGGTGTGTAAATATAGTGGCCTACCTCTAGCTCTTGCAGCAGCGAATCCAGGTCTGCAGTAGGACTCAGCAGTAAGCCACGGGTATCCTGAATCCAGCCTTTGACCAAGCCCAGCTCCTTCTCAACCTCCTCTCTCTCCCTCAACTCCTGATGTACCTGAGCCCTGCTGGCTCGTACCCGCATCACAAGACTTGATAAGACAAAAGAATTCAAACAAAAATGTTAAAATCTCGATGGGATAATCACTTTTACAAAATAAAGTTTAGCTGCACTGGGTCACTCACCACTCATATTGCTCCTGCATGCTTCTGATCTCTTGTAGACAAGGTGCCTCCTCATGTCCATTCTCTGTCCTTTTCTCCATCGCCTCCTCCTCCTCCTCCTCTCCTCTGAGGCTGCGAGTGTGTTGGCCGAGCAGCGCCAGGATGGACTGCTCCCTCTCCACCTCCAGGCTGAAGGAGTCGTGGTACTCCAGGAGGCTCTGAAGCGCCGCCCTGGTGGCAGCCTTCTCGACTGTGCTGTCAGGGACACGACCGTGGAGGTCTTGGGACACAGTGCGCACCTTCTCCATCTGAGGGAAGTCCACGTTCAGAGAAAGTCAGGTTCAGTTGATGCAGCAGATTTAGGGTTAATAATTTACTGACGATCCAAGAGAGTAAGCCAGTACATCTGTGTTTACTGAGTCGTTAAGGCTACCCTGCAGAGTTTTTGACCACTGGTAGCACACAGACTCTTTGTTTCTGTGGACCGGAGAGCCAGTTTGAGAGAATAACAGTCCATGTTTAGCTTAATGGTGGGTTGTTAAAACAGTGATTCCAAACCTCAAGGTCAGGACACACAAATCTAAAAGGACCACAAGATGATTGAAGAGAAAAGAAAGAAAAAAAAAAAATTTTTTGTTTTCATGACTTGTCTGTAATTTTGCTTTTTTTCAAAGTTAAACACTGGATACTTTAAACTTTTCAGGCCTCCTGCAAATAACTACAACAATCTGAGAGCAACATGTGATCCCACCTGTGACATTTCTTCATTTCACTCACGATCTTTCAAAGTTTTAGTTACAGTACACAGCACTCCCTGTGATAAGTCAAAGGCAGAAACGAGGGTCCGGAGATTCAAGTGCACAGAATGACATCATGTCCAGTAGAACAAAGAGGCCATAGAAAACCAGTGGACAACAGGAAAGTGCCACATATGAGGAAGTGAACACCATTCCCAACAGTTTGACCTGATTTCCCCGTTTAGGGAGCAGTGCTTTGTGGGAATTCTTGGGAGCTGACAACGTTAACACTTGAAATAGGTCGAAAGGCGGGAAAATGCTTCATGACACAGGCGTTTTGGCAGGAGGACACAGCTGGCCTGAAGCCTGGAGTTACATCACAGCACACCAACTGGTGTTCAGTTGTTGCTGCATTTGACCTAAATCTGTAAAAGCAACAATTTTCTAGACTCGGTGTGTGTCGGCTGTAAGTGTGATGTGAGTATAAACAGCTTCTGTGGACACACTGCACATGCTCATTATTGAGGCACATCGCCCACGCACAAACAGCATTCACTTGAGCATGCAGAGCACACACATCGCCAATTGCAGTATCCTCTCTCACCTTCTCAGTGAAGTTCCTCCACTCCCTCGCGGTGTCCTCCAGTGCCCTCTCCTGGGCTCGGGCCACACTGCGGAGCCTGGTCCAGCGTTGCCACAGTGACGACACAGAGTGGCTGGTGACGGCTTTGCTGGACTCGGAGATGATCTGCTCTAACTCTGCTGCATTCTCTTTCATAGCATTCAGAGGCAACTCTAGCAGGTTGATGTGAGCCACCAGAGACTGCAGCCAAAAAATGACACACATAAATCATCCTGAATGCTTGAAACTAAAAGTCTCCCCTAAGAAAACAACTCTGCAGACACACAAGTTAACAGAGAAGAATGCATAAACACTACACTGTTTAAATATTAATGAGCAAATAACAGCCAGGTAGGACACATCACACACAAGTTATATGATTTATGTAAACATTTAATCACCCTTTCCTATAATATTTCTGTTTTATGAGTGTAAGACAGTGTCTCACCGTGTATCTCTGACACTTTTCCTCTGCCTGCTGCATGCTGATGGCTTTAGCCGTGGTGTACATGGCCATCTTGCGCTCTGCATCATTCAACTGTTCAACCAGTGTCTCCTTCTCATGTTGGAAGGAAGTCCACAGAGCTGCACAGCTGATAAAATTATGAAAACCGGTGAGGATGATTTATTATTAAAATATGCACCATGTGGACTGCACATGCCAGCTGTGTATACATATGTTACTTGCCTCCACATTAACACTAATACACACCTCTGAAGAACCTCTCTGTGAGCATCCAGTTGCTGTTTGACTTCAGTGTTTCTCAGCTGCATCGCCTCAACTTTTTTTCTAAGTTCGCTCGTCACTCCCGCGTCCATTAAATCCTCCAGCAGAGGATTCAAAGTCCCCAATTCCTCTAAACCGGCTATAAAGTTCTTTTCCTGAGCTGAAATTTCTTCCAGGTCCTGCACACAATCTGTCTGGTCTTCAAGCTCCACCCCCAAGCTAGCCCTCTGGAGCACAGCCACGGCAGAGTCCAGCCATGTCTGCATGGACTGCAGAGATAAGTGGTGCCTCTGGACCAGGGAAAGAACTTGATCCACCGCCAGCTAGAATATGTAGAAGGTGATTTCATTAACTTCAGTTCTCGCTTCTTTCTTTATTAATTTCTTCATACAAATCCAGATAGAAAAGCCTAAATCATTCAAGTGCACTATATCTGCAGACGCATAAAAAATTCACTAACTGCAACTTTTAGTTTTCACTGTAGTAAAACTGTATGTACAATAAAAGTGATGTTGAAGTTTTTATACATGTAAAAAACACAAACTCCATCCCAAAACAGTTATAAATGAATAATAACAAATGTAGTTATTCAAAGGTGGAATCTCTTGAACTCTCTTTTAAATGTTTCAGCTTCCCTAGGCGTATTAATATTGAAGGGTGAACAGGACACTAATAATATTCAGCAAATTTGAGCCATGAAAGATGGATCTGATTCCAGGATGTGAACTCGGCCGATGCATCGATTTCATTCAGTTTTGTTCAGATCGTTCCAAAACAAAGAAAATGTCTCTCTGATGGAATAACGTAATACACTTACCCGTTTTTTGCTAATTCCTTGTTGAACTTCAGCTCCCAGCTCTGCCAGCTGCTGTAGTTTCTCTTCTATGTGGGCAGGAACCGTTTCTTTTCTACTGCAGTACCTTTGCTTTTCTCTGCTACCCAAGGCATCTCCTATCCTCAGTCTACTTTTCACTTCCTCTTCCACAATCTTCAGTTTGCGCATTTCCTCATACACCCTCTCAGTTTTGACCTCTGAAAGGGTCAATGGCTTTTCCAATTGGTCCTTGATAGTCCTCAGCCATTCCAACATTTTCTCAGTCTCTTTTGTGAAGTCTTCATTCTTCGTCACCTTCGTTTCACTTTCTTCAACAAAGCGTTTCACTTCTAACCGTAAAGACTGCAATGATTCAAGCTGCAGTGTAGTTTCCTGAAAGGCAGCGGGATCAAACTTCAGACCAAGGTCTTTAGTTTGTTGGTTACATTCTTCAGCCTGAGAGCTCACACAATCCAGACTTTCAAGCAGCGAATACAGACGTGTGATTTTATCCATGGCACCTTGTTCTGTGTCTGACTTAAGTCTGGCCAGCTTCTCCTTCACAGACTTAAACTCTAAGTCCAACTTGGTGGATACTATGTTGTGTTCAACTACAGTTTTCAAGCAGTCATCTAAGTGTTTAATCTTCTGATCATTCAACCTTTTCAGTGTGTTGTGTTGGCTGACCAGCTGATGTGTCTCTTCAGCTCTGTATTGCTGACCTCTACTGAGAAATCCCTCGTTTTTGCCATGAAGTTCTCTCACAGCGGGGCTAATGTGGAATAAACTTTCATTAATATTTCTGTGTTCATTGATTAGACAAACAAGTTCCTCCTCTCTAATACTGATAGTCTGCTTCTCCAGATTGTCAAACTGCTCCCGAAGCTCCTCAAGTGCATTACGAGTAATATCAAAGAAAGTGCTGAACTCTTTTTGCTCTAAGATAATCTGCTGGACTCTGTCTTTTTTCTCTTTGGCTAGAGCTAGGATGGCGTTGTACTGCTGAGGCAGGGCATTGAGCCTCTCATCTAGGTAGCAATGATCGATTTCGTTCAGAGTAGGGAGGATCTCCTGGCCTATTCTTTGGACGATAAGAAGAAGGTTCTCGTACTCTGAAGCTTGTTCCAGGACATTTTGAAAATTTAAGAGTTGTGTTTGCAGCTCCGACGTATCATCAGTGTTGCTTAAATTGATTTCAGGAAAGGTGATGGCATCTGCTCGTCTCAACCAGTGGCACGTCTTATCCAGGTCAACCTGGAAGTACTTCCTGGAGGTCAAGGCTTTCTCCAAGTCTGTGACACGCTGGGTCGTCCTCTGTAAGGCGGTTTCAAATGCTGCCTGTAGCTTCTCAAGTCTCGCCAGAGTTTCTGCTCTCTCTTTGTCCGTGGCATCTCTTTCTAGCTCTCGCCCTTGTACCCAGAGAGACGCCAGCTCTCTCTGGTATGCACGTAAACCACTCTGGACGCCCCGGCAAGCTGCAACCTGTTTGGCTAGGTCCTCAGGAAGAAGTGCTATGTGGTCATCTATCAAAGCCTTCCTCTCTTGTTGCTGCACCCACGACAGTGCTCTCCCCAGGCCTTGAAGGAACTGTGTCCTCTCTGTGAAGGCCTAGAGACGAAGAATTAAACAGACATTTTCATAGAAAGTTGGGTTTATTCAGAAATTATAAATAACATGTACTTGTATCTGGTACAAAAATCCAGCTGTGTACCTTACTGAGGTACTTCCTCCGTTGGGCCACCCGAGCTCCCAGAGCCTCCACCTCAGTCTGGGCTTGTTCAACAAGCTCCTGTAGGCATCTCTTCTCACTCAGCCCGAGTCTGGAAGCTACAGCCTGGGCCTCGCTCACTGCCTGACCCAGCAGCTGCTGACGGGCCTCCAGTTCTACACAAACACTCAGGTGGTCGAACAGGAAACTCTGTGCCAGATCTGGGGGTGGACTGGTTTTCAGCGCAGAGGTAAGAGCAGGACGCTGCTCCTCCACCCACTCCCTGGCATCCTTCAGTTGGCTTTCAACCCGAGCAAGATCGTCTAGTGTCTGTGCGGAGTCCTGGATCTTCTGTTGGATCAGGGTTTCAAGCTGGGACCAGCGCTGCTCCAGGTGACCCACCTAGTAGAACACAGAACACTGTATAAGTATCTACTCTACGTCACTTTATGTTTCCAACCATCTTAAGAAGCAGCTGAGGAGAATGGAGCTCCACCTGCTGCTTGACCAGCTCCTTGTCTAGCAGGCTAAGTCGAGGCAGGATAGCTTGTCTCTGGTCTCTGAGGTCTTCTAGAGTTGCCCTCTGTTCCTCTAGGTCACTGGAAAGCTTCCTCAGAGCCTCTAGATGCTCACTTGTACTCTCTGTGTCAGCCCTAAGTACAAATAGACATAGGTTATAGGACATCTGGTCATTACAGTATAGTAATAAACACAAACAGTTGTTGTTTTGTTGAGATAAAGAGAAAGTAATGATTGTAACACCAGATAAAGTGTGTATACAGTAAATAATGCATATATATATAGTCAATAAATGAATACATCCAATAAAAAATGAGCATACAGTATATTTCCACAGAAAAGCTTGATACCTGGCGAGGTAGTCCCATTCTCTGGATACTTGGTGAAAGAGTTCTTCCACAGCAACAACAATCTCCTGGTACTCCCCACTTCTCTGCATGTCCTCCCCCCGCTGGGCCTCCAGTTCTTCAGCCCGCTGGCCCAAGTCCATCCAGCTTTTCCTCAGTCTCCTTATCTCATCCAGAGCAGGAGAGACCTGTCCATCTGTCAGCCTACCAGTGGCTTCATTCAAACGGGTTACCTCAGACTGTCTCTCCCTAATCTGCTGAAGGAATTCCTGCAGGAAAGATAGCGGATATTCACAGTGAACTTTGGAACTGGAGCTTATTTGCTCGATTAGTCTACAGTGTTGACAAGTGAAATTCATTTTACAACAATACATCATCAGCATACAAACCAAACACAGACCTGTGCCTTGTCCAGCTGGTTCTGTGCAATCTTAGGCTCCAGCTCAGCAGGTCTCCTGATGAGGTTCTGAAGTTGCTGCTCAGTCTCTCTCAGCTGGACTTCCAGATCGGCCTTCTGCTCCTCAATGTCCCTCCAGCTGTCTGCTACCTCCTCACAAAGCAGCATACGCTCCTCAATCTAGACACAAAAAAAAAACATTCACGATCAAGCATTCGACTGTCTATCTTTTGTTTAAAGGCTTGTTAAAGCTAACTGACCTGCAGTTTGACCTGCTGGATAGCTCCAGCAGTCTCTCTGACCCTCGGCTCAGAGAGGTCACATGCTGAGCACACAAGCTGGAGGTAAGTGCTGGCCTGTTCCTGGAGAGCTCGCTCCTGCTTCACCTGCCAAAAGAAGAGTCTGTTAATGTTCCTGTGATTTTATTGACCACACTTGTTATCTGGACAATCTGCAAAACTACACGCACTTTGCCCACATTTGGTCCAAAAACATGCAATCAAGCAAGCTGTCCGTGACTTCTATAGGACAACTATGTGCAGTATAAGACTACAATTACCATCTGCTCATAATTTCAGGAGAAGTAGAAATAAAGGTACGCGTCTGTTCAAATAACTCTTGTTGAGGAATAGGTTGTGGCTTACTGACCTGCTGTAGCGCCTCGTCCAGGCTAAGAGGAGGATGTGAAGGAGGCTCTGGTTCCTCTGAGACGGAGGTCAACCAGGTCTGGCACTGCTGCAGCGTGTCTTGGAGACTCACATGTCTCTGTAGCTCATGGTCCAGACTCTGATACACCTGTTAGACACAGATAGATACATTTCAATGCTATACGTCTGGATTGAACATTTATATTTCCATATTATAAATCAAACCAAAAATAATACTGAAAATTCTTACAATAAAAACTCCTACACATCAATTCAAGACCGATACTGAAGTCAGGTCAAAATGTTTTGTACTAATAACAGCAACATAAACATGCAGTAACAAGACAAACATAAAATCAAAGAAAGTAGCTAGATACTCTTAGACTTGCATGTCTTTGAAGCCAGTATAGCATGATCAAACACAAAGACACATTAAATGATAAAACCCGAACAAGTAGGCAGTTAAGCAGTGTTGTATTTGACAGGTGTTGAATGTGGAGGCGTCCGTGCCCTCCAGGGGAGAGAGAAACAGCAAGGTCTGATTGACAGTGTTAATATGAGAGCCTGAAAGAACGAAAGAAGGAGGGCAGGGTGGGGTGGGGTGGGGACAATGTATTGGCAAACTGCCCAGTGTATTTGGCAAAGGCTAGAAGGCTGGCATGGTGGCAAATGGCAGGCAGGATATTAGAGCTGTGTTGTGCTGGGACACAGTTGGCAGCCATCGTAACACTGGAGGCGCAGTTGTAGAGGAGCCAGCAGCGTATTGGTAAAGTGTGGCTGGATCACACAATGCCAGATTGGATGTGCGAGTGCTGGTGGAGGTGGTGTCTTGGGAGGTGAGCTATGATGACAGAGTGGAGTTTGCCAAAATGACAGAGTGGGGCTGGATTAGAGGGCTCGCCAGATCTACTGAATAGTGGCGTGTGACCATTTTTGGCTCAGGCATGAAAAAGTAGAGTTGACAGGGGATATGCAGAGATTAATATGGGGAGATTGAGTTAGTGATTTTGGCTGGTGGGGTCTGTCTGAGTATGGCTGCTGTTGAGCTCCACTTTGGCAGCCTTAATTGGTCGTGCCCCTTACACTGGCAGTGAAGGGCCGTCTTGAGAGACGAGTGTCAGAATGGGTTAGGATTAAGTGGATGCTGAGGCTGCTGAAATATTAATAGCACTGTTAAGTGGAGGGTGTGCATCTGTGCATGCATGTGCAAGTGTGCGCATATTCAGCACACCAAAACATCTTACATGATAAACATGTAAGAAGCATACAGAATAAACGTCTTTCTCATCTTCCCATCCCCCTCCTACTCCTCCTCATTCTCGTCTCTGTCCCCTCCACCCTCTTTCCATCCTCCTCACTCACTCTCTGCGCTGTGCTACAGATGGCAGAGTAGCTGTCTCTGGTGCCTTGCTGGTGAGCCTGAACCTGCTGTCTCAGCCTGCTCTGCACACGATCGCTGCAGCCTTGTACCAGGTGGGCTCCTTGCTCCTTCAGGCCTGCCAAGCGGTCCTCAAAGCCTGCGATTTCTTCCATGATGGCCTGTGGAGGACAAAGTAACAAGTCGGATCATGTTAAAAAGGTAACACAGGAGGTCAGAGGAGACTGACAGCACACAGTGAGGTCTCGTAGTGTTAGATGAACCTGAATGGATGAAAATTGAAAGAATAGCAGAAGAAAATTAACATAACTATATCTCAGCCGCTATAGCTTTCTAAACAAAAAGTCTGTACAGAAAGTACATTTTATGCTGAAACTAAGCTGTTTTTATCTACACATTATTAATAGATTTTATAAATTAATGTAATTATTTTATCCAATAAAATGAAATACCGTATAAACATGTCACATCAGTTATAATCCATCATTTTGTGGTACACTTTTGGTAATGAATTTCACGCTGTGTTGTTGTGATTGTATAGAGTCAGGTAAAACTGAGAAAAACTGTGCTAAAAATGTATGATGTAAATGATTTATAACTTATAACCATATTGCGTGATTTAAGCACTTATACTATAATCATGTGTACAATCAGTAACTACAGCATGATAAAAGCTGAAGTGATATCTTCAGTAATTTTGCTACAACATGAAGTTACAGAAACATACACATACACACATTCTAAATAAAGGTAAGTTTTACTGGATGTTCATTTGTTATAATAAAACCGACACTTTGAACTCTACAAACTCTGCAAACAACAGCAAAAAAAAAAAAAAAATCACATAATGACTGGTCACCTTGTGTCTGGCCAGCTGTTGAGTGGCTGCCTCCAGACTGCCACCCACAGTGGGATCAGGAGTCACCATCCTGCTGGACATCTGGAGCAGCCAGCGCTCCACTTCCTGGAGCTCGTTGTGGTAAGCTTCCTGTTCCTTCACCTGGCTTTCCAGATTCTCAACGTGGGCCTGGACCACACAATTCACACACAGACAGATTATGTTGATTACAAACAGTCAGATTATGTTGATTACAAACAGTCTATGCAACAAACCATCAACGCTACCTTCCCAACACAGAGTTACATGCTCCTTAGATTAAAAATCAATCTTAATTCTGTCTCGTCTGTAAGAGTGACTAACTAATAGGTGGTTTCATTAAGGGATCATTTGCTAAGTCTCCCTCAAAGAAAGAGCATTTACTTTCTCATCCTTGTGTATTATGGCTACTGTCATCTGAGCACAGGTTCTCACCGTGGCCGTGTCACAGAGTCCAGCGTAGTCCTTTTTCAGTCTGTTCATTTTGTCTCTGATGGATGGATAATGTACAGAGGCCAGCAGAGCATCACCTTTCTCCACCACTGACCTGATGGAGCCATCATGGGACTGAACCATCTGTAACAGAGCCTGGGGACACAGACAGACAATGTGTATCTTTAGCATCAACTAATACAGTGTAAAGACCATCCATAGTACATGTTAGTGCATGTATGTATGTGGAGTTACTGTTGTAATATTAGATGGTTCTACTATACTGTCTACCATTTTCCAAAGCACACAGACATTTTCAATAAAAAAAGCAAAGGTATACTTAGAGCGGTTATGGAAATGGGTTAAGACATGCAAGGACACTCATGTGGTCCATTAAGTTAATAACGTTCAGCAAGGTCTAGCTGCCTTTTGGACCCACCAAAGTGCAAAATTACAGAGAGTGGCATTAATTCAATACACTGCAGGGTCATGATTTTAAATTAAATAAAGTATTCAGATACCTTATACTTAGCCAGCAGGGCTCTCCTTTGGTACAGTTCAGCCTTGGGCTCTACAGGGGTGCTGAGCAAAGCCCTGGTCTCCACCAGCCACTGGGCCTGAGCCTTGTACCGGTCCTGAAACTCCTTAGCTAGCAGCAACGCCCGCTGTAGAAAGCTGTGCTTCTGCCTCAGCCCGCCTGCAAGCTCCTCCAGCTGGGCAAGACGAGCCTCCACCTCCCCTCCTAAACTCTCAGCTCCAGCCTCGTTCAGGAAGCCCGCCGCCTTCTCTGCTCGCTCCCTCAGTGATTTCAGGAGGCTGTGCCCGTGCTGAAGGTCAGACTGGAGAGTCTGGGTGAAAGAGAAAGCACATGTACAACTCAGCATGGGTGTTGCTACCATGTTATCACCATTACTTTACACTAAAAGGCCTTCAACCAGGACATTTTATACACTGCTGTGTTTAAGAGAAAAGAATACAAGACTACTTCTCTGTACTGGGGTACCAAAATTGAGTCATATGCACTCATAGTTTTCATGATTTTAAAGGTTAACATTCAAACACAGTATCACTCGATTCTTTGTCCTTCACCTCATGGGTGGCCCCAGCCGCTCAGACCAGCCTTACAGTGTGTTTGAAAGGCTTTGAACCCATCAGGTAGGCCGACACCTGCATGGTTAGATGTGAGGAAGACTTGGAGGTCATGGTGTGGGGAAACCACAGTGAGTAATATAAAAGGAGGACCCAATTATAAGGACCCTTAACAGGCAGCAATAGCTGCAGGGGTTTCCAGGGCAACCACAACACACACCACACACACAGAGACCTCCACTCGATGGGACGCTATCTAGCTTTCATCATCTGTCTATTATTACTTGAGTAGAGAGTGGCCTCACACTGCAACAACCCCAGACCTCCAGCTATTGCTGTTGATAATATAATATAACAAGCCTTGTGTCTGTATGCACACGTCCACGTTAGCTGCCTAATATGAAGCTCCAGGCATGTTCGTCACTCCAGTGACAATGCACATAGCCTTGCCTTATCACCATAATAAGAGAAACTCAATATTCCTCAATTTCTACAAATCTGTGTGATTAACGCGTGAGCTAAAAAGAGGAAGCCTGAGGTAAATGTCATTTGGAGTAAATGTATTTCCGCATGACTCATTTTCTCCACTTCATATTGCTCTCATCTCACACTTGACACTGAGTATCCTGAGCAACACAACTGGTTGTCCACGTGTTGAATTAAACTTCCAACATTATGTTGAAACTGGCAGTTAGCAAGCATCCCATAAAAGGTTTGTTTTGGTTATCATAAATTGTGCCTTTTTTTTTCCAAATATTATTTTTTTTGGCCTTTTTTCTTTATTGAATAGAGACAGCTGAAGAGTGACAGGAAATGTGGGGAGAGAGATGGGGAATGACATGCGGGAAAGGGCTGCACAGGTCGGGATTCAAACCTGGGCCCCCACAGCGAGACTTCGCATATGGGACGGCTGCTCTATCGACTGAGCTAAAACGCTGCCCCATAAATTGTGCTTTTTAAGACTGTTTGAGGAACCAAATGAAACTTTTGAATGTTTTTTTTACACACTCACAGTTCAATTCGGCACCTCTAGGACAAAATAATATCTCAGTGGTCTCGGCTTTTCGCAGGTTTCAAAGGCTGGAAACCTACTTAGCCTCATATCATTGAATAATGCTAATACTATGATACAATTGTACACAGTCTGGTGAACATTATCTATGAGGTCCTGAACATAAGGTGCTCTTTATGCTGTAAACGCTCTTGTACCGTGTAAGGACCAATTATTAATGTCAAGTGTTTTGTGCACCAGCTGTAAATTATAAGCACTAGTTATCCTGCATGAGTTCTCATGCTTCATTATCTACTGTAATACATCTACTGTGGCATTAACAACCATGTTCATCAGTTGCATTATCTACTCACAGAGTTAGAACATTACTAAGGTGACCCGCGTAAGCAGCACTTAGCTCTGCTGGTGTCTCTCTGCTTTAAATGTATGGACTGCAGCAAACTGCAGAAGCATCGTATTATATTCTGCACAGGCAGAGATCCTGTTAAAACGGTTCAGGCAGAACTGGAATATTAATAGAATAACGTCAACATTATGTCGTACTGTATGTGATTATTTATGTATGTATTATTTATTATTTCACATAACAAATCAGACATTTAAACATGGATGGATATTTATTTTTACCTTTTGGAGAGAAACCCTGACTGCGTGCATCAGAAAGCACTTTGGGGGAAAGAAATGTCCTTGAACATTTATGAAATGCCACTGAAATTTAAAAAAGTGGGAGAGGAAAAACGAGCAGGGCCTAATTAAGAGAAGGAGAAACCCTTTCCTTTTTTGCATTTTTTAGCATTTTGCCCTGCATACAATTTTTCTAGCAGCCAGCCAGTGAGATGAGATTTTTGGAATACTCTCGGGGAGAGGCAAAAAAAATATAACTAATTGCTTAAAAAAAGAAAATGTTAAGAATCACTGGAGAGGATAACTGCGAGATGTAGAGAATTAAATGATTTAAATTGCAAGCTACCAAATTTTCCCAGACCAAGAAGGCAACTTATGCCTTCTGAAAAGAACCTATGTGTCTTTCCATGATTATCATAATACTTAATGAAGTTACAGCACATTTATAGACAACGTGACTGAACACTAGTCTATGACTGTATGATTCATTCTATTAGACTTGCAGCTCAGTATAAAATGAACTCTAAATCCAACTAATGGCCCTTGACACAGCTATTGACTACTGGTCTTTGTGTCAATGCATAATCATCCCAGCTCACTGAAGAACCCTGTAGCTCTCACCACAGGAGAATGAGTAAGTGATGGAGCAGTCGCGTGTTATCTGCAGTGCTGGAAGGACACATGTGGTGACAGCATGTCTTCAGTCCCTATGCAGAGACAGAGCATCGATCCCAGACAGGGATTACTGCAAAGCCCACACCAGATGATGTATTGTAAATGTCTATGTGTGTGTCCGTAAATGTGTCTGTGGATATGTGTGTGTGGGGTAGACAAAGAAAAATGAGATTCAGTGATACATAAAGAAAGGCAGTGGGAAAAAAAAAATCAGCGGATTCATGGGTTTGAGAGTTTGCTGCAGCTTGTTAGTTAGTAGTTTTGGATGGGTTTTGCGAGTGTTGGAGGTGTGTGTGTGTGTGTGTGTGTGTGTGTGTGTGTGTGTGTGTGTGTGTGTGAATGTGTGTGTGTGATGTGAAGCGGTAAGGGCACTGCATCAATTACAGTGTCTGTGCCAGCAGGCTCCTGACACCGGCGCTTCTTCATCCTCTGCTTCACAGTGGGAGGTCTCTCCCGGCTACCACACTTCCTCTAAAGCAGCACCCGCTTTGTCTTCATAAAGAGCCGATCGATACACACATACTCGCCCGATCCTCTACACACTCCATGAGAACGATGCCAAGCAAACGATAGTGGTGATTTTCTTTTTATTGCAGTCTGTGCACGTTTAAGCAAAGCTACTCCCCCTCCAGTGCCCACTTGAGAGCATGAGAAACTGTTACAATTATGCCACTCCAGTGAGTTTCTTTTAGTCAGGAGCACTATCCAAATATTTTAGGTACACACAGCTTTACAGGTATTTCATGCATATTTTACTGGCCAAGCATATTATAGCTGCCAAATTAATCTGAACACTTCATGTTACGAGCAGGTACCATATGTTGCTTGGCAGAAAAAGAGATTACACAAGGACATTTTTGCTGGCTTGAATACTGAACCCACGAGTTTATACTAAAATTCTCAACTGCGAACTGAAGTCTTGCTAACTCATCAATTTGCCACGGTAATACCCAACGCCTGCGCTGATTTATTGCAACCTGTTCAGAGAGGTGTATTAAGCACTGCTCTGCACCTTGTATCCAAATGCCTCACTGAAAAATGGGGGCTCGGGATCGTGACTGTGGGAGTAAATTACAGTATAGATCAAGACAAATAGAGAAATACCTCTAGCTTTTTCATCTTCCTCTCCATGGCGATGCGGTCCAGGGGTTCAGAACTGTCTGTTAACTCGGTGAAGCTTTTCTGAGTGGAGCTGAACCAGTCAGTGAAGGACACGCAAAGGTTATCAGCCTCTTCGATGCTCTTCAGCTCCTCCTGTAGCTGCTTGATGGTGTCCTGAAAAATTCATGGATGAGAGGCCAGAAGTAAATATTTTAAAGATGATACCAATACAAACATTTCTTTTAGAGTTGTTATAGATTGCCGTGATTTCGATACCCCAAAAAAGGATTAAACTCATAATATCACTTTAAGTTTTTGCATATTTTTGTTGTTGACACGTTATGTCTGATATTTCATAGAATGTCAATACTGGCCAAATGTGTTGATTTTTTAATTTTATTTAACTTGGCATTTAATTAGACAATAACTCTAACCCTGTAACATTTATATTATATTTAATAGAGCTATGAACAAAAGGCAAACAACTCTGCTTCAACAGCTGCTGTCTTTTTGTTTCAGGGGTTAAAAATGTTTGTAAAATTTTGACAGTTTTCAGTCAGGGGAAAATTCAGCAAACATGGTGTGTATCTTTTTTTCTTTTAAAGTGTGAGACGTGCCTCGGTAGCCTCACCTTGGCCACCAAGGACCAAAAACTCTCTGATCAGGCATCAAAACAGAAAATATCCGTCTCCCCCCTACTTGTTCATCTGCAGAATGTCAATAGCTTCACTACAAGGTGGAGAGGGTTTTTTTTTTTTTTTTATGTTTTTGACGCATTATCCACTTGACTGAGATTTTGAGTCAATAACTCCATGAGGATGGAGAGGGTTTCTTGCAGGTTTGACACATTATTCACTCAACTTGCAAATCCTGTGGTGAGAGGCTCCAATTAGCTGATAGTGCTGAGTGCACACCTTTTTCCTGACTAGACTAGAGGTAACAGCTTCCCACCTCAAGCCCATATGGCCCCCTCTTCACACAGTATAATTACAGGCATCGGTGGTACGAGAGGGATGTTATGTGTCCGCATACATATGCATTGGCGCGACTCTAAGTATATACATGCTTGAGTCAATTTTGAGAGGGGAAGGAAGGGGTGTGGGTGTCAGAGAGACAAAGAAACAAAGTGAGAGAGTGAGGGGGAGACACACATGCACACAAAAACTCAGATGTGTTACTGAATGTGTAAAAATCAATGGAGTGCAAGCAAAGCTTTTCCACTGCTGGTGCTGGGTGTGAGATTGCCTTCTGTAGCGTTTAATTACAGCCTTAGCCCCAGACCGGAGGAGCCCCATTGATTTTCCTTTAGTCCCCCCCAGAGGAGCAGACAAATAGAGAGGCTGGATCTGAGTATACAGAGGAACACAGGCTGGGCTCACAGGCATAACTCTCAAAGCTACTTCAATGGGGTGTTACAGAAACAAAGTCCAACTCTCACTGGAGCAAATTCCATGGTGAGAAAGCATAAACATGTGAGAAATCCACTGCAGGCAGAGAAACCAAGGGCAATGCACACAACTTGATATTTAGTTTATCCATCGTTGAGATGCTGTACGGTACAGTAAGTGGTTGAACCTATTACCTGCCATTAAACATGTTTGTTTTTCCCACTGACTGGCTCAGATTATTATTATAAAATACAAGATATTGTAACAACACAATCCTACAAAGCAGTGAAATGTTTTCTGTTCCCTTTGCTTGATCCACTATGTGTTTAAACAAGTTAGTCTCGCTCTGAAATCTGAAGGTGAGGCTCTTTTTGCAGGAAGTCAACAGTGGAAACATGAGCATATAAATGCACCGGCCAGGAAGAGTTTGTTGTGTCGGAGAACAGAAAAGGTAGGTTAGTGTTATGTAAAATGTTTTCAATGTCATGGCTGAATACGTAGCTGATTTCAACAATGTGGATGGCCAGATAAGACTAAAAAATTGTAGAGCTGACGAGCAGAGAGAGGGGGAGCAGAGGAGAGTGAACCAGCTGCTGCAAGGCTGTGAAGGTGCTGCTGTGGGTGCTATGACTCTATGCTGTGATCCTACAGTGGAGATTTCACACACCAGATAAAGCGAAAAGTACAAAGAGCATCTATCTATCTATCTATCTATCTATCTATCTATCTATCTATCTATCTATCTATCTATCTATCTATCGATCGATCGATCGATAGATGTATTATCTACAGAAACTCACACTTCATAGAAAAATATGTGCCACATCGGCTACACTATTTAAGAGCCAAATGATCTATGAAAATGCACTATCCACCTGGAACAGATGTTTATTTTATAGAGAGAGTCTGGACTAATAATTTGCTGTGAAAACATGGTGTATACTGTATGTACAAGGCAAATGACTTTCCAGTCTGTACCACTGTAAGTGCTTTAACAGATAATGTAGGTCTTGGATACGTCCATCTTTTAGAATAACTGATGCTCTGCACCAGTGTAAATATATGATATCTGCTGACAAAACAGTTTTGTGACATGTGACAGAGTAAAGATACGACATGTGAATCATTGAACAGCAGGCAGTATTGAGTGCCTAACCTGTATGTTGAGGAGCAGGGAATGGTAGCGGGCAGTGAGCTGGGTGGCAGTCACGCTGACACGACTACTGATGTAGGTTTCCTCCAGAACCTGCTGAGCCAGAGAGGAGAGGCCATCGACTTCTCCCTGACGTGCAAGCACTGCCTCAAGAGACCCCTGTTCAGAAGAGACACAGAGAAATGTACTGGCATTGTTCTAGTTAAATCCGGTCAAAAATATTCATGATTAACTATAAATTATGTATTTTTTTTTATTAAATTAAAGGTCAAACATGGGTAAAAATTGAAGAATTAACAGATCACATCAGAAATAAGATATGTGGCCTCTGCATATGTGTATGTGTGTTACTCTAAATAAAGGGAAGGAAAATACTGAGACTGTCTGACATCCTGACAGTGGCAGGAAGCGTGCTCCAAAGGGAGGAGACGAGTTGGGAAATTCTGCTTTTTTTTTAAATGCCTGGTGTGAGCGGAGTCTATGCATAAATAAGAAAAGTGATGTACTGTAGTGCAAGGCCCCGGGATGCTTCACGACTTTTATTTTGAAAGGTAAAACTTAGATATCGTGTTGTGAGTTTGACATGTTTTGTGAACTGCTTGAAAGCACTGGCACTTATCACATATCAACACCTTATAAAGACTTGAAAACTCTGTCTCTCTCTGACCTGGAGTTTCTTCAGCTGAGTCTCCTTGATGGCTCTGTCTGACCTCCGATGACGTCTGATGTTTGAAACCTTCTCCATATCCTCCAGCCACTGTGCTAGGCTCAGGAATTTTTGGCCCATTTGCCTCAGTCTGGTCAGTGTGGACCTCAGCTGGGTCTGCGTCTCCTCTAAACGGCCCTGGTAAGCCCCCCATTCTCGCTGTACGGTGTCCAGCGCTCGATCCTCAATCTGAGGTATACCCCAGGGGATCACTCTCTCTCTGCTGGTCAGCACAGAGGAGAGCAAAGACTGGCCATTTGAGCAGCGTTCCTGCAGAAGCTACAAAGGGAATTACAAAGGGAAGAAAGAACAAGGAAACAGTCATTGAGGGGTTTAAAGTGGCTTAATGTGTCGAAGGCTTTGAGCCAGGTATGATGACACCAGGAAGCTTTCCCTCCATCTTCCATGACGATTACATTATGCAAAACACCCCACAGTATTAGTACCTGCAGCTGTAGCAGTGTCTTCTCTAGCGTATCCACGTTGCCCTCTGGATGGGACAGTGAAGCCAGAGTGGCCTGTTCTTGCTCTAGCCAGTCCTCAAACACATGTAAGCCCCTTTGATATTCCTGATGGACCAGCACCAATCCTTTGGCCTTACTGACTGCATTCTGCAAAACAACAGGTTGAAGACATTACTGGAAAGAAGAGGTATACACACTCACAAAACTTTATGTCTAAAAATCAATGGGATGATGTTAAAACAAAACTGACTCCTGACTTTAATTGTTTGACATGTTAACATAATATATGAGCAGTAAAAATGTATGTAATACCCTCTCTGTCTTTGTCTTTAAATCTGTAAACAAGGGAGTTAAACATGCAAAATGACATTTAAAATGATAATTAGGGGAATATAATTGTGATTTATGAAACAACATGAGTGAGTGGAGAGAAAGTGTTTGTCAAAACAATCGTTTATTATTCAAATGCCAAAAATGCAGCCGTATGTTGTTTGTAGTATAAGTACCTTGGCCTTTTCTTTCAGGGTGTTGTATCTACACTGCAGCTGCTGCACCTCCTGCTGGGTAGTGTAGTGTTCAGCCATATTGGAACCCTTTGTGGCAATGGTCTCCAGGGGACTGCTGTGACTCAGTACTTCTTCATAGAGGAGCTGGAATGAAAAAAGAGCGCGTTCAGTGTATTAAATTTTGGCTCTGGGGGTACCTCTGGAGTATAAATGAGTGTAACTGCATCCACCTGAAGCAGGGCTTTCCACAACAAAAAACAGTAGATAGTGGATAGGTAAAAGGTTTAACCTCAACGTAAAAAATAAGTTTACATCTAGTCTGAGTTTTTAAGGGTGGCAGATATTAGTGAGAAGTGATACCTTGGTCTTTCCCAGGTTAGCGGTCTTGTCTCTCATCTCAGAGTACTGTCTGTCTGAGCAGCTAAGTGTCTCCTCGACCCGGTCCATCCACAGCACAAACTGACCCACGTCCTCCTGATAACTGGTCCACTGCGACAAAGCGCCCTCCAGCTGGCTGTTACATCGACATAACAATGTTAGCACGACGAACAAACACAACCACAAAAAAACACACACATATACATACATTTAAATCTAATTGTCTCCATAACCTTTCAACCAACTGAAATCAATCAAGTGAAACTAGACACTTCCCAGCCCCATTTATCAACTGAATTGACAGCTTGATTGGTTTACGATCACAACCTTTTACACTGAATAGAGGCTGAAAGCAAGGAGTCCCATGAGTCTTTGAGGTCCTGAATCTGTTTGCGAATCACCGGGACCCCCTCAGCTGAAGTGTTCCTCTGGACTGCTTCTCCCCGCGTCAGAAGCATCTTTAGCTGGATCTCCCTCTCCTGGCGAGCAGCCAGTAAGGCCTACAGACAGATGAGAAGGAACACACATAAATTATCTCGAGTCTAGAATGAATATCGTTATATTTTAAAGGACTGCAACACATTTTCCAGATGGCTGTTGATATATTCTCTTAAAGGATCCCACACCCGTCCTGTCCCTCCTTACTTCCAGCTGCAACATCCGGTCCTCTAACACGCCCTTGTCCGTGGTGGTGGAGATGCAAGTGCTGAGGACCCTCTGAGCTTCACACACCCAATCCTGGAGCTCTTTGAGGCCCTGAGAGAAAAGGCGGTGCTCCCCTACAATACGTTCAATCCTGGAGGCCTTGTCCTTTAGAGATCAGAGCAAAGCACTGTAAACACACCCTTCAATCCTTCTCAGAAACACGGTATCACTGAGCTGAAAATCAATTGTTTCCGGTGCACAATAACAGCCTCTTCATATATTTCTGTTTGCTTTTGAAATTACAGTCTTGTTTTTCTACACATTCGTCTCCAGAAACTTTCCCACCCACACGTTACAGCACAAACACAATGAATTTGGTTTGCAGTTATCACTTGCAGCAGTCACTCTTAAACATCTGTGTGTAACTGCAGAGTGCAGAGCTTCGACGACAATCTACAAGTGGCAATTTTAAATGATTTCATTCCTGTTTCCATGTCTGGCAGGGAAGAAGACCTAAAAATAGCACTCCACTGGCTAGCCGGAAAAGAAAATAAATCTCATTCATCATTGTTGGGGCACTCTCATTGTCCTGTGGTAAGAGAATGGTGCTTTGCGGTCAGTATAATGTTTTGCTCTACGTTGTGTCAAATTAATCATAAGAGTGTGACCAATCTAACGAAAGCTTCAAAAAGGTCAGATTCACTGACACATTTCATCTCTGGCATTTTAGAAGTGCTTCAGCTGATAAAAGGTGAGCTCGTCAGCCTTGGTGGTTTTTTATGTTGATGAGGCTGCAACCGCAAGGACCTTTTAGAGGTGAGAGACAGATCACTGCGCTCAGGTAAATCACTATAGGTACCCAGACTTTCTTGAGGCGCGATCTTTTTACCCAAGGAAAGCTGATTATGGCAACTATGACTGATGTGAGACCGGGGAATAATGCATGACACAGCAAATAACAGAAAAACAACATGGCTGGATAGAAGACTCCACAGTTTTTAGCTCCAGCAGTACATGAATCAAGCAGGGCACATTTTAGCATGCTGCAGCATTTCTCAGACAGAAGCACATATATAGTAAGGGCACAAGAAAAGGGGGGTGTTACAGGGTGGGAGCAGTGTTACCTTGGTTAAGTTGCTGAGGGCTAGATACTGTGCTGATAGCTGGGACACGCGGTGGACGAAGCCCTTGCCGGCTGCTTGTCCCTCCCAGAGACGATGAGCTCTTTCCCTGAGCTTGCCCAGCTCTGCCTCCCGACTGGCCATCTCCTCCAGTACAGACTGAGCCAGTATGAAGCAGGAGGAGGAGGAGGAGGAGGAGGAGGAGGAGATGGGTATGGGCAAATAAAAATGAAGGCGCAATAATGGGATGTGAGGGTACAGACAGTTTGGAGGGCAGGGTTAAAAGTGGCAGAAGAAATGGAGCACATTGTGTGTAAGCACCATGAACAGTTTGATTCAAGAGCAAAATGAGACGACAAAAAAATATGAAAGCGGAGACAGAAAAGGGGGGCGTGAGAGGCAAAGAGGAGGGATACAGGGTTGGGTTAACGTGTCACAAGAACAGACAGAGCAACAAGAACACGTTAAAATACACGGATAAAGACGGAGGGAAAGAACATCATAAAAAACAGCATCAGCAGTATTTCTCTTGATGTTAATTTTTAAATAGAAATACAGTTATTCAGTGAGACACCACAGCACAGAACAGGGAAAGGAGACAAGCCTGATAAAATACAAAAGACGGGGGTGTATATATGTGAAAAGGTAAAGAGGATTTTGCCAACATAGGTTCAGACACTCAAGCCTACGTGTATTGTATTATACTTGAGGTGCTGGGGGAAGAAATGTAATTGCTTGCAGGGCCAGACAAAAGGCATCGAGGAGAAGTGCTACAGTCGCCGACTGAGTAAATACAAAAATAGCAACAACGATAAGAGCTGAGCTTTGAGATGGGCTTGATTTTTTTTTTTTCTTTTGTCAGTTTTATCTTTTTAACGCTTCGTGCCTCTCTTCCTTTTCTGTCTCTGCCAGACGTGGCAGAGGCTGTTATCGCATCCTGAAAAGGGCCTTTTAACCACACGGCGCTTCAGCTGTGACAGAAAGAGAATTAATTAGATTTCTGGACTTTTCCTCTGACTATTGTGTCAAGACGCTGCTCTATTTTGATCCAGTGGTGCTCGACAAATGTAATTAGGTCCTTCTCTTTTCCCAGCTGATTTGAGATTGTACTTTAGGGATGAATATCTGATGGAGAGCCACAACTATTTAGCATCCTTGGAAAATCTACTTAATATTCAATTTATGGTGTAATGACAGGGGCTTACTTGAGGGATGAGAGGAAATGAGAGCACGTCAGTGATAGCAGCTGTAAAGGGAACTGTAAAAGGCGCGCTCTCAGCGTGACATAATGCAATTTAACAGAAAATGGATCCCACAGTATGGATTACAGTGCTGGTGTATGGCAAAACATATTGCTTAAGGAGTGCCTATAAAACACTGTAAAACTAGGAGACAGATCCAAGGAGAACCACAATAATTACAGGAGTAACTGTGTGAAGAATACTGTCCACTGTTGCAAGAACAGCAGACAGAGTGGAGTCAGCTGTAACTGTGTAATTAGCACAATTTTGGGCTCCACAATACCTGCAGTTTGCTGAGCTCCTGCTTCTTGGCTGGAAGGTCGTGTAGCCGAGCACTGCTCTCCTGAACTCTGACCTCTGTGCTGTTCAGCCAGTCCTGCAGAGGCTCGGCACTGGCCTCAAACTCCGTCATCTGGGACTGCAGGTTCTAGAAATGTGACACTTGACTTGTTAAATACAGTTATAGAGTTATAAGTTCTCATATTAACTGATTGTGCACAATCTGACAAACTCAGTTAATGCTAAAATTAAATTTACCATACTCCAGTGTCCAGATTTGATTTTGCATATCAATTCTATATCCTCTGAAGTACTTTACACCCACAATAAATCAAAGTAATAACTCAAATTAAACAGTTTATCTTCATGTAATAATATGCAGTCCTTCTGTGATTGAGATTTTCTTTTTCTCGGGAGACCTTAACCAAGAAAAGCAGCATCCAAACAAAAACAAATCTTAACCAACCTTGAGTGCATCCTCCCTCATCTGCAGGTTGTTCATCAGGCTCTTCCAGTCTTCTCTGGCGTTTGCCACCTTGGCCTTGATTCCCTCCACTCTGTCTTTGGACACCACGGCCATCAGCAGCTCCCCACTGGCTCCTACTGTACTCAGCCTGGCCTGGCCATGCTCCCTGTCACTCAAGAACTCCTGTGGGGATAACACAGACAAAGACAAAGGAACTGTGACCATTTAAGACACGCACACAAAAGGGAAGGCGTGAAAGTGAACGGATGAAACAAAACAAAAAGAAATGGACTGAAACAAGAATCACCGACTTCTTTTTGTTTTCCACTTCTGGTGCAATGGCTGATGGGTAAATCAATATTGTGACTCTCGCTCTGTTTTTCAGCGTCCCAGAATCTCACTTCACACTGTCAAAATCTGTAATTAGACTGAGTCACTACTAATTCCATATGCGTGGGCAGAAGGAGCCGTCTGACCCAGAGAGGAAATCACAGATAAGGACAGTCAGTGAGCCTGAAATGTGTTGGTTTTTACATAGCTCTTCTGTACCCACCCACCAAAAAAAAGAAAAAAAAAACACACACACACACACACACACACACCCCTCCCTCTGAGCTGAGCCGATGACAGTAGCACAGCAGGGACCACTCCACCATCTGTGCAGTCAGCACATCACTTACACACACTACAGATATAGTCCCCTCACTCACACACACACACACACACACACACACACACACACACACACACACACAAATTCGGCACAGTGCAGCCACACACAAGCATACAAAGTCTGTGTCTTTCTCTGTCTTTCTTCATGTATGTGTGTCTTTATTTTCTCCGTTCATTCAATCTTTTTCACACTTGCTACCATTCCCCGCCTGCCAGTGTAACTGTATACCACCAATTAAGCGTGACACAATGGACGCCCCCGCCCCTCCCACACCGGCCCTCCTGGAGGTCAGCCATGTGGAAACATTGTTCCACATTCCTCACCAAGTCAATAATAAATAAAACATGAAACCGCCTCTGTATTTCTCTCTCCTTCACGTCCATATACTCTTATGACATTCCCCGCTCATCCTCAAAGCTACACTAGAAACTTCTGAAGGAGGACACACACAAAAACGTGCACAGCACTTCCTTTATTTGACGTGTTTTAAAATAAAAATCATTTCTTCAAATAACCGGTTGTTCTCTTGATATCGTGAAGTGCCTCTTCATGTGACTGTTGATTAAATAACTTAGCTTCCATGTTTGCTACCTGCACTGCAGGAAATGTTGGAGTAAATCAAGTGCACTTTATTAGTTATTAGTTATTATCATCTCACCTTTGAAGCCTAGCTCAAAGCAATAATGTTAATTCCTTGGTGGTGGTGGTGTAGTGGTGGATGCGGTCAGGTGTCTGAGAGGTAATTAACTGTCTGGTGCAGGGATGTGGGGACGTCTACGTTAACCGACAAGCACCCAACTCTTAGCCAGGGCCCTGGGGTGCTCTAAAGAGGCTGCCAGTCTGTTACACCTGCCAGCTTCTCAGAGAAAGACACAGAGACTTCTCAGAAAGAGAGACACACAGATATTTTGAAGAGAATGGCACAGAGACCCCGCTGTGGAGCTTTCTCTCATCCCTCTTGGCAACGCGCCCGATTTCGGCTTATCCAGCCTACGGCGGGTCCTGCTACTACAACAAGCCCACCAGAGAACACTCAACAGTGGGCATGTCAATACAGACATCCCCTTGAGCAATCACCCACTGAAAGTGGATTGATTTTTCAACTATTACATCATTTTACTTTAAGCCTGTTCCTTTGTGGTGGCAAGCTTTGTTTAGTCTTTAAAAAATCCATGCAAAGAAATAAAAAGCTAGCACTAGTTCATAACTACCAATATGATTTAAAGTGGCAGCGCAGAGGTGGAGGAACGCAAAAAGACTTTTATGAGAGGACGACTGTTGATTTCATTCCCTTAACAGCCTGCATAACTCTGGTTTATGAAAGTGAATAAATTACACTCCCCTAACTCTACTATCAGCCGCTACTTGCTCTGAAATCATTACTGCTTCACTGGAGCTAGTTAATCACCAAGAGTGTGAGACTATAGGGCCATTCTGGGTGGCAGTCCTCAGACATGAGAGTATGAATGTGTATTATTATCCATCCTGCAACCAAAGCAGGTTATTAAAAATTTAGGTCCTTCTCAAAAGGATGGATTAAAAGTAATATTCAGTGACATTCAAATAAACATCAACTCTTCTACTGTCTATCCCTGAATAATATAACAACATGTGATTAAATCTGTGTGTTTGCTGTTCTGTGTCTGGTAGGTGTGCCCTGGGAAAAACCGTCTGGTGCACAGGAGGGGATGGACTTCGTATTTTAAGCAGCAATAAACAGAAACAAGAGCAGTAACAGCTGAACAAAAAAAGTGTGATTTTCAAGCGGTGTCAGCAATGTGCAGTGCAAAAACACAACACAGTGAGGCCTGCACATGACCACGATTTTATGCCAGCAATGTTTTAAGAACATAGTAAGGACTATCAGAGCAGAGAAGAAGATATTCCTTACTTGGATCCTCTGCAGAGAGGTGGAGGCCTCAGCGACGCTCTGTGGCACATCAAAGCATTTGGCGGTGCTGATTTTGGCATTGACCAACCACTGCTGGAAGTCTCTCAGGGCTGCACGGAACCTCTGCTCCAACAAACGCTCCTTATTTTGACACTCCCTGGACGCGCGAAGGCTGAGGCTGGGGGCAAAGAGAAACGTTAAGGACTGATTTAACATGCTGCAATCCAGCTTAATTAAATGAACAAAGGAAGAAGGGTTACAACCAGAGGAAGCGGCTGCTGTCTACTGCCCATGTGCTCATCAAAACAAAGAGGATACATGTACAGATGCTCAGATACAGTGCATACTGTCCTCACACTATGGAGGAGGAGGAGGAGGAGGAGAAGCCTGAGAGATGAGAAATGGGCAGGTGGAGAAATGGCAAAGTGGGTGAAGTGGAAGCAATGAGCGTTGGGGCAAAGAGGGATAGTGGGGGATGGTGGTGAGGGCTACTGCGTAGGTGGGGGTTGAGAGGCAACATATGAGTGGGGCAAGAGTTCACAGGGGTGACAAGATGGAGGGAACGAGGGGTGACAGATTGATGCTGGAAGAAAAAGGGTGAGATGGCGAAGATATGGCATGGACACAGAGGTTACAGGGAAGGGTGATGACGTCTGAAAGGGATGCTTTGACATTTTACACAGAATTTAAAGTCAATAGACAGTCGGTAAAGCAGACGAGAAAATCTTCCGACTTTCTTCAACGTCTACACATGGCAACTACAGTATGTTTAAAGTTGGGAAAGATTGTGGTAACACTGGCAAACGACAACTGAGGGTCTCCTGTATGAAGGTATTATAATATAGGGCACACCACTCTCTGCAGTGACACTGAATACACAATATGGACAGAATTTTAAGGGATACTGGTCATATACATGTGCAATTACTCTCTTTATAATATTTACAGTCAGCAATATGCAAAAATCACAATGGGGGCAGGCAGAACAAGTAAAAAGAAAAGAAAAAAGGGGGTTTCACACATATTGGGTTGTGGGTAAAGGTTAATGGAGGGGGTGGGGATGGAAGAACTGCTGGAAAAGATGACAGCAGAAAAACAAGGTGTGCAGCTGTTGAAGCAAAGGGAGGCATGGAGAAAACAGGCAAAGTCACACACAACTGTCTATTAACGTACACACACGTATGCACACAAACACCCTTGAGTTTTAACGATGCAACGGGGGCATGAAAGGGTAACACAGTGGGGATATCATGAGTGTGGAAGAAGCACTTTTTTCTGCTGTGACAGACAAAATCTGGCATGTGCTATGAAGAGGACGAGGAAGAAACTGCATGTATCTCCTCTTTTTTTTTTTTACCCTTCTACTCTCCTTGCACTTCTTTCCACAGCGCTTACCGCATGACAGGTGCAAAGAGCACAAGAGCCAAGTCTATTACAGACTAAAAAGCCAAGTGAAAGAGGAAGGGTTTTGCCAATCAACAGCTAAAGCCAATTACCCGCCAAAGTTGACCTGACTCAGGTTGTCTGCCAATAAATGTTAGTTACAGTGCTTTCACACTATCCTACAATATCTTAAAATAAAGTTATTACATTCATACAAATTCAGTAGATTATTTCTGCAACTGTAGACGTCTGTGTTTGTGTGTGCATGTGTTAAATATGTATGTTTGTGTGCACGCATGCTCTTTTGTATGCACTGCTGTTCTTTTGGAAAGGCATCGCATGGTGTGTTCACAAACAAGCGCTAAGTGAACACAGGCTAACTTCTGCGCCCAATAGCAGGCAATTAGAGCTCAGTAAATAGATTGAAGCATGCAATGTATCAGCATGGAAAAGCCGTCAGTCCTAATGTATCTGATTTCCCTCAAATCACGCTTAGCCTTGCATAAAATTAAAACCGAAAGAAGGACGCAAACCAAAACAAACAGAGCGAACGAGCGGAGGTTGTAAATGTCGCGTAGCAACTGGTGGCTCTAGTGCTCTCTGTCATCTTTCACCTTTACCCAGCTGACACGCGTCAGGACAGGTTGTGTGTGGGCAGACGGCCACACAAACATACACACATGCACACACACCTCAAACATAAATGTGATTGTAAAACTAATCACTAAACCTGCCCACTCAGAAATGCGAGGAGTGTTTTTTGAGGGTCTTTTTCTAGTGTGGTTCTTGGATTCATTTCCTCTGTTATGAAATGTATTATGAGTTATGCACGGTCTGTTTTGTGCATTTCAAACCTTATTTTATGCAGGACACCTTCCCCATTGGATTTATAACAGGGTTCTGTGACGTGGCTGAAATCTTTATCACATTATAATGAACGATATATTCTATGTTTGATATTATGATACAGCAAATACACGCAACACACAAGGAAATTATGCAATTATGCAAAGCAGCTATGTTCCACTATTACCTTCTTATTTCTTCAACCAATAAACTACTCCTTAACTAAATTTAATTGCATTTAATTACAGCTTGATATGAATTATTAAACTGAACAGAAATCTAATGAACAGCAACATGGTAAGATCATACAATCATGATATAAAACCGCTCTAAGTTAATGAATGACAATATTACGTTGAGCATTAGCCAATAAATCTCAGCTTCGTTTCAAAGCTACATGATGAAAACACACACACGGTAAGCAAAGCAGGAAAACTCCTCTCACCTGTTGTGCTGTTTGATAAGCGCAGTGACCCGGTCTGACTGCGAGCCCAGGTCTCTGGAGTAACGCACCAGATCGTTCAGTTGGCCTTTCAACTTCTCTGCCATCGGCTCTGCACTCTGCAAGCCCTCCAGTATATCCTAAACAACACAAAACAGACACCAGCTGGCTCAGAGAGAGAGAGAGAGAGAGAGAGAGAGAGAGAGAGAGAGAGTGTGTGTGTGTGTGTGTGTGTGTGTGTGTGTCAAGAAAAGACAAGCACCCAACGGATCTGCATGACACCCTTCAATAAGTGCACTGGCATTCCTATTCACACCCTGGCTCGGTCTTTTATGCTTTTCTCACATTCACACACACACACACACACACACACACAAACACACACACATACGTGCACTCCAACACATACTCACAGTGCTGCTTGTACAATAGCATTTCTGTTCTTCGCCGAGTGTGTCAGGAAGGAGCTGTGGATACCGTTCTCCCGCTCTTCTCAACGTGCCTCACATTCTGGACTCACACACAGTCATGAAATCCTGTCCCATCAAATATGTACAAGCTCTCTCTCTCTGACTCTCTGACTCTCTCCCGCTCACTCTCTCTTTCTGACGTATTACCAATAAACAACCCTCCCTCCCTCCCCGTTCTCTTGGACTCGTTGCTCTCTTCTCCCTGTTCTCCTTCTCTCCTCCTATCGTTCTACTACTTTCTCTTCCCTCCTCTCTCCCTCTCCTCTTTCTCTCTCCCTCCTCCCACTCCTCGCACTCAATCCCTCTCACACATTTTTCCTCCCTCTCACTCTCTCACGCTCTCCCCCGGTGGAATTCAGCTGTCAGCTCCCTCAGACGCAGGATTGGTTCAAACGCACACAAACGAGCGCGTAACGAAAACAAGGCTAGATACAGGAAACAGGCTGGAGGAGGAGAGAGAGAAGCGGAGGAGGGGGGGAAGACTCCTCCTCTGTTCTTTGACAGCCCCCAAATTGAGGAAAACCAGAGAAAGGCATGGCTGAAGAAGCCTGGGGAGGAGTGCTGAGGATGTACCGGCATGGCTTTGACCATACAGAGAAACTGTCACACTGTAAACATCCTGTGGTCGTTAGAAACAGAGCGGCAGGGGAGGTGAGGAGCGAGAGTGCCTAGGAAACAACAACTGCAGTCGAGAAAGACATCACTGCACACTTCGGTTCAAACAAGTGAGAGGACAGACAGAGGAAAAGGGGAAGGGATGCATGGGGGCATGTTTGGGAGGGAGAGATAGTGGAAAATAATAAAACAAAACAAAAGGGGGAGGGGAGAGGGGACAGAAAGGGGAAGACAGAATGAGGAGAAAACAAGGGGAACTGATGGGATTGTAGCTGTCACTCTTTCGTCATCCCAGTAAAGCTGATTTACAAACTAATCTGTTTTTAGGATTTACAAATAGAATGGATAATTACTGACAGGGCAATCACAGCTGAACACAGGCAATGTTATGTCTGTACAGGGTGTGTGTGCCTGTACTGTTGGTAGTTTCCATTAAACAATGCTAATCACCTCCTCTAAAATTAACATGGTACAGTACAGCACAGAGGCGACTGTCAGCTATTTGCACATCACAGTTTGCCAACCCAAATCCCAGCTGAATAGAGTAGTTTTTATTATTTATCGTTTTTAAATAAACTATTGTGAGCTTTATTTAAACCTCATGCTGCTGTACCTTAGCCTGCTGCCATCCCTCCACTGCTTCCTCGCCGTTGCTCCGTCCTTCAGCTTTGATCAGCTCCTGGCTCCACCCCCTCAGCCGTCCATCCAGCTCCTTCAACTCGTCCTCCAGCCGGGCGGTCAGACGGTCGTATTCCTCCTCCGAGGCTGTTGCGGCGGCCAGGGCCCCCTCTAGGCCGTCTCTGGCCCTCAGGGCAGCCCCCTCCCACTGCTCCAGAGCCTGGGACAGCGCCCCCAGCTGTCGGTCCATGGCCTCACAGCCACCCGCTGCCGTGTGCTCCGCCGTAGACGCTGCGCTCCTACGCACCCGGCTGAGGCGCTCTCTGCCCTCCAGCAGTCGGCACTCTACACGCTCCTGAAGATACAGGGAGGGTGGACAGGAGACAAAGTTGCTACGGAAACTGTGGCTACGGAAACTGCAACCCCTGGATGTGCAGTCGATTCTATTTAAAGCTGCCTACATAGATTTTATGTCTCTTGCTCCATCACTTACTATTTTTTTTTTCCCTCTTTGATACTGTCTGTTCTGATGTCTTGTTATTTTCATTTGCTACCTCAATTTTCTCTCTCTATTACTAATTTCATCCTTTATCTCGAGCCCCCTCCGCCTCCATCTCTCATTGTGTGTCGAAAGGTAGCACTTGGAAAGCAGCGGGTGTGAAAAGCAAACACTTGAGTGTAATGTGATAGCAGAGAGCTCGTTGCGGGATTAAAAAGGGAAAAAAAAAACAGCATCTGATCATTTTAGCTTGCTTGAGGAGCATATGAATGTTAACCTTGAGACCATGAATGGGAAATGAAAATGCTGAAACTAGCCTGTGTATACAACAAATTATAATTCCACTTCTGCTAAAAGGCTTCACACCATGGCTCTACAAACTCCCATTTATAATGTGATAATTAGTACCCATGTGTGAAATTTAAATGCAAATCAAGATCTCCTCGCATATTTTTTTCTCCTCTGTAGTTGCAGAATTATTGAACAGGGAGAAGCTTGGGCATTAATTCCACTGCTGCCCTCTTTTACCTGTTTTAGACGGTAATAGACTAAACTACTGGCAGTAAAATGTGCCAGGAGAGATGGAGATATTTGGCTCTGATATGGGAACAAACTGAGAACCAATTCCAATTCCCTACATAGTTTGCCCTCCTTCATAGCAGGAGCCCATTAAGATTAGATAGGTTCTGATAATTCGTCAATGAGTTACCTTAGCAACGGATAATACATATAACACCCTTATGGCATGCCTGTGACGACAGGTTTTAACTCATCGTTTACTGTTTCACTTATAGTGCTTAAAAAAAAAAAATCATACACTGTATTATTAATACTTCTTATTCAAAATGGTGTCGAATACTGATGTACATAGAGGTAATATAATGTCAATACATATGGTGATGAGTTCCTTAAATTTAAATAAACGAATGACAACTGTGCAAATTTCATCTGCTGATATCTATCAGTGAAGTGATTATGTGCGTGAGCTTGTAAATGAACATTATGATGAGACCAAACTGTGTTAGCACAGAGAGGCTCACTTGGTTTTCAATGCATGTTGAAGTTCAGATAAAAGTAAAATAGTTTGCTTTGACAATAATGTCAGTTTAATAAAATAACGGCACACCTATGCCCACTCTGCTGCACAATGGGCTTGTCACCTGTCAGATGTGGTGCACTATTATCTCTCAATGTATAGATGAGGAACTGGTCAGGTTGTTTTTTTTTTTTTCGTGAATTGTCCAATTGTCAGATCCTGACAAATGTGTATACAAAGAAAACAAAAGAAGTGTCAGTCAGTATCTGCGGAGGATTTTTTTTTTTATGTTTATCGACACCCTGCCTTACCCTCACTTCTGACAGTTTCCTTTTGATGGAAGCAGAGTCTCCTGATGTATCAGACCAATGCTGGAGCTCCTCTCCAGCAGTCATGAGCCAATCAGTGAGCTCCCTCACAGCCTCCAGGTATTCTTGGTGTTCCAACACAACAGCCTGTGCTAGACGCACTCTCTCCTAAAGACACAAACAGTCAACGATGACTAAAATAACAACACATTTATTCAGTTTGTAATCTCAGGGGTTTCATATCTTTTTTACTAAATATACTCAAAGATATTTTTGTACCTCCACCAAGGCTGTGAGGTCATCAAACTGCACCTGCAGCTGAGTGCGGGCACCATGGTTAAAGCTGGCATCACCGGTCTTCTTAAACAGCTCTCTGGCTTTCTCTTCCAGACTGGACAGCGCTACCTGGTGGTCTTCCAGATCAGCGAGCAGGGCTCTAAGTCTCTCTAGCTGAGATGCCTTTTCTCTGGGGCCTGGCTGGGGGGTTAGAGGGGCACAAACTTCCCGCTCAACCGCCTCCATCCAGCACCGCAACTGGGCAGCGCTCTCCAGGTATCCTCCCCACTGTGACACGGTCCACTCTAAACGACTGGAGGGTAGATCGGTGTGTTAGTCTGTGACTGGCACGTGTGAATTCTTCATTTTGAAGCATTACAAATCATCTATTTGAACTACAGACAGCACAACACAGTTTAGTGGATGTTAAACTCTTGTCTAACAGACATATTAATTTGAATACTACTGATTTTGACTACTGCAAGCGATATCACACACATGCAGATGCATAAAAATGTGTCAAAAGTAATAATAGTATTTCCTTTTCTGAGTAAAACAAGGACATTTTTATACAAATGCATATGCAATCTGGTTACTTCAGTACATAAAATCTGTATTATAAATGCCCAAGGCAAAAAATATACAGATACAGTTTAGATTTCATATCCATAGTATTGCTAAAAAAGATAAATTGTCTGTAATACTGGCCTAGTGCCTTTATCTCCTTTTATTGTGAGGTTCAAACACACAAGGACACAGATACACACCCACAATTTTCCTTGCCATCTGTTACCCCTGCATGTACAAATACCGCCAATATCCACACACTCACACACCTCTAATTCACCTGCTAACTCCTCGCCTCCTGTTATCCCTTTCCCCTTAAAACCCAAACACACCCCATGTGTGACCCACTGTTTGCCATCCACCATTTAGTCCCTAATGAGATCAATTTTTTCTAGGAGGGGCCATAATTGCTCAATTAAGCACACACACACACACACACACACACACAAATACACACTGCTGATGCATGTGTATGCTGTCACATGCGCACACGCATAGAAAAGAGCGCACTAAATCAAACACATCAATCAGAGTTACAAAATGAGGCAAAAACTTCTCATTATGTATTTAACCTAATGGTAATTAATGGCACTGAGACATCAATCTATCACAGTGAAAATAATCTGCACCCAAGAGAGAGGATTTTTTGGCACACAGGCGAATGGCCTCTCAAACGTTCAGGGTTGTGTGTGTGTTTGTTTCAGTGGTACATTAAAAAAAAAAAAATCAAAAATCAGAAATGGTTGAACGATATTTTCACAGTTCACTGAAGTCATCCAGTTTCTGTAAATTCAATTCAACAATGAAATGACGACAGAGTATAAAGTTGAAATCAGAAGCGCTTCTTCATAATTATAATATAAACCATCAGATTATAATCCAGGTGATGGACCAAGGTGAGCAGCCTACCTGTGGCAGCTCATGGCCGTCACGAGCAGCGTGGCCCACGCGTCCTCCACTTCCTGTAGCTGAGAGCGGACCACTTCCTGTCCGGCGGCTCCATAGCTCCGCAGGGCCAACTCACCCTTACCCATCGCCATATTCAGCTTGACCTCACCCTCTCCCTTCAAAAGCAGGATGTCCTGTGCAAACAGAGTGGGGTCAGAGCAACCTGGATTTAGACATCAGGAGGCTGGATGAATACTTTCTCAAGCAAACAGCCCCCTCTTGTGTTCACTAGAAGAACAGTAGATGATACAAAGCTTGATTAAAGTAAAGTGATTTATAAAAAAACAATATAAATGTGCGTTTTTAAAGAGTCCAACAACACTTCATGCATTTTATTGTATATAATATTTACTGTAAATTACAGATATGTATCGTATCTATTGTATCTTGTCGTATCTAGCCAAACCTGCTCTCACCTGCACAGTTTCCAGTCTTTGTTCCAACTGCTCTTTGGTCCCCATGGTGCTGTCTACTGTACCCAGTCTCTCCTGGATCTCCTCCAGCCAGGCCCAAACCCCTTGGAGGGTCTCTCCAAAGGCCTGGCTCTCTTGGCAGCCTCGTAGCCTCTCCCTGGCTGCCTTCAGCAGGGCCTGGTGCTCCATCTGGAGCTGGCCGGTCACTCTGACCTCTCCTCCTGACCCCCGGCCTGTTTCAGACAGAGACTGGGCCTCCTGGCAGAGACGCTCGATGGAGTCCCTTATATAAGACAATGATATGTCATTGTTTAGAATATTTAACAGCCCATGCTAGGGCATATGTAACATATGGCCTCGCACACCCACATATACGCACCTCTTTGCAAGCAGTTCCTTATGGAGGTTTTCCATCTTCTCCAGCTCTTCTGTGGTGTCTGTGGCTCCTTGCTGGCTCTCTGCCCCAAGAACAGGCTCGCTCTTGAGGTTGAGATCCATCTGCTTCAGCCAGTCTTTTATACCCTCCACACAGCCATTAAAACTAGAACGGAGAGAGGAGAGGCGGAGGGGAGGTGAGGCACATTTCCATTTCATTTAAATTCCTTTGCATAAATACCTGACACAAGAAGAGCGGTGACTTACTTTTTTAGTAGGTGAATACTCTCTTCCAAGTCTCGTTGGCTCTGAGCGCTGTTTTCCAGGTAGGTCCTCCACTCTCTGTGACAGGACAGGAGATGCTCTTGGACCTGTGCTGCTCCAGCTTTAGGCAGGTGGTGCTGAAGCCTCTCGGCTTCCTCACAAACCTGGGAGAGATGCTCCTCACCCTCTGATGTCTGCTCGAGTGATACCTGTGGATGAAGGAGGAGGAACACGTTGCTAATACAAAAAAAACAAAAAAAACATCACTGCTAATTTCGAGAAATAGAGAGCCCTCAGATCTAGACTTAAATAGCATTAATGATTACCTTTTTATAGAGGACAATATGGTAAATTACACGAAAAATATGAAATACCTGTTAAATATTAACTTAAATATTTATTATGATATAATTATTACTTGTTTAATTCGTTATAAAATCATTTTGTTGTATCAGAGTTTTAGAGCATGCCAGTATCAACAAGTGAACCTGCTGAAAATCACTCACAACAATGCCTCCACCATGAGAAATACATCATCAAAGCATCATATGTAACAGTACCTTTAGTCTTTGCAACTTGGTTCCAAGGATAGCAACATCTCCTGATTGATTAGCGCATTCTTTCAGCTCCAACTTCAGATCTGCCAGCCAGAGGTGGAAGTCTTGGACAAGCTCTGTTTTTAGGAACAAGAAGAACAGCTAAACTAAAAGCAAACTAGATGTGTGGTGACAAGTTGAGGAACACTGATGAGTGGTTAAATAAAGGCAAAGAAGATTAAAAGTAAAGAAACCCGAAGGAGGAGAGAGAGAGGGGGAGAAAGAGAGAGAGAGAGAGAGAGAGAGGCAATGTGTTGAGACAGATGGGTAAGTGTGGGCGTGTCCGTGCTGTGCAGCGCTGGGTTGCCTTGCCAACAAGCCCAAAATGACTCCCTCGAGAGCAGATGTGACGAGAGCGACATTACTCTCCGAGGCACAGGTGTGTGTCTGAGCAATGAGAGCGCACCGGTGTACCAGACAGTGTGTGTCAATGGAGTGTGGATTGTAGTGGGCGGACTGAGCGTGCTCTGGGGAAAAATGTAGGATAATCAACACTAAATCTGTTGCACCGCTAACATGAACAAATGACATTGAATCATGTAGTTGTGCACTGTTTGACTGGGTGATTATGAGATTGTAAGTGCTTTATTTCTCCTTTAAGGGAAGAAGTCATAGTGGCTTCCCTGATTGCTGTTAATGTTACATCAATCACTTGATGTATTTGATGGAGGTAAAGAACAAAAAGCCCTCTAGGAAAGACTAAACAGGCACTTTTAATACTAAATCAAACACCAGAAAATCTAAATGACATTAATAAACATTAATATCTCTTACCGTTGAAATGGAGCTGTAGCTCATCCTGCAGGTTGCCTCTGGTCTTGGCACAGCGCTGAGCCACAGCCTCTGTTCGCTTGGCAATCGAGGTGAGGTCAGAGGAGAGGCATGACAGCTCCTGCGAGGGATGAGACCTGCACAGGGCACTCAGGGCATCTCTAGCCGAGTCCATGTCTGCCCTCTGCTGCTGCACAATGCTCTGCAGGTCCTTTAAATGAAAAGCAGAGAGAAATAAGGAGACATGATTTATGCATATTCATAAGTAAGGCTACAGGGTGGTGGAAAGAGCAGAGGTAGCCACATGTACTGCATCCTCAGCGCAATGGATGGAGGTTATGCAGCCTGACCTCATAAGTGGTCATAAGTGAGGACTGAGTTGTCTTCAGGGATCAATGCAGTATCAGGTAGAAAGGTACTTAAAGAGAAGCCTCTCGGTACGTGTATTTGCTGAGTGCTATACCCGAAGTCAGTGCTCAGAATTTAATTTAGGAGGTACATAAGTGGCTCTACTTATGCTATGATCAGCATAATAATTATTCTGTTTATTTCTTATCTAATTCTATCATATGTATTTGAATTGATTATTCATATTTTATTGTGTTTTTAAATGTGGTCCAATAAATGTCTTTACCTTATGTAAAGCACTTTGCTCCCTGTGTTTAAAATATACCATACAAATACTAATACTAATCCATCTAATATTATATTGTTATGTGGTGCAAAAGCTAGTATGAAGCAACAGAAATACTTAGAGGACAACTTTTTTGTGTATTATTTTTCTACATTCTGTGTTATGGGTTCAGCTCTTCAGTGACTGTCTTCTTGCATCACATCATAGGAAATGTCAAGTAGAAAAGTGTCATACCTTAACTGTACCAATGTCTTCAGGAGAGGTAGCTTCAGTGAGGTCAGATAATGAACCCTCGACTGCCTTCAGCCGCTCGGCCATCTGGGACATGAGGTCCTCCAGTCGCTGCTTCTGGAAACTGAAGTAGGTCAGAGTGTGTTTGGCTTGGTTGTACACCTCCTGTGCATGGGCCATTTTCTTCCTCAGGTCTGACTCCAGGACCTACAACCCAAAACAAATATTACAAAAACTGATTAAAGACTTGTAGTACATCGAATCTTACAATCATGTCACTCAATTTCACTGCATGACTGCCAGCCAAATTTCATTTGGACCTAAACAGAGCTCAAAACAACCTCTCTGGGTGCATTATATCGGATCCTTGGTGTAACATTATTCCTGGCCTAAAGAAAAATTGAGGCAATATTCTTTTGCTATAATAATATCGGCAGAATCCTCCCATATTTCTCTTCCACATCATTCTCACCTGCATTTGCAGCGGGGTCTCCTGCAGTCTGGCTCGTTCCTGTAGCTCTGTCACTCTCTCCTGCAGGGCATCCAACCTCTGCTCTCTTTTCTCCACCTCAGCCTGTAGATCAGAGATCAAGACATGTCAATTAAATAACACCCGCGATGAACTGAATGTTACATCACCACCAGCACCACCACCATCATTCATACGATCGCTCATGCAGACTGTCCACTGTACTCTGACCTGAAAGGTTGCAAGAAGGACCTCTGTCTTCTCTTTATCACTGAGATTGGTGACACTGTCGGTGAGATCAGCGATGGAGTTGGCGGTCCATTGGTTAACATCCTGCTCCATGGACTTCAGGTCATCCCACAGGGCTACACAGTAGCCCAGTCTCTCTGTGTTGGTTTGTATTCTTTCTGAGACCTGAAGGAAAGACCAGCAGTATATCTGAGCACAGAACAGAATACATCTCAATCAACAGGAGAGGCTATCTCTACCCCTCTTTGTGTTTAGTTTTCTCCCTCTATAACAAGGGACATTGTGCTTTACTGAGGAGATGGTAGGAAAACGAGACTTAATTGGTTTGACAGATGTGGGGATGAGAAGTGAGAGAGAGAGAGAGACAGAAAGGCAGATAACATGTCTAGACTTGTTTATATTTCTGTCTCATTTGTGACAGCTGAGCAGCCAACTAAATCCCACAAGAGGAGAAAATGGAAAAAAAAGGGAAAAACAGACAGAAGTAAATATCATTAAAAGAAGAACAGAGCAGAGCTGTACGGTGGATGCCATAATTGATTTTTGACAGTAAACAATACCGCAAATAGTCATTATCATATTTTAGCTCCAGTGCAGTGTAAAATTGGAAATTCATGAAGAACCATGTCAGGATGAGGATGAATCATTAATGTCACGAAAGGAAAATATTATGTCACCATGAGTGAACAGGTAGCAGGTAGGATGTGAATGTATTATGCATTTACCTAAATAAAAAAACAGCCCAGTGATTTCATCTGTCTAGTCTCTTTACCAAAAAGGTGCATGGCACAGCAATGTATTATCGAGTGCCGCTCACCTCCAGCCACTGGTCTCTCAACGTCTCCATGTCTTTCTGGATGGAGGTCGCGTTAGAGTTGGGAACCTTCTCCAGCTCTCTCTGCAGGTCCTCGACTGTGCTGATGAGCTGGTCCATGTCTTCCTGTTTGTCTCTCAGCTTGGACTGGACCGTCTCATGCTGGACGGGCAGAGAAAATTGCAAAAGGAGTGACGACAGATCACCACTAGAGGGAGAGCTACTATACAAACTGATGATTTGATGCAATTTCTGATTGTTTAGTTCACTGACTGACTGAAAATTACAGTACAGTCTGATGTGTGCAAATTAGTAATCACAGAATGACACAGTGATTTTAAGAAAGAAAAACAAACTGTCACAGCCCAGTGAAAGCTTTGAATCTTCAACTTTGCTGATTTAAAATTTCTTAATCGATTGGAAAAATTTTATTTAAATTTCATTTGAAAAGAAAAAGCAGAAAAGTCAACATTTAATAGTTTTCTGGGAAAAAACAAAAAGGTACTGACTCGTGTGAAAGTCCGTTTGGCCTCCTGAGCGTTATGATTGTGGTCGGGCAGATTGTGAGCAACAGCCTGAGCGTTCTCCACAACAGTGGTGAGGGTCGACTTCAGTTGTTGGAATTGGCGGAGAAGATCTACCACAACTCCACTTTGTTCCTGACTACATGAGGAAAGAGAGGAAAAAGGTAAAGGCTATTACTTGGCATGTCACAAAAAAAACAGATTCTGTTTAACTGTTTTCATATAATTTTTATATCTGCACAATAGGCCCAAAAACAAACGGAGCAAAGGAATTTAAATTAGATCAATAAGTCAAACTCTCCCTCTGTCATCTCCCCCTCCTTACCCATTGGTGATCAGAGTCTTGACGTTCTCCCAGGCTGTCTTCACCAGTGCTACCTCCCTGTGAGCCTCCCCAGCCAGCTCACTGTCTCTGTGGGCCAGCTGGCTTCCCTTCTCCTCTAACCACTGTTGGGAATGCTGCAGGGACTGCAGCTCATCCTCCAGCTGGACGAAGAAACGCAGCCTGGGAGAAATAGATCCAAAAGAAAACAATGAGGATTACTTGTCTGATTCCAACATAATATATCTCATTTTCAGGAGATGAAATTTAAATGGATTTGTCCATCTATGGTTTGGCTTCATGTACTGTATGTCTTTGGGGAGTCTGGTATAAAATAGGTGTCTGAATCAAAAGCTCACAGGTGCATTTGAAAGCGAGAATATTCAAATATGTATTTTAAGATGTATTTTTCACAGAGGTGTCCTGTCATGTCAAACTGATTCAGTAAAAGCTGTTTTTTAATTCAAATGATGGAGATGTGGTGCTATTTAAGATGAGTCAAATGAAAGAAACTTGAAAAAGGGTCTTCATACGTGAATGTTTTTTAGTCTTACGTACAGAATGTCCTCATATATCAAGTAGCTTGAAGTTTCTTGGTTACCATGTACATACCTGTTTTGGAAGGCCTGTACAGAGCTCTCTCTGGCCCCCTCTTGCCTCGCTTCATCCTCCAGTTTTTTCAAATTCTTCATCACCTCCTCCCTCCTCTCCCTGAAGGAGCTCCACAATGCCGCCAAAGCATCTGCCTCACTCTGCCTCCATCCCACGCCTCTCTGAACCTCCTCCAAAGCCATTGTGAGGGCCACTGCCTGTCCCCTGCAAGATGTTCTTCCCTGAGGATGGCTCACATCTTTGGAGCCTCGCCACTCAGCTCCACACAGGTGAAGGTGGGCTTTGCTTAGTTGCCCATCTAACCCGACTGCTTCAGCCTCAAGCCTGGCCACGTCTTTAGCCACTTCCCCTATCCCACGATGCAGCTCTTCAGCTTTGGAGCGGTCCCAGCTCCCCCTGCCTTCCACTGCCTCATGGAGACAGCGCACAGCCTTAGCTGCTGCTCCATGCTTCTCAAGAAAAGTCTTTAACTCAGTCAGGAACTCTTTACGGAGGAGCAGGAGACGCTGGGATTCACTGAGGGGCTGTAGGCAGTCCTCCCTCCAGCCCAGGAGCTGCTGCTGGGCCTCTGGGGTGGAACAGAGAAGCAGGGAGGACTCTCTTTGCTGGAGATTCTCTCTCAGTGATGCATGTGCCTGTAGTTGCACCTCATGCTCCTGCAACAAGACAAGAAGGCTCGATTAGACAAATTTGTATAAGCTCACACAGCAATCGATATAAACTTGCTTACTGTAATTGCTCTAATAAACAGAGCCTATAAAAGACATCATTGCTGACAGCAAATTATTGATCTCGCACCTTCAGCTTGGTAATTGCAGCCTCAAGATCAGCAATATCAACCTGGGAAGAACTTCTCAAGCCAGACAGGAAGTTTTCACTCGTCTGAGTCAGAGTCAGCAGTGCCTGATCAAACTGCTCCAACTGCTCCAACTGAGGCTTCAGCAGTTCAAGTCTAAAGGAGACAGCATGGACCAAAATGAGATTTAAACAAAACAAACAACTGGACTTGGAAAAAGGCTGCTAAAAACTTAATAATAAACATAATTATAAATAATTTAGTTGCCTGTGTGATATGCTGTTCTTTATCAAGGTGCATCTCTCCTGTATTTGTTTGAGATCATCAGTAAGCTCGTGGATACGAGCTTCAGGTGCTGTGGGGTACAGACACAGCCCGAGATTCGCAAGACCATTAAGGAGTGCTTCATAGGACGGTGTCTCCCTCTGCATTTCCTGCAAAGGTGAATAAATATTAAATATTAAATTATCAGAAAACTAAACTGCAAAGGATGATAAACACTCAACACGAAGTCAAAAGTCTAAATGCAAACGGGTGCTTAGTGGCATGACGTACCTCTACATTTAGTAGTTCATTCCTAAGCTTTACTTTGTCTGCAGAGAGCAGGTCAGTGTCCGGACAGCAAACAGACTCACACCTGTCCAGCCAGCTTTTCATGGACGAACTCTCCTTTTCAAATCTGTAGAGACAGAGGTGACACCAGGCAAAAATATATTGAAATGAAATACGGTCCTGTTCTGAAAATGTATGAATTATTTACCAACAATCAATTGACAGCAGCAGCCTGTGATCTTCAATTAAACACACTCAGTGACACACAAAGTGACATACTGTCTGTGTGTTATTTTTTTTTTATCTGACCAAGCCTCAGTATCAGTGACAGGGTCATAATGGGGCAACCGTATCTCTCCAGAGCACCCAGTGCTGTAAGTAATCTCTCATACATACACCTGCAGGGGGGGATGAGCTTGACTACAGAGGAACACACAGACATGCAAACACACATTACTAAATTGAAGTTTAGCAGTAGAAATATAATTGAGTTACTAGCTGGTTAATACTAAAAAACAAGCACCAAAGCTCCAGCTCTTCAAACAGCTAGCTTTTTTTTCTCCTGAATAAGAAATAATTGCTCTGGGGGAAGTCTATTGTGTGATAAGCATGCGATAATAAAAGCATGTTATTAGAATAGAAAGGGGATGGCAGGCGGGAGGGACGGACAGATTGCGTCAAAGACAAGATCTCGCTCCTCTACATCATGCTGAGATAAGGGAGTGATTTGAGGAATAAAAAAGGAAATAGGCACAGAGGATTTGGCATAAAGAGCATATGCACAATAAAAGGGGAAATAGCAATGTTTATACAATCAGAATAAGATACGGGTGTGAGCAGGGGCTAAAGCTGGCAGTCAGCGAAAAAAAGAAAGAGTACATTACAGTAAATGAATTCCTCCTAACCAAAACACACCTCTTCTAGGTGCTGGAGGTACAGAGCAATCCTGTCAGCCCAGCAAGGCATCAAATCTTAGGTATGCTCCTGTGGACGTGACTGGGATTTTCACACAATAACAGAGGCAGAAACACTTCTGGGACTATATTTTGTCTACAGTCTCTCTGTCTACATGTTATTGGCTCATGCTTGGGTATTCAATATGGTAAAATATTCAGCAGGCTGCTGAGTAAGGCTGGAGATGAGGTTAACACTGATGCTGATGTTCTTCTTCTTATGAATATACAGGTGTAGTGTTGTTTTTTTCACTGTAGTACTCTAGTTTCTTTGCAGATGCACCACTTTCCTGTGGAAAACACACAGACATTACTGTTTACCTTTGCCACAGTGCTAGAAGAGTCTCTAATGTAGACTGCTTTTCTGCGGCTTTCCCCATGAACTCTCCCTGTTGCTTCTTCAGGTTCGCCACCTCTTCCTCCAGCTGGCTGCCCTCTCCGAGCCTCTTCATGGCCGAACACAAAGCCATCAGCCTTGGGCTGAGCTGCTCGACAGCCTGGCAGACCTCCTGGAGGAAAGAGAAATATTGTTGTGGATATTAAACCACAATGGCTACAAAATAAACTCTTGAGCATGAATCCAATATAGTTATAGCGACACAACATTAAGGCAGTCTTTGTATTTTTTCTTACCATGTGTTCCTGAAGGCCTTTGTAGGTCTCAGATGATGATGTACAGTATGTGATTGGGCAGTTCAGCTTCTCTTCAAGGTCACTCATCGTTTTCTTGACCTGATAATGACAAAAACTCCACTCATTTAAAAATGTACAGACGTGCACTGCAAAGTCTTGATTCAAATGTCTGTACCAAACTATTCCATCATGTGGTGCTGTGTACCTGTTCGAGGTTATCGTTGTATCTCTGCCTGTATGTGGCGTTCTGGTTGAGCTGTCCTCCCAGTTGCTCCACTCTCCCCTTTAACTCTTCCCAGCAGCGCCTCATCTGTGTCAGCCGTGCCCGGATATGTCCAGCCTCTCCGGGGGTCACAAACCTTGAAAGGGCCTCGCAGTCTGCCTCCATGTGGGCCAGCGCTGCCCTTCTCTCCTCTAAACCTTCCCCCACAGCCTGTAGCGATGTAACAGCAGAGGAATAAAGCATGAGAGAACAAAAAGACTCCGCAAAACACATTGCTATTCTTAATTGACCTGATACAGACAATGTTATGTTTTATCTTTTATCTGCCATAAAGGTTGTCTCATCAGGTTCATAGAGGTCTAAAAAAAAATCAAGCACAAACGTTGGGTAGGAAAAAAAAAACTGACTCTGCTGTTTCTGCAGACAAGTGTGTTCAAACTGACAACTTATCAAAAGGCTGCCGCAGGATTTCTCTAGTCCCGATATGCCAAATTTTTCCTGACATTTTTTTTCTCCAAACCTCTGTGGGATTGACAAAGCTGAAGTCTGGCATGCCAAGATTATATTTCCTTCAATATGATCAATTTATTTTCTATACCCTAGTCTCCTGCCACAGCTCCAACCCAATTTCCCCTTGGGGTTAGATTAAAATGTCATCTTATTTCATCTTAATCTTAATAACCCTCAGGCCACACTGACACTGTACATTACAGATTCAATGCCAGACAGCAATTTTGACTCGTTTCACTTGGAGCTGCTAAGAAATGTGTGGATGATGCATATTTATTTGTGTATATCGGAGGGTTATTGAAGGAGTTGTGCAGAAATCATAGCTATACAGTGTGCAGCCAGGTTTATGGTTGGGAGCTGCCTGTCCTTTGAAGGACTAACCTGAACATGCGGGATAAAAAACAAACACAAGGTAAAGAATGAAATTTTAGGAATGGATGAGAGAAGACATACCTCCACTGTGCTGATGTGTTTGTCCAGAGGATCTAAGGAGGAGGTGGAGTTGACAGCCTCCAGCTCCTTCTCTTTCTCATTGATCCACACAGAGAAGGCCTCTGATTCAGTGCTGAAACGCTCCCACCACATACACATCATCTCCAGCTGGACGACACTGGAAAACGCAAAATTAGGTATATTTATGTTTACTGTAGGAACAAACAAGCACACAACAGCACCTACATGTCAGTAAAATATATAATTATGGTCATTAGGCTTATCAAAGAGACAATAAGTACGATTTTTTTCTCATCAAACTTGAAAATATGACTGGAAGTTAAAGTGCACTCCATTAAATTTTATGGGAAAGGGAGGCTTAGGATAGGACATACTTCTTGTTGAGGTGGTCGTGAAGTTGTGTGACTGCTTCTCTGGTGGACTGGGCCTGCTGTAGCAGAAGAGTCTGATTCTTTGGGCCGAGCTGAATATCTGCTGCTTTCTCCAAGAGGAGCTCTGCTCGCACAGAGCACTCCTCAACCTTCGTGAGAAGCTCCTACAGGCAAGAAAGAAGAAGCCAATATATTTTATAAGCAAGGACAGAGCACACACGATATGCACGCACACACACACACACACACGACTGTACATACAGACCTTGTTATGCTCCAGTTCAGTTTTCAGGCTGTCCAGGCTGTTGAAAATAAGTTCTTTGTGCAGCTCATTGTTGGCATTACTGATAAACCTCCACACTGTTTCTCTTTCTGTTTCAAAATTCTGCCAGGAGCTCAGAGTTGCCTTGAGATGATGAAGAAACAGAAGTGGGTTAAGTATCACTGCACTGTGTGAAAAATGCCTCCTGAACTGTCAATTTACCCAGCTAAGAAAAAGCGAGTCATGCAGCCTGGAACAACAATGCACCTTCTGCGGTATCTGTGCATCTTCTACCATCAATATCTCTCTCTATGTAATTATTCAACACTGGTGTAATATGGTCCATCTCAAGTGAAACCTTTCCTTTGATTCATCAGGGATTTATGATCAGGCTTGAAAATGAACTTGTGCACCCCAGGCATCTCGAACATGCTCATGCAGAAACATGTTGATTTTCTGATCAATTTGAGCACCATGATAGAAGTGTATAAACAAATCCCAGGACAACAGACACAAACAACATTAACATACGACATAACAATCAATATCTGGTTAGGGTTTAACATGGACCGATCAATGATCACCACAGGGGCTTGTGTGGACACCCACACATGCAAACATTAGCACACTGACATGTGAGAGAAATTCAGGCTCAAGCTACCTGCAGGTTGTGTTCCTTTGCCCCTGATTTACGGTCGACCTCTCTGAAAGCTCCCTCCAGCTCCCGAAGAGACTGACTGAGGCCCTCCCCTTTCTGCACCTGGCGGCAGTGAGATACCAGGAGCTCAGCATCTCTCCTGTTAGCATGCAGGCGCTTTAGATGTTGCTATAACAAACACAAGAAAACAACATGTCAGGTAACAGCCAAATTTACAGCTACATGCTGTATATCCTAACTCAACACAGCGATGAAGAGCAGTGTATTTCTGCCCTGTCTGATTGAAAGTTTTAAGCCTCTTTCACGTCTGATCCAGAAGTTTCCTTTGTAGCACCTCTAATCACACCATAGAGTGATGTCACACAGTACTGGAGTACACCTAAGCCACTGGAGGTAACTGACTGAGAAGACTAAGCATTTAAAAATAGACATTTATGAGACTAGAAATTGTTTAATTTTGACACACTAAAATGTCCTGTGCTCATTGATGTGTATTAATCAACTAATTTCAGTGACATCTGATGTATCCCTCGTGTGGATGCTTCTCTAATCAAATATCTGCACACATCACCACTCTCCTGCTTCTTCACTATACACACCTGGTGAATAAGGTGAAGTTGCTTGGCCTCCTCCAGGCCCTCAGCTTCCAGGATTCTGCTGGTCTGCTCCTCAACCTCCCTTCTTGCTCTCAGAACCTCCTCCAGTGCACCCCGCACCTCCTCCCCCAGTTGCTCATACTGGAACATAGCAGGGCCCTCCTCGCCCCACTGAGAATAAGAGAGGCAGACGATCAGACAGACTGTTGTTGAAAAAACTTTTTTTTTTTTTTTTTTTGGGAGGGGGAATATCTTGGAATACCTGACAGAGTGAAGAAAAGAGTGCCCGCAGGTCAGTTGAGAGTTTGCCCAGGGCTGTCCTCTGTCTCTGGACCTCCAGTTCAGAGCTGACATCAGACAACCCAGTGAGACGGCTCTTAAGCCACAGCAGGTTTTCCTCTCGGGCATCTATTGCTTCCTGCAGTGTCTGGAAACAAAAGAAGGAATTCAGGCTTACTGTGGTTTGAATCATAATCTAATCTCTGCGGCTACAGCAGCAAATAAACGTGCCAACTCACCTGAACAGCAGCATCGACTTGCTCCTGATGACTGGAATTTCTCGCAGTCTCTCTCAAGAGCCTCACCTGCCTCCTCTGAGATGAGAGCCAATCAGAAAGCTCACAGAACCTAGCAAAAATAAAACAACTGCTTTGAACCCCCTAAGAGTGATTTAAAAGTCAGACTTTTAGACGTTGCTTGACTTTACCTCTCATTCCACTCCTTCCATTTATCAGGGTGCTGCTCCAGCTTGAGGTGGGTGCTCTTGATTTGCTCTGTAACCTCTTCTACAATCCTTCTGGTGCTGTCTAGCATTCGATAAGCCGGGTCGTTGTCAGGCAGTTTGTGACACAGATCCTCCATGTTTCTAATCCTCTTCTCGCACAAAGTCAGAGGTTTGCGCTCCCTGAAAAACGTCTGGAGATAAGAGAAAGAAATGTTGAACTGATGAAGATGACGTTAAGTGATTTTATCTTTATTTTACTGCCACTCTTGGTTTAATCTGCTTCAAGTTTCTACCAAAATCCGAGGCTCACTCTGTGCTCTTTGATCACGCGCTCGCTGGTGCAGGTGCCAGACAGGGCTTGCATTTCTCTGCCCAACTCCGCCCTGCAGTCTTGTATGATTATAGCCACTCGATTTCGCTCCACCTCCACTTTTAGACGGAGTAGGTGAGATGGCACCTCGCCCTGGATATCCTGTGGAAAAAACAGAGAACAGTAGATAAGATATGCTGTATAATAAACACGTTTTTCAGTCTGATATTGGTACATCTCTGAAACTGTCAGAGACCAATTAATCTCTTAGGTGACTGCACGTAAACACTCAGAGGGTCGCAGTTAAACTGATCTAATACAGGTTAATTGGAAACACATTGGTGGGAAGTCTATCAAAGCCAAAGGTCTGTCTGGTTAAGCTAATGAAGTATCAGCTATGCCCCTCGAGAGATGTACAGTAATTAGTGAGAGTGTTAAAGCATGTTGACCCCTGACCTTCCAGTGTTTGTGCAGCCTGCGGACAGTTTCTTGCAGTCCCTGTTGCTCCTCCTCTGGGAGGATGTCAGTCAGCTCATCACACGCCTTCAAGAACACGCTCAGGATCCGCTGGTCCAGTTGCCCAAAAAAATCCTGTGCAGATAAAAAATCTGATTAAATTACAGTAAAATGTTGAGATGGACAAATACAAAGGGGAAGCTGAACAGAAGTAAAGTAGCAAGATGAGTACTACCTATACACTTTCAACTTTCCCCGTATAAATGACTCACAGCCAGACTGTGTTATACACTGTAGCTGTTTGTCTGAACATTACTGCAGCAATTAAGAGTCCACGGATTATCGGTACTCTTTGCGTACTTCTACGGATGGCTACATTTATTATCTTACGCTGTGTTTCTTCAGTAATTCCTCAGCGTCTCCAGTCTCTCTCAAGCAACCCTGAGCTTTCTTCAGCACTCTCTCCAGCTCCAGCCTTGATTCCTCAAACCTCCTCCTCAGGCAGTTGTTGGCCTCTTCCTGCCTCCTCCATTCCCCAACCTCCTTCAGCAAAGCCTAAGAGGATGGACAGTAGGTGGTGTTGATTGTAATTAGTCTCTTCAGGAATATAGTGTAATTACATTATTTGTCCTACACCAAGCAAATGAACACTGAGACACATGAGTAGGTCTAATCTGCACTGTTGCCTCCTGGGTGTTTTGGTGCTCTTGTAATCTCATTAATATAATCAGCATTGCGGGTAATGCGATGCCTTTGTGGAATTTCTGGCATGTGTACGCATAGATGTCTGTTTAACACTAACCTGTGCTGAGACCTGTATTTCAGCAACTCTCTTTTGCAGCACGGACAGGTCGAAGTTTCGGAGCACCTTACTGGTGGAGAGCGCCCTCTGCAGGGTGTGATGATTCCTCTCGATCACTGACAGACAGCGCTTACAGCTTTGCTGCTGGTTCAACAAATCCTGAGGAAATTGTGGAAACAAATAGGAAAGTGTGTTGATATATCCATGATGCAACGCAGAAACTACTAAAATAAGACCCTTGTCATCGTATCTTACCTGCCATTTTTGTTTTTGTTGGCTCTGCGTCTGTGTGTCTGCCTCTCTCGCAGCAGAAGTGATGCGACCGGCCCGCTCCAGGGCTTGGTAAAAAGCTGTCATGTGTTTCTCCATCTCCTCCAACAGTGGCAGAAAGGCATGACACTCCCTCACAAGGGAGGGACAGCGCTCTCTAACCTGGAGACAATTAACACAGGCCATTAGACAATGACACACAAAGTGACAATGTGTGATTAGAATATTTAAAAAAGACATTAACTGCGTTGCTCTCGAAGCCAGACTCGAGACAGTTTTCATGCTACTTCTCATGTTTGACACTTAAATGACACCTACCTTACTCAGCTGACTTTTGGCTGTTGCCATAGTTGCCATGACCCTGGCAGCCTCATCCGGTGGCGCATCCTTGGCAAGGAGCTGAGCACTGCGGGCAGCCAACTTGTACTGCGTCTCCATGGCAACAACCTTTTGCTTGGTATTCTGAGATGAGATGTGGAGGGTCATTTTCGGCATTCTTAAACTGAATACGCATTCATAAAAACTGCCTTTGGGAATCAACTCATCAACACAGTTGTCTGTAGCTCTGATTTCAAAACAGCAGGGACATGAAATGTTTAGTAAACTTTATCAAAAGTTCAATAAGAAATAAAAAAACTGGGAAATTATTTTCTTTGGTGTGTTTTTGTCTGGGGAGCTGGCCATTTTCTAATCACGTCTGTCAAGATGCACTGTGATTCACTTTGGAAAGGAGCCACAGGAAGCTCATTAGAGTCCAAATGTAAATGAATCAGTGATCTAATTGGGGACTTGTGAGTCATTACCTACTGATCTGAGAAACAGAGACCTGCTGAGCATTTCTCACCTCCACGTCCTGCAGAAAGGCTCTAACACTGAGGAAAGACACCTGGACAGGAGCGTTGAGCTTGTCTTCTGCTGTGTCCAGCAGCTCTTTAAGGGCCGACACAGCTTTTAGATGGTCTTTTCTCCACTTCTCCAGCTCATCAGCACGGGCATACTGCAGCAACAGAAAGAAAATATAAACTTTAGGAATTATTTTATTGAGAGATGTACATTCCTCCAAAACATAAGCTGTCTTAAAGATATTTTTTCATTGCCATCCTGTGACTAAACGAGCTGGCTGTTCTTTCAAATTCAGTATTTTTTGCTGTGTTTTAAGGTTTTTGTTTATTACTTGTTTGACTTTGAGGAAGAGGTCTCTCCATCGTCCATTTAAAAGCAGCAGCTGCTGCTTGAGATCAAGCGACACCGTCTCGTCACACGTCTCGATGAGAAAATTCCCTGCGTCGTTCATGGCTGCATGCTGATCCATCCAGTGGCTGAGATTCCTGAAAAACTCCTGAAAGAGACACAGACTCATTAAAAAGACAGATCAAAACAGAGACACAAAGAAATTAATAGAAACAAAGAACAACACAAAAAGTGTCAGAAACAAAGACAGCCGCTCTGAAAAGAAACAAAGAGAGGTATTCAAAGAAAGAAACAAAGAGGACAATAAAAAAAAGTGGGGTAATTAGCTGTCTAATCCTTGGTGGGGATGTGAATCTGTGGTAACCATGGCAATGCGACAACTGGAATATCCTCAGTGGCTTGCTGTAAGTCAAGGAGATCATTTGATACTTGAGTGGAGACTGCTAATAGGATTCCACTTAGAGGACCAAAATGCTTAAAATTGGGCTGATGTCGATTTGATTGCTATTACTCCGAGTCCATCAAATGCACGTATGAGGGGAGCCTTAATCTGAGCACAAAAAACACTTGAAGTATATGCTGGAGCTAGAATATTAGGAGTCTATCTCTTACCCGTTTTATGTTTTCTGGCTGGCTCAGGGCTTCCTCTGCATCCTCCAGCCAGGCCTGTAAGGAGGCCACGGTGGAGCTGTATCTCTCCCAGTTGGACAAAACCTCCTCCAGCATGCTCCTCACACTGCGCACTTCCATGGACAAACTCCTCCACTGGGTTACCACCTCCCGCATGAACCTGCGCACGCCCATCTCGCCTTCATCCACTGGAGGCGAGATACATCGACGTTAACAACAACGGCAATCAACAATGACAGCAGTAGTGATACTTTTACAACTACTACCCCTGTGGTTGCTGCTAACAATACTAGTCATAGTAAAACAGTGTACACAGGAGATACTAATCTTCAATATTAAAACAATGCTTGAATTGCTTGTCATAAATAAAACATTGAATTCATCAGAAATAAAAATACAGCCTTAATTCATCTGGTATATTGCTGATAACTTTAGATCGGTATTGAGTAAGTTTGATGACTTCTAGACTCCTCTCATGTTACTCTTACACAACATTTTAGCATTTATTATAATGCAATTGTCACTTGTGAGCGCTGTTACATAGCCTCACTTTAAGGCACAGGCACTTATGGTCCACATATTCATAGAAAACACCAGACAAAGAGCACATACAGGCTAATGGAGTCACATGCCTTTGCAGACCTGACCTCAAAAACTCTCACTACAGGGAGATGTGGTATATTTGCTTGTGTGTTCCATTTCATTGGTAAAATTGCTCTGGTCTCAAAAGTCCTGTGCTATAAACTATTGTCAGCCAGTTTGGGGCTGATAAATAGCTCAGCCGTATACTAATATCTAGTTTCAAGCACACATTAATCACCTTCAAATAGTATCAATAACATATCAATCAATCCCTTTTACTCCTCTCCATCCTCGGTTTGCTATAACCTCAAACTGAGGCTTTAAAAAGATCCAGATGATCGCACATCCAGCCAATCAGAGCCTGAGCGCTAACTACCGGCAAGGCTCATGCAGATATGGTGGTGGCGGGGTGGGTGGGGGGGACTTCATTTGTGGGGTCGACCAATCAAGCCTCAAATGTCCTGATTTCTCGCCACACCTCACTTCTCTGCTCTGCATACCCTAAAGCAGCGCAACCCTGAAACTTAATGAAACCAACAAGCTTGCTCAGTTTGCGCCTAGAGACCTGCAGAAGTGGAGCAGCCCCTAACTAGCAAATGGGGTCGTATTCCCCACTGAGAGCTGGGAGTGGAGGAACCTCATTTAGCAGTAGCCTGCAGACTCTCCCCTTCTACCAGGCTGTAAAACCAGACAGGGGCAGACTGAGCTGCTGCAAGAGAAAACCTTGCTGCTTATTGAGTTGTTGACAGGGGGGAATAAAGTTGACATATGTGTACAATGCCGAGATAGTTAGTGCCACTCAATTTCAGCAACATCGAGAGGAAGAGAATGCAATTAGATTTGGACACTGTGACAACTGGGAAAATCTATAAATCTAAACATATTTGGAGATTTAGCCGTACTATTTATACTGAGATATCTATGCCTCTCTGGACGTGTTAGACAATTGTGGGCTGCAAATCAATGAGCAGGACTCCTTTATTGCAGTACTGGATTTTGACATTAAAGTTATTTAAAATACCTTAATTTGTCAAGTATTTAATTTGCTGGAAGAGAAACAGACTTCGATCTCTGGTTATTTCATGCATAAAAGGGTGTTTAGTTCTGCTGCATCCATGGCAAAAGGCTGAACCTTCAAGCTCAATTTTCCAGAAGAATAACTACATCACAATATAGCGATATGACAATTTTATCACCATCCGCTAAATCATAAATTTACTGTATACATTTTGACTTCTCACCTGAGCTGTCAGTATTCACATAGGCCTCAGCAGACTGTTTCAGGGACTGGAACAATGCCTCGTAACTTTCAAAGAAATGCTGCTTCTCCACAAACGACTGATGAGGACAAGTTATCACAGAATATTATCACAGGTGATATGACAATAACGACAGTAACATCATATTGTATATATATCCATAAACTATGCATATACTATGAAGCAGGAATTAGTGTTGTAACTTGACTTTTATCCAATATTATCCGACAAGATCTGCACAGGAACACTAAAGATTAATTAACATTTCAGCTTATCATGTACAGAGTGAATCAAAGGCTTACAACATAGTTGTGGAGCATCAGTTCTACAGACTCTTGTCGGCCGTATTTTATGATCCAGGATTTGAGCTTGGACTCGGCTAGAGTGAGGAAGGCCTGCATGAGGTGTTTGTTCTCCAAAAACTCCATTCTGGCCAAGTGAATGCTGGAAGATGTAGAGACAAAGTTCATCCTGAAAAAGACAAAGTGTACAAAACGATATCAGACCAACAGTCCGATATTCTGCAGAATATGTGAATCATGCCAAATGAGGTAGTTAACTTGACTTCCTGTCTTTGATACCTCTCAGCCAGGTCTTGGAGCTGGTCTGGGGGAACAGGGACTCCATCAACACTTCTGTCTTTATGGATCCTCTGAAAGACCTGCTGGTGACTTTCCAGGCTCTTCAACACATCCTGCATGGTGCAAATACATACAGCTCATGAACACAGAACTAAGTAACTAAGTAAGAGACTACTTTACTTAGTACTACTCACAAAAACGTGTTGTTTTTACTAAAATATGAGCTGAACAACAACAACAGTCTATGTCTAGATGCTAACCTTATGCTGCTCCAGAGCTCTGTGGACAGTGTTAGCTGTCACGTCATGTGCCTGCTGGACAATGATCTCCTGCCGCAGAGCTCCTTCAGCCTCATGCAGCCACTCCCCTACCATGTCCAGAGGAGCTGGCAGAGACCTGTCCAGCTGCAGATGCCAGTCCAGGAGCTGAAATGAAAAAAACAAACAAAAAAAAAAAAAAACAGTTGGAGTCAAACAGAGAAATACTGATTATGATTGTCCAGCTCACTGCATGGAACAAAGAAAATAAATAAATTGCCACCTGAATCAAAGATTTAAAGTGAAAACTACAGACGAAACAGCTCAATTGTTGAATTAAACTGAATTATTAATAAATGGGTGACACTCTTTGACACTCTGAAGGCGTGTCTTGCTTCTCTCACCCGGTTAGAGACCCTTTCCCAGGCCTGTTTGACAAGAGCCTGATCCACAGTCAGTATCCCATCCTTCTGAGTGGACTGCAAAGCTCCCTCCACCTGCTTCCTCCTCATCTCCAACTGGACCCGCAGACTCTTAAACAACTGAGAAGAAAAAAAGGATTTCACAGCTCTCTGTCAGTGTGAAAAAATGTCCAAAAATATTCAAATCATGGTATACAGACATCAGAACAAGAGCTCTCTCAGGGGTTACACCCTCTTCCCACTGGTATCTAATCAGACGCTTATGAAATCTGTGGCTAATTGCCTCTGAATGCTGCCCCTCTTTGTGGCTTCAGATTCTCAGGCTCTTCTGAATAATGTGCAAAGAAAATGGGAATATCCCACATGCTGCTGAATATGGAAAGTATCCCGAGGCTTGGTGAAATAAGCCAGATTGACTGAAAAAATGACGGCTGCTGTCTGATCCCCATAGTGTAATGCCACTGATTACGCTAATATAATAGGAGCGTCTGTGCCCGGTGTGCCCAGTTTAAACCGCACACACTCCCAGACACACACACACACACACACTAACCTGGTACTGTTGAGCGAGATTGCCCTCAGTCTCCTGGGCCTGTATTGCGTCTCTCTCCAGCTGGTCGAGCCACATTTTGAGCTCCCTCAGGCTCTTTCGCTGCTCTCTCTAGGAGGCCGGGATAGTGGCAGGGTAGCGGAGTGCACAACGGGTGGAAAGATGGACATGGAAATTGGGAAGTGCAAAGGGGAGATTAAAAAAACAAAAAAAAACAAATGGAAGAGAGGATGAGGACGGAGAGTGTAAAAAAAAAAAAAGGGCGGGGAAACAGAAAGATGGAGAGAAAAGTGATTAACCAGAAATGTGTTTGAGGGAATGATGAAAGGATGGCGGGAGGAAGAGGGTGAAAGAGAGGGCATGTAGTGTTAAACATGTGTTCCCCTAATCCTCTGTGTCTCCCTGTAGGACAAAACGTCAAAAACCCACAGCTGCCAAAAACACTCAGCTTAAACAGGGTACTTTGTCTAAGACCCCCTACTAACATTTCATTGGATTTTAAGTAACCATGACGACAATACGATGCTGCTCAAGAGCTTATAAGATATTCAGCTGGAGAGCTGCTCGCTCTCAGACTATTCAATTTTATCACTTCATGTTAGCTCCTGCTGGGATTTCAAACTTTATCCCTGATGATAGCCTAACAGTTATATTCTGTTTTATTGTTCTCATCACAACCTCTGCGAATCATTGCAGGTGCTATTTATTTTATGAAAGCACACTTTTGTTCTTTTTATGTAAAAACACAAGGGCCAATTGACCCCCATTCAATGACGGCGAACGTTCAGGACAAACATTAGTGCATTAGCAAGAACTGTCAACAAAGAACAAATCAGGTGTGAAACACAACAACCATCAAAAGCCTAATCAGCATTGTAAGACAACAGAACTCAGTGAAACACAGAGAGCAAGCGGTAAGCGCGGCTTTACAACACATCACGGCTCCTGACACCGTTAACCTTAAAAACAGGCAACCTCTATTCACAAGCTTTCCATCAAATACCCTGTATCAATGCGCACTGCCAATGCCAGAGGCTTTCATTGTCATGCTAATGGAACCAGGAGCCATAGCGCTAGGTGGCAACGTTAATAAATGGTAATATCACATCTTATTATACTGGACTTCCTTTTGTTATCATGGCTCGGAAAACCCTGCGGCAGGAATATCACATCAGGTAAGATAAAGTGCCAATATTAGCATATGGGCTCTATTTTGACATGGAAAAACAATGTTTAATCTCGTCCATACACTGTACAGTAGGCAGTGATACTGTAATCCAATAGAAGAGCCACAAAAATAAGCATTAATCAAATTTATATGGAAACCCTGAATGTGCATGAGTGCTAATTACATTGAGCTGCGGCAAATGATGGAAAACCTGCCCCTGGGACCTTTAAGTTACTATATAACCTACCTCCAACATTTCCTCTATATCGCGAGGAGCAAGACCATGCTGTAGGACAGAGGCCAGCACAACAACCACAGGAAAGCAGTCACCACACAAAAACACCACACCAGGGAGAGGAGAGATACAAAGAGAGAGATGTACAAGGAAAGACACAAAATAGGCAAGACACTACAAAACCTGTAAGTGTAATTACTGTTTGTTTTAACCCACTTTGGATAGCAGATAGGCGGTGGTTACTGCATCAGAACATTTTAGGGAGCATTAAGTAGGTTTTAAAATAAGGAAATTCAATTTACTGTAATTGCTCTGACTTTTACTGTACTCCACCTTGCACTTACATAAGTTAAAATAAGCATCAAACAGTATTTAGAAGGCTCCAGCTGTGCACACTTCACTTCGACACGAACATAACGCCGTCTAAAAATGTCATGGTATGACATGCTAACTGTGACATCTGAAGGGAAAGACAAAACACACAGGACGCAGAGAGAGAGAGAAGACATGAATGGCGTATCCAGACAGAGAAATAAATCTGACAGCTGCTTACCTCTTCATCTTCTTGCTGTCCATCTGAGTCGCTCTGCTTTCGGTCAGGATGATGCTTCAGGAACTGAGCTACGTATGTCATGATGGATTTCTCATCCGGCTTGTCTACATCGACGTCTGAGGAGGGAACCAAACAAACTGAATATAATCAGAAGTCATAATAAGCCGAGGTCAGCTGATAATTCTTCTACAGCTCATCTGACTGACATCCACTCAAAAACTGGCACCTTAAATGAAAACAACCTTCAGCACTTTGGATCAGTGTCCAAGTTTTGTTTGGAGGTTCCACCATGCTGAATCTCATGGCCTAATGGACCTTAATTATACTGATGTCAAGCTCGATTTGTCAGGGTTCATTGTGAAGGGCAGGCGTGAAGGGGCACAGATGGTGTTTGGAAGTGACACTGAGTTGCACATCTGATGCTGTGATAGATCCTCACAATTATATTTCAGGATTTTGTGAAGAAAAACAGCTCTATATGATGGAAAGCTAAACTATTTCTATTATTTAAGTGAGCAACACAAAGGTCACATTGTTTTTAAATGACCGTTTGTGGTTAGTTGTTATCTCAACCAAGACCTGCACAGTTCAGTTTTCATCAACTTATTGACAAAGTCTCTAAAAAATGTTATTTACCTTCTGGATCAAGAAGTTGTGGAATGCCGAGCTCTGTCTCAGCCAATGAGAAAGCTTCCTGCAGATTTTCTCGGTTGGGCCTCCTCCATACATGCTCCATGTCAACTAGATTGGGCCGAAGGGCATGGATAACTGCAAAGAATGCTAACCCCGTGCGCCAACTGGGGCCAAAGTCCTTCACCTCAATCCCCAGACGTCTGCAAAGAATAAAACAGAGAAAATTTCATTTCACTGAAAATACTTTGGTGCATTCTGCATATTCTGTTTTCAAGAGTGTGAGTAACTAGTAAAGGAGGCTACATACTTGGTTGCTGTGTGCTGGATCCATCTTAGTAGAGCCTTTCTGGCTCCACCCTGAAGAGGCGGTAGAGGCTTTCTTTTGACAGGTGGGCTGGTGGTCTCAGTGCTGCTTGTGGAGCTGTCCAGTGAAGAAGTGCTGCTGGACAAGGCCTGAAGTGCTGGTAGACTACTGGTCAGCTCCTCAATCTGAAAGAACACAGAACCAGGAATCAGACCACCATACAGATCTACTTAAGAACTACTGTCTAAACTGTGTTTATTAATGATAATATCTGCCTGAAGAGCACTAAGCGTAATCATTGTCAAAGACTATAATTGTCTGTTTTTTATAACTGAAGCAGCTGATGGATGTCCTTTGGTGATGTATGGTTCATATAAATGTGTAACTTTGTCATCAAGTGGCTTTCAAAGTCCTACATGAGTCGACATAAAACACGTGTTTTCTGCTGCTCGCAATTAACTTTTATTAATCAGTGGTGGCCTAATGAGAAGCTTCACACTGAGCACTTGGGAGCTGAAAGTCTTGTTTAAGGGCAACTTAATGTAAGGTTGGAGGAGACATCATTTGCCCTTGAGTTTTAAATATATCAACTTTAACTTTAGGTAAATTACAACATTTACATTAATATTTCATATTTTTGTTTTGTTTTTTTGTACACTTGATCCATATAACATTGAGTTTTAATGCTAAACATCACCCAGAAATACTTTTACTGTACTTTTACTACTGTAAATACTTTACATCAAATCATCCATGTGTGGAGAAAAAAAATCTCTCTTCAAAACGTGTTTGACAACAATCACAACATGTATCACTAGACTTCAGCCCAGCCAGCTGGTCAGTTGTTGAAGATTTATTGCTATGCACACATGTAATCCACTACAGTTTCTCCTCTCTACTGTCTGCTGCTCACAACTCAGAAAATCCATAAACAACAATGTGAAATAAAATACATCATTGTGTCAGTAAGAGAATAAGTAAATTCTCCACTGTTGTACATTCCCTTTATTTAATTTCCCCATGTTTGCTGGAGTAGCAGACATCTGCATGTGCTGATGTTGCTTAGAGACTAGTATTGTGATTAAGTTCTTGTTGATCTGTACATGTCTAAAATGCCTGAGGTAGCAACTGCTCATTTTCAGAAGGGATGCTTCAGAAAATTGATTTTCCCATCTTACATTTCTTTATAGTTTAAATTGCTTAGATATTTGCTAGCTGAAAAAAACAACCCTATATATTTCAAGCCTCCTGGTTTCCCACTGTTAGTTTACACTTGACTGATCCGGGCATATCTCCAATTGGTTTTAATACGTGTTTGGGGAAATGCCATTAATATGTAGGAACATGCTAAATGTACAGTATATTGGCAGCCATGCAGGTGTCAATTTTAAGTCCTAGTTGTGAGAAATTAGTGGTGATTTGATTGACTGAAGATATTCAAAAAAATTGTTATCACCAACTCTCGTCTTCTTGTTTCATTTTAGAAATATAATATCCTGAGTTGTGTTCATTGCATTCAGAAATATAAATAATGGTGCTTAACTTAAGGTGAATTAACTTAAGGTAATGTTACCTGGAAGTAAAGGATGATGGTCCACATCAACCCCAATACAATTGACGGCCGTCCATCAACAATGTCTGTGGAGTTGATGTTCACTAGCTTGATCTGTATAAAAACACATTCCAATGTTTCGATATCTCATAACAACAACAATAATTTTAGATTGCAATCAAATTTATTTTCTCTGCTTATACTTCACTATAATCTTACATATGGATGAAGTACACAACAATAACTGCCTTGAACATATGTTTAAACAAAGTAAACAACATACAGTGTGAGCATAATCTTCAATACTACTGGATGCAGATAATCCTGACCATATCTCTTCCATATCCTGAACAAACAAGTGCAGTAACGTTATGAATACTAACCGGAGATCCTCTGTAGGCAGACTGAAGGGAAGATAAGAAAAGAAGTATGAGAGAGAGAGAGACAGTGCATTTAGAGGTACTCTGGATGTGTTTGATTGAAGAGGGACGCCTCATTGACTGTGAGATAGCAGATACTGCAGCATCTCTGAGGTGAGATAACCTGAGTGGTTGGCTGAGAGGAGAGATCTATCACCACTACACAGGCAACAGGGATTATATCCAGCAGAGATGGACAGAGAGAGGGAGGGCAAAGAAAGGAGCAAGAAAGAGGAGAAAGAGAGGGCTGTCTGTTCTGATATGATGAATTATTCTCTATCATCACACAGAAGGTTATATTACTGAGGCACTGCAGCACAACAGGTCATCATTTGTTAATACACGCCACTCCGTGTACGTGAACAAGCATAGAGGAAGAGATTGGGGGCAGGCGAGGGCAGTGTGGGGAAGCGTGGGATAGTGGATGATAAGAGTACATGCAATACATGGTTTCATATTAGAAAACACAGCAGGTTATCCTGGCATGTGACACTGAGATGGTGAAGGGAAGTCTTCTGTACAGTAGTTGCACTGGTACCTACAGTGGGTAGGTAAACAGTCAAGTTGACATTTAACCGACTGAAAATAATTATTAAAACTGTTTTGATAATTAGCTGTCATTTAAAAGTCATTTATAGAGCTAAAATGGCAACAATTTTATGACTCGAGATTCTCAAAAGTGAGGATTTGCTGCTTTTCTTTTAGATTTTGGGGCATTAGACCAACAAAACAAGCAATCTGAAGACGTCACACTGGGCTCTAGGACAATGTGATGAAGATTTTTCTGACATTTTATGGATTCAAGTGTTTAATCTGTGAACAATTAACTAGGTTAAAGCAAAAAAGAATCAACAGATTCATTGCTAAAGAAAATACTTGCAGACCTAGTCGACATTACACCTATGGATTGAAACTCCTGGTTAAATAAATATATTACAGGGTTTCAACAGCGTACAAGTACGATTGATGAAATGATAAAATGATAACGCTGCTGCGTGCTGAGCAACATTTTTTATGATAGAGACGCATGAGAGGAACATCTATCAAACACAAAGTGACTGAGCTTCTGAAGCGAAACCTAAATACAGTCTAGACATACATCAGGTTTACGCACAGAGCATATTTACGTTTAATTTTCTACACACACAGATTAAAGCAGTAACACACAGGCATATACAGCAGAGTGCCCAGTGACGTCTCATCTCCAGACTGCAGATTACTGGTGATGGATTTACGGTTTTAACCCTGTCACACTTGAGGAAGACAAATCAATGTCGCAGCAGACACCAGCTCAGCTATATAGCTTTATTTATGTATATCCAAGGACGAGACGGGTGAAGCTTTGAGACTGTTTTTTCTAATCTCACGGAGGGGCAGTTATTGCAGTTAGTAGATGACATCCAAAACCATTAACCATATTTTTGGATGTAACTCAAGTCAGTGAAACTGGGTAAAGCAACTGTAAACCATGTTTTTTAACTGAAGTGGAAAAATACAGATGGGAGAAAGACAACTGGAGTGTACTGATATCATAAGGTGACAAGCAAGTATGGTAGATCAGTTGAAATAATATAATTAGTAAAGTCGCAGTCCAATAATTACATTGTCATTGATTTTTTCATCATTTTTAAGCAGCGAAACAAATAAATAAATGACAAATCGATAAAGACAAAATGTGAGCAAAGTCAGCAAAAACATATCACAGTCTGTGTCTTTCCCCCATTTATTTACTCAATAAAAAAGGGATGTGAAAACAGAGCATATTGGTTTTTCAGGGATAAATCAGGGATATGTGAAGGTGGAGACAGTAAGAGGCGGAGACGAAGGGGAAACAGGTCACACAAGGTCAGGATTCAATGTTCGTACCCACGAGGCAGCAGCTGAGCGGGGAGAGCAGCAGGAGGGGTAAAACAGAAGAAACAACAAAACATAAAAAGAAGGCGCTGAACTCTTACCTTCCTACCCTCGAGGAAGTTGAGAGCTGTACCGATGTTGGCGACCCAGTGGATCCTCTTTAGCTTCTTGCCCTGCTCACATTGCTGGAAGGAAAAAGGTGAACAAAGGAGGTGGAAAAAAAAGAGTCACAGAGAGAGACACAGAAAGAAAGAAATATATAGTGTGGACACAATAAAACAGAGAAAAGAAGATATTTTTCTATAGCACAAGAATGAGATTTAAGATTGTATAGTGCAGACACTATCATCAAACACAATAATGGAAAATTAGTAATAGTGAGAAAAACAGAAAGGTCAAATCAGAGCTGTGTTTGACCAAAAACAGCCGGATCAATAAGACAGAAACAGCTTAGACCTAAGGCGATATTGGCCAAGTAAAATCCTCAAGATGTGTGTGTATATCTTCGTCTGCATTGTGTGTGTTTGTGAACTATGATCGGTCCTTGTTAATCTGGGCTTTTCTATTCCTTTCAAACATCCCAATAAAAGCCGATCGATGAGCATTTCCATGCTCATTTCGCATGCGCTGCATTAAGTCTGCAGCTCACTGCAGCATTGACTTATTATATAAACAAACAATTACAAATCAATGAATCTTATTTGACCAGGCTGATCCTTGCTATGTCAGCTCAAGGTAAAAGTGAAGCCAGAAAGATCAGAGGATATGAAGTCAAATCACACGCTGTAGAAATGACCATGAGACTCACAAGTTTTTGCCCAGAGAGGACTTCCAGCAAGGCCAGCAGCATCACACCATCCTTGATGTCCTCAAACAGGTCTGTCACCACCAGAGGCGGGACACGCTATGCAAGAAAAGAAGCACACCGATGAGCTCTAATTGTAAAACAGTCTTTTCAAACAATATGTTAAAGCAAGCACACACAGAATGATGTAATGCCTGCAGGAATGGTTGAAGTTTTGGCTTGTGATATTGAAAACTGAATGAGAACCTATGAAAATAATTAAAAACGTCACAATTTTTTATGTGCAAGAGGCATTTCTAAATAGGTGTGTGGTGCCTGAGCATCATTAGTTACATAAACTCACTGTTTACATCAACATTGTAGGCCATAAACTCACACAAAGCTCTCTCAGTTTCCTTGGAATGTAAAAAACTTGGGATTTAAGCCTTAATAGCTCTTGCAGAGTACATGAAACTATGAGGCAAGAACATTTTTTTCTGAACATTATCCTACTCTAAGTGGCGCGGCGTATAAATCAGCCAAAATACAATAAATATATTACTCTCTAAGACATTAATTTCCACTTGTGAAACATGGATAAAGGAAATCCTCACAAAAAATGTTCTTGAAGCCCCAAAAGAGTTTGGCTGTGCCAAATATTACTGACAGCTAGAGTCAGCCATAAGCAGAGGCTCAGCAGGAGCTGAATGGGGTCTTCAAATCCTAAAATATGCTGATGATTTCAAACTGTATCCTTCTCATTGACTTCCTCCCTGACCTGACACAGACTTCTAGACTCTGGGAAATCCACATATCTCTGTTTCTTGCCGGCGCCACATCAAGGATTTCTCTAAAAGCACAGTCACATGCTGTGGCTGAGGAGAGGTTTAGAGACGGACGGGGTGGGGGCGTTCAGACGGGCGAGCCATTCACAGGGAGATTAGCAGCAAAGGGAGTGAGGTAGAAAAAGAGGCGGAAGCGGAGACGTGTGCGCAACTGTGTCTGTGTTAGCACGTGCGAGTGGAGTGTGCATCTGGTGTGAGAGAGAAAAACATACAACCCCCAACATCGTGGATAAGCGAGAGGGGTATAATTGAGTAGAAAGAGTGGCAGCTAGAAAAATGATAGAAGGCAACGAGAGAAGGGCGGCTAACCTCACGTCTTTCAAAATTAATTAGCAAATACAGTGGCTCTTCTCACTAATTCCTCTTCTAATGTCATTTCATGGCTTTGGATATTAGAATATACAGACAGCACTTGTGCCTCTATCATAAAGTGACAGAGGAAACACTTACAAAGACTCCTTCAAAAGCTTCAAAGGCATAAATTATACCATGAGCTAATTGAAGTTAAATTTACCTATTTGTTCATTATAATCCTAAAGCTAATGAGGAAAATTTCTGAGTAATTACAAAATAAAGTAATATCCATTTCCTCAGCTCAGCCGCATGAGCTAAAAAAAAAATAAATCAAGGGCTTAATGAGCTAATTACATACGAGTGTCTGGGCCATAATTGATTGTGAGCGGAGGAGTTTCACGATGTGCGTCTGTCTGCGCTCTCGTGTTATTCCCCTGGTACACTTGACTCAGTGGATTCCAAAAGATCAACAGCATGAAAGACAGTGGGAGGGGCAGAGACAAAGAGAAGACTTCAGGGTTTCATTTTGAATTGCAATACATCCAGTACGAAGGAACAGTTGACACCAGATGCCTATTGTCCAAGTTATTTGCAACCATCTGAAAGGGAATTATTTATATACAAAAGCAACAATGTGACAAACTCTAACTTAAATCACAGTAGGTTACATTATGTAGTGCCTGTTTTATAAAACTTTGGGCTGCTAGCAAGAAAGCCATCACCCAAGACTAAGATAATATGACAATATGTAAACTACTGGAAGAAATGGACTATACTATACTATATCTACATATAAGATATATGCCAGTACATATAAAGTTCCTAATATTCAACAGTCCTGTCAACCATTGTGGGGCCTGCATCATATTGAGACAAAAACAAACAAGCCTGTAGCCACACTGGTGTAAGGCGAGGCACAACATCAAGCTAAACCAAGCGGCAACTTCCGGGTGAAGCCTATGTGGAAGTCAAAAACTGCAGTTCCTCAAATAACCACTTGAGGCTGGCTACAGAATGAGTCAGTCTCCATAAGCCCCCATGTTAAACTTCACATCAGAAATAAACATGTTTACAGCCTGGTACAAAAAATGGTTTTGGTCTCTATATGTGCAATAATTAACAGCATGGCCGCTTTGATTGACAGGTAGGTGCTGTTACACATGGCCAAGGCATTTTTTGGCCGACCTCAAGTCTGTCTTTGCTGATTTTTGGATTAGCCGAAGAGGCAGAAGAGGCAGGACTACCAGCATGGCAAGCAGACTGATCCACAGATTTATCTGTATCATAACATATTTCATGGCAATCCATCCAGCAGTTGTGGTGGTAAAATTTCATTAAAAACCACAGTTGTCAACCACCACGGTGGAGCTAAAAGAAAAGTCAGGGAATCATTGAAATCATTAGGATCCATCATTTTGGAACCATGAATGTCTGTGGAAAGTTTTCACAGCATTTCATTCAATAATGGTGGCCCGACCGACTGGCTGACAAACCAACATCGCCATCCAAAAGAGACAATTACCGACTGCACCCACGGAAGGTGGAACAGGAAAACTACGAGGCCAGGCTTAGTTGGCAGACTGAAAATTATTAAAAACATCCTTGCAGATAAGTTGGCTGAGGCACATACACACCATGCACCATCATTTGCTGGGCTTGAATTTAGTGTGCACGGAGTAAGTCATCCAGTCAATCCCTGCTCTAAAGAAAGAAGGGGGGTGGGCGTGAGTGAGGGAACTCCACTTTACTGCTGCTGTAATCTCTAAGAACACTTGGTTCACTGATTACTGTACTGAAGCTGTTTGTGTGGAAAACGCCTGAGCGACAGTGAGACCCTCGCTGCTCACACCGGCCACTCTGTAATTAAGCTTTAACCCTCTCAGAAAGGATTTGTCAAAATGGAAACTTGGGACCCGCTCACTGAATTCTTCCCCCTTGTCACTTCAGTGCAGCGCAGGGTGCAACTTTGAAGCCTGGATGCTTGCTTGAGAACCAAAATGATACCACTCTATAATCTCTAATATACTATATCTGTAATTGCAGAGTTGATATAACCTCACCCTCTATTTAAATAAAAGAAACAACCTGCAAAAGTATTGTCCTGCTGCTCTTACAGTTTGCTTTATAACTGGTGACTTAATCTGGTGAACTCCTCCGAGTAATGAGAGTCATTAATCTTCTGTATAAATTACCAGCACCAATACGTCCCTCTCATAGAAACTCTTTGTCAGAGCTCATAAGACTTCTTTTGTTGTACCTGTGGAGTGGAAAAGTAAGGGGGAGGGGAGTGATAGCGAAAGGAAGCCCTCATGCCATGTCTCAGCTCACCTAACGATTAATCACATACCTTTAGGCGCTGAATTAAAGACCTGTGATAACTGGAGTGGCCTAATCATCTGCATAGCCAAGGGCATGATCTATCCTTCTGAGAGCAAAAGCTAAACCAACTGTTAAAGCTTCTTCCCTCCCTCTATCCTTCTGTCTGTCTCTCACACACTGCTTTTGCCTAATGCGTCTCTTCCGATGATTCTTTGTAGTTTTTTTAGAGATGTGAGGCAAGCCCATAAGATGCAATTTAATTTCTGCTCGTCTGAACCTTATCGCGACAAATCCTCCGCACCAGCTGAATTGACTTTTACCCCTTACTCATCATAAAGCTCTCCGAACGTTTACCAAGCTGCCATGACGACCAAGACATTTCTGAAGACAAATATAGGCCAATCAGTGTCACTATGGCAACATCAGGCATCAGGTGAAAGGGTAAGCAGTTTCATGATGGGCAAGGAGGAGAGCAAATAATTTGATCAACTAGGTAGAGAGACAAGTGTGGGGCACAAACACCGTTATCTCTTCCGGTGGAACTGTGATAGCGTCGCTAATCTATTGATTAGCTAAATCAGTTAATTAAAGTGAATTTAAATGATATAAAATGAGGATCTTTGTGAGGCCAGTTAATTAATGTTTTTGTCGCACAAACTGAGCTTCAGTTTCAGGACTATTGTTCAACCAGACACTACGTCATTGCACCTTAGTTAAAAGAATAGTTAGACATCCAGGTAACATGCTTACTTGCTTTCTTGTTGAGTGTTAAATGAGAAAATGCTACTTCATAAGGTAAATATGTAGTTGGAACCAGCAGATAGTTAGCTTAGCTTAGCATAAACTAAAAACAGCTAGTCTGACTCAAGCGGCAACCTCCTTGGCTGTGAAATGACAATGTGGAAGTGCCTAAAATTGCAGTACCTCAAGCGACCGCTTGAGGTTGGCTGCAGAACAAGTCAGTCTCTAATTAATAGGAATTAGGGGGGGGGTTCACCAACTGTTTTCAGTGTTTATGCTAAGCTAAGCTGCTGCATGCATCTACATACTTACCATGCAAATGTGAGATGGCAATAATCTTCTCTCAAGTCAGCAAACAAGTTCCTTTTCCAAAATATCCCAAGGATATCCTTTATCCTTACTCTTTTTAATCCAGACTTTTTGGGGATCCCTCTTTTTGGTATCCCTGTGAATCCTCATCCGCGTCCCTCTCTCTAATCGCTCAAACCGCAGCATTTTTTCGATGACCATGAAATAGCGAATGAACCATGGCTTCACTCTAACGCGTCAAAATGACTTATCACATAAACTATGCGCTTACCTTCAACATTATCAAAAATTCAAGGCATTTAAGTATTGGGCTGTGTGTAATTTTCTGCTGGCACGGTCCTGGGACCTGATATTTAATATTACGTCAAGGTTTATTCCCTCTGGAGTGCTTTTCAAATGAATTTTCTGCTCCACGTCACTGTGGTTCAAGGCCTCTACAGCTGTCGTGATCACATAGGAAACCTTGAGAGGAGCGTCACAGATTGAAATAGCACTTAATTGTGTTGCGCTGTGCCATATTTGCCTTGTCCGCCCATTCCTGACACACTGTTCAAGCAATAATTGGTTAAATTGAGGAGCCTAATGCAGTATAATACAATAATTACACACATATGATGTCCCCTCAGCATGCAGCTGCATCAAGTGTAATTGTTGAGTTACAGATATACTGATGTCCAGGCTCATTGAGGAGGCAAATAAACGGCAGTATTTAAATGAAAAAAACTCCTATCCTGAACAATCTAAATTGGTCCATATTATGATAAAGAGCTTATAGGTTGCTAAGACTTAAATAACTGACAGTAGCTTGCAGGAAAAAAGATATACGGTGTATTAAATGCTGTAATGTGAAATTAGAGTGAGAGTAAATCCTTGCTACAAGCGATATGAGATTGGGGGAATGAAAAGGAATCTGAAAGGCATGCAAGTAACAATGACTGTGTGTGTGTGGTCTTAGCTGGCACAGTCAGTCCCATGACCAGCGTGAGTGTGTTTTGGAAATGGAGCAAATGTCACAGAAAGCACAGCGGACAGCGGATGGAATACGGACGAGCAAAGAGATTTGAAGTGGAAAAGCAATGAGATGGGGAAGTTTTTCAATCCACAAACACCAACACCAGTGTTTGTGTAAAGGGACAACACAATGCTGGCAGTAGCAGTGGGAAACACACTCTCTTACCTTTGCCAAGTGGGAATTGATCCATTTTGTGAATGTCCTTTTCTGCACTGCCTCCTGCTCATCTGTAAATCAGAGCCCAGAGCGTCACTATCAGTCACATGCAATAATAAACAAAGAGGGGATTAAAACACAATCTTCTCATTGTCTATTGTTATGAGAGTTGATTGGGATTGCAGAGCGGCAGGCATGGCGACTGTAATTAACTTTGATATTGTTACTTTCTGTCTAATGTGTCTGAACAAAGTCGCACCACATCATACCTTACACTGATGTAATAAGAGAAGGCATCTGACATTTAAAAATGGCATTTTCATTCACTGGACTCCTCTTAGTGTGGACAGAAAATCCTGCTCTCAAAGATGCCCTTTAGATGATAGAAGGGCAGTGGTTCCTTCCTATACGATGACATGCACCTCTGCCGTGATCTATGAGAGGGTTTTATCCATTTCTGACCACAGTTCAAGCACGTCATCTGTGGCTACAATACTGCACAGCGCAGTAATAACCCCACATAAAGCCAACTTCCACCCAAAGATGTACAGATTTACCTCGATCAGCGGAAGGGCATTGTTTGTGGTCAGTAAAGCGATAAAGCCCATTTAGCAAAGGGACAATCAATAGCATAGATGTCTGCTGACGATGTCCCCTAAAAAGCCACTTAACTTAAATGCGGAAAGGACATAAATCAAGTCTTGTCTCTAACATGTTCACAAGCAGACATATAGTATATATACACAGTATAAAGATAGTTTTCAGAACTGTATATGTTCTGCTGGCTTTTTAGAATCGACACATGCACTTCTGTTGTAATTTCTCCGTCATGACTCCGTTCTGACAGCAGAATTCATCGTTGTTTGCAGCCCATGGAATAACAATCAGGACTTCTGCGACAGTTACATCTGTAATCGACAAATTTATACGCGACTGTCACATATATCCTATTATAATGTACACCAAACAGATCTATAGTCTACCCGGGACTCTCAGGATCCAATCACATACAGTGACTGCCACATGTGACAGTGTTTTTTTTTTATGTCCCGTCTGCGCTACAGAGCAATATCCTTGAGATAAGCATGCTATCAGTGAGAGAGGACGTCTGACACAGTGCTTTCCTCAACCTTAATGAAATATGCTGACGGTTTGATTACACTCAAGTTGGTTAGTGTGTCACTGGGTGCTGTGGGCAGAGGCGAACAGTAAAAGGGTGTGTGTGTGTGTGTGTGTGTGTGTGTGTGTGTGTGAGAAGTGGGGAGGGAGTTGTTCATACATAATGCAGATACATTCAAGCAAAGTCATACGTGCCACTGGGCAGGTCCCCCCGTTCTATGAATTAATCTTATGATTGGGTGCAGGAGTAATCAAATATTGATGGGCGGTAATATTGGATGAGAATGAGAAAGATTTAGCCCCCTGCATCCTTGAGCTGGAACACGTGTGACGGAGAACACGTCTGCACAAGCGCGGTGCCAGCCTCTCAGTCTCACGGACGAGGTGACTTTGAACTATGTGCGCGCACACACTCACATTCTTTCAATATCACAAAGGGAAACGGCAACCACCACCAAGCCTCACAGCTGTGTTTTTTACACACTTGATTACCTTCTCTGTTAGTGTTGGCCTACATCATCATTAGTCTCATGCACAGCCCCTGAGTTCCCACTTTGACCCCCCACAGTTAACATGACTGGAATGAAATATCATTGAAATATTGTTTGTTGTCTCTGAGGCTTTGTCTATTGACAGATGATGACAAGAGCGGATCAAAAACACACCGAAAACTCGACTTTCGACTCTGTTTTTGCTCATTAATGTGACAGGAAACAAATCCAAAGAAGCCGTATAGTAATGTTTCTCCCAATCTAATCTTATCTATCAGACAGTGAGACACTCAGACAGGATGCTGCATACATGGCATCCGAAAAGAGAGCAGCAGACAGGCGGACCGCCACAGGGTCAAACAGAGAGATAAGAAATCAAACATTTTGACAGTCAGCCTGCTGTGCCGTGACACATGCAGTGAGCTGGTGCTTGTCTGCTGGGTACGCTTGCTTCACCTGCTGTAGGCTCAGAGCTCCGCGACCTCCACACACACAGACAGACAGACACACGCACACACGCACACACACACATACACACACATACTCACTCTGCCAAGGTGGAAACGCCCCCCTTGAAAAATTTGCCCATTTTGCTTAACACACACCACACCACAGCCCAAAATAATCTTCCCTGCAGGCAACACTTAGTAAGGAAATTACACTGCAAAACGGCACACGCGCTCACATACTGTAGGCACATACAGTCAATACTGCAGTGCCACGCTGCACACAGCAAACCCTACTACAAATGCAAAATACACACACACACAGACACACACACAGACACTATCTACCTGCTTTCTTTTTCCTCACTCTCTATCTGAGTAGGGGACACACATTCACACAGACACTGTCCCACTTACCGCGCAGGTAGTGGTAGAACTCTGTCACCAGGTTGAGGGATGTGTTCTTTTTTGGGGAGCCTTCACCCCCTGCTCGTCGTGCCATCTTGTACCCCAGACTACGCCTTGCTTCCCGCCTGTTTTCATGAGTACGTTGAGAGGACATTCACGGCAGTCTCCGAGAGAGGCTATACTTGCCCTTGCTCCTGCCCTTGCTGCCTCTGCCCCCCCCCCACCCTTTTTTTGGGGAGGTGTCTTTAAAGAGCCCCCTGGAGCACTGGACCTCCCTGGATGACAGCGATGAAACTGTTGCTGCTCTGAGGCAACGCAGGAAGGATACAGGAGGTGCTCACCCTCCTGTTCTCCTCGCGTCTTTTACGCCTTGCTGTCCTCTGTCCTGTCCTGCAGTAACGGGCTGCAGACTCAGTCAGTGTTTTTCCTGCCTGTTAAGCAGCTTGGGAGTGTGATGTGAGTGTACGCGTGATGCAAAGACTGTTGGTGTGTGTGTGTGTGAGAGTGTATGTGTGTGAGTGAGAGCAGTGCAGTGCCGGCTTGCCTCAGCATCAATCTGTCTTGCTTAGTCCCTTTCTCCCTCTCTCACTCTCTCTCTCTCACTCTCTACCTCTATCTTTCCCTCCCACGTACACTCTCCCTCTCTGTCTCTCTCTCTCTCTCTCTTAATTTTTCACTGTAGGCTGCAGGAACAATCCACTTCCCTCCACTGGCTAGCCAATCAGAGTGCGTGGGAATGGGTGATGTCACAGCAGCCCCGTCCTGATGTGGAGAGGGGAGAAGTGAGTGGTGAGGAGGGGTTGAAGGGGACCGTTTAGCAGGTTAGGAGGGGTGGAAGTGGGAGCTCTACCCTGACAGCATTACACACACTCAAACACACGCACACACACACAAATACTCGAACACAGCACTGGGACAGACGTGCAGGAATTCCCTATGTGTTGCTGGCACTCTAATTCCCCTCCTCACTCTCTCTCATCTGCACAGATAGCATGCGGTGCACAGAGGCTTGTGGCTTTCTACTCTATAGAGCCTGCAGGGGAACAGACTATCACTGGCAGTGGTTCTGTCTGATCTGCTACTGTACTCTCTTCAAAAGCTTTCATCTCAGCCACAGTCACATACAGTACATCTGTCTGTTTGTTTTCTCCGGGGGGGTGCGAGTGCTGAATAGAACAGAATACAATAGAGGTGAATACAATATATAAGATTAGGTTTGTCATAGAGCGAGATCAGAGTTTGAAGTGCCTATACAACATAGGCAAGTCCAGAACAAAGGGAACAATGTTAAGTGTGTTTAAACCTCCGTTCACTCCAAATGTGTGATCTGTGTTGCAGTTGATGCGTGTCGAACTTAAGCTTCAAACCAGGCGAAAAACAAACAGCACAGCACACAATGGCAGCATTGTTCATCCAGCGATTGTGATTTCACCATCTGAAGAGACAGTCTCCAACTACGAGGGCTACTACGGCTGATACAAAGAACTGTATCAGAAGCAACCCTGTGTTATGGAGCTAAAAACTACCCCAGCCCCCTCCAGTGCTGCAGTAAAATGTGAGCAGAAAATACTCATGTTGCAGTACATTGACCTCTTCTCCTTTTCACTGATTTGTATCTCTGCTTCTGTCTGACCTATGCTCTCTCTCATTCAGTCAGTCTGTTTCCTCATATTTTGTCCCTCATATTCTCTAACGCACACACACACACACACAAGCTCTGGTGATATTAAAAGCACTGGGCTCTTCTTTGAAACCACATTCAGAGAGTTTCCAGGAAAGCAATATTCATGCAGAATAGCTCAGTGGGTCTTATATCAGCCTTAAAGATGAAAGGACCATTCATCACTTGTGTGATTTTCCCTTTTGTTCTTTGGGTGCCCCCCATAAGGGATTTTAATTATGAAACTCATCAATAACCAATGGCAGCTGTCATCCGCTATCTGTCTGCTGATAATCACACTGCTGACACTCCTCCCTTGAACAGCCCTGAAACTGGCCACCGTAATGCTACCAGGAGCCTTCTTTGAACCAAGTGTCCATTTTACATATTTGTATATACAGTATGATTTCTGTGCATGTGTGTGAGTGTGTGTGTGTGTGTGTGTGTGTGTGTTTGTATATATATATATATATATTGTGAGTGTAAGTATTCAAAGAAATATTCATACAGTCAGTCCTGTTTTTCATATTTACATATACATTGCCTTTACTTGTGAACTCTAGACTATAAAAATTGAATTTTACACCAGTGGAGAACAGAATCCAACGGGACATTCACACTGCAAAATCTGGACTAAATAATACTACTGCAAGAAAATCCTTTGGCCCACACTACGGACAAAAAGAGAAAAATCTATTGTTCTTTACGTACTGATGTTAGTGCAGTACACACAATATCAATGATGTAAATAATGGAGCAGGCTACATTGACTGATGCACAATTTATTTCTTTTTATATCAGTCTGTCTGTAAGTTAAAGGTGTTGTCTAGAAGTGCCAAATATATCTATATGAGAAAGCAAGGTTGAGTGGTCACAGCTGCTTGAACAAATACAGCCTCTCCAGACATTAAAAAATGGATGTAATTTATGTCATAAATTGCTTCATATGAATGCATGATGGCCAGAATTAACAATGACAGGGAAGATTTTACAAGGGTATCATATTTTTTGCGTACAGGACCTCTGGGATACTTTGAAGATCAAGAAGATGTTTATTTTCAAAGATGTTAATTTATCATAGGCCTTTGCATGTATTATTATATGTTGGTTATATTGTCTGACAATGTCGATGTTTATTTTCAGATTAATTTTATGTTTATGTTTGTATGAGTTAATAAAAACTTCAGTGAGAAAAAAAGGTGTCTGACGAAAGATTCTTGGAGAGCGAAGTGTGAGGGAACTATCCAAGGTGCTGAACCCCTCAATCAGGATCCTTTCACCCTGACGACGATTTTGGTTTAATACAGTAAAAGACTATAATAGTCCATTCAGTCTATCAAAGCACAACGTATCTGTTTTTGTCAGCACGTTTCGGAGAATTCTTCCAGTTAGCAGCCGTACAGCAGAAAGTGAGAAAGCTGAACTTCCCCAGAGAGCTAAACTGTTTAGAAAAACAACCCCAGGACAAAATCAAAACACGATGGTGAGCATTCATGGGACTTATTAGACTTCACCATGGGAGTGAAAGAAGCGAGCAGGTGCGGCACACACACACAAAGTGTGATGAACGGAGGCAGAATAATTTTCATGTCTACTGTATGTGCGAGAAGAAACCAACAGACTCCTTTAGGCTGCGGACCTCAAGAGTGTTCCAGCCTTTCCATGAGAGAAAGGAGGGGGAGGGGGTTTGAGGGTTAAAACAGACTGAACCTCAGCTGGTCTCCATCCCTAATGGAGCCCCTGGCAGCCCTACAAAACACCAGATCCTTCTTAGAGGTTGTGTAGGTTGGACATGGGTCAGCGCCCGGCGCTCACACAGGTATGTCTGCGGGGTGTGGGGCTTCCTGAGGAGAGGAAGAACAGCCTCTTTTCAGGCATTAAAGGAAAAACAAACGGCCTCCTGTAAGGTGGAAGAACGCTGCTTCTGCTCGCACTGTAATCTATTCACCCTAAGGATATTTGGATTTGCTTTCTGAGCAGCCAAGACTTCTTATTTCGCCTTGTGAGGTGTGTATAGAGACACAGCGCCACCTAGTGGACCTGTAAAGCTTTAAGTATGTGAAGTTCTCTCTCTTTAAGTGTCTGGTTTGAAGAAATACTGGACAGACAGACGAGTCAGGACATGTCAGGACAGGAAAAAATGAAGCTCAGTGTAAGCTCAGCTTTTAAATCGCAGCCTCCCAGATGACCCTGCTCTGCACTTGAGCATCTCTGATCTCTCTTAATCTATTAATGACTCCACAACTCACCAGCCATGATTACGGTCGGTCAGATACGGACAGGCACTCCACACATACTGTACAAGGTTACACACTCTGCTGGCAGGTATTAATTTAGTAATGCATTCATTCAATTATATCATCTTAATATTATTCAAGCTCGTGGACATTTAAATTCAGAGAACAGTACTGCACCATGGCATTATGTACATCTCCAGTGAGAGACCACGCCGCTATAGAGGAGTCGTTTAGATTTCTGTAGCAATAACACATTTTCTTCTACAGTACAACATTAATGGAACATGCCCGTTAAAGCTATCACGCACTAAATGGATGGCTTTGTTATGTACTAGAGAGGTACCCTGAAATTGCTCCATACAAACACACACACCACCGCACTGACACACAAAGTGATTTAGCTGGTTTTGGGGGGGGGGGTTTTGCCCCCCTGCTCCTCCACATAGCTTCTTTATCCAGTTCCCGATTCCAGCTCTTCCCTTTCACCCCAACAATTCCTAATTTAAAAAACCCCTTCTCTGCACTTCCGCCGGAGTACTTTAGCCCTTCACTCAATAACACCCTCTATCACACCCCTCGGCACCTCCACTCAACCCTCACATGCCCATTCAGCCCCTCCATTCACCATCCCACTTCATTTACAGCACATTTTTTACCAGTCCCAACATAAGTGCCGAGACGGAAGTCCAAATGCCAGCCCATTAGCATAGCTAATTACATTTCAGTAATAATGACACCACATTAAAGGAGAGTAAGAAGGGGGGAACAAGTCAAAGTGATTATCAAAACAACCCCTTTCCTCTTTCAAGCACCATCACTCCCTTTTTCAGCACCAGATGTGCGGAGAAGGCACTTTGTCGTTAACAAAAATGTCCAAATATCACAGTGTTCATTAAAGCCAGGCCACTGATACAGTAATTTCAGCACCTGCACTGACTCATAAACACAGAGCAATGACACAGATGAGCATGGCAGTGAATAAAAGTGGAAAAATGCATAATATAAAAAGAAACAAATAGTAATTTTGTAGCAAAAGGTGAATAAAATAATAAATATAATGATTTTTTTCACAAATAAATTGTAGAATTTTTTTACCTAGGATTAAAAATCATTTCAATTATTCATTTGATTCATTTCAGAGAGGGATGCTGCAGACAATCAAATACCATCTTGTGGCAAAACAGTGTTACATTGCAGCATATTGGATTTCAGCTACAATCTACTTCCTCCGCCTTTATCAGGTAAATACATTCGGTTGAACAAAGCCACATTTTAACACCATACACAAACAGAACAAACATGAAGCTAATACAAAGCATCCATTCAGCTGGAGGCGCCAGGGGTCATATCAGTGGCACTAAGAGTATTAGAAAGACTCAATTTGGCTTTGAAAAATATTTTCAGCTTGATGTTTCTTTGCTGCTTTCTCTCCATGAATGTTTCTGTGATGATGCTGTGTGTATGTGTGTGTGTGTTTGTGTGCCTGTGTGATGCTTTTGTGTGTGTGTCTGTGTGTGTGTTCGGGAGTGGGTCAGACAGTCTAAGCTCTTTATCCAGGTTCAGTGGCCCGCCGCACATTACAGGGACGAGTAAAGTGAAAGGACTGGCGTCAGCACACTAAATAAATCACTGTGGCCCGAGCAGTAAATTCAGTTATAAGTCTCGTCTTTGCTGTGAAATAAAAACACTGACTGGAACAGAGCCAGAATCATCTACAAAATCCTGTCGCACACAAGCCACTTGAGTGTATGTATGCTTATCCAGCTGGGACCATTTTACTGTTTTACTGAGAGTGAATCTAAACCGATTCTTCTTGCAACCAGCAGACGCATGCCTTTTGTTTTACCCTCACTCTCACCACCTGTCCAGTTAGCAATACCATTCTGTAAAAGGAATTATTCATTTCCTTTAAATGTCCTAAACATCGCTTGAATGCTCCCTCGTTTCCGTCTGAACATTGTTGAATTATTAAAAGCGAGAAAACAGGATTTGTTATGTCAGGTGGAAGGTTGTGTTTCTGTCTGGAGCGGGAAGCCTCCGAGTGAGAAAAAGCCCGAGGGGACAAATGTCAGCGTGCAACACAACAGGAAATAACATTTCATAGATACAGCGCTTCCATTGCTTTGTTTTCCATTGAGGATAAATAAAAAAGGATGGCGGACCCCCTGCCCGCAGGAACATGGTGACATGGTAATTGGATCACTAATGAATAAACAATGACACTACCTAAGCAAACAGATGAGAAAGTGCCTATTTTTGTAAAGATATGGACAAAATAAGTTGTCTTTTTTAAACAGGATATTAAATCAGTGATGTAAGGTGTACTTTGGATGTCAATTCTCTTTTCTGCAGATTATTTGAAAATATCTGCTGCTGTGATAAACCCAACCCATCTGCTGCTTCAAGCAGATTAAAATAAAAACCAAGAACTACTTATGTCACTACTAACTCAAGTATGCTGAATTCATCACATTATTTGGCCAGCTGACCTCTCAGAGGTCGGGGGGGGGCATCACAATCTGACCTCTATTTAAAAACCTCAAAGTGCTAAATGGACCGCCAGAGGCCGAATTTTTCCACCATCCAATCACGGTGTGACAGGTGGAAAAAAAGGGACAGAGGTGTCTGCAGGTGAAAGATAAGGGCATGCATGAGACTCAAAGTATTATAGACAGAGGCTGAATGTGTCTTGGGGGTCACAAGCTCAGGTGTCAGGATTTTATCTGTGAGGACATTGTCCTATACGTCCATCAAAACTATCTGATGCCTCAATCTGACAGACAGAATCAGAGATGTTATAGAATTGGTGGAATCAGTGCGGCCTAAAGCTGTACAGCTGCACATTGAATGCAATGATCCTTACAGGGTCAACAACAACAACTTGTATTGCGAGATCCTGTAAAGAATCTTTGTATTGTATTTTATTAAGGCTGCTTTCGTTGCATACCACAAGTGTGAAGTTTAGCTAAAAACAACACGGAAATGCTAAAAGAAACTGGACTTTCAAAATAAAAGAATAGTTTTGTCAACTTATTCCCTCCTGGTTTCAACAAAGTCTAAAAAAAGATGCTTATGTTTGATATTTTGCTTCACTGAACTACACTGACCTTCATGAAGGTTTGACCTTTACAGGCGGTTTAGAGTAAATGAAGGCTGGCGCACCCTCTACATTGTATGGGTGGGACCCCCAGTGACCCAATCTTGTGATATGTCACTCAAACCCTTATTGACTGTCAGGTTAAAAGAGATTACAATCTGATCTGCAATAGGAGCTGTCACTGAGAAACTAGCATGGAAAAAACACCTCTTAGCATCAGCGTGTGTCTGCATCATTTTATCAAACACAATGTTCTGTTAAGAAACAGAAGCTGAACCAGAGATGGCCAATAAGCCCACAGGGTGAAAAAAGCCTGTGCTGGCCGTCATGCGACTGCCGCCATGGCAACGAGTCATAAACACAATCTGTACGGACGAGGAGAAGAAACTACACGAATAATGAACTCAAGCTGCATCTCCATCAGATCTAAAACAGAGTTATGGCTTCGTGTTAATGGCCCGGTGGCCTTGAAGACTCGTTCTGTGTCTGTTTAACCACTCAGCTAAACTGCTGATTCCCAGCGGTATGATAACGGGGGAAAAAAAGATGCATCACGGCTATTTTTAACACCAAGTGTTTGTTTCGGTGTCTGAGCGTGAGCGTGAGCACATGTGTGTGTGAAGCCACGGTATCCAGAGCCGCAGACGATAAATGGTGGTGTCAGAACTAAACAGGAGGCTGGCATGGCTCAAGGTGACCGTCTGCTTGGGCCTTCCTTGGCTGCAGCCGGACCATAATGTCGCCCCTGGCAACAGGATGTCACCCTGGCACTGCGCCAACCTGAGGATCTGTGCCAGTCCCACTAGCAATCAGGAGCTTAAAAACTAGTGTTTGGGCTCTCTCTCTCTCTCTCTCTCTCTCTCTCTCCCCCCTGCTTGTCCAGTCTCATTTTCTTGTTTTCCCGCTGCCTCTCTCATCCCTGTTTCATCCATCCAATGCTCACAGTGTGGCGCTTATGTCTTCCAGATGTTCTGACCTCTGTTGCCCTTGCCCTTTACCCTCTTCCTCACCTTTTTCCTGCTAAACATCCTCCTTAACTACAATGAAATGTGCAAGCACTAGGACTATACTGCAGAACTTCCTTAAATACAGTCACTTTGCTGATTAAAAAAAAAGACTGAACTGATTGAGAAAACCAATCTGCTGCAGTCTCCTCCTGTATAATCTGATCACAAACACAGAATTACAAGCAGCCCACGCACAGAAAAACTCAAGCAGGTGTTCCCAACACAGTGAGACTTCACACAGTGAAAGTTCCCCGCTTTATAGGCTAGCAGACGGTAAAAACCCAGAGGTGTGGGCGAGGACGTACACCTCTGCCGACCACGGCGGAGAAAACAGGTGAGGAATTGAGATAGGATAAACAGTGCATCGCTTTTCTCATTAATGAGAGACAACAAACGGGCAAATTCCACAGCATATGGGGGAGTTCAGGCTGGGAGGTGTTCAAAGCAGCCTCGCCGTTCTCTGCCATATGGTGTCACTAATTGCTGTTTTTTCACTGCGACAGAGAGGTACACCAAAAGAGACGGTTGAAAGGAGAAAAACACAGACCCAGAACTGGGGCAAAAGTTTTGATTGTCTTGATGGTGCATTGAGTGGTTACTAACAGCTTCCAAATTGAGCCTGGAGGGAGTATAGCGAGCATAGTTCGTTTCATGGTATCTGGTGATTCGTGGAACATGGCTAATTGAGAACAATGTCCTCTCTTGAGAGGAGGAATGAAATACGATAATTTAATCAGGATTTAAAGGACATACAAATGGTGTTAGATTACATATTTAACTCTCAGGAGGTAAGACATTAGATAGCAAATTCCTAAAAACATGAGCATAAGACGTCAATATAACAAATATCTCACTGGAGAGAGTGAATCATGGCAACCCTAAGAAATGTACAGCAAGCCACCCTGAACAAAGGCAACACTGATTTCATTTAGAGCTGTCATTTGGGACCAAGCTCGTGATTAACTATAGAAACAAAGACAAGGAACACACGCTTATGTTATGCTCCACTGATGTAATGACTAATGAAAATACAAGTGCTCCTCTTTGATTCTCAATAAATGTCTTGATGATATCATCACAGGTTCAGCAGCTCTCATCTCCCTGAAGATGAATGGCTACCAGATCACATCAAATAAAATGTCACGTCAAATTAGATTCCATGTCCCCCCCCCCCCCCCGTAAATAAGCTAATGTGATCATGCGCTCATACATAACACAATGAGTGATTCATACGTAGCCAATGTCCAAGAAAATCCATTAACACGCAGACTTTAAGTACATCTCTACTCCAGGCTACAAGCAGAAGACACCCCATGTAAATCAGCCGCCGTTAACACTCTGGTTAGTACAATGTGGCTATGTTAAGACGGTATCGTTCCCACAAAGCCTCAGTCCATCCATCTGTGGGGATAACCACGGCAACAAGACCCGCCTTATCTTAACTGCTTACATGCATGCCACAAGACGTCAACAATGAAGCAACTGTTGAGACTGCTGGGTGTAGTTAGATAAAGTTTTCCTCCAGCCGGTGTAGAAACACCCCCAAGCCATAAGGGGTATTTTAAGAACATGTAACACTTGGGACAAAACAGCATTATTTACAGCTCTGTCATTTGTGTTAAATGAGATGCCTGAATGTAGCATTAGACTCCTTTATGGCTGTATATTCTTCACAGATATATCTTGTTAGTTTGCAAAGATGTCTGGCAACTACATTTTTATTCCAGATAACTATGCAGCTTCCCAAAATATGTATGTCTCCTTATTTGAGTAGTGAATTTTATCCTAAATAATAAAACAGTTTCACAACAATACAATGTGATAAATTGTTCCAATCCTTCTGAATATGTATTAATTCATCGATGTGTGCTTGCACGACCGGGGAGACAGCTTAAGGGGGGGAAGCTTCTAAAATTAGATCAATCGCTGTACAATTGGGATTCAAAGTGTGCACCGACACCTGCACACTGTGATGCAGAGGAGCCACGTGGCTGGTGATGCTGTTCTCAGCTTTCACAGAAACTGCCACCTCAGAAGCCACACAGAGAGCTGCCATATTGGATCTCAGCTCTGGTGTCACCTGACTTTGCTGCTACTTTGCGAGTGTCATCAATCTGATCCTCTCAGCAAGGGACGCGTGATTTTGCCACACAGAGATTTGTTTTTTTCACGGTGGAGGCTGGTGAAGTATTTGCAGTAATGATACAATATTTGACCTGTAGGCAGGGAAAATAGCAAATAAATGCTGATATCTGCCGAAAATGTAATTACATTTAAAGTTAAAGCAGAGGTGAGATAAGATAAGAAAGCCAGAAATGCTCATTTTATGTGCCAAAGGTTAAAAAGAATAACTACATGGCTGCAATTCATGCCAGATATGAATGCCCACAATAAGACACTCCTGCTACTACAGCAGAGTTAAGAGGGATGAATAGACTTCATCATGTCAGCTTCTTTAGGGATTAGCTTTGCTATTGTCTGCCTCCCTCGTACAGACACACATGCATGTACAGTATCTGCAAGCATGTGCACACAGGAAATACGCAGCAGGCATGTACACACACAAACACACACAGTGGAAACACATGAGAACAATGCAGTAACAGAATTTCACTGCACTCGTTTAATCAAATTTGTCCCGGTTGTTTCTTTTCCACAAAAAAAACCCCTTAATTTTCATTGCATTAAATTTGCACACTGCATGGCTCTACGCACAGACTAACAGCTGCATGCGTCTTCATCTCGATTCTTAATCATGAGGGGGGAAAAACTGCACAGAAAGTGAAGCAAACTAAAGCACTGATAGCAAACGAATGTCAGACAAAACACAGCTGATTCTGACCTAAAAATCTACAACGTACTTGAGCACTGCATGCTGTGACATTGCATATCCCATTCAGCTATGTCCTTGCCATACTTCACATTTAAAAGCCACATGAACTTGAATTCCTACACCGCACAGATAAGACTTACGGGGTCATGAGCAGAAAGGATAACACGCATGCAAGACATTTTTACGGTAACAGTAATCTCGCACTGTTTTTGCTGTGTCATGCCGAGCACTAGGTCACCTCTAAAAACGCTGCAAACCAAGGTGGAGCAGTGTGAGTGAGTAAGCATTTTATGCCTACCTTGCAGCTTCTGCATCACATTGGTTATATCCCGAGCAGTGTGTCCATAGTGTCTGGGTGATGCCATGCCGCTGTCCTGAGGTCATCAAAGTCACGTCCCAACTCCTGTGCGTCACTCTGGCAAGGTCCTCATGCTGTGATCAGGACAGACTGGACTGCAGTAATTTTGTGTTTTCACACTGGCTGCTGCAGGCTGCTAAGAGTCAAGCGTGTCCATGTTGCTGTGTTTCTCGTTTCAAGTCATCCCTGTTGCAGTAGCAGCCTGCAATCCTCACACTCTGTGAGGCTCCTCCCCTTATGATGATGATGTAAGTGCATACTGTATGTGTACAGAAGCATTTCACTTCTGCAGACAGGGCAGCAGCTTCCTGGTCTGCATGCACTGCCACCTGCTGTCCAATCAAAAGGCATGGCTCTTCTTTCTCATTGAGACATCAGGACCAATAGCGTGCCAGGTTATCTTCTCATGCCCACTGGTTCCACTGTAAGAAATGTATGTGTGTGTGAGTGTGGGAGGGAGAGTGTGAGTGTCTCGGCAAGGGGGAAAGTGACAGAGAGACACAACAAGGGAAGAGAACAGAATTAGCTGCGGCAAGCTTCATCTATGACAGCAACATTTGTTACATGATGTGAATTTAGAAAAAGCAGACATGCATGCCCAAATATGCCCAGTATGTATACAAGGTCACATATATTTATCTTTATCATTTGAGTAATTAGAATTATAAAAACATGCTTAATTAGGGGGCATTAAACCAGTAATGACACACTTGAAGCTTGAGCCTTCCAGCTGTAACTCCTAACTTGAAGTCAGCGTACATGCTTTAATAATGTACTATTGGTTGCTCCATTATTTAGTGCTTATCGAACAGGTCCAGAATTTATCTCAATGACTTCATCATTACAGTCTGCCTTACTGCTGCTCGGGTTAAAGGTGGATTTGTTCCAATTCACAAATCAAAACCTGGACAACTTCTCTCAGAAGCGAATGTGATTTATACAAGAGTGGACAAAATGTGACGCAATTTTGGAGCTGGAGAGACGACCAGTGATGTGAGTAAATAATCAATCAAAAACAACCCCCTCCTATATCGATAAAACATCTCCCCAAAACTCTATATCCAAGATATGCCACTGCACAGTGGATCAATGCAACTCTTTGAAATGCAGGAGGGAGGTGTGATGAACCACTGGGCTCAGAGCACTTATCGCGATGTGTAATCCCATTAGACAAGTCCTTTCATCATCATCTCAGGAGAGCTCTTAGAAGAGCAGCTGAAAGGGGAGCTACACGGCTCTGGCCAAAGCTTCATTCAATAAAGTGAGAGATAGAAGAGTGGACAAAATATAAAAGCTGAGAAATGATGAATTGATTGCAGATCCTCGAGCTCAATTTTAGAATGAGACTGGAATAAATGCATGCTGGATTCAATCTGTGGTGATGATAGTGTTACGCAATCTCCTTCCAAGATTAATTTATGAAGTGGCTTTATGTTAATAGTGGTGTTGAGAGCAGGGCAGTGGATGGGGGTGATTTTATGGGTGTATATCGACAGGACAACAGAAGAGCCAATTTTAGAGTGCAGATTTCTGCGTCTCTGCATTGTCTATGCTCTCTTTCTGTAGTTCTGCTGTGTACCGTTTGTCTAGTGACCGAGTAAACATGTTGTTTACTGGGGGAAAAAACACTCTTCGCCAAAATGATGTAGCGGAAGGGTGATTATTTAGATTGAGACTCTCATTCCCAAAAGCAGGCAACTGTGTTTACAGGGTATTACTGGCAAAGCACATTTCTCCACAATGTTAATAAAAAAAGACAACAAACATGCTGTACACAGAGTAAAAAAAAAAAAAAAGCATAATACATCCAAATGACAAACCAAGAGGAGCTGTAGCAGCAAAGTCAGGGGCAAATCAATCACTTAGATGTAGTTAAACCTCAACCCTCTCCAACAACTAAATCAGCACTTTACTGTGATAAATGTAAATATGAATCTACCCATTTTGTATTTATGTTGTCACAATCAGCTGTTTCACTAGCCCGTGTGATGAACTGTGGGATTTAGTTGGATTGTTCGGCTCCTCTGCAGTAGGAATGAACTGCTGATTCCTACATTTTTTACGCAGCTCCGCTCGGGGTGACCTCTACCGTCCACAGCCCCACAGGACCAAACAGATTCAGCAAAAGCGAGAGCGGCACACACTGCTGCAGCAGAGGGGAGCAGAGAGCAGAGACAAAGAACAAGGGGTCAATGGGAAATCTTCCTATAGAAGCTGAACCCTTCCCCATTATGATCCGTTTTCTTATCTAATCATTGCACAGGCAGAGAGCAGGGACCGAGACCGCCTGAGTGGTAATCTCTTTCATACATGGTCAGCAGTTTTCTAAAAAATCTCATTAGAAAGTTTTTTTGTCCACCTGCATGTCAGAATCAACATAATGGCAGAGAGAGAAATGCTGCTCTGCAACTCTATCATATGTAGTGCAAAACTATTTGACCGGTACTGACCGATTTGTCAAGTTTTTATAGTTACAAATGACGTTATACTGATGTTTGTTGCCCAGTGTACACCAGGGTTATAAGACTTCAAACAGATGTGCATTTACCTTGAAACCCCTTATGATCGTCCTCTATGGGAAAACAAGTTTTTGCAGATCCTGCAAAAACAATGTCAAATCATTGCCTCATGCTATAGCAGACCATTCCTCATTGATCAAAACTGTAGAATGCGGTGAAGGATAATGTGGTTAAACACTACTGCAAGTTAAGGAGAGCAGTTAAACATGAGGTTTTACTATTTTAGCTCCGATGTTATTTCTGTGGGAAAACACAGGTTGACCTCGATCTCATTTGGACTATGTAAAACAGGCCAGCCTGCACGTTTAATGGGGAGGTTTGGAGTGGTCATGCTCTCTGAGGCGTGATGACGCATCCTGTGGAGTTAATCTGGAGTGTTACTCCATCTATTGGTCATGAAAGGAATAGCTCAAACAGTGGAGACTGTCTCTGGTGGCTGGGCAATTTTTTTCTAACCAATTCAGCCTCTCTACGTCCAAATATTGCTGACCAGAGTGGTAATTATACCTTGCATATTTAAATATTCTGCACACTGTGAGCTTTTGCACGCTGGCTGGTGAATACTTTGCACATTCCTGCACAAAACTGCACAGCTCTATTTATTTAAAAACATACTGTACATATATTTACATCGTCTAGTACTTAATTTTTAATGATGATTTTAATAAATGCATATTCATGGCGCTTTGATAAAAGCTACTGTTCTGGAGAAAGATTCATCAAATCTACACCTCACTTTTCTGTATGACCTTTAAAACACAGCAATAATAAAGGATATCCTTCATCGCTGCCTACTTAAGCTAATTACCGACATAAAGCTAATTTCCTTTACAGATGTTAAGGACTAAACATCTGTTATTTTTACACCCTTTTCACTCTGACCAATGACATTATGACAAAGCCGTGAACTTATGGTGCGGCTCAAAGAACGTCTCCTCCACCTATGAACAGAATGGCTCATTCCACTCCAATTACTCTATAACAGAACACAATGGCCACACACAGCACTTCACATAATGTTATGGGTGTTTGCTGGTTATTTTGGACAGGTTTTACAGCAGAGCCAACAATTAAAGGAAGTTCAAGCTTGGGTCGGGTTGGTCGCCCTCTTTCTCTTTCCCTTTGAGAAGGCTGAAGGTTGTCAATATCTGAGTGTGATATACTCGCAAAGATTTAGTCTGGAAAAAGTCTTTTTCATCATCTGACTGGACAATACTGATAAGTTGCTTTGGTGAAGGCCGAGGCTGAATTTCAGGTGAAGTTTTCTGATCATGTCTGGAAGTAAAATCCAAAGTTGATGGGGCAAACGGGCTGGCCTCCATTAGATGCATACCAATACGACTACTCGTATCCTTCATCCTGACAGTACTGATGACCTTGCAGATTTGGCTTGGAGTGGATTAAAACAACGCTGACTGTGTGGTCATGAATGAGTAACATGAAGAGCTTCGTTTTCGTTCACCGTAAAACTAAATTATCATTGGTTTAATAAAAGTTTAATAAAGTACAAAAGAAAAATGTGTGTACGTTACTTTGCTTCTTATCAGACTACAGTGTTTTTACTGGATCTCTCCAACTGAGAAAGGACCAGACGTCCAATGCAGGCACCGCTGACCTGGCAGACACTGTGGAAAGACTGAGCCTCCTAACAAAGACGCTGGAAATCAGAACACGGCCACATGCTCACAGCCTCTTTAAAAATGCACCAGAATAGTATGATTTTTTTGCATCATTACAACACAAGCACTTACAATATTGCCACCATCAATTGCTGCTGTGGTTTTTCCTTCAAGACACATTTCAGACCCGGGGCTGTAACTGCTGGTGCAGCTTATGGCAACACTGTCGCCTGTGGTCACTGTGGTGGAAGGGAAAAAATCATGAGAGAGATTAAAATATTTATCATTTCTGAAAGGAACAAAAATATTGGTGAGTTTGGTGGAGTTTCCTATGGTAAAAGCTTAAGTGCAGTGCTGGGGTGACACTGTTTCACATTAATCAACCTGAAGGAAATGATGGGGGAGGAAGTGATTACAGCAACACCCCGTCTACCCACCACCAGGATCCCTGTCCTGGATAGATAAGCCACTCCTGTTGCTAATTTCAAGCAGAAAGGCAGGAAATGTGACAGTGTATTTTTCCGCTTCCATAAACAAGACGACTGCCAGAGTTAGCCGCCTGTGTGCCTCTGGGCTGAGTCTCCCTCTGAGGGAGATAGACGTACTGACAGAGAGAGTGAGCAAGGCACAAGAGAGAGGGAGAAAGTGAGAGAACAGGAAAGAGGGGAAGCAGAAAGACAGGAAAACCCATCAGAAGAAAAAGAGAGACAGGGAAAGGTTTGACAGAAGACGAGGAGAAGGGAGACGAAGAGAGCAAAAGACAGACTGAACTAAATCTCAGTCTGGCTTCTTCTCCTCTGACAGAACGAAGTCATGGCTGAGAACAACACAAATCTCTTTCTGGAAATACTTCAGTCTTTTGATGCTGGTGAGTTGTTTCCCACTTCCTTTCTCTTTTCGCTGGTGTTTTTTTTTTATGTAGTCTCTCACATTGGCACTGTTGTTTTCTCAGGAATTCAAGCTTTAATCGCCTCTGGAAAAGGCACTTTATGTGGTCCTGATTCCTTTTGAAGATTACCTTATGCAACAAATTTGAATATTCAAAGAGACCTTTTGCGATTTTTATGACTTCACATCTGCACAGACATGTTTTCTTTGTGTGTGTGTGTGTGTGTGTGTGTTTTTTTTTTTTTCCTCTATTTTCCCAAATGTCATTTCCAGATGACTTTTGACCAGTGTCTCATTTCCCTTTTCCAAAAGTTAGAGAAAAAACAAACTACTGTGGAAATATGGGCTGGTAGCAAAGTAGGTTCAGTGTTTCAAACGTTTAACTGTATTTAAAGGAAATTGATTTGTTTTCCCTGGAAGCAGCCCAACAGGATTCATCTTAGCTGCTGCATTTTCTCTCTTCTCTCAAGCGTGCTTATGTTGGCAAATCTGCTTCCAAGGCAAAGAAATTAGCGCAAAGTCAGTGCCTTTTTTTTGTGAGAATGAAATGCAATCAGGTTATTGTCTCCAAAAAAAACTTTTTTCTCGTAAACATGAAAGAAGAAAGTCTTTTTATTACTTTGTCAAAGGGCACCATCTTGCAAGACACTGTTGGCAAGCTTCCATTTGTAACAAACAGATGGTTTTTGTAATCTCAGTGAGGACACAGATCCTAATTAAGATTCCTTCCATTCCCAAGAGATGATAAAAAAAAAAAGTTATTAAGGAAAAAGCACATTTAGATGGATAGCATGTCCATAAATATTATTAAACCCTTGTCCCTCACAGTTAATAAGTTAATGGGATGGAAGGGATAAAAAAAAAAAACACATAGAAACCAAGTTTGTCCATGTTTGTGAAGGATACATATTATAGCACAGATTATAAAATATCCTGTCTGATATGTGTTTCTCTCTTCACAGTCCCTCTGATAATAGCTTTCTGTGTGTCCATGGCGGTGGGCCTGGTCTTGGGGGCCCTGGTTTATGTGCTTTTGACCTGGATGTCCCGACGTAGAGCAGGCTCTGCCAGCATCACCCGCCGCCCTCCTCGCCATTCACGCATGTCTTCCCGCAACCGCCCAGGCTTTAACCGCAACAGTAGCTATGACAGGCGCAGCAACAACAGTTTGGTCAGTGCTGCTTTCAGCTTCCACCGCCACACTTCCCCCCCAGATCAGCTCGACCCGCTGGGACACAAATCCAGCTTCAGGGCCTCCACCTTCCACCCTCTCCTCCAGTGCAGCCAAATCGCAAGAGAGGCAGAGGAGGGGAGTCAGACCACGCTGCCTCGCACACCGACTCTGACCACGTCGGCTGGATCAGCTCACACAGCAGCCCAGCCAGCTGCCAACTCACCCAGACCAGAGTCATTTTGGGGGAACAATGGTGTGAGGAGTTTCCATGCTACACAGACCCCACCTCCAGCATATGAGAGTATTATTAGAGCTTATCAGGAAACCTGCACCTGAGGAATGAGAGAACCAGGCTGACTCAAACTACTTGAGCCCAGAGTTGTAAATGGATTTACAAATGATATGGGACGAAATCTGTATTGACTTATATGACCAGGGGGAGCTGAGTGGAGCAAACAAGGGTATTGAGGTAAATAGTGTGCCCTGCTCAACACAGTAACACTCAAACAACAATCAGTTTTGTATGTCTTTAGGTTTGTTAATATATCTCTGGTGTTGACATAAGCATACTTGCCTTTCATCATTAAATACTGATGTAAAATATTTTAAAAACAGCCTCCTACTTCCTCTTAAATACGAGCATCTGTATTTCATGGTGATTGGCAATCATGTATGCTTGCACAGAATATTTGTTTAATTTAGACAAGGCAAGAATCTCCAAAGACATACTGGTGACCGGGCATTTATGCTGCAGAGCAAGACTTCACCTTTGTCCCTGCTGATCATCTAATTATGCAAAAGAGAGAATGATTGTGTGTGTGTGAGTGTGTGTGTGTGTTAACCTGTGATGCATAAATTGTAAATGTGTCTTTGATCTGATGCAAAAACCTGTTGGAGACAGCTTTTGTTCTTTTAATTGTTGATTCACGCAGTTCTTTTACAGAGCTGTGGTATTGTGGATTGTGTGATGGGGCATTCAAAACTATATGTGTGATTGCATGTAGAGTATGTGTGAGCGTGTGTGTGTGTGTGTGAGAGAGAGAGAGAGAGAGGCACAGAAAAATGGGCATTGTGTCAGAAGTTTTGTGTTTTATATTTGAATGTAATTTTGCTTATAAGTTAATGCAATAAAAGCAAGAATCAAAAGCGTGACAACTGTGTTTTCCATACAGCGCCTGGCTGTAGTGTGTCTGCTAGCACAAACAAAGCAGTGCCTTTGTCTTGTGTAGTATATGGACATAAGAACACTTGAACAGTAGAATATTGCAACCCAATACAGCAGTCATCCATATAAATACTACCTTAGAAAAGTTTCCGAACTTATAAAGTAAATACCCAATTTAATGCAATCTAATACAACACCACCCTAAACTACAAACTAATGTCAATCATTCACAAACAAATCTTTCTGTGAATATTATAATCTTTATAATAGTTGGTATTTCTTGCATGACTGTGGTTTTGGACTGCAGGCATTTCTATTATTTTGTCCAACCCCTTTAAGCAAACATGTGGGTTTAATGTCCAGTCTGACCACTGCTTCTTCTCTCTGGTTTGAGTACTGCAACACTGCGGAGAGAAAGGCGCTAAGGAGAGTGGGGAGGTTAGCTGAAAGGACTACTGGTACATCTCTACCTACCATTCAGGAGCTGGCCCACAAAAGATGCCTGTCAAGAGCTAAAGGCATCATCAGAGACTCCACCCACCTCGGCCGCAGACTGTTTTCCCTTCTCCCCTCTGGCATATGGAAGTATTTCTGTGCCATCTGAGTTTGAATATGAATTTCTAATACTGATTTTTTTCAGCATCAAAATCAAACTTTGAATTTTTAAAAACCATCAAATTTTTAGCACCGAGTGTTTTTTTGCCTCTGATCTTTCTTTCAATGTTAAAATAAATTCAGTGTAAAAAAAATCAATGTCTCAAAATAGTTTGTTCAAAGTGCAGCTCACACACGCCACTGCCATCAGACTATTGAACTCAAAATACCACAAATTCTCAAATCAGACTTATCCGACTTATTTATTCATTTGTGTTTTTAGTTATTATTCTGTGGTGTTTTTTAATCTGTGAGTTTTGAGATCTTGAATCTTGGTGAAGGACACTGGTCCCAGAGAGAAAACAGTAAAAACACATCACAGATATTTAATTGCATGCTCGATTAAATTAAAAACCATTCTGATACTATTAAAAATAAATAAATAACTTTTGTAGTTTTTTTATCGCGTTAGTCGCGGTAGCTGACGTATTATTTGTGGGACGGGTTTCCTTGTGTTTATGAACACCGGGGGCGCTCCGGTCGTGGAGATCAGTAATTACGGTAACGTTAGCCCTTTTTGAAACGTGTCAGTCGATAAACAAGGTAATGTCACAGCTCAACAATAAGGCTAAACTCACAGAAAAGTTTTAACTCATTCGGTCAGCTGGATATCTTTCTGTTTGTGAGCTCCGGCGTTAGCTCAAAGCTACATCTGTAGTAAGTTGGTGTTAGCTAACGGTTAACGTAGCTTTGAGCCGTTGTTTACAGTTTAACCGTGCTCATGTTAAAGGTTAGCGTGGTGACACAATGTCACATACAGCTACTTTAAAGAGGCAGACTGACAGTGGGGCTGACGGTCACAGCAAGCTTGGTTATATGAAGTTTGCTGCAGCTACGTTAGCTCTCCTCAGCTGAGGATTTGATGTGTTAGTTACCTGTTGTTGCCTCTCATTGTTGTCACACAGCTTCTGTCGCCTGGGTGGCCACTGAAGCGCTGTGTAATTAAATTCGTGCTTTATATTTAATTAGCTTTAGCACAAGTAAGTGTCGTTTCCCACACGTCTGGCTCTGATATGCAAGTTTCTGATGTAGTCAAGTGTCTGATTAACATGTCTTGGGGTGGGTGGGTGGGGGGGGGGGTATGCAGGCGGAAGATGTCTGCTGCAGCTCTACGTTTGATCCGCTGTCGGAGGCTGAGCACAGCTGGGCCGCATGGAGTCAAGAGAGTGCTTCAGTGGAAGAATTTAAGTAAGTTATTAGACATAATTGTGCCTACATGTACACCACTTTTTTTTTAAGAAGCAGTCTCACAGAGCTAAGTGTGTTCAACCTGTCTAATATAGTTTCCTATTCTTCCTGCTGAAATGTAGAGAAGTTTGCTAAAGTGACCAGTGCAGTTGTCCTGGGGTAAGTTACAGTATTGTGTCAATGGTTGTTTGATTTCTACATGGAAAATGCTATCTCTGCCACGGCTTATCCATTACCTGTCTGCAGGGGCTGTCTTTTTATCACTTATGAAGTGGAGGCCCTTGATAAGGCTGTGACCATTGACACTCGTGCAATTCTTCAGGAGAAGTACAAGTCTTACATCTATCTTAGAGCCACACCCTCCGATGAGAAGGAAAACCTCACTGCAGGTACTAAATGTCACTCACCGTGTCAGAAATCATGTAAAACTGAAAGGAATTACCATTTTTAGTTTTGCCTTACTTCTCAGACCAGCCGAATGACTTCTGGAAAATGTGCAGGGCTTCATATCTTATGAACACAAAGTCAGACTGTGTTTGCCGTGTCCAGGTGCCTGATGACATCTGCTCAACTTTATGTCTTTCCTTCCTTCCCGTCACTATCTTTCCTGTCTGCTTATTTGGGTCAGTCTGTTGCCTGATCTCATTTCCACTGGTCAAGGCTCACTTATTTAATGGAAACAAACGCCTACCAACCCAAACTGCGATACCAGCTATCAAACATTTTACTAAATGGCTTTGGTTCTCAAACTGTGTGTGTGTGTGTTTTTTTTCCCCAGGGCTCACACACAAAGCAAGGAGAGAACTTCATAAAGCAGCCAGGCGGTTTCTGGAAATATCATCTAGGCTTTTGCTGCAATCGCTAGATGGTGAGACCGAAAGTTGTTGTTATACCGGATCAGTTCACCTGAAAATCACCCTTAAAATGCACCGTGTGATTTCCTAGTACTGCCCCTTGTGCTAAAAGCGCAAATATTCTCAGAAAACTACAGTTGCTCCAGTAATTTTGGGCCAAAGGAAACACCTGCCTTGTACATGCACATCCTGTTTTCAATGCCACATAGTTTGGGCATTAATGCATATATTGTGCAGCTGTGTGTAACACAGATCTCTGTTTTTCTCGCCTTATATCAACTCTGTACAGATCACTCATGTCTTTAAATTGTATATGCACAGATTGTTTGAGATCATATAATTATGACAGCTTTTCATTAAATTATATTCCAGTATTATGACTAATAAATTAACTTTGGCTTGAAAAGCTGCAAAATTGATGACACAAGGTTCAAAACCACAAGGTTTGTATCCTTCTAGCTGTTGTAATAATCTGGAAGTAGTATTGTACTGTGTACTTGTATTGTACTGTACTACAGTAGATAGTACTGTAGATACTACTTACAGTAGATACAGTTTGGATCCAATTCCATCTTTAGAGATATTTTCAGCATCCTTCAACCGCTTAGTTTGTTCTCTCTTTGTATGTCTTAGAGCACTTTAGCCACGTGGACGCAGACCCACATGAGGTGGCATTATGGGTCTTACTAAAGAGGACACAGTCAGCAAATAAAGCCATCAGACTGCAAGCTGTGCAGGAGCTTGCAGAAAATCACCACTGGCACGGTAAAATACACAAATATTCTTCTATATAACTTCAGGTTTGAAGCGTATATTAAAAAAAAAAGTCAAGTCAGGTGGGATTGATTTACATCTGTTGTTAACACAGACTACCAGTACCAGACAGCAGCACAGGTCATAGACCAGCGAACAGCAGTGGGCCTGGCCCGGACTCCTCGGGTAGACCTTAGATTTTTCTTGCGCACACCCGTACTGCCTGACTTGGAAGATGTAAGTATCTCCGTACAATAGTTTATAATGTGAAATATCTCTAAAAATCAGATTTGTGATTGTGTATTGTTGAAATATATTTATATGTGTTCACTTAATCACAGGGTTTGTCGGCAGAGGATGAACTGAGGAAGCTGCTGGGGTCTCTGCCTCAGTCTGAGGTGGACAAATGTGTTCAGTACTTCACCTCACTGGCCCTCAGAGAGAGCACCCAGTCCCTGGCAGCACAACGGGTAATTGAGACAAAAAATATGGACTCACACATGCACCTCTGCATGCAGTCTTTTGTATGAGAATGTCAGGAGCTTTGTTTGTTCAAAAGGGTTGAAAATTCAAATCCAATTTAAAATTTTGTCACTAACGCACATGGTCTTTTATGTTGCAGGGTGGTCTGTGGTGTTTTGGAGGTAATGGGCTGCCTTATGCCCAGAGCCTCACCTCTGTTCCCTCTGAGAAGGTGGAGTCTTTCTGCCTACAGGCACTGGTACAACACTCGAAGGTAATGGTCCTAATGCTAAATGTGATCTAGTCTTTGTGGAAGTTGTCTGATTCCGTTTATTAAACTGATCATAGTTATCGATTAAAGAACACAGAAGTGCACTCAGCATCTCATCTTCTTCCTCTTCCACACATTTAAAAGTAAAACATTAACTCAAAACATGAAGTACCTGCTGTTGCAGTCCAGTTAAAACAGTGGATTTTTATGTTTGCTAAAATGGACTCTTAAAAGTGTGCAAGCATTTTACATTAAACACTTCCATCATTTCCGAAGAGGAACTATTACCTCATCTTATCAGTTAATTGTGCCCACACCCGAACAACAATCTCAGTGGAGACTGGTTGAATTTGATTGTTAGGTAAGGCGAATAAACGTTCTGAACTTACTGAAACGCATCTTGTCTGCAGGTCCAGAGCCACTGCGACCACATAGTTGCAAACGGGGGCCTGCAGCTTCTCCAGAGGGTTTATCAGCTTCGCCAAGACTCCCTGAAGATTCAGAGGAACATTGTTCGTATCATAGGAAATCTGGCACTCAATGAGAGCATTCACCAGGCCATAGCCCAGTCTGGTAAGTCTGCTACTCATCTGTTTATTCCCTAGAGTGTAGTCTTGACTGGGTGTACTGAGGATGTTACTAAAAATGAGAGCTAAGGCCTATTTTTGCATGCGCCTATTTAACAGATTACATATTCACCGTTATAAACACTTCATTCAAATGTTGTCACCATGGCTATCAGGTGCTGGTCAAGCCAGAAATGTTTTACAGTACATATTTGTTTTTATGTTTTAATTTTGTTGTTAATTTCTGTAATACTTCTGTTAATACTTTGTCCCCTTTCTTCCTTACTTATGAAACACCTTCAGGTTGGGTGTCTGTCCTAGCTGAGATGATGCAGTCTCCTCATGTCATGCAGGCGTCTCATGCAGCCCGTGCTCTGGCCAACCTGGATAGAGAGATGGTGAAAGAGAAATACCAAGACGGAGTCTATATCCTCCACCCACAAACACGTGGCAAGTAGGAAAACAATTCATTTTATTATAACAGATTTTTTTAAACTGATTAGTTTTACTTTATTTTATATGAAAAGACTCGCCTTTGATAATTTGTTCATTTCCAGCCAGCCAATCAAAGCAGACGTGCTCTTCATCCATGGGATTCTCGGGGCAGCCTTTAAGACGTGGAGGCAGAAGGACCGCGTTATGTTGGAGGAAGAGAAGGAGGCACAGAGCACGGACGACTACACGGAGTGCTGGCCAAAGGTGAAAAATCCACCTCATTCTTCCTCTAACTTCTGTGGAGTCAGATTTTTATTAATCATGAGGAAAATGAATAACCTTGCTGTCTTCTATATTGTTTTTGTGTTGTTGTCTTTTCATTTGCAGTCTTGGTTGGCTGCCGACTGTCCAAATCTGAGAGTACTCTCAGTGGAATATGACAGTCACCTCAGTGATTGGATGGCCAAGTGTCCGGCTGAGAATCAGAGGTGAGGAATTTTATCATGCTTTGCTTAACATAGTTATTACTTTCTATAGTTTCCATAGTAATAATCTTAATATTTTGGATAATTATGCACAGTTCCAACAGACGCTTAATGAGTGAACTCTTGTTGTCTGTTCAGGAAATCTTTGGCCTACAGAAGTCAAGAGCTGCTAAAGAAGTTAAAGCTGGCAGGAGTTGGAGAGAGGCCTGTGGTTTGGGTAGCCCACAGTATGGGAGGTATTTTGTCATAACTTTCCTTCCACAAGCATGTTAAGATTTCTACTTAAGTTGTTGAATGCAACAAATGGCTTCATCTTATTCCACACATATACCGACGTGTGGTTTTATATGACTGTTTTTTAAGTGTCCGTCTGCATCCTCGTGTTTGATTTTTCCATCAGGACTGCTTGTGAAGAAAATGCTGCTGGATGCCGCCGAGGACCCAGATATGCAAGGACTGTTAAAGAACACCAAGGGCATTATGTTCTATAGTGTTCCTCACCATGGCACTTTTATGGCAGAGTACTCTGTCAATGTCAGATATCTCCTCTTTCCCTCGATTGAAGTCAGAGAACTTTGTAAAGGTAAGCGAGGGCAGTTTAAATCAGAGGTCCAAGACTGTTTGTGTCTCATAGTTGTTCAATATCTACTGTAAGTTGCTGTCCATGTGTTTTCAGACTCACCAGCACTGCGCAGCCTGAATGAGGACTTCCTGAACATGGCCAAAGACAAGGAATTCAAGGTGCTGAGCTTTGCAGAGACGCTGCCAACAAACATCGGTCCTATGATTAAGATACTGGTGGTACCGACCCAGTCAGCAAGTATGTAACACCAATGCACATGAGAAATAAGACACAGCTATCTGTGATGTGTAGCTTAAATATGAATGCATGAGCAAACGTATTGAATGTTTCCTTACCTTGACTCTGCCTTGGTTTGGTTTCAGATCTCGGCATCGGGGATCTCATTGAGGTGGATGTAGATCATCTCAGCATCTGCAAGCCAGAGAAGAAGGACTCATTTCTGTATAAGCGCAGTCTCCAGTTCATCCAGGAGGCACTGCAGAGCTACATCAGCCACTGACTGAAACATATGAACACACACACACTGAAACAACCTACTGATTACTTGAAACGGGGTAGAGAGCACTGTCACCCGACCCAAACCAAATGGAAATATAACAGCCTGTCTTTGGTGTACATTTACATTAACAACCACTAATGTGACTGTAGTATAACCAGGGAGATTACATTTATTTACAGAGTTGTCAGTTGTGATGGAAGAAACCTGGGTGCTTATTTTGTTCTCGTGATCACCCTCCATCCTATATTGGCCTCTCTTATGAGTGAGTAGTAGTAAGATGCATTTTAAAGATCCCTTTAATTTTTAAAGAATTACAAGATGTACAAATTCAGGCTGTTATTTTTTTTAATTTATACTTTAGACATACATTATATACATTAAGCACATAATATATTTACTTAAAGATGCACTGACATTGCCACTCATGCTTCTCAGTATTTTTGACCATTTATGATTTTATTTTTATATTTATGTATTTTATTCTAACCACAGTATGACAGTCATGTTGTTTGCCAAAACATGTACCTTCCTTAACTTCCTTTTACCTCAAATGGAGCTGTATTCATATTAGTTCAGGTGGCTTTATTTATTCATATGGGACTAAACAAGCAATTGGTTTTTCAACTCCACGTGTTTGTAGTCCAGTTTGCCACTCGCAGTGCTGACAGTGAATAAAAGTTAGAAGCTTCATTCGACTTGTCTGTGCACTGCATCATTTTCATTTCAACGCTGCATTGCAATGTAAGGTTTTTTTCTGTAACTTTTTTAAGAAAATGCTATCAATACTACATGTTGTGTCGTGTTTTTTTTTGACAATCAGAAAAACAATCAGAGATGGTGCTATACAGTAATATTGTTAGGTGTATTAGACTATTGTGGGAAATGCTGTAAATCACTGAACATAGTGATATTTTATACAAATTCAGCACCATGTGATTTGATTAGGATTTTTTTAACAGGAAACATAAACAAAGAACAACAACCTTATATAAAACAAGGAGAAATCTAACATACCAAGTTGTAACAAGTTGCTATTTCCTTGAGGCAATAAATAGTAAGAAAATTACATGTTAAAAGAGAACAAAATAATGTGCTAGTGAAATGAAGATGTGCCCTGAAGTCACTTTGTTGTCCCAGTCCCAGTTGGTCATTTAATCTATGAACAGCATCACAATAGATTTTCATAAAATGCATTTACATCATATTTTATAATGGAGATTAAAGGAGATCAGACAGTTCAAGAGCAAAAGAAACAGGTCTGTGGACCACAAGTCAGTCAGAACCGGTCAGAACCACTTTGTATATTGCGAGCTGCTGTAACAAGTGAAATTTCCCTATGTGGGCTCAATAAAGTCTATTTCATCTTATACAAACAACAATATAATCATCTATTTTACCCACTGCAACACTAACCTGTTTAAATATGGATAAATACATCAGCTATTTCTAATGAATGGCTTTAATTGTGATAACTACAATACACGAATTAAGCTTTCTCCAACCAGATAAGAACTACAGAAATCACTTGCGCGATTTGACGTCGCATAAAATTGTCCCTTGGTGCACACCGTACATCATCCTACAACAGAGGAAATGACCACAGCAGCCATCAGGTTAGTTAAAGTCCGGCTCGTCTTCGTCTTAGTAAATATATCCAGATATGTAAATATATGTCGGCAGCTTGTTCTGTTGTACATTTGTAAGTCGCAGTACTTAAAAATCCCCCCTGGGTTTGAATTATGTGGCGTTACGTACTTTTAAACCAGCGTTAGCACTAAGAAGCTAACAAGGCTCAACTCAACGCAGTAGCTAGCAGCTAACACTAACGTTACTTAAATGTTTTTGTTACGTTGACATAACGTTTACATTAAGAACATTGTTTCGTGGAAAAAAAGACCCAAACGTTTTGTTTCACATTTCTTGACTGAAATATACTGTTCAGAGTTTAACCATTGCTACATTAGCTGTTGACAGTCAGGAGAGTCACACGTCTTTTGTTTTGTTTTGTTGTGCTGCAGGTTTTAAACATCTTTATGAGGAGTCCTGCACATGCCAACATGGTCAACGTACACAAAGGTGTCCTTGTTGAATGGTGAGGAAAACCCAGAAATCTCAAACCCAGATGATGAAATGTACTACCTGAGTAAGCTATTCCTCGTATTTGTGTTGAATGTATTGACTTATAAAGCTTTTTTTTCTTGCACCCCTCCAGTGATCCTGCCATGAAACAGTTCCTCCTCTACCTGGATGAAAAAATGGCTCTGGGCAAAAAGTTCATCCTCAAGGACCTCGATGACACACACTTGTTCATCCTGGCAGAGGTGGTTCACACCCTCCAGGAGAGAGTTGGCGAGCTGATGGACCAGAATTCATTCCCGATCACGCAGAAATAACACTTGACTTTTTAAAAAGAACTTTCTTGTTGGACTGTTTGAAGGGTTGGGCTTTAAATGCAAATGTGAAAAGTGGTTTGCAACGTTTTAACTGCATACTTCAGTTTGTTTTCGTATGAATGTTAGAAACATAAAGTTGTGTTGGCTTAATTTGTGCTGTCTTTTTATTGTGTGAAACTGATTATTTAGTTATTCTGTGATTTTGGTGTTTTAACACATTGAAACTCCACAAATTTAGAGCATCAAGGTCCCGTTCCATTCAGATCAAACAGAGTCAGGGTCATTGGTATCATTGGTAACACCTGTGTTGACCCTACTATTTCATGTCAAAATGGCTGCTGTGAAAGAGGTCTATTATCCCAGAAAGTATCTCTGAAAAACATGGAATAACATGGTGCTGGTTGAAATCTTCCCTATAAATATTAGGACACACATTATAAGGTTGACAATACAACCATCCCTAATTGAGAATTAAGCTTGTAGGAGCTAGAGTAGAGTGCCACCTGGCTGTGTGAACCAACTACTTAAATGACAGATTACAACAACTTCTTGAAGAAATCTAAAAACCAATTCTGCCTTTCTTTCAGATAACACAGAATATACAGCATATCTGGTGTGTGACTTTATTAGGTACATTAAGCTAAAATTAATGCAGTCTAATACAACAGGTCTTGCAATCAATCCTCCCTTCACAACACTCGTAATGTTCAGTCTTTGTTGAAACATTTTTTGCTCATGTTGGAGGCTGCAGTTTGTGCTGCTGTTGAACTGTTGTTAACACTCCTGACGGATAGGTGGCAGTAGTATGAAGAACCAGGAAGTGGTTGTAAATTTGGGCGGGAAAACTGTGATTCGTGCGTTTTTATCGGTTTTTAAAATAATCATTTTGGTGGATTAAACAACGTTTTATTGTATGTAAATAAATAAAATATTGTATGTAGTATGATTTCGCTTTAGCTCACTTGAACGTGCTGTTTGGCTGTTACTCATTTATTTGATGTACGACTGGTTTTAGGTTAGCTTTTGATGCGGGGAGTAGAGCAATGCATGGTGGGAAATATAACCGTTATTTATCAAGTCAAATATAAATAAATCTTTGTCAGCCTCAGTCTAAGATGGCATCATCTGTATTAAATTCACACACCTGTCTGTAGCTTCTAGTTTGAGATATTTATAGACTTGTAGGTTTATGAGTTTACAGATCAGCACCATGACACAGGGCGGTGTGTCTGTGAAGGACCTCCGTGTCACTGAGCTGCACAAGTCATACTTACCTGGCAGGGGCGATACCATGATCAAGGAGGTGGTTCACCCAGGGCGAGGCTTGGCCACTGCACTCCGGCTTCCTGACCCCTGAGAATTCCCCAAATGCGGGAATCTCTACTGCACAATTTATGGTAGTGGGGGACTGCGTTCGCGCTCTCCCCTTATTATTTGTTAAATGAAAATTGTTTGTTTTATATAAAGAATGATGTCGTGAACTGTTCACGTTATAACTAAAATTGAAGAACGACAGATTTGACAATGTTTCCTGGGGGCCAATATTTTAAAAATGAAAAAATTACCAGTAAAAGTTACATACAAATGCACTGTTCTGTAACAATTTTTGTTTTCATTTTTTTAAATGACAGTGTAACCAAATCTGAGCCAATCAGGCGTGAACGAATCTAAAAACCAGTTCTTCCTTTCTTTGACATCTGGAGTCAGATAACAGAGTAAATTCTATGGAAGTTGTTACAAATCTTCATTATAAACATTACTATGAGTAATGCAAAGCCTGTTAACATTTAAGTTTAAAACGTATCACTCTTGTTCGTCTTTAACAAAATCATTCAGAAAGTAATATTTTGTGTTACATCTACAGGACATACTACCAGCAGTTCCGTCCTTACAGGTTCAAATGCTTCATTACGTTAACTAAAAAAGACCAAATCTGGATGGAATCTAAACGCGGACCGTATTCAAAAATTTGCAATTCTCATTTAACAAATAATAAGGGGAGAGCGCGAACGCAGTCCCCCACTACCATAAATTGTGCAGTAGAGATTCCCGCATTTGGGGAATTCTCAGGGGTCAGGAAGCCGGAGTGCAATGGCCAAGCCTCGCCCTGGGTGAACCACCTCCTTGATCATGGTATCGCCCCTGCCAGGTAAGTATGACTTGTGCAGCTCAGTGACACGGAGGTCCTTCACAGACACACCGCCCTGTGTCATGGTGCTGATCTGTAAACTCATAAACCTACAAGTCTATAAATATCTCAAACTAGAAGCTACAGACAGGTGTGTGAATTTAATACAGATGATGCCATCTTAGACTGAGGCTGACAAAGATTTATTTATATTTGACTTGATAAATAACGGTTATATTTCCCACCATGCATTGCTCTGCTCCCCACATCAAAAGCTCACCTAAAATCAGTCGTGTCTTTTTTTTTTTTTTACCTCAAATAAATGAGTAACAGCCAAACAGCAAGTTCAAGTGAGCCAAAGCGGAAATATACTGCAATAAAACGTTGTTTAATCCACACAAAAAAGATTATTTTAAAAACCGATAAAAATCACAGTTTTCCCGCCCAAATTTACAACCACTTCCTGGTTCTTCATACTACTGCCACCTATCGGTCCGGAGTGTTAACAACAGCTCAACAGCAGCACAAACTGCAGCCTCCAACATGAGCAAAAAATGTTTCAACAAAGACTGAACATGACGAGTGTTGTGAAGGGAGGATTGATTGCAAGACCTGTTGTATTAGACTGCATTAATTTTGGCTTAATGTACCTAATAGAGTCACACACCAGATATGCTGTATGTTTCTCTGCATGTGGTGAATAGAAAATATCCAATAAAACAGCTCTGCCATAAATTCTACTTTTATAAAGTTTATGTTTCAGTTTTTATGCTTCACTGTCAGAAAGGTAGATAGATTGATCCCTTAATAAAGGGATACTTCAGCAATTATGTACGCTGTAGAGAGGTATGCATATAATATGTCACCACTTTGCAACCTTCTAAACGGAAAGCTTCAGGCATGCAAAGCAAGATTTATCATAAGTAGAAAACTACAAGCATGATCATAGAAATCTTCCAACAAATGTGTGAACTAGATTTAATATTCAACAGTGAGAGGGGAGTGCACCGTTCCTGGAAGTACTGCAATACCAGGTCGATGCGTGGAGTGGACGGAGCAAGCCCCTATTCCATCTCCCTGTTCCAAAAATCAATTTAATATATGGTCCCCGGGTAGGGGACGTATCAGATATTAAACTGATAAGAACAGATACTACACTTGATCTTAGCCAAAAGGCCGAGAAGCGATACCAACTGATCGGCGGAGTGCGAGAGTCATTCTCCGCAGTATGACTCTCAGTCATGGTTCAACATAATTTTAATATTTTTACACACCTAAAACAAAAACGGCAACAAAGAGTAAAGGTGTAGTTTGCTGTTTTATGACTAATAGGCATCCAAACATACATACCACTGCCTAAAACAGTTAGAAAACACGAGGAGAGTGAACACCAGCTAATACCATTCATGGACACGTGATGTACCTCTGCCCAATCAGCCATCGCTACGAAGGAGTATCTTAAAATCGTGCTTTAATAGCGGCAGAATTGTTTGTTTATTCGGATAATTCATATGTTTGAGATTAAGTTAAACTATTTCGATCAACAGGGTCGTGTGTGTGCAATAACAATTAATAAATGTAATAAAATACACAGCTACCGCTTTCACAGGCTGTGCTTTGTCTCCCTCTGGTTGAGGAGACTGTGCACTGAACTTCAGCTTCACTTTACAAAGTACAGATTTCGATTGCGGCCATTTAAATCCCATTAGAATGTGAGCAAATGTATTAAAATGTATCACAGCTGGGTACACTTTAGTATAATTAAACCATCGACGTGGACATTCACGGGACAGACAGTGCAACATGCAAGTGACACAATAGTCTCAATTTCCGGTATTTTTGTTTTCAAAGTAAAAGTTGTAATCGCGGCAATCAGAATCGATGAATATATATTTCGAAGCTGACAGCAGTCAAACCTGTTTTTTTTATATATATATATTAAACGTTTAAAGCAGATGTTTAAACTGGTAGCTAGATTTAATATTATGTCTAAGTGTGAGATTAGACATGCAGAATTAACACTGTAACTGACTTGATACTTTTTTTTAGTCTGAACTTCAAAACTACAGCAGGTTCAGTGTTTACTATATATTACAGTAACTAAAAATACGCCCATTATTTAGCTTTAGTTAATAGCAATGGTACGAGGAGAGAAAGATTTTAACTGTTAATAGTTAATGTTTACTTTAGTCCAAGGTAACTGAAACAGATTGTTTTACCATTAAGTTAGAATAGTAAGTGGTTTGGTGAGTATTGACGCTAATGCAGACTGAATTTTACTCAAAACTACGACAATAACGAGTATAAATACTTAATTCCACGAATTTTAGCTAGTTAACACATCAGTTAGGCTAGCGGTTGTATTAGCAACATTTCACGTCCCTAAAATTCAGACTCTTTGAAGTACAAAAGTTAAAATGTTACCTTTAGACACGAGGCATAAAACCAAAAAGACTGTTAGCAATAACGATAAAAGACATTGTTACGAAAAGAGTTGGTTTATACCTGAAATTGTCCTCCAGGCAGGGAATACTGGCGATGATGTAATGTCAACAAGTGCGAGCTGCGTCTGTTACTTAACAACTAAACCAGCGTTAGTTTGTTCTATAAATTACCAACAGGGGGAGCAGTTTAAGAGTTTCAATAATAGTGTGACAGTTTACTGGCGACGATAATAATAATGTAGAGATATGTTTCATTATACTGGACATTGCAGCTAAAATGATATTAATGTATTATTATGATTATTATGATTATGATGATGATGATGATGATGATGATTATTATTATTACTATTATTATTATTATTAATAATAATAACAACAACAACAATAATATTAATATTATTATTATTATTATCATTTATTTATTTGTTTATTTGTTTATTTATTTATTTATTTATTTTGGAGAATTTGTTGAACACCTGCTTACCACAAGCACGCATATAATTACATACACATATAACTCGAGTCATTGAGCTGAGCTCTGACTTAATTAATTCTTTTATTTGTTTGTTTTATTTGTTGTTTCTGCAAAGAAATTTGAGGTTTCAGTCGCTTCAAGACGACATCTTATTCTGAAAAACATAACCGGAAGTGTTTTTCCTGGATAACCTGGTCCACTTAACCTCGGACCAGCGGTAGCCATGGACGACTATCAGACAGAGGAGGAGGTGGGTGAGATACTTCAAACTAGTTATTGCATGTACATAGATATATATATGTTACCTAGAAACTACATTCAATAATTAACATATAATTCTATCTCTGTAGGTTGTTATGAGGTTGTAACTGATATATGTATGCTAACCGTTGGGCCAGAGAGTAGACGGTGAGCGGACATGTCGGTTGGTAAACGTTAGTTTAAACTGCACTGTTTTGTGTCTCACTAAACGCAGACCGTGTTCGTGGTTGAAGAAGTGAGCAAAATAATCAAAGAGGTAAGTAAAAGACTTAAAGTCTTAGCGCCTGTCTGTTTATCACACACACACAAACACACAGTTTAGATTTCATCTGTTCGTTGCTACCGTTAGCTAGCAACTGTTGGTTGCTAAGGACACTGTAACGGTTGCTAGGCAGCGTCCATATATGTATATATAGAATTTAAACTATGCAACGGATGAGTTATAACATTTTTTATACAGTATCTCGCTTGTGTTGTGTGTCTATTATATACTGACACGCATTACAGTATGATTAAGGCTATTAAAAGGTGTTTGTTTAACTTGTCTGTAGTCAATAGAAGCAGTCATAGGAGGAAATGCCTACCAGCACAGCAGAGTGAACCACTGGACCACCAGTGTGGTGGAGCAGTGCCTCAGTCAACTCAGCAAGCTGGGGAAGCCTTTCAAATATATCGGTATGTGCGCTGCTGCCTCAGTCATATTAAGAAGTTTTTAAAAAAAATGATTTTCTGGTGGTTCTTTAGCGCTGAAGATGAAGTGTGTGTTCCCACAGTAACCTGTATCATCATGCAGAAGAATGGAGCAGGTCTGCAGACAGCTAGCGCGTGCTTCTGGGACAACAATTCTGATGGTAGAGTAAAACTACTGTTGTTTTCAACAATAAAAGTAATGCTTTTCTTCTGTGGGCGACTATCGGTGTGCTTTTCAGCAAAGCAGCCATCTTAAAAATGCTTCAGTGGTCAGAAAAGTAGTATTTTACCACTGATTTGAAATGTGTAAATGTGGTGTGATAGTCACTGAATTTATCGTGTTTTATACCCAACAGGAAGCTGTGCTGTGAGATGGGAGAACAAGTCCATGTACTGTATCACCAGTGTCTTTGGGCTGGCTATTTGAGAATGTACCTCAAGCGTGATGTAAAATGTTATGTTTGGTCATGTTGGCTATATACTATATTTGTAATAAACTTGTTTTTTATTAAGTGCAATTGATTAAAACAGTACTATGTTGTATACTTTGCTTTATTTACACATGACATGACAGAGTGCTACATGCACAGCTTTTATCTCATAAAGCAACAAAAATTGCAAGAACTCCCAACATATCAGGACCCACAACAACCTCATTTAGCCACGTTAAACGATAATCATAAACTACATTCACACTGAAAGAATCAAAAATGTACATTTACGTCAAAGCATTTACAAATGCGAGACTGCTGCCCCGTGCAGAAAAAAACAGGGTGATGTAGAGACAAGGCACCATCTTGAATGGAATACATGTTTGTAAAGAACAGAAATACATTTGTTTTGACTGTTTTTGTCCATATGCTCCAGTTTTATAAAACAAAAAGGGCAGCAGGTCACACTGTAGGTAATATAAGGAAAGGTAGAGGAGAGAAAAAAACGTAAAATAATGCTTTACATGAGGCAAAATATATTTGGCCAATGGTGTAACAACTGTATGTGCTGGTATAAGAAATGTTTAACATGGTAGATCAGTAGTACATCTAAATAAAAATTCACACAGTTCATCAAAATCCATCCACCCATCCAGGAATTCAGATAATACAGTACCAAATGTCATCACTTTTCGGCAAAATAAATACAATTCTGAAACAAGTGCAATTACTAAGCTTCTTTCCAAGGGAAGAGGAGTGGTCAGAGGTGAGTGGTACCCACTTCAGTTAAGGCTCTCTCTGTCTGAAAACAAAGAGAATAAGTCGAAAGCCAACACTGCTATGGCACTTGAATTTCCCATACACCGAGTGTTACCGTCACTGTTGCAACGTGAGCTTCCTTTACTTTGTACCACCAGTCTAATGCTACTCAGCTTTGGCCATATTTATGCATTCTCAATAATCTCAGAGTGTTAGAGAGCGGAAAGGAATGGCGGAGACAACACAGTGCGAGTGTAGAGACAACAGTGGTTCAACGCAAATAATTAAAAATAACATTGATTTCAAACATATGTACAAAATAAAAAAAAAACCCAAATCAATATTAGCACTATCCCCGATTATTTTTTAACTATGAGGTTGTGAAAAAATGCTGGTTATGAGCGAAATAAAGTTTACAAATAGGTAAAAAGTGTATAGTTTACATCAGTGTTTCCTTTGTCTTCAACAATAAAGAAAAAAAATCTGCCTCAACTTTCAGTAAAAGTACAGTACATTCAGTTGACATGGAACTTATTTTTTTAAAAATATAGTTATGTACACTTACAGTAGATCGTCTTGTGTTACCAACGCAAGTAGTCCTTATTTACACATACACATGATAGTTTGTAGGATTGTATTCTCGTATCCCATCAGTCGCTGTCGCTCTCATCCTGGTACTTGGCAGTTGCTTTGATAGCACGTCCATTTTGTAAAGGCATGTCCTCGTAATCGCTCCTTTACACAGACAAAGAAAAGATCGGTTTATGTAAGTTCACAAGCTGTAAGCAGAAAAAGCAGTTAAGCAGACAAACGCTTACCCGTATATGACTTCATCATCTGAGTCATTGAGCATGGAGAAAGCAGGGTTATCCTTCAACTGGGAGTCTGGGAAATTCAACAAAACCAGTTAGGTTTGACACATTATTCACCATCTACTGTACTGAAGCTGTGCTGTATCACCTACCATAGAGGGCGTTCTTGGAGGGGGAGTACACAAATGCTAATGTGTACAAGTAAAAGTTGAGCAGACCATAGAAAGATAAAAATTCAGCTGGTATGACGAGTTAAGGAACACTTTTTTCTAACAACATGCTGTCTCATATTTAGTGAATTAAATGAAATATTTGAAAGGATATAATTTTGGTAATGAGTAGACAACTCAGCGACGAAATTATCTTGGAGAGCCTTGGCACCAAACCTCAGGTAGAGAATGACCATGCTGGAGGAGAAAGAGCAACAACAACAACAACAAATTAAATTAACCACAAATGGCCTTGACCAAAAAAAACGGTTAAGGTTTTATATTTTCCTTTAAACACACCTTATAACAAGGACGACAAACGTCAGCGCTGTCAAAAACCTGAGCCGGAGATCTAGTGATGGAAAACAAACAGCACATTAATGCTCTCACAGTAAAAGAAACGGATGTGAATCAAATACAGAGAGGTGTACTGTGATACCCGAGTAAGGCATGTTCTTGAGTTCGGAACAAGCTCTGACGACCAGGAAGATCAGGTAGAGGATGTAGAGGGCGACTATAATCAGGAAGAAGACCTTCATGCCCTGGAAAAATAACATTGGACTTGAGACATGAGACATAAACACTGGGTTGTTTAAAGTCCATCAGAGGTGACAGTCTCACCTCAAAGTTCTTTATGTCCACTTTGTACTGATAAGTCGGGTCTTGGAGTTCATTAACCCTGCAAGTTCAGAAAAGAGAGATCTGCTTAGCTTTGTTGTTATTCACAGTTGATGACTATGATGACTGGTTGTTCGCAGCCAGTAAGGTCAGACTTACGTTTGCCATATGCCCAATGTAACCGCTGAGAGCCACAGAAGACCTACAATGATCAGCTTAGGCAGGTAGAACGTCAGACATTTCCTCTCACCCTGTGGAAACAACATGAGACATCAAATAAGATTCATAATGAGCTAAAAATAACAGGGAACCATTAAAGTAAATATATGTATAGTTGTGGACTGACCTGAACCCTGATGCCGTGATAAACACAGAGCCAGAAGAGCAGCAGGGCACACAGGAACAGAGCCTGAAAGAAAGCGTCTAACGTCCCTGGAAACCAGCTGTTCACCAGGAATGACAGCGGGAAAAATGGATCTGAAGCACAAGAGCAACAAAACACATTAAGAAACACACCGGAACTTCAAGATAGACTTTTTTCTTCTCTTTCTGACTCGAGGAGAAATACTACTGAAGCTCACCGTTGTAGAGCAGCAGCAAAGGGAGCAGGATAGACATCCACTTCTGTTCTATGCCCCAGTCCCTCATGGAGAACTTCCTCAGTGAGTGTGCAAACAAACACTGCAACATGCAGAGAAAACGCTGTTAGTTTGTCAAGTTTACCTTCAGTTGACGGTCACGTTTTGGTCAGATTGGATTGACATTCATTGAGATTAAGGCGTAAAAAGTAATCCGTGCTCTTACCGTCACCATAAAGGTCAAAACCACAAAGACAAACCGGAACCAGATCTCCACTTGCGAGAAGGTGGGGTTGTACGTTTTCCACTGAGGAGGAGAACAAAAGGGAGGAGAATGAAGAAGAGCTGTGACTAATCTGAAAAACAAATTAATCTAATGCAGGAACAAAAAGACAAATATCACAGCTTGTTTTAAAAGCTGGGAGCTTGTCACTTACCACAAACTTGACTTTGATTTCATACGTGATATTTTCGAGACCTTTGAAGCTGACCACGACCTGGTACTGGGTGTAGTTCAGATAGCCCAGATGGAGCACAATGATCTCATCACATTTCTATAAGCAGAGACGAAAAAATGCTGTATCACCGTCAGTTCAGACAAAAGTTGAACTGTACTGCACATCAATGAACTGCTCTGCTGAATTGATTGACACTCACACTCCCGCAGTGTAGCGTTCGTGATTTCTGGCCCACGTTGTTGATGCGCATCACGCTGGCGTCCTGCATCACTCCCTTCAGCTGAACGCTGATCTCAAAAGGCTGCTGGAAGTCTCCAACTGACACAGACAGTGATGAAAATATGTTGTTATTAACCAAAGCCAAGTATGTTTGCAAAATAATATAACAGTAAACTATTTGAGGAGGCTAACTGTGGCTCATTCTGTGTTCTTACTGTTGCTGTGTTCAGCCTGCATCACACAGGTGAGCCATAGCTGCTGGTTGTAGGTGGTGAGGGGAGGAGAAATCAGATTGAAGGGCCCAGTCTGAAAACATGAAATAAATGACATAATTAATACGCTAATCAATATAAAGGGCACTTATCAATCAGTAGAACACACAAAACGTTATTACAGTGAGAAACATCACAGCCCAAATCCAGAAAGATTTTCTCTAAACGCATGATGAAACATTAGATATAAAAGATGAAGGGTAAAGGCCAGAATCATAGGGTGATATTACATCTGTGTCTCCTATACATGTGTCACAATATCTGTAAGTGCCCAGAAAGACCTACCATTGAAAATAGCAAAACATTTTTTAAAATGCCCCAAATTACACTTCATCAAGAAAAGGCTTCAGTTTTTGACAGGTTTCTTACAGAAATGAGAGACAAGGTGAAACAATATGCAGAAATGTCTTTCCTGTCTCCCTCTCTCACAATCACAGGAATTCAGCCAAAATGGTAAAAGCTAGCTTTGCCAGGAACGTTTCCAGTTAAAATGTCTGTAGTTCAACTGTCCCTCACAGTAACTCGAGCACATGTCGAATCTGTACAAAGCAAATTCAACAAAAAACTAGTACATTGTGGACAGTGGTAAATCTGAAAATACTGCATCAGTCTCTCGTCGTGAATGTGCTTGCATTCCTGCAGAAGTGCAGTGAGCCGTAATATGCAGATCAAGTAACAGTGATGTGCACTGCTTGCTATTACAGACATGCACACTTTTTCATCTCACCTTAACTGAGAGGTTTTTGAGATGTAACTGATCACCACTGTGTTCATGTTCAGAAATGATCCTAGGACCTGCAGAAATGAAGAAAACACAATGAACACATTTTTCAAAAAGCAATGTCCCAAATGAAAAGTAAAACTCCCACTGACCTCAAAACGTCACTTTAGTGACATGTCTACTAAAGTAACATGGACTAATTTAAACTGTATTAGACATTCTGCTACCTGGATAACAAAACTGAAGACAGACAGACAATATATTCAGATATAAGTTTAAGAGTTTCCTGACATTTCTAGTTAACATATTGTTAACTAGAAATTAAATATGCTTGCTCTTTAAGATTACTCTTAACTGGACAGTTTTGCAAGAATTGCTATAAGTTTTGTCAAGGTATTGTAGGAAACCATTATTTTTTTTCCTTTGGTAAAGAATGGCCCAGTGTGCCCTAGGCTAAAGGAGATAAGAAAGGAAGCATTGAGGCACCTTTCCTTAGCATTTAAATAATTCAAACAGCTCTTATCATGGCTGCCACATACTTTGACATCATTTCACACTGATTAGGAACCTTCCCTAACAAAAAAAGGCACAATAGAAAACAGCAAGTTTCTGTCTGCTTCTTGGGAAAAAGACTACATAACTCCATAACAATCACCACAATAAACACATTTGCCAATCACTCTTTTCTAAGACTGTTTTCTTTTTGAGCAGGAACTACACACGGAAGTCATGAACAATAAGGATCCTTAAATCCTTCCTAAAATTGTAAAGGCACTGCAGAAGTCTTCAAATGTGTGCAGCCATACTAAAGTTCATTGAATCAAATGAATGCTGTAGCTTAACAACAAAAGGCATTTATTAAAGGCTTGAAAATAACATGAATGTTTGTTTGAATGCAAAGAGAAGGTTGAAAACCAGTGGACTATCCAAAAAAAGAGCAAAAGCAGTAGTGAAGAAAGTTCACCGTCTTCAAGCATTGTGCTATCAGAGCCTGATAAGAGTTGGTGATGACATGTAGCACAATGACTCACTTCCTCTGTTTTTCTCAGAAAAGTGACTTGTGACCAACACCCAACTTGTCTTAATATTGTAACATTTATCAACATTTAGCAACATTTATCAGCTCGTACCTGCAATCCCAATGAAGACTGTGAGGGCAAAGCAGATCAGGAAGAACACGAAGACCAGGACAAAATGCCTTTTGGACAAGGTGTAGAGCCGCATTGGGGCCAGTCTGTCACAGGGAGACATTCATCAGCGTTAACACAGACACAAGATAATCACCCGAGCCACAAACAGACAGTGAGAGAGACGAACAGACCGTGTCTAATGTCCGTTTTGTCTTTAATGCTGTCAACCTACAGACACGTATATGTCAACACTGCTAGCTGCCATGCTAGCTGATGCTAACAGTAACAGATGGCAGTGGTTTTAACACACGTTTCAACGTTAAACGTCACGGTGACACGTCTCCCGTGTGTCCACTCAACTGAACCTCACACTTACAGCTCCATTTCTGTCGGGACGGAGTGTCGGTGTCGAGAAGAAACGTTAAAACTTCGCAGTGTGTCCACATCCGTGTAGCAGCATCAGCCTGCGACAACTGGACTGCAACGTCACTGAAGGACTGCGGGTCACGTGACAACGACAGCAGGGCGGAAGTGAGCGTGCGTGGGAGAAAGGGAACGTGTGTGTGTGTGTGTGTGTGTGTGTGTGTGTGCGTGTGCGTGTGTGTGATTGATTTTACAATAAAATAAGGTTTAACCTGTTCTCTTCCTAATCATAATGCTCTTAAAATTCTATGTTTGTTTGGTGAATTTCACATTCATGATTGTCTAATTACAGTAATCTTTAACAATGTGTTAGTGATGGGAAGTTCGGTTCTTTTTAGGGACTCAGATCATTTGACTCAGCTCACCAAGAAGAGTCGGCTCTTTTGGCTCCAAAACGGCTCTTCATGTTACCACCTATACCTTCATAATTCAGCCAAATTTAGCGCTGATTTTACTTGATTTGTATGTGTACACATATATCATGTATATATTCAATACATCCTTTCTACTGAAGTATTCAAAAGTAAAAATTACATTTTGTAGCAATTGTTTTCATTGCGTTTACAAACCCTTGTAACTCTCTGAAACCCCTCAATGAATGCATTAGAACCACTCTGCTACATAAAGCAGATAGAAACACCTATAAAAAACTATAAAAAGCAGAGACAGCTATGGACTGTTGAATGCACAGTTCTCATGTGTCTGTGAAGGTTGTTTGTTTGTGGCAGCTTGGCTTTGCAAAATTCTGCATTCTGCCGTTATGTTTTTCAAAATTTTTAAAATGGGCCCAAATGCTGCTTCATTTTCTACTATCACTCAAAGGCTAACACACCAGAGCAGGCTCTTTACAGCCGGCACATCACTACAATGTGTGTATTTCGAGTATGCCATTTATGAGCGTTCTCTTATCCACTTTGTATACATGAGCTGCTGTAACAGGTGATTTCCCACCTGTGATCAATACATCTTATCTGATCTATATAGTGGTTGCTGCAACATTTACACCAACCCTGTAAAGTTATTTATTTGTGTTACAATATTATTTTACTTTTTCTGTTTAAATGATGATCTTATTCTCCCTTGTACTGTTACATTGGTGATGTGTTGTTATAATATTGCATGTGTCATGATAATCAATAAAAAAATGTTGAGGAGGCAACAACATAGTCTCTGTCGTAGTGGTGTTTCGGTTTAACGAGCGACCCAGTTAAGTAGGGACCATTAGCAGAATGCATCTGTGGTGGTTGTCATAGTTACAAAAACTGGTGAAACCAGGAAGAAGTGCAGCTGTCTTCGTGAGTGTCTCTTTGTTTATCAGCTGTCGTAACTATGACAACCACGGACACGGTTGGCTGACTGGCTCCCCAGTTAACACGGTCGCCCGATAAAGCGAAACACCGGTCGTACCGCCTCCTCTTTTTTTTTTCTCGATATACGTGCTTGTATAATCACCGAAACCGTAAAACATATTTCAGTGTTAGACATTAGATATATATCAGGAGGATATAGTATGTTATCGCGACGAAATTTATTGTATTTATCCAAACGGTGTACGATTTAAAGTCGAAAAGGTAGCTATCACTAACGGCTGAACGTCCTGTACGTAAAAAGATAAAATACGTAGTCCGACGACGTCGTACGTCAACGTTCACTTTTAACGGTTAATAAATATATATATAGAATACCTGCTTTTATTTTTTTTAATTAACTAAAAATATATATGTTTAATGAGCTATTTAAGCGATTTTAGTTCATTTCTTCCTTACATGTGGTGTTTCACTTCCATTTAACGCAAATAAACGATTAAATTCCCTTCCACAAGATAACACTTGTTGCCTTCGATAGGAAACATGAGGCCTCTACCCTTAAATTGTGCTGGTGTTATCTGAAATATTAGTAGCCTACATATGTATTAAAAAATGGCACTGTTTTCTTAAATAAATACCCTTTGTGTCTGCGTGTATAATCGCACAAATTACTGTCGTCTGCATCTGCCGTCATAAAACAACAGGCCCAGACATGTTTCAGCCTCAAGGTGTAAATTGGTAGACTATAATTCACAGCGTACAACGCCAAAAAATAGCCATGTTATATAACGCAGCTGGAAAAATGGACACACCTGTAAAAACGATCATCTCGGTAAGGTGTCAGGTCCTCCTTCAGCTCTTTGTAGGCCTCCTGTATCTTCCTACAGAAGTATTTCAGCTCGCTGTACAGAGGGTTTTCCAAACCGGACGAGTAGTCGTTGTCCATTATTATCACCACACACACACACACACACAGCCGTCTGGTTGGCGGCTGAAAATGGCGACTATAGCGGTGTTTTTAGAGGACGGCGCGGTGATGTGTGTGTATTGTTTGGTCGTTTAATTGAAAGTGCAGCCGAAGCTGTTTTGTTTGTGTCGGTACAAAGAAAGAATAAAAATGAAAAAAAAAAAAAAAAAAAAAAAACGAAGAGGGGGCGGAAGCACACATCTAACACGCGAGAGGAGAGTCACGTGATTAGAGTTCAGCACCACGGACAGAGACAGATAGCCGCCCCTGATGACGCCACAGAGGTAACAAGGAGCCATCAGTGTGTCAGTATCATGGAGTTATGGCTCCAAAGAGGGTCTAATGTGTTAGTCTTCAACTCACAAACTGTCTTTTGGCTTTAACAACCCAGCAGCACTTTACATCTTTAAAACATAAACAGCTTTTTAGGTGATTTTTTGGGGGGCTTTTTGGAGCTTTATTATGATACTGACAGCTGAACAGCTTTTTTTTGATACGTTATTGATCCCTTGGTGGGCAAATTCTTTTTTCACTCAAGTTTTTACATATATAAGGCAGAAAATACAATCACATACACACACAAAGGGCTGGGACTGGGCACAGTTATGGGTTCGGCACCTTGACCCCTCCACATTGGTCCATGCTGGACTGAAACCATCCACCCTCTGGTTCCCAAGCCATGACTGAGCTAATGCTGATCCCAAGAGACAGGAATGTAGGGGGAGAGAGAGGGGATGAGATGCAGCAAAGGGCCTTTATACGTTGGGGACAAGCTCTACCAGGTTACTAAAACCTTTTCTTCTTCTTACCTAAAGTCAGTCTCAGCTTGGAGAATCCCAAATGGAGTCTGTTAAAGACATTTTATGTATAGATGCAAGTCTATCACTAACTCAGTTATTGTTGAAAGTATTAGGTCCACCTGTGCTTTTCCTGTTATAAGACTATAGAGCCACCTGTGTAAACTCTAGTCCAATAGCTGGCCTCTGAATTCAACAATAACACGGGATATATTTGGGAAACGAGCAGCAGTGGTTAGTACTGTCGCCTCACAGCAAGAAGTTGGTTTGAACCTCGGCTGGCACCTTTCTGTTGAGTTTGCATGTTCTTCAAGTGTCCCAACTTCCTTCGACAGTCCAAAGACACAAGGTAATAATTGACTGACTTTAAATTGCTCTATAGTATTAGGAACTTGCAACCCCTGGGTCAGCTGGGATAGGCTCCAGCCCCACCGTGACCCTGATGAGGATAAGCGGTTAGAGAAAATGGATGGATGGATATTTGGGAGACAAGACACAAGATTTTTTTTTCTGAAACAATGACGTTTTATTCAAAAGATGCGTGACATATACAATTATAAAATAATTTACATGGCATGCCTTACTATCCATTCACTATAAACGTTCAGTCACCAAATCAGACTCAGATTCTTTTCAAGTGTTTTTGTCGTTTAAGTCTACATCTACAAATACAAAGCACAGATCTTTTCTAAAGAAAAGCCAAATCCTACAATATCTACAACAGGTCGTCTCATGAAATCAGTTTAAAGTGAATCCTTAACCTAAGTCCATAGGCAATTCTGAACATGAACTCAGTGGCTTACACTTGTGAACTTATGTGAAAGATGTGTGTGTGTATATGTGTGTGTATGTGTGTAAGAAGCCATGACCACACACACATTTAAAGATAATAGATTTAACACTGATGGGATTGGTAGACTGCACAGTTGAATACAGACACACCTTGACTTGACAGTTACACTCTACATAACTAGTCTACCGACTACACTAAACTGGGCACTTACTCATTCACATCTTTTCCATCCAATGCAAACTTCACAAAACACAGAAAATTTGCCCATTTCCCCAAAACCCTCCCAACCCCCGACACTCAACCTTCCCGTCTCACAATTTGGGCTACACTTGTAACAATTTTTTTCTTTTCTTTTTTTTTTTTTAAATCAACACAAAGAAATGTTCAGAAAACTCCACAATATACAGTATGTATAGATACTATATCTGCTTTGGGAAATAATCTCATAAATAAAAATGTACAGACCAGCGACGGAGGTGCTGAACTAAAAAGAATGGTATCAAACTGTGGTCAAAAGTGAGGACAAAGGATTTTTTTTCCCCCCGCACTAAGAAAATATTGCACAACTAACACAAAAAGATGGATATTTTCTTTATGACATGCTCAGGTTCTTTTCATTTTTAAGAGACTTTTTTTGAAATTATTTTTCAACCCCCACCCCCCCCTGCCCCACACGACCCCCTTTCTCTACAACCCCTCTCTCTGAGAGACATGCATCTGGTTGTGATATGAAAAGATGAGACTAATAACCTCATCATTTCAGAGACCAAAACAGAGCTGGTCCAAAAGCGATCGCTTTCTTTATATCAAGAAGTTACACTTCCTGCTAGGCCAACTATAAATTTTTTTAGCAAATGTATATTTTGGCACAAACGTTAGAGGTGACCCTAATCACACCTACCTAATGTTATTCAGCCTAAATATTACTGCCCTTTTTTTTTTTACTGACTTTGGCTACTTTTTTTTTTTTAATACAAATAAAACCTATTGCAGATATTTGCAATGTGCCTAATAATTTACTCTCCTACCAGCTGGCCCTGCTCTGTGTCCTTAGTTCAACACAAACTTGACTGCCTGAAAGAAAAAAAGAAAGAAAAACAGCTTTTCAGATTTCAGTGTCAGCTTATTAAATGAACAGATTTCAATAGCTTCATCCTTCATTGGAGTTCTGACTTCAAAAAAAATTCAGTAACAATGATTTCAGCTTAACCCTAGACTTGTTGTTTCGTGGTTGTGACTGTGAAAACAGCACTACAGCTTCGCTCAACACCTGCAGTTACACTTAAAACACAGTGGAGACAGGTGTAAACAAACATCTGTCAAGAGTCACCCAAGTCTTTACAACATGTACATATGACTGATATGTATTTACACGACTTCTGAAGAGAGTATGAAATGGCATAGGCGAAATATACAAAAATATTTCCTGTACCTTGCTTACATGTTTAGTGTGGTCTTTAAGAGCAGGGACTCTCAAACTACACACTCACTTCACAGAAGTGACAGCAGGTGACGAATTCACTTCATGCCAGAGTTGTTCAATCCAGGCCACGGCGACTTCTGTTTGCGCTCGTGTCACCATATGTAGATATTTCATGAAGTACAGGATATGTCAGTCAAAGCTATTCTGTACACCCCCACCTACCCAATTACTCCAGACGACACAGCAATATTCAAATTCAGTCTCCCAAATAAAAGCAGGCAAATTGAAAACCATGTTGACAGGGTATGAAGATTGTATATCACAAACAATGTCAATAATGTTAAAATTCTAATCTGAATAAGATAAACAACAGAATGTACATATAAATTAATTAATCCATGTAGCAGGGTAACATTTCTTCTTCCTTCAAAGTCCCAGTAAACCATGTGGAAAAGACCGCAGATCGACTCAGCTATATTTACTACTTGACAATCCCAAGTTTGTAACAGTGACACGCCTTTCACGACAGTGAAAAGTGTGAACTCTTAGTAGTGCTCCTAAATGATGCATATATCTAAGCCTCAATTCCAGCCGAGATAGACTGAGATAGTAACAAAAGGAATGGCAGAGAGCGAAAACAAAAAGACCCTCCTACCCTCCACCGTGTTTAGTCATTTAATAAAAACCTAAAAGCAAAAGCAGTATAATAAAGTGGTAACTGTTTCACTGAAGTTTTGTACAGCAATGGATTTCAGTGCCCAGTAGTACCTGTGCGCTCTGGGAAAAAAACAACTTTGATCTCCAGAGTGTTTTTTTTTTTTCAAGTATTACTGCTGCTTCTTTTGAAAACTGCACCACAACACCTCCTCTCCTCTCTCAGTTAACCGATCGGTTATCACGTCTATAAGCTTCTTCTAGCTAAAGCAGCATTTATTTGCATGATGATTACCAAAGCTCAGCTCTTTGGCCCTACATGCATTGCAAGGTGCCACTGACTGCCAAAAACGGTGCAAATCTGAGGGCATCCTTGGTAAATGCAGCCAATGCTTATTGCACCAACTCTAGTGGCAGCATTGTGTAGTGCAGCATGATTGTATTTCTCTCTCTCTATGACCAGGGCTGATTTTAGTCTTCTCTCCAAAATCAAAGTTTATTAATCTCAAATGAAACAACTTTGCCCCCGTCAACAAATTGCATTTAAATCCCAGATATAACTCAGGGTAAAGTAGGGAGGGGACATATCATTTGAGGCGTTGTGTAACGTTGGCTAAAGCCACTGCAAAGGCCTGCACAGCAGAGAAGGGATACTGGAAGTCCAGGATGTAGGCGTTGCCATCAATCCTGCCAAACTGCATCACCTGCAGACAACAAACAGACAAGAAAAAGTTAATGAAGACAAAGCTCAGTATCAGTGACGTACAGAGTGATCTTTTCAGTACGATCATATTTCTTGATTTATTGCTCTCTTACCTGTCTGCCTTCCAGTTCAATTTGAAAGTTCTTGGCAGACTCTTGTGTGACGCGTCCACCAAAGTCCAGCTGGTAGACCTGTGTGGCTTCGTTCCACAGTGGCTGCTTGTTGGCCATGACATACACAAACCCCTGACTGCCCAGTCCTCTGTCCTCCTTCTCGTTGGCCTTTCGACACTTGATCTCGTCCAGTTCGCTGGCAGCCCTCAGGTTCCTCTTCGTCTTCCAGCCCTTCTTACCGCTCTGGCACTGGTTGAGCAGCTCGTCCCCGCTGATGAACAGCTCTGGCTCGCTTTCTGAACTATCTTGGAACTCACTATTGGCAGTGGCCTTACTCAGCTTCTTGGCCTTCAATTGCTGCTCTTTCTGTCCCTTGAGTTTTTTCTTGTCCCTTCCTCCGAGCCGTGGACTGGAGATGAGTGAGTTGAAATCACCCAAAGCTCTGCCCTCTTTTTTTGACTTGCTCCCTTCAGCTAAGGGTGGCACGTTAGCTTCCTCAGCGCGCCCATCGACCCGCTTGCGGTTCTTCTTGCTGAACTTCTCAGATCGCTGTGGCACGGGGCTCTCAGTCAAGGAGAGCACCTCTTGAAAACCTTCCCCAGCCTCTGCCATAGCTTCTTGTAATCCTCCATGGCTCTGCAGCTCTGCTGGTGGTGGTGGAGGGGGTGGAGGAGGAGGAGGCGGAGGCGAGAGGACATTTTTGTCTATTGCAATGTGGGAGGCTTTGGGTGGTAGTGGCACTGAAGGACTGGGCATAGGCGGGCAAGAGTTGTATGTACCCCAAGGAGTGTGAAGGGCGATGGGGGGAATGGGAAGCCCAGCACAAGCACTTCCTCCTGGATACATGGGTGGGAGAGGGCAGCAAGCTAGGTTTGCAAGATTTGCAGAGTAACCTGGAGGTAAGACAAGGGTTGCATCCTGCTGTGAAAAGGGTACCGGTGCCACCACTTCCTTTGGAGAGGAACAAGGGCGTGGTGACCCCGGTATGGGCTGGAGCTGGGCTCCAGAATAGGCAGTTGCTGGCGGGTACTGGAGAGAGATTTGGTAGCCTGCAGCTGCTGCAGCAGCTTGAAATGATGCAGCACTGGGGCTGGTGGGGGACTTTGGAGAAAGGACAAAAGGCAGCCTGGACACATCCAAGTGCTGAGCCGGGCTGAGAATAAGTGGGGGTGGTTTGTGGGGTCCAGGGGGGGCATTGGGATTTAGTGTTGCTGTCCTTTCCTGAGGAACCCACACCTCCTCTGTGGCAGCTGGGTCCCACTGATAGGGAGGTGGGCGTTTGACAACCAGCCCTGATGCATCATTTCCTCCGAGCGCCAGATGCCTCAGTGACTGATTCAGTGCTTCATCCTCAGTAAATGCTGAATTAACATAATCAGCCCTGTCTCTGTTACTTCCTCCCCCTCCTGCTGCTGCAGTCCCAGACCCTTCGAGAGAGCTCAGCAGGTTGTAAGAGGACTGGGAGGCCAGAGGAGTGGCGCTGTTGGAGTGAACGATAACTGTGCTGTGTGGCGCCCCGTTCCCTGGAGGGAAATCCTGTCTGATGATAGTTCCTCCGGCGATTCCATTAGCGCTCCCTGGGGCAGTGCCTCCAACATTGGATCCACTGCTACACTGACTGCAGGTGTATAAGGCTGTTGGCACCCTCTGCTGGAACGAAGCTGCTAGTGCACCGCTATTTTTGGCCTTAGGAGGCAGCGGTCTTGGTGGTTCCAACATCTGGGAAACTTTGAGAGCGGCCTCTCGGCTGTTCCTCCTGAGAGTGGCGTGGATCAGACTGCTGTCGAGCCTCTGTCCAGAGTTCCTGCCAACAGCACCATTCTGATTGGCTGCGTCAGGGTATGGGGGCGGGTCTCCGCTGGGTATGGAATAGCGAGGTGCAGTGAGTCTGTTCAGGGTGGCAGAGGTGTAGGGAAGCTGGATCTTCTTGTCAGCTGAGGAGGAGGAGGATGACGAGGATGATGATGAGGAAGAGGAGGTGACCCTGAGAGTGGCAGAGCTGCCAGGTCCCTGGAGTGTGTAGACATTCTGATTGCAGACAAGGCGTGTTCGAGGACGACACACTTCCTCAACATTCCCACTGCTGTCAAATGTTGTTATCCTCTCATATCCCAGTGGTGTGGGGTACTGAGCTTGTTGCTGACCTGAAGCATAAAGTGGGAACTCTCCCTTTTTCATACAAACGTCACCAGGGGGAGGAGTCCCACTGGTGCTCCCTCCTGTTCCAGATGCAGGGTTGGAGGCTGAGGTGGAGGCTGAAGCTGAAGCTGAAGCAGCAGCAGCCGCTGCAGCAGCCACAGCGGCAGCCACCGTCCCAGGGTAGGGAGGTGGGGGGTTCATCTTGCTGAGCTCTAGAGGGGCACTGAACACCACCGTATCACCCTCAGCCAGCTGTGGAGTTGACCGAGTGGTTTTTATTTTCAGTAGATGCTCGTGCTCTCCTCCTACTGCTCTCTCTACCACTAAATCAGCAGGTGGATGAGGGATCTGTATCTGCAGCGCTGCCGGCTGAAGCTGGTGCACAGCTGCAGCTGAAGGCTGCCCTGATGACATGGAGGGAACAGGAATTTGAATTTGGAGCTGCTGCTGAAGTTGATGGTGGTGTTGCTGCTGTTGCATCTGATGCTGCTGCTGCTGCTGCTGTGATTGTTGATGATGTATTTGCTGCAGGTGCTGTTGAATTTGTTGATGTTGCTGCTGTTGCATTTGTTGATGTTGCTGCTGTAGTTGTTGCTGTTGCTGTATGTGCTGTTGAAGCTGATGTTGATGCTGTTGTTGCTGCTGTATGTGTTGGAGCTGCTGCTGAATGTGCTGTTGTTGAAGCTGCTGTTGTTGGAGCTGTTGTTGCTGGAGCTGCTGCTGCTGTTGTAAATGTTGATGCTGGAGCAGCTGCTGCTGCTGTTGCTGTTGGAGTTGCTGCTGCTGCTGCTGCTGCTGGAGCTGTTGTTGGTGGTGCTGAATTTGTTGGTGATGTTGTAGTTGTTGCTGCTGTTGTAGTTGTTGTTGGTGTTGCTGCTGTTGTAGTTGTTGTTGGTGTTGCTGCTGTTGTAGTTGCTGTTGGTGTTGCTGCTGCTGTAGTTGCTGTTGGTGTTGCTGCTGCTGTAGTTGCTGTTGGTGTTGCTGCTGCTGTAGTTGTTGGTGACTTGGTTGTTGTTGCTGTTGTTGTGAAGGATGATGAGAAGGTGGAGGTCCCACCATTAGACGACCCATTTCTAGTCCCCCAAAGATGACCTGACCAGGACTGGAGTACCTGGTGGGTACTGTGTACTGGGCTGTCAGGATGGTGTCCTGGCTTTGGTCTGACCCACTAGCAGCAGCCCCAGCAGGGTTAGCTGTGGGATTCGTTAGAACATCCAGCTGAACATTTTGATTGGCTAGGAGTGACTGGACCAGGCCGATGCTTTGGGCGGGGGACATGGCCTGGGCAGGACTATGGATGGGGGCAATAGGGATGTTGACAGTGCAGGGCGGGTTGTCGTCAGCACCACCAGCAGGGCCTGTGGCAGGCAGGTCATCTTCATCTTCACTGAAGACGTTGGGGCTGAAGACAGGCAGATTGATGTAGTCCATGGAGATCTTGCGCACCTCTGGAAGGTAGATGGTCATCTGTCTGGGTTGCAGATGGAGAAGGCTTGTCTTATAGATGACTGAGGGCAGAGGGAGAGAGTAAGAATAAGAAAAGTTTAAATGAAGGGAACTGAAAAATGAGACAAATTAAAATCACTGTACAAATAAAGACAATGTTGTTGATTGGTTACCTGCACCAAGATTGGTTGGCAAGAATGTGGCCAGCCCCACAATCTTAAACTTTGTTCCCCAAATATTGGATGTGACCTGAGCGAGGTAATTTTGCTGCAAGATGGGAAGAAAGAAAATCATATTAATTTTTATGAAAACAACTACAGAATAAATACATTCCAAAATGTGAAGCTTATCCCATCAAAACACCGCCCCCACCCTTGGACACACAAGTGACTTACCTGAGTAATGTCGTCGAGAGGAAATTCCCTCCGTGTTAGACTAGGTGACCCAATCGAGGGTTTCCGTATAGGTAACCGTGGTGACCTGGAGATCTCTTGTGTAGCACGCGACAGTTTGGGTGACTTTCTGGGATCAATGTTGATCCTGTTGGTAAAGGGACAAACTAAGTCTCTACAGAGAAGGTAGCAAATGAAAAAAAAAAAAGGTTTAGGCATGCACTGAACCAAAAAACAAGTGCAAAACAATAACTTATGTGAAGGGTTAATATAGAAAAGAAGATAACGATTTCAATAACTGCAGGGATACCACACTATTTACAAAATTGATCCTTAACGTACCATCCTTATGGCACAACGTACAATCATGTCCTTTGGTTCTCTGCTGTCACAGGAGCATCTAAACTAATGCCATTAACTGAGACTTGTGGGAAATTAAGGCTTTAAAAATAAATCTTTAAAAAAGGACAAAAAATGTTGTAATATTGTGTGAAAACCAAACAACGTCTTGTCCACTTCCCATGGACCGTTGACCGATGATGGGTCAAAGAACCCAGAGTCACGCACAAAACAAAAAATATTAGTTAAACACAGCATGCTGCAGTACACGCTGTCGTCTGGTTACCTAGGCAGTTTGGGGGATTTGCTGCCCCTGGATATCTTTGGAGATTTCTTGCCAACCCAGTCGTCACTCAGCTCGATGTCGCTGGAATCTGAGCAGTTACAGCTGTCAATCATGGCAGATATCAGACTGTTGCCGTATATCTCATCTGAGGAGAGAAAATAAGATGGAAAATAGCAATGGAGATGTAAATATGTGGCTCTAAAGATAAACTTTACCAAACACGTCTATTGTGGTGTCATTTGTTCTCTTATTCACAATGATGCAGCAAACCTCTACCAACTTGAGGTTAAAAACAACAATCTGATCTAGTTTACATGTTTTAAAGGTTGTGGACTAAATCAGGGAGAAATATGAGAGTCTCCACAAAATGACAGTCTTTGGAAATGATAATAAATAACCTGGAGACAGGAACCTTCATACTTTTTACACAAACATGATGGCAGCCTCAATGTTCCACTATTCCTGTGGATAAACATTTAGACCCATACGGTCCAAACTATTGTTTCAATGGTTTCAATTCTTCTCTTTTTCATCATTCATACGGAGTGTGTGAACCACTGCTGCTCCAGTTTAGGTCAAGCTAATTTATTTGATGGACATTAAAGTGTGGATGGGCTGGAACCATTTCATGGCTGGCTTCATTTATCACTGTGCGGGGAGGGTGCTGGTTGATTTATGAGGAACCCAGGGGCCATCAAAGCCCCCATTAAGCAGCTTTTAATTAACATGGGCCCAGTCTGCCCTGTGTGACTAAAACATACTCACTCTCTGAGTGCCAACTCAAGAAACTCAAATAACTGGAAAAGTACTGGAGCAGAGGACAAAAACATTTAGCAGCTCTATTGGAATCCTTACAAACAGTGAAACACATATGTATGTTAATGGATGTATGTTATGTACGTTATCATTAAAATATAGTCATTAAAATTATGAAAAAACAAGAAAGTACAATTTGGTTCTTTGACAGCAATCCAGGACAGTTACCGAGGGCAGTGGGACACGAGAGTTACAATTTTCTATGTACTTACTGTTCAACCACTTCAATACAAAGAATGGTTTCTGATTTTAAAAATCTTACACACAAATCTTCCAGGTCTTACTGTTTAGATCATACACTCCAATAAGGAAACATGCTAATCCAGTATTTTTTGTTAGGTTATAAAGGAAGCTCAGTACCTGTCTTCCCGTCCGTCTTGGGGTCCATGATGACAAACTCTGGACGCAGTTTACTTATTCGTCTGCCTTTTAGGATAGGCACCAGACCTCCTAGGTACTCCAGGTACAGAGTGTAGCATGGTCCTCCAACCTCAGGGTTATCTTCCGTACGCTTCATGGTACAGTGCAGACGCTCGTTTCCAGCTGTTGGGTAGCTCACAAAATCACGCATGTTGTTGGGATCCGGGATGGGGGGCTATAAGAAAAAACATGGGGTTGTAGTGTAGTTTAATTTAAACACGTGTCACTGCTACCGTAACAATTTTATTTTAAGTTTTTATAGATCTTGCACTTCCTGTGTTACCTTGATGGTGGGGACAAAAGCAGTAGTGACGTAAGAACAAAGGCGGGAAGGCATGGTGAGCTTGGCGACATCTTTCTCCTCCTTCACTGCTGTGGCGATGCCCTGCTGGCAGAGCAGCTGCAGGTTGGCAACGCGGTGCTCGACACGCACAACGTAGAGCGCCGGGCCACAGGCCAAGAACAGACGAGAGTCTCGGTGACCCCAGCACAGCGTAGTGATGGGGCGCTGCAGTGTGTTGGAGAGGACACAGTGGAGAGAGGATAAGATTATTGTGTCACATTTACTACATACTGTACTACGTAATTTTATGTCGTGAGCCATGTTTGGCCGTGTTAAAGTGGATCACCTGTGCTGGTGTGTCCAGTGTGTAGATGTGTTCACCCCGAACGTTGTAGAACTTGACGATGGCGTTCCTGGTGGGGGGAGGACATGAGGGGTCGGGGGAGAGGAGGGTCCTCTCCATCCCTGCCACTGCAAGGAGGTCCCCCTGCGAGCACCACTGGACCACCACATCTACAACACAAGTCACAGGAAAAAAAAGCAACAATTATTGTTATGTATATGTAAGCATGTTAAGTTTCCGAAACACACGTTAATGAGAAGACACCCACACACCTTTCAGACCGGTACGGATGAGGGTGGGAGAGAGGTCATCGTAGTTGTTCATCAGGCTGATGTCTCCAGAGGTGAAGCTGACAGTCAGCAGTGGTTTCTGGCTGTGCACTGAGAAGAGACAAAAGGACAACACAAACATCTTAGACTGGCAGTGAGAGAGCAGTACATCAACTGCATACTGTTCATCTATCAACACAACTATAACTGTGTTTTTAACTTTAAATTTGGCAACGATAGCACTAGTACTAAACTTATACACACCTGTGTGCTAAATAAAAAATAAATGCTAAATAAATAAAGTGTAAGCAAAATGAAGCCACAATCCAGCCTGACATAAAATAGTTAAGCGATTAGTTAATCCACAGAAAATAACAGTACAACTATTTTCACAACTGATTTATTCTTTTTTTCGAGCAGGTTATCGTCTAGTAACCCGAGTTTTGCTGGTTTGATTTCCAGCAGTCCAGTCAAAGTGTCCTTGAGCAAGATACTGAATCCCAAACTGCTCCCAATGGCTGTGACGTCAGTGTGTGAGTGTGTGTGTGGTTGTGCTTAGTGTCAGGAAGCGTACTGCTCCTGATGTGCAGTTGGCACCTTGTGTAGCAGCCTCGTCCATCAGCGTACGAATGTATGAGTGAATGGGACAAGTGTTGTAAAAGTGCTTTGAGTGGTCGGTAGATCAGAAAGGGAGAGAGAGGCAAAGACAGTTTCACATCTTCTGCAGGTGGAATTCATGTCCAGTAAGTTTTCACTGTGTCTTACACACGAGAATATACAATTCCACTAAGACACACTTGGCACATCTCACTGCCGCAAATAAGTGGCATTCTCAGTCAAACTGCTATAAATAAAACACCTTCGGACAACCACCCATACGTATTCCATGAAAACATCCTTGAGTCTGTCCTTTCACGTAGTCCTGCAATGACCCAAATACCAACACAAATTACATGTCCACCTCCGCTTTTGACTTTCAGCCCAAAACAGCCACTACTTCCCTGTAATAATCAATTTACAATAGATGTTGCCTTAAATCAGATATATGATGCTGCTGTAAAGGCTGTGTGTTGTGTTGTGTTGTGCAGTGCAGCGCAGTGATAATGGGTCATCATCATATATCATGACAGAGAGATCTGGCAGGCGGAGGAAGAGGCGGCGTGGTGTCTCAGTCAGGTTGTCGACTTGAGAGATAATTTCTATCGAGGCCAATCAATTACTATTGACTGGTTTAATTAGTGACTTAGAGCATAATCAGTGTTTCAGCTAAGGCAAGCACTTTTCAGCTTAACCACTTGGTCCACGGTGAAGGGAGGTGGGGGAAAAAAATATAGCACAGCAGGAGGAGGATAGACCCTCACCAATACAGCCTTAGCAACTGGGACTAATTAAGCTCGAGAGAAAAAGGAGGCAAAAAGACAAAACAGGAACCAATAAAAATGAGGCCGTTACGTGGGCTGGTGCACAGTGAAGGCAGCAGCAGCAGGGTGGAGAACGCTAACCACACGCAACTGTTCTCTGGTGTGACTGCTCACATCCCAGTGCACCAGATACACACTGTCCGTCTATGTATTGGCACTGGACAGTGAACTCAACGTATGCTCTCAGGCTCAGAGCTGACTGTTATTAACTACGTGCATTATATACACACAGGGCACATAACTAGCATCATCCATCAAGTGTGTGGTGGCAGGTGGATTTGATTCATTCACCAGCCAAAAAAAAGAAATCATCAATAATCCATTGAGTGGCTAGTATAAATTTGAACATTCACTAGCCATTTGGCTGGAGGGCAAAAGTTAATTTTGTACCCTGTATATCAGTAGGCTGTCAGCACAGGAAGCCAGTTCGAGAAAAGATATGGCTGGCATAATTTACAAACAAACAGCCAGTGATGTTTCAGACATTTTTTTAAAAAAAAAGATGCGTATTGCATCTTCATTGATGTCAATACATGTCATTTTCCAGGTGCCAGGCATTGATTGTCCACTTTAGTGTACTCTAAGTAAGAAGTGTAGTGACGCACACCCTAAACTGTGACAGCTGCTGCTGTTATGACAACAGCTACTGCATCATTAAGAGCAAACAGGAGGCAACACCAGCCCAGTGTCAGGAGAGCTTTCTTTCACCGTCCTCCTCCTTCACCTCCTGCCCTCCATCTTTCACCGCAGCCCACCCACGTTCCATCTGGTCACACTCTTTTGTTTTAATGTGTCACTCCCTCCCAATCTTCACCGCTGGCAGACAAGTGGAAAATAGTCGAACAGTCACCTTCCCACTTCTGAAGGTTCATTAAATAGCTTGCATTACCTGTGAGATGAGCATCATAAATCACTTCTACCTAACTATAAGCTTTGATTAAAACCTTTTGCACTTCAACCCAACCGTAAACTCCAAACAAAATTAAAGAGAGTTTTGAGTCGAGTATAGAACCACATGTACTACTAAACAGGGAAAAGCAGGTGTCATCCAACTGATACGATAACTGAAAATTGCCTGTTTCTCATAGAGGTCAGCTAACAGATCATTTCATATTTTCATACTTTAGAAAGAAGTTCATAACCTGTAGTTTATGTACCTGAGGGTAAGATGTAGTGAGCAAAGATGGATGATTCAAACAACTCTGATCTTACCACACCTAGCTGACATCACTATTGTTAACAAGAAAAAAACAAACAACAGTTCTGACTCTTCAAATGTTCATTTAGTTTTTCGAGTAAATACAACCAAAAACATACTCTGCCTTTCTTAGAACATAAAGCTTATCAAACATTTTGTCTAAGAATTCAAAATAAATGATTATAAGTATTAACAAATTATTGAATCGACTATAGTTTAATATTTGGGAGAATACATAACGATCTGATCCATTGCTTTTCATTATTTATTTATTTATTTAATTTACCATTTCTCTCTTTTACATCTCATTCATGGATAATAAGATCTGCATATTAAACTAATGACTTGACAGGGTACAGTTTATGTCCACCTTTTCTCTACTCCCTAAAATATTCATGGGAATACGAAGAGGACAGAGGATACTAATGATAATATAGTGCAGACCTACCAGCCATAACTTGTGTTCCCACCCTGTGGCCCCAGTTCCCTTTTCCATTTGGACTAAGAGCATGAGGAAGAATTGATGGAGCAGTAAAAGATGGCAGTAAAAGGGGGGTTGGGGGGCTTAGAAGCTCACAGATGGTCCCACATCTGCTTTCTTCTGCACAGAGGTACGTATGAAACAGCTGGACTACTCTTCTTCAGCACTACACTCCATATAGGCACAATTCCTGACTAGGTAAACCTATCAGGTTAAATTCTTAAAGCATGTCTACACTGGACATGTTACAGTCACATGGTTTATTTGTGCACCTGAAGATGATACAAGGATCGAGGAAATCACACCCCGAGCAGCTTACCTTGAGGTGGGGAGTAGTCGTCAGAGTCCGTGTCGCTCTCGCTGCTGTCCTCCACCAGGAAACTGGGATAGTTCCAGGACATGCTGACGATGCCATCCGACTCATGCAGCAGAATGTGGGCCAGCATGCGCCCGTGGCAGTCCATCACTATCACCTGTCCATCTGCAGTACCGAACAACACCTAGAGAGAAACAGGACAGGGTTATTAGGGAGATTTAACACTGACAAAAAGATAGAAGAACAAAAATGCAAAGGCAGGCACACTTAAAACTAGAAAAGGAGATGAGAGAGAGCACAAAGAGAAAATGCATATCACGAGGAAAACAACTTGGAGAAACAGGATGAAAGCGACGAAACAAAGACAGAGACATATATGCAGAGTGAAAGCTTGATGATGTCCAACCTGAGCTGACAATTTAAGCAAAAACATAGCCTAACTAAAAACCATGACACATTTGAGACAGAGGATGCTTGCTGTCACTCACAGATGATCTCCCTCAGGGCCTGTCTCTGCCTTCTGAATGACAAGTCCACATACTAAAAGTGGCAAATAAAAACTTAAAACTTCTACATCCATTAGCATTCAAAGGCTGGCACAGTGCTAGGCGGATACATCGTACCTATCACAGCTCTGGGAGACGCGTGTATGTGTGTATTACCTGCTGGTCATCGGGGGTCCAGATACCACAGGTAATCTGGCTTTCCAGGTTGATCTCGGAGGACCAGTGTCTCTGCCCGCTGACTGATCCCACCAGAACAAAGCCATCTCGGTAGGAGATAAGAGCCTGGGTGCCATCGTGGGACCAGGTGAAGTCACTCACCTAAGGGGCACCAGACACATTCGTTAAGGGTGAAACGGCAGAATGTCAACTTGAAAAAATATATCTAAATTTGAGTACACTATCAGCTGCGGGCACGTTTTTTGTCATACATGATAGTAAATGGATTATCAGCTGTTTTACTGTTGGCCGGATAAAACATGAACCCTGAGCTTGCTTCCAGTTTTACATACAAAACAATTAATTCATTACTTTCCCATGCTCTAATGATGGCAAACATGAGAAGTCATTTCAAAAACACTCTGAGAGGTAATGAGGAGTGCAGCCTCTAGGAGACACTAGCGAGGCGTCTACACATGTCACTTTGTCGTCTACAAACTAAATTGATCACAAAAGATAAGATGCCGTCAGGATGTGTCAGACTCAGCACAGGAGATGACAGTGATTGATGGGTCAGGCCTATCCATCTATGTCTGCTTGGCAGTTATTATTTAAATCAGCACATGCAATGTCAGGGACTTTGTTTCCCCTGTTGGGAAATGTTGGAGGCAAATGTCTCAGTCAGTCAAGTATAGCGGGAATGTGCAAGAATAAAGTGTTATCTTATACTCTAATGTGCTTCTACTAGTTATTTATACGCACTCGGTTACATTTTCAGGAATACCATTTTTATTTCTGTAGTCAGTGCATTTTATGACTAGAAATTCATTTTTAATTACTGATTTAATTCATGTCTTATTTCTGTATAATGTATTTTACCTGTGCTCCACGGTCGTTGACCAGCTCCACAGACCAGCGGCCCTCGTACTGGATCCAAACAAAGATCCCTCCGTCTGTATCACAGGTGGCCAGTTTCTGGAAGGGCTCATTCCACCGCACCAATACCACCTTAAAGACACACAAAAAAACAAAATGAAAGGGGAGAGAAGGGACAAAATCCGTATGACAGCTATCATCTGTGACCCTGACAGTGCTCCCTCGTGAAATAAACTATTTTCAGACAGATGTAAATGCAGTCATGTCAGTCTGTGTTGTAAGACTTCAGCAGTGGCCTTCCTGTGACACAGCTTCTCCCCCTTAACTACAAAAGATAATATGAGATGATCAACAACACGATGCCTTGTCAGAGTGCCCTTGATCAAGACTCTGAACCCTCTCCTGCACACTCACAGCAAGCTGCTCTACATTGGACTGTCAGCTGAAATGTCTGAGATGCAGAGAGTAAAATCCAAGTTCCCAGATTTCAATGAGCTAAATTTAGCGTCGAACCAGATGAAAATATATCACAAAGTGGGTTAACCTCATTTTGAAAAAGTGGCAAAGGAGCTGCTAATATCCTGAATATTACAGACAATGAGATTTAATTATTCCGTCTCTTATCAGACTGTTGTCTAACCATACCGCACTTCTCTTCAAACACAGACATTTCCCCCTCGAGCAATGGATAGCGGATGGGTTGTATGTTCAATGCACAGGTCATGTTTCTTTTATTTTATGTAAAGTCTTTAAATCTGAATTTTAAAATTGAAAATCTAAAAGACAAAGTGACGGTAAGAGATGCAACAAAAGAGAGGAGAATAAAGGGAGACACTGAATGCACCGATGCATGAACACCCCTATAGAAAAACACTATATTCTGGTTTGAAGATCAGACATATATTGAGCTGCACAGCCTCCAATACCAGTGACTCACAGACACAAGGGTTCCTGTATTTGCCCAGAGGTCAGTGGATACAGAGATGGATCATTATAAGCCTAAAGAATGTGTTACAGAGGAGCAAGGTGTTGATTGCTGGCAGAGAGCGGTATAGATCAAACTGTTCAGTGTCACCTATCTCAAAGATCTCCATCCAGCCTCCTCCTCTGTCTGTGTCTCTATCTGTCTGGTCTTCTGTAGCGTGACTCAGCCTGTTCCCAGAGGAATAATCCTAAGCGGGGAGCAGCTCTGCTCTCTCTGAGCGAAGCACGTGGGCTGTGCAAGCTCAAACACACAACACAGGGCTGGTTTTAGTGGGGCTTACGCTCTGTGAGTGCAAGTCCAACAGATCAGAGGATGAAAGTTGGATAAGCCAGCCAACCAATCTTGCTCTTTTTTCCCCTAAACAACACCATCCCCTCCTCATCACTGCAACAGACACAGTCCAACCGATCCATGGTCCAGTGGAACAGGCGTCATTAATAGTCTTCATACAACAATTAATTATTATGTTATTTGATGGGTTCATTTTTTTTAAAAATGTGAACATCTACCAGACACTAAATGATAAATGATCAACTTAACCAGCCAATAGTAAATCATTATTTTATGTTTCATATTTTTACCAGCATTTGGCTGGTGATCATTTCTCAACCTGGCCTCAGTTAACATCAGATAAAAATGGTCTTTTTAATAAAACATAATAATATTAAGCTGCTTAAGTTTCAGGGGAAATTAGCCAAAGTCCTACATCGCATAGTCGAGGTATCAGGTGAATATTTAAACTGTCATCTAAACTGACAAACAGCTTAATAAGTCATTGAGGTGAAATTAAAAAAGATGCACAAGTCAGACACCAAGCTGGTGGGAGAAATCCCAGATAGACTATGGTGGCTTTTAAGTTTTTTGTTAAGCAATTTTAGCGTACTCTACATGAGAAATTCTCATAAAAGTCCATGTTTCTATGTTTTTATGCAATTATGCTGTCATGCTGACGTAACTTCAGGTACCAATCCAATTTATTCTGTAGGGTTTCCCAACAATTCCCCGTTGTCACTGCCTTGTGTATTGTTAAATGTCTGAAGTGATCAAAGAGGGTTATCCTAGGTGAACTCGCACAAACATGTTTGTATGAATACACCATGTGCAGCCCTCCAGCGTAACGACTGTACAGTACGATTCATTGCTCTGCTGGCCCTGCTCCCTCAGCAATAAGGCGTCCTGTGAGCCAAATCGACTGTGTTTTCACTCACGCTCCCAGTGGTATAAATCTTAATGTTGCTCTATAGGTGTGTCTCAACAAGCCACAGGAAAGGGGACACAATGAGACCTGGCCTTTTGCAGGTCTGCAGCCAAGGTCTTTATGTCATTCTGAGTGAGTTGATCATAGTCACGGACGGATTTAAAACAGCCTGCCATCTATCATTCGGCCCCAAAAGTCACCTGATGCAGCAGTGGGCATAAAGCAGAGAAGCTTCGGCAGTAATCGTCAAATATAACAAATTTCCACGCTCAAGGATCTCATTGGGGGCATATAACTCCGTCTCGTTACTCCACTTGTGCACTGTCTGCAACCTCTGGTGAGCAAAATGGATTTTCCGGATGGTATTATACAACCTAATTCAGCTCCAGCCAGTGTAGACATGGGGCTTTAGATTAGGAGCTCCAGTGTGCATAACTCTGACATCATTCATACACCAACAAATAAGAGCCAAAAGAAGATATTAGCACGGGGTTTACACACGCTGCGTCCCGCATGTGTGCACACTTATCCGCAGCCCCATAGAGGTGAGAATAATCTGTGTATGTGTGTGTAAATTTAGCTCAGCGTGGAGATTAGCGTGAGCTGGTCAGGCATCCCGCGAAGGGGACAGCTGAGCACCTCGCTGTGACGCAGCAATCTGGGAGATCAGACGTCACATGGAGACAGACAGAGGATAAGAGGGAGAAGCCAGAGGACAGCGAGGGGCTGGGAGGGGAGGGGGATCACAGACAGGAAAGGCACGTGCACATACAGAGATGTACACAGACTTGAAAAATCCTCGTTATTTGTCACCTGCTGCATGGTCAAAGACAAGTAATGACAGAGATGAATCACTGTGCAGTAGGTGATTAATGTCTACTTTCTCAAACTCAAAACTACTTTCTAAAAGATTCAAAGTGCCTTGGAATTAAATATATAAAATAATTTGACAATTACATATAGAGATGTAGGCAGGAAGGCCATGTGTTTACAAGCTATATCTAGTCAGAAGGAGAGACTACACATATCCGATCCCTTTAATTCTGTCCTTTGGCCAGTGCATGCCCATTGACTAACTTCTTGGGAAGTTGGCACCGTCTTTACGCCCGCAGTGCCTTGCTGTTGTCATTGCAGCCCTGGTCTCTTGCTGGGACTTGGAGACTGGGAGCTGAGCTGACCCTAGCAACTTAACTGAGAGGACCAAATCAAATCAAAGGACAGCTTTGGGTTGCATCGGAGTCAGCAGAAGTGAGAGGACACGGTGACAGTGCAGTGTCACCGTGGTGCAGTCGTGAGCACATGGGGTCCATGGCAACACTAGTCCCTGGCACCAAGGACTTTCTTTATGTAAGAAGGTTATAGGCAGGCTCGACTGATAGACATGAACTTAATGTATCAGGGATGTGCGAAGATTTTGATCTTGATGGGCGTACATTAATGACACCACACATTGCATGTAAGATGCAAATGAAGTACATGTGTACTTGCTTTAAGTAAGTAAGGGGGTTATATCCTAAATAAGGTAGAAAAAGTTAGCTCAGTTCAGTCTTTGTGTCGCAGGGGGAATTTTAATTGGAGCATGGAGCTATACCAGGCATATAAAATACAAATAAAAAAATGATGGCAATTACAAAAAGAAGAAAATCTTTGTCCTACACTACCAGATATACCCGAAGCTGCTGGAAGCTTCATCATCATTCAGTCATCGGTAAGCAAAGACCTCCTGGCTAACAATAAATTCAGATACAGCACGAGCAAATGAGTAGGGGAGACTCTCCCCTTTCCCTTCACGTCCCTTTCTCTCTCCTCTGATTCTGGGACATTCTGACATGATATTAAATCAGTCACACAACTCAATTAAAGAAAAGCGCTGTGCTGTGCTGATACAAAAGCAAAGGGAGCCAGAATGGGCAAAATAAGGCCCGAGTGATTTGCAGCATGACAGAAAGGGCAATGGGAATGTTTGCAAGTAGCATGTGATTAAAACCTTAATCAATATCAATATCTGATAATTGCATTTACATTGGTTATTACTGGGTGTGAGACAAAGCTTAAGGAAAGCAGCCGCAGGCAAACAGTGTAATCTAGGTGTCGGTAAGGCGGACAAACTGGCTTGTCTGTGCAGCTGTGTTTTTGATCATGTTGTAATTCATTGTTTAATAAATGTAGATCACCTGGTTCTATTTTCTCCCTTCAGTGTTGCTCCTCGACATGCATGTAAAGTCACTTGCAATAATGCTGCGAGGATGTCAGTGATACTGAATCAACTCTATATACCACATTTATAAAAACAGCTGTTTAAGCCATAATGTAATACAACTAAACAAATCCATAAATAGAAAACATCTGTACAGTTTGCTACGTTGTATGTAATCACTTGCCACGCCTTAGATGTAATTCTGGAGTGTACCCATCAGTCAGTACAACGGGTTAAATCAAGATGATGAGTATGGAAATGTGTCAGTTTGTGTATGCTGAACTCCTCAAACATGAAGAGCAAACATAAAGTTGCATACATAGTACAAAAAGACAAGAAGAGCAGGCTGGTGCTTAAATCTTCAGTTTTTTGTCTTTGTCTTTTGTCAAAGCCGTTTGCTGAGTAGGCTGGAATAAGAAGCTTCAATCCTGCAAATAGCACAGCTCTAAAACAAGTGAACCCAAGTGTGCAGATTTGTCTGTCTGATCCCTGACTACAAACACTGCTCACAGCAAAAAAGAAACTGCACTGTTCAGGCCACGTGTGTCCCTCTTGGAAAATTTGTAGCGAGCAGACAAGCACACCTGAATCTGAGGAAGCAGGGGACCTGAGTGTTACGCAACATGTCCTCTCCGAGGATGGATTAGCAACACTAAAGCCTTTTCCGCTAAGCACATTTGGTGAGACCGCTTTAATGCAGTGAAAGGGTCATGTAATCTTCAATCCTGAGCAGGGCTTCACATGTCAAGAGGTCAGATGAGGGGAAAAAAAAAAAGGTACTCGAGAGAAAGATCTGTAAAAAGGCACAGGGGAGGAGATCATGACACAGTGAAGAGGAGGATGGAGAGAAGGCAGAGGAATGAACCACTGGGACAATATAACAAGACCAGGGAACACAGATAAGTGCCTGGACACAGGTGGTGATGGACGCTGAGGTGGGTGACACTGAGGACAACTCTGAGGCAGAAATGCAGACCATTAAAAGTGATGACTTTACACCAACTTTCCTCAGCTGATATTGCAGGAAAAATGATTCTGCGCTGTCTTGCAATCCATTATTATGGTCACTGTTAAGTCTGAACAGACGACACTGCACGAAATCATCCGGCATCTTCCTCCTCCCTGCCAAAAAGGAGCTGCGCGGGTCCTAGATCAGTGTTTGTTCTTGCACAGACCCCTCTACTCGAGCTATAAACTGATTTATTTATGAGGCTATGCCAGGAAACAACTTTTAACGCATGAAAACGTCACACAGCACGAATGAAAAATGAGATCGGGAAAGTGGTGGGGTTCATCTAAGCGAGTGATTCATTCCCTCTGATCTATCACAATCAGTGGCATTAGCAGAAGAACACACGGATGAACCCATGAAGTTTGAAAGTCAAACAACTGGAACCTATATAAACCGGCAGCAAGCATCATCACTGTGCTACTACTAAAACAAGGAACATCTGATCAGACGGTGCACGGATGAGCATGTAGGCCACAGAGGCCGCAATGTGAGTTCAACCTACATGATGAAGTGGTAAACATGAGCTGGTGCCCTGGAGTCACCCATCTCTGTTGGATTAGATCCTTAGCCTCTTTTGCCTAACGAAGAGCCTGGATCTGGCCTCAAAGGGAAAACCAGGTGGGGACTCCTGTCTCTGGGCAATAATCCACCCATTAGACTCACGGGAATGGTAGCAAGGTGTGTATGAACTGCTTCAGCAGTCTCACAAAAGTTCTAATAAAAAAAAGGTTTAAGCCACAACAATTCATAAACACAATGACATTGGGCTGAGGACTTTATCAGGATACATATTTTTAGCAAACAAAGTGAACTCCTCCCTGTGGAGATTGTCACTTAATGTTCTACTTTCTCTTACAGTGTCCATGCTCAAGAAAGAGGAGTCGCTCTGTGCTTTCTGACTGCCAGCAACTACTTCTTACTGCAAATCTATGCCAGGATCACGCAAACACATTTATGCTGTTGCATATATTTTCTTACTTGAAATAAAATGACTTTCCTCACATGGTAAAGCATGCGTGGATGATTTTATTGTAGGACAAATAGCACGGCTAGTAGTTGACAAGATACTGAAAGACAATTTACCCAAAACCTGTGCGGCAGCCAACATTTCCTTGTCAACACGCTGACAGTCATTGTCAAGCCTGTCTAGGATGTTCAGCTCGCATGGAAAATGAATGGACTCCTAGTGACTACCTGCTCAGTCACTTCAGCATCTGAGTGCACCGTAATGGAAAAAAGCACCTGATTGTCAAAGGAGGTGTTGATCTATTGTGACGCACGTCCCAGAGGGAGCATCAGAGGTGTAGTCACATAAAGACACAAAACTTACTGCTTTTATCTATTTTCAATATGATTTAAATGTGGTGCGGCTGACAGGCCTGCTGTTAAAAAGGTCTGCAGCTCTGTTTAGGAAAAAATATAAAAATAGTATCAGACTGGAGTCAAAGTTTCTCTCAATAGCTTTTTTTTTCCTCTTTTAACTTGTCTGCTTGATTTATTTTTAGTCTGAAATGGATGGTTACTCAAGCAAACAGATTTAATCTGCACTGTAATACAAAGTTCTTGCATGCAACATCCCCACCAACCCAACAATCACTTTAAATTAGTTTAACACGGATAATAAAGTAGTAGTCATGTTGAATGGATGGAGACAGACTAGTGCTGAAACTATTAGTCACATAGATTAATTGATTGTTTTTTTTAAAGGAAATAATACCAAACATTCACTGGCTTCAGCTCCTCCAGTGTACAGATTTGTTGTCTCTGTTTTACGTCATTTTAAACAATGCTCTTTGTTAAAAAAAAAAAAACAGTGTAAAGACGCCACACTGTGTTCTCAGACATTGTCAGTAGAGAGTGTAAAATTATAAGCACGGACACAAAAACACATCAAAGTTTTGTAATGGAATAACAACAATAGCATGCTCACTTTACGGTTTCATATGGATTTGAGCATTTCTGCTAAGCAACCAAGCTCCACGGAAAACACAGAGCGTCTCAACACAAAGTAGTTCGCTCCTGACACCCACTGTGAAAAGATGGTTGTGGGAGACAGAACAAAAGGAGTATGGCTCCACACACATACACCTTGCTCCCTTTGAAGCTGTTACCTTGTAATTATCTCTCACCCTGGCTGAGAGAGAATTAGACACAGGGAGGGGAGGACAAACCTTCATCAGAGATGTACAACAGGCCTTGGACCCGCAAAAGCTTTTCATTATCTGAAGAAGATTATGAGAGTCTGTAGAGAAGGTGTTAGAGCAGGATGACATCTGAGCTTCAGCGCAACACAACATGCTTTTATCCAAAGTATCTTGACTGCCAACCTTTTCTATCAGGTGGCGGACCCTTATTCAGGCAGAGGCAGCACAACACTCTACAGGAATACAGTCCTCTATCTGTCTGCACTCTTTTTAACCGATGTGTGACAGCTTAAGATCCGCCCTTTACTTTACTACATTGGCCATATTGGGCAGAGTCCAAAAGACACATCAATTCAGACGCTCGCTTACATTAAAATGATCACAGGACACTCTGGTCTATACATCAACAGGAGTAATGGCCGAACTTAAGGATGCTGGCAAGAATATTGATCTTGGCAGGAGTGGACTCCTACAGGATGAGTTCATGTTGATTTTTTTTTTGGAGGAGCTAATTTACGTGAAAAGGACACTCGTCACCAACAACGACAAATGCTCAGTGACAGCGCTGAAGTTTGAAAAGGACAGGACTGTCAAGAGGACGTGACTGCTTTTACTGCTGAGCGTGCAGCTTTTGGAGACAAGGGAAGGTTACCCAAATGTATTGACATAGCTCTTTCGAAAACTAAATTTTAAAAAGGAAATACTGTCGGCTCCAGGAGAGTTTTTGCCCAATCCAAAACACATTTAAATACTCGGGCAGGTCTGGAGAATATATATACCAAGCTACTGGGGGTAATTTTCCTTGGTGCTGGACTGCATACCGCAAACGGCGTTCTCTCCTCAAGAGAACTGGGATGGAAAATGATGCAAGTGAGCGAACAGATCTGTCATAACTTGACAGAATTCATTAGGCAGTGTGATTTCCACCTCTGTCAGAATCTCCAAATTATGCATACGGTGGACGAGTGATGGATTTCGCATTTCCCAAAGCATTTATTTATTGCTTTATATCAAATCTTGAGTGGAAATCGAGAGGACATTACTACTTTCATTACTGGTGCTGAGATGAGGTCAGAGGGCAGTCGGGAAATGTGCATATTTCTCAGCTGCATCTGCGCTTCATGAAAAGCATTTTAAATGACGCCAAAAACAAAACATAAAAAAGAGGAGCTGTGAGATGCATTAATTTTGATGGACTCACAGTTGAATGGCAATGAAACTATAAAGACATAAAACATTACATCTTTTAAAAATGTATGCGTTATTAGCAAGTGGCAACCTAAGTGGCTGAGAAATGAAGCCAATGCGAAGTGCCAAAAATTGCAGCTATCTGAGCGCCCGTTTGAGGCTGGCTACAGAACGAGTCAGTTTTCTTAAGTCCCCATGTTAAAATGTCCAACTTCACAGCAGAACACGTTTACAGCCTGGTACAAAAAAACAGTTTTGGTCTCTATAGCTAATTTCCTCGTTCATGACAACTGTACTGAGGGTGAATTTTGATACAACTCACCTGTTCAAATTATATTAAGGCTTAAAGTTATGCATAATTAACAGTGTGGACGCTTTGATTGACAGGTCGGTGCCGTTACAGATGGCTGGTTTGAGCACCCAGGCGTCATTTAGCCCACCTCAGGTCTGCTGATGATCCACGTCTTTGTTGATTTTTAGATTAGCCGGGAGGCTGAAGAAGCAGTCACGTATAAGCTATATATATATATATATATATATATAAATACAGCTTCCATCACATTGATTTGGGTAACATTAATAAACAAAACGTCAAATTCACATATAAAAAAAGTGGAGAAATTGCAGGTATGGAGGTTTAACCTCCTGCACACTGCATGCACCAAAACAACAAAAGGCAAATGTCAGTGCTTGGACCACGTTCAAGTGGGCAGAGTTAAATGACATTTCTGCTGCGCTTCAGTCACTCTCTGTAGGGATTCATCCACTCTCCCCTCAGCTGCCTTATGGAATGCTGACACAGCATCTTGCTCCATCTGACCAACAGCTACACCCACTAAACGGGAGAATGCAACCTGTGTGCAATCTCCGCTTGTGCCAGCACCGCTATATACAACACACTGACGGAATATTCATATACAAGGCGGGCAGTGGCTGATCTTTCCAGTAACAAAATAAAAAAGGACTTGGCGCACTAGCAGTGGGAAACTTTGGAGGGTGAGAGATAAGAGAAATGCCAGAGAGCGGAGTGGTGAAATGTTTTGACTGGGAGAAGCAGGAAGCTCTAATGCAGGCGGTGTCAGACCATGAACACCAAAAGAGTTTATATCATGGATTATTCTCTTGTTCTAGGAAAAAAAACAGTGAAATCACCTGCTGTAGAGAGACTTAAATCTCCCAACCTACTATGACACAGAGTCTGAGAGCCTTCAAATAACGTAAAACCATCTCTGTGCTAGACAAGATAAACCTGCCCTAGAAAAGTACAAAGACTGGCAGCTTCAAGGACAATGTTCTGCACCTGACCTTACAGCTGTGACTGAAAAACTGCTGAGGCTGTGTCACACTTTTTATGAACCCGATACAAACATTGCCTAATAATTTGCAGTCATTTGCATTGTACTGCATCCCAGGTGGATTGAGGAGGTTTAAAGGGGATCAACAGTCTATGATCATAATAATAAACACAGAAAAAGGGGCAGAGAATGGTGTGGATTAGAAAGGGGTGGATGTGTAAAGTAAATAATTATTGAATGGCTGCTTTTTAAATACAGTTAGTGTATTGTTTAATTAGTTTAATATATTAAATCTAAGAAATTCTGTTTTTTGGAGGAATAATAGAGTAGAGAGTACAAATTATGATCACCACTCTTACAAACACTACTTAAATGGACACATAGGGCATATTTATATTTAAATTGCATCTTTTACACTTATTTTTTAACAAAATTTGTTCTTTACTCATCCTTTTCAACACATATCAGTATTTCTACTTGAGTAGGGACGATCTAAAGCTCATTTTCACATGAAACTCCTCTTACCTCGCTGTTGTGTCCTCTGAGGTTGAAGTTAACTCTCTGCGGGGTGGGCCTGTCCCTTCTGCAGTGGCTGGACGTGAACGTGACCCCGACAACTCCTCGTCCGTTCCCGGTTGCGAGCCAGCCCTCCTCGTAGTAACGCTTACGACACACCGGCTTCTCCTTCTCGCTCTTGGGCACCCGACCCTTCCATGACAGGCACAGGATGTTGGAGTCGCTGCAGAGGACAGGGCCATGCTCCACGGCGGCGAACATCCCTGCAGGATCTCTACACACCTCCCCGTGGATTAACCAAAAAAGAAAAAAAAAAAGGGAGGAAGGAAGGGAGGTGGTGGTTTCTTCAGAGGGGTGTACTGTTATGAGCGCCTCTCCTCCGCTGAGGTTACTAGTTCAGTGTCAGGTGTGAGACAGCGACAATGGTGCATAGTACTTGCGCTTTTCTCGGCTATCTCGGTGATTTGCAATACTGATTAAAAGGTGATAAGTGAAAACTTAAATGAGGTCACAAAGATGCAGACTTTAGCATTGCTGGATTGGATTGATCATGCTGTATACACAACAAAAAGGCACTGATTCAGGTCATTTTGATGTGTTTGATCACCTTGTTGATGCCCTTTCAATCACAAGGCAATTAGAGTACCGTGTCAGCAAACATCCGCACACAAAAAGAGAATATCTGTATCCTGTAACAGGCTATGCATCCATCCCGTCCCCTTCAACACATCCCAGTGTTTCCAGTTGACGCAAAAGTAACGTTTCTGTCCCAGTTCAGTGCATCATTTCTGGGTTCTGCTGCGTCCTCCTCATACGACCCCGGCCCCGGTGTGTGAGAGAGGAGGAGGAGGCGCAGGGAGCCCTCTCCATCAGCTGTCTGCCCGCAGGAGAGCCGCTTCTCCCGGTAACGTCATCACGTCAGCCAGTCTGCCTTTTCAACCCGCCCCGGGGGCTCCCATGGATGGCTGCTGGGGGTGAATTATAAAGCAAGAGGGTTTTTACAAATAAACAGGAGTGTCTTAAGAAATAAACGGTTAAAACACGGTTTATATCGTTGTATGTAAAGCGGGGGAAGAAGACGGTGTCACGGTACAAGCGGCTGAGAGCTGAAAACAGTCACCTGCCGCCCACAGCCGTTAATTTAAATATTAATGCGCTAGCCTAAAATTACTTATGTCACTTTAGTTCGAGGACTATCACGCTCAGCGGAAGGATATTTAACTAATTGCTCAATTATTTATAAGAACCGTGTATTATTTTAGCTTTCGTTCATTGTATTATAATGAAGGCGGTAGATCTCGCCGCCAAACGGTTAAATAAACAACAAAAGGTGAGATAAAGATAATTAAATTAAAAGAAATCCGCCGACAGACAGAGCAGTGGGTAACGGGCGTTAAGGTTCGTGATGCTACCAACTGTCATCAGACAATAAAATAGTACCTGAAGAACAACTGTTGGATAAAAAAATACAATCGACATGTTTGATTAACTAACCTAAAAATCAATAATCGTTATCAGAAAACACACAATGACTTGAATAGAGAAAAAGGGACGGCACAAGAGCATCCCTCATACACCCAGCAATACAAAACACAGTTAAAATGCCAGTCTGCTGAAACGTTAGCGTAAAGAAGTAGCGGATAGTCAAACAGTGCTGAAGCCCGGGAGGTGATGCCAAAATCAGCCCGAACACTCAATCACCGAGAGCTACCTGTTAGCTACAGCTAGCTAGATCCTGGATGTTGGCTCAAAGACAGACAGCTCTGTCGGGCTCCACTGATGAAAACATGTCAGCGGTGGGATTAATCTTTTCCTCTTAATTTATCTTCTTTGTCAGTGCGCGGACGATAATCTAACCGGGAACGCAGCAGCTATCGGCGGCTGTCTTGTGTTGTTTCGCCTCCACAAAGCACATTCAGTGATAGCTAACCGGGCTAACCGACTAGCGGCTAGCTGAACCCGAGCCACCATCAGCGGATACTGGCTCCGTCCATCCGCCGCTGGCAGTGGTCGCTAACAGGCTAGGGCTAGCACGTTAGCCGACTGTTTATTCTAACCTTATTTTACATTTTAGCGAGTAGCTATTCATAAAAGGCATACGTCGAAAGCGTAGCGGATAAAGTGGCAGAATAATAACAGACCTGTCGTCAACAAAGCCGGACAAACATCAATGGCCAGTGAAGTGCTTACCTCGGCTCTGTACTGCTGCTGCTGCTGCTGCTGCTTCCTCTGCCTGCAGCCTGCTTCTGTACACTGGCAGGGCCCCGACAGCTGTGTCACGTGACAGGCACGTGATTTAGGCCAATCAAATTATCACAGTTCACATCAATAACTGTAGTGTTTTAACTTTAATCTCATCTTCTTCATTCAAATGAGGATGAAACCATATGCTCGCCATTGTCACACTAGAAGCAATTCAGCTGTTAGGATCTGTCTGCCCTCCACACCCTCCCCAAAAAAAGCATGCTGTGTTGATCCAAGTAAAAGTATCCATACATCAATGTACAAAAAAAGTACACATTCAAAGTCTGCATTAACTAAAACAGGTGTTATCCTAAAACTATACTTAAAACATTAAAAGTAAAAGTACTTGTGGTGCATAAAAAAATGCTTAAAGTGTGAATTATTTTCCGTTTTTACCACTAAAGCATCAGATTGTTATTACTGATGCGGACAATACTGATTATAGTTCTTTTATATAGTTCTGTATTTGTAAAAATCTTTAGGTTTAATTTCTCTGCACAGGTTTAATTTAAATTCAGATTTATCATCTATCTATCTAAAAGACTGTTAATATGACAGCAAACACAAAAACAATCCACACATTGCACCTATATCCGTGCACAGTTTGCACCTTTTATCTCTGCTGCTATTGAATTTCCTTTAATATCGACCTCTCTACTGTATACACCCACCATATTCACACTATATAAACATATATATACACTGTGCACTCTGTATATGGTTGAAATAACAATAAAACCCGCTTGTGCAACATAAATTGTTAATGTTGTAGCTGGTTAAGGTTACATTTATTTTTCTGTTAGACAAACAATTTTACAGACTGATACTTCAGTGTATTCAACTGCATCTGAAGGTCCAGTGTGTACGATTCAGTGGCATCCAGTGCTGTGGTTTCAGACTGCAACCCCTTCATTTCACCCTCTCTCTCCTAGTATGAATGAGAAACTACAGTGTCCACAAAAAAACGTGAATGGCGCCAGTGTTTAGAGGACCTGCAGCGTCTGTCAATATAAAAGTCTCATTCTAAGGTAACAGAAACATAATGAGTCTTATTTTCAAGTGTCTATACGCTAATGAACACACAGTTATGTATATTATATTTAATTTGTGGCCCCTAAATCTGACACACTGGACTTTTTAAAGCATAATTTCTCAATTTCATTGGGAAATACTTTTCCCCTTTATTACTGCTGTTGAGCAGTTGCAAGACTATAAAAACTGTATCTGTAAATGAAAATCTGTACATCCACCCTCAAGCATCATTTGTCTGTGTTGATATCTGCATTGGATAACTTACACCTGCGTCATATCTTTGCTGTAAATGATAGAGTTTGACATAAAGATGCTTAACTTTTAAGTTTTTCAAATAAATACGAAAATATTCTCTTAGTGTCCAACTAGTTTCATGTATGTCTATCTATGTTTCAAAATCTTTTCATAATGATAAGACACCAGTAGCTTGTCCAGCTGCGTTTCCATCCTCACAATGGTAGTTTACCCTCCAGTACACATGAGGGCAGCACCGGGAAGTCATTTTAACTCTTGTCCCACCTTCTCCAAAAAACATGGCTGCCTCCATGGCTCTCAGGCGAGAATTATGTTCTTTGGCAAGGATATTTAGTGACATCTCACCTCTGGTACAGTAACTAAAATGTTTTTATTATGATTTTGTGCAACATTCACAGTGATCTAACGTGGCAGTTTAGGTTAGAGCAAGTAAACAGGAAATGTCCGATCTGTTCACTGAGGGCGGTTGTAGCATGGTGGCTGTACACAGTGAATGTCATCTCTGAGTATCTGCTAATGTGAGTTTATTTACAGGCACCGAGAGCTTTGAGCGCCTGTTCAGCTCACAGGAGGTTCAACACAATCAGGTAGGCTGTAGTTTTTATTGTTGCTATTAATAACGGTAATAAACACCAACGCTTCCTCACTGCGGAGATATTTTTCTACAGTACACCGATGAGGCTGCAGGTATCATTATAACCTTTTGATTACAGAGGTGTGACTTAATTAAAGCACCTACTCACACAATTAAATTGTCCAAAACTGTGGAAGCAATATTGCACATGTTGTTTATGTATCTAACCTATTTTTGGCTGTATTAAAATGCACTATTATTAAAGAAAATTGACCTTTATAAAGTTAAAAAAAAAAGAAAACAAACTCAGAATCTAATATATTAAAATTGTATTATTCTCCATTTCCCATTCAGAAGTGCAAAGTTCATGTTACTAGCCCGGGAACCAGTCAAATCTTCCCAAAAAGTTCATGTTTCATTTGCGAATTTGTCCAGCAAGGCCAGTTAAATAAGTTAAAACGTTTGAAACAAAAGAAAGACACAAGTGTGGACTTGTAAATGTCGTATTGTTTATTTATATGTTTGTAAATATGAGAGAAACCCTACAAAATCTAAATAAGTCATGTGATAAGTTAGATGGTACATAATGAAGTCAGGAAGTGTTGTTCAGTGTTGAGAGTTGGAGATGATTGGAGTTGGTTTGTGAGTGAAATTAGTGAGATAGTAAATAGTTTGTTTGCACGCTGGACCTGGAAGAAGAGTCTCCTCATCAGTTTGCCTCCACAGCTGCTCGGGCAGCTGACACTGATTATCCTTGATGATCCTTTTTTGTCTTGCTTGTTATCAACTTTTACTCTGTGCAGAAGCGTGCATTGTTTTTGCATTTTCAACACTGATGATATATTCAATGCATTCAACGCCAAAACCAATAACTGTATGAGCACTTCTCTCCCAGTTAAGTTACAGAATAATTTGTGTCAGACTTCATATTTTAATTCAAACAATTGTTAATATGCCAGAAATGATTCGCTCTGTCTCTGCAGGTCCCATCTCCCATCCACATCCAGCACTTCCTTCCACACAGCAACAGTGTTTTCATCGACACCTTCATCAGTGAGTTATCCGCTCAACAGCCCATTGTTAAGATCACATAAAAATGACTCTTCCGCTCATGTGCATGCATCTTTATCCTGCAGGTCACTGTCACAGAAGAGCCTGACTCGCTGTTTCAGAAGGTGTCAGTGTTGGTCAAAAGTCATGACAAAGCCGTGTTGGACAGCTATGAGTTCTTTGCCACCATGGCAGCTAAAGAGCTGGGTATCACCATCAGCAAAGTGTGAGTACTGACGGAGCCAAGCTGCCACATAAGATGATGTATATATTAGTCACACATTATATCTTTCTCATTGACATTATCCTCATGTTCTTTCCTCTGCCACAGTTATGAACCTCACAAGGATATTGAGAGGTTCACACTCCTGAAGTCGGTTCATATCTTCAAAAAACACAGGGTCCAGTATGAGATGAGGACACACTACCGGTGCATTGAGGTGACGAGCCTGAACATGGCTGTTTACATTTATTTAGGTTCCCTATGAGTACTCAGGTGTTATTCAACTGCCCTTGCATTATGCTGTCCTTAAAATCAACCCTGTGTGTGTGTGTGTGTGTTTGTTTTGTAGCTGTCACGCTTAACAGGCTGCACAGCACAGGTATACCTTGAATACATCCAGAGGAACCTCCCTGAAGGTGTAGCAATGGAGGTGACAAAGGTAAGTTACTGCAGTCGTTCAGTCAAACTGCGCAATGAAAAGCACCTGAATTAATGCAATTGTTAAGTCCCCTTGTGTTCATGTTATCAGACAACCATGGAGAAGACCCCAGATCACATCCTTGAACCCATGTGGAAGGACCACCCCGTTGATGACAAGCCCGGCCAGTGAATTCAATGACAGATGCTTACTGGATGTCTTTTCTCAGACATCGGTGAACATTAACATATGGTTGTCATGGATTCATGAAGTGCTCCAACACACAAAAGGGCCAGCAGTATAACTTAATTATGACACACAACTGGTGTTTTCATTGTCTTTTCTGTAGCAAAACTGTGTGAGATCGATTGTATGTTGTTTTTTTTTTTTTTCAAATAAAATGTAGTGTCATCATTAACTAATGTTTTCTGTTATCAAGTCAGAATTATGATTCTAATACTTCTACTTAAATACTACAATGTTTTTGTTATTCTGTATAAACATGTATGATCTGTAGGACACAAGACCAGCACACGAGACATTTCTTTTCTCCATTTATTGAATAGTTAGTACACAAATATCTTAAAAGGCAAAAAACAAACAAGATTAACATTAATCTTCTGCTTAACAGACAAAACAGAGTGGTGTGCTTATACTCAGTGACTGAAGGTTAATAACTTCCTGTCATTTTCATTGTCATTCTTCCTGTCAGATTTCCTGCTCCCTGTATTTTAGCATCATAGGCACTTTTCTCCGTCGCTCTATTTAAAGACACTTAAAGACACACTCCCTCTTCGTGTATTAAAATGAGCGGTCATAAAGAGGTGACACTCAAACATAAATCATTGTGTGTCATCTCCACAAAAAAACAGTGGAAAGAAGCTTCAACATTTCCAGCAATACAACATAAATCTGTCGTTTTAAGCTCATTTGTGGATAGAGCTGGTGGGTGATGGTTGCAGGTTTGGTTATAAATATTCCTCAGGCCTCATTAGTTCTGTTCATACATAGATATTTATAACACTTTACTTTGGCAGAGAAATATCTTACAAAAATTTTAAACCTGAGTTGAATCCATTTCATTCTCATTTTGTTTGGATACTGCAAGTTTGGAAAGCTCAGCAAGATGCATAGACACTGACCATCCTTCTTTGGACTATGCTTGCCTAAACACCTAAATCCTAAAAATGTTCTGTCCTCTGGACAAAGTTATAATAAAGCTTGTCCACATTCACTTGAATTTAAGTCAACTACAGCTATGGTTATGCAACTATTGCAAAACAATGACCATCCAAGTCTTTTATCTTGAACATATCACAATAACATCTATTATATGCCTAAACCAAATATTACATATTTAATAATTACACGTTTCTTGTACTTCTATTGCAGTCAAGACTGAAACTATAAAAATCAGAGTTGTTTCAGTTGCAGTGTCGCGAGGCTGCTCTAAGTTTTGAAAGCCACCAGATGTCACTGTGTTTGTTGTGTTCGAAGCCTCGAAGCTTCAAATCGTGTCGTCAGCACAAACAGAAGGAAAGCCCCCAAAGCTTCATCTGACTCCTTCTTCTTCTCATCACTGCTGTTAATTAACAATGGCTCTGACAGTGAGCCAGCACAGACAATACCAGGGCTGTAAACTGAATCAGCTAAATAGATTTCAGTCGTCTATAACTGTATTATTCACATCTGTGCTTCTCCTGCTCTGACGTGTCAGAATTTCTTCATCGGTGCACTAATGCTGATTTATTGACCCGTCTTTTCCTGCATATCCCTGCACAGTTCTTGCATTACCACAGTGTCCTTCCACATAAGTCACACAAAAACCTTCCGATCCATACTGTTATTGTTGGGAGCTATTAATAAAAAGATACAATTACCTATCAAACCTTAGTCCTCTGTGTCTCACCGACTTCAACTTCCATCCTGAAAGAGAGAATCTCCTTGCATCAGTGAGGAAGGGGTTTAGGGATTAAGACACAAGAGGAGGCTCACCTTTTCAAGTGACGTGCCGGACCCCAGGTGTCACACCGCTGGTGAAGGAGGGGAGAGATGTGAGGGTAGGGCCTGGGTTCCTGGGGCCTGGGAGGTTAACTGTACTGTGTGCCCCCCTTCAGGAGACAACAACAGTCAGTCTGTTATATAGTCAACCAAATAAAGGGAGAAACAAGAAGGGACTGCAGAGACTGAAGAGGCAGCAAAATGTACTGAGTGCTGAAGAGATGGAAAAAGACAGATAGAGTAGGGGGGGGAAGAGAGCCAGCACCTGTCTGTGTCTAATTTATGAAACAGACTAGCTGTGATGAAGATCTGCAGCCATATTTGAGTGTCCTGCAGCGAGAATAAGATCCAAACACAATGCCAAATCCTTGTTTGTGCCAGCAGAACATACAGCACACAGTATAAATAATAAACACACCTTTACATGACTGTGCTTTATAAATTCAGTAAGCTTATACTGGCACCACTGTTGTGTAAAATGTTTCAAAACCTGAAGAGCTAAAACATTTTTTTTTAAATTGGTGTCCACTTTATTCAACGTGCCATGAGATGGTGCCATTATTGTACATCACTGCGCTTTGCAAAATCATTTACTGTTACTACTCGTTGCTATAAAAGGTAAACTTCACATGCATGGCAACAAACTTTTAATGTTTATTATAGTTAGAATATTAAAGAAGATTTCTAACACATCTGTGAATATACACAATAGTGAGATTCTCCTTTGTCCCCTTTAAAGTCAAATTTAAATGACTGACTATATCTAATTAGAACAGCAAGAAGATATGAAAGTCCTTGGTCATATCAGAGTGTTTATCCTTTGCAGATGATGTCCTCCTTTTAGACATGCTACCACTGAAATTTATCTGTGACACGACGTTCAGGCAAAAGCGTTTCAAATGCTTTTCAAGTGGAGCGGTTAGTGGAGTCCTCCAGGGAAATTTACGTGGTGAGATAAAACAGTAATGCACTCGAGTGAGTGAAATTCATTTTTCAAGTTCTAAGTGACGAAAAAGTAATTCATGGATTACTTTTCCGAGCCTTTTCTTATCTGCAGCCCTCAGTAGGCCTTAAAGAAACGATTCATTAAAAGGGCTCTTGGTCCTCCACACTCATCCAAAATGTCTATAAAATAATTATGTGTGTCTACACGGATCAAATGTTCACTTTAATATATGAAACACTGCTCGTACTGACACTGCACTTCATTCTCTGTCATAAATTACAGAATTGTGATGACAACTCTCAGACTTGTTTGTGAATAAACAAAAAAAAAAGAGAAGTTGAGTTGATTTTTAGTTTTATTTTTTTTTCTCTCCATGACTACGTCATGTCTTGACGAATTTCATAAAACACATTCACAGGTTCACAAAAAAAGTTATGTTAATTACAGTGAATAAAGTTTTTATAACACTTCAAAAGAACTAAACACAGTAAAGAGTAATTTCTTATCCTTAACTGAAGTAAATACTTGTGGAATTTGCTTTCATTTATAAAAAGCTACTAGATAGATAGATAGATAGATAGATATTTCATATACTATTCATTTATAATGCCTTTTTCCTTTTTGTCTTTACACAATAGATTGCTGGAGACAAACATGAACGTTCCAAACAGCAATACTCATAACTTAAAAAGAGCTGCACATTAACGATATATAAAATTAAATACTCATGAATACTTGACAAGTGGAATATTGTCTTTGCCTTGAAAAAATGTGTTAAGTGTTCAACAATATTTGCTGCACTGCTTGGTGAGGTTATAATACAATATAACTATTTCATGTAACAAAAAGGAAAGGTTAGGGAGGTCCAAGGTGTACTAAACTAGTAACAGTGGTGCTTGAGGGCTCTTGTGCACTCTTTCATTAATTGTTCCCCACCTTTAAATATGCAGTTTCACCCATATTTTTTTTATTCTTTATTAAGGAGCAGGAACATTTCTTAAGGCTCACAGGGTGACTGTAACAGGAATCACAGAACATTTATTGAACTTTGACAAGAATTTTCCTCCCCGTGAGAACAGCAGTTTCAAAACTTGTTCTTTTTTTTTTTTTCTTTTTTTTTAAACAGCTTTATCTCAACAAACGTCAAATAGTTCCTACAGTACCAACAGTATTTCTTTAACATAGATAACAGAATGCCTTTACAATGTTAAAAGTTGTGAGGCATTTTATGTGTCCTCGGTTGTCATTAGTCATTTTCACATTATTTCTTTGCCAGTAGACAATAATATCAATATGCAGACATTTGGCCACAGAGTATGTCATGAAGATACTCAGATAGACTTTGTAGAACACATAATTGAGGGCTGTTTCGTTTACTGCACCACTTTAGGCCCCTTCTACATTAACAGGTGCTTGGTTATTGTTTTTAGGGCAGGCTGTGTTAAAAGCGTCGGCCACCAGGGGGCCCTGGCCACCTCTGGCCTCTGCCAGGTGGGGGGTGAGGCGGAGGAGAGACCGGTCCATTGTGGTAGCTGTGTAAAAGGATAAAATCACACATTGGATTCTTGGCTTTGGCCAATATGGGGCACACTCTGATAAGAGCAGCCATCTCAACTATTCCAGTCAGGGACATGTCATCCCCTCTCAGTTACTTGAATGGCAAAATACAGTGGAACGTCTTTATTCCATGCACTATTTAAGAGTACGGCTTCAAATAGTGGAGCACTAAGTATGTTTTTTTTTTTTTAATCTATTTATAAGTTCACATTCTTTGACTCAACATTAATGAGAAACTATTTGGGCAAAAAGCTAAATTATTTCTTCTAATTGAGAGACAAACGTGATAATTAGAGGACAAGTTATTAAGAAATAGAAGGAAATTAAGCTACAATGAGGCTCAAGAGAAAAAGGGACAGAAAGGACTGTGCATTGTGTCACAACCCTCAGTCTTTTGGCTCGCAGTGTACTACAAAAGGAATATAACTGGTGTAAGCACTTCTCCAATGCTTTGCCAGACGTGTTTCTAAAGGAATCTCAAAAGCGTGCGAGGAAAGGGCTGAGAGTTGTGACTCAGAAAGCTTAAGCATGATATTATATTATTCAAACAGTTCTTACCCTCGTGGGCCGCGGGGGTGGAAGTGCCGTGGAGGTCCAGGGGGCGGCATGCCACGGCCTCGAGGGTGTGGCGGACGCCCTCTGAAACCAGGATGACCTGGAGGAGGGGGTGGAAGGGGGCCGTGCCTGCAGACAGGGACAAGCATCACAGCGATACAGGACAACTTTACAGATGTTTTCATTCAGAGAAAACCTTCTGTAGAGACACTAATGAGCCAGTGTTAATGCAAATGTAAGATCAGTGGAGTGACAACACATCTACCCATTGATGGCCAGTGATTCAAAAGGACAAAAGTGACATTATCGTTCAGTTCATTTGGATGGGTATCTCTGTGTGTTTGAGGGAGGTGGTTACCTGGGCATTGGTGGGAAGGGGCCTCTGAGGTGCATGGGAGGTGGTGGAGGTGGTGGTGGATGAGGAGGACCCATGCCCATCGGTCCGCCCCTACCGCGATGACCTCTCATGTCTGGGTAAGGTCGCATCCTCCTCATTCCTCTGCGAGAAGAGTGCAATTTAATCATTTTAAATCCAGCATGGATCAAAAGGAGCTTGTTTATCTACAAAATATTAACTTGCAATACTTAATTAATAAAAGGAACAACCCCATGTATGTCAGTACCTCATGGGTCCAAATCCATTCATGGGTCCATCTTTCGGTCGTCCCCTTCCATGTCCAGGTGGACCAAATCCTTTCATCATGCCCCGCCCACCACGCATGCCACCTCGATTCATCCGGCCCCCTCGACCACGACCTCTAAACCCTCGACCCCTGAGGAGAATAAAAAAATATGGTTAACACGCTGCCACTGAGGTACCAGTCCAAGTTAAATCATGTAAAGCTGTAATTGGCACATCCGCACATCGATGAATCTCAAATACAGTGAACTGTAAAACAACCTCATGTTTACCTGACCTCTCCGTGACTGCTTCCTATAAATAGATATTGGCCAGATGGGACAGGAAAAAGACACGGCCAACTCCAGTTTTCATTGGAGGGGTGTGTCACAAATGATAAGGAGCCCTTTACATGCATGTGTTATGAATCCATAAATATAGTTGGGCTGAGGAGCCAGAGACTGACCTAGCTTTGTTGTCCATTACGGGTGTCTCAGATTCATCCTTGGAAGTTTTTGAAGTTTCTGTCATCTTTTCTTCTGTGTCTGCATCCATCTGCAAGGACGCAGGTCAATATTTACACAGTTTTATGTTATAATGGCAATAAAATTCTCAAAACATATATTATAGAGTATTATTCAAGTATAAATTCATTAAGAAATTCGGTTGCAAGTTCCCTGCAGGAGACATTTTCAGGCATTTAGCTGATGATTCACTGTGATGTTGTACAAGATATTTTTAGATTATGCCTCACTGGCGAATAGCATATTTAGTTATGTGTTTATACATGTTTATACAAAATGCTATTAAAATACCACTAAGAAGATCTCAGAAACATGAAACCTCAACGCTGCATTCACTGCATTGCTCTATCGCTGGGTGTGACGGACTGTACATGCCTCATATCGAAGCAGGTGACACGTTTGTGAGTTAAGCACGGACAACTGCAAAGCTGAGAGGAAAATTATTCATAGGCCGCAAAGCGTGGATCGCTAGAGTAAAATGCAGCATCTGTGAGAGAGGAATGGGAGCAAATACTTTAGTGAATAAAGGGGAAAGGTAAGGGAGGGCTGGTGAGGTGTTTGCTCATTGAAAGTGAGGAACCCACCAGTCCAGAAAAGCTTGTTTTTCGCCCAGGGTGTCTGAAACTTTGGCTGATAATCCAGAAGATTTAGCATTTGGGATCAGTTGTTATCCTTCAAAGAGAGATGAACTGAGACTTTCTACACCTTTATAGACTGTTTTAATTTAGGCAGCCACTGCTGTATTTACATTTTGTATGTTGTATTTGTCCCATACTTCAACTGCACACTCAGGCGCTAGTTTCTATGATACAGCCAGCGAAATTATATATTATATATGAATAGTCTTAATCTAAAATAAAAGCATTTTAGCGGCATTAATCCTTTTTAATATGTATAAATATATATTATTTATACAGTTTTCTGTTCACATATTTAAATCCCTAACACCATCTTTACTTTTATTTACTTATTTAGTTAGTTGTCTGTCTATTTATATATCCTAAGCCTTATTTTTGGCTGTATATTTTCCTGTGCTTCACTTTTATGTGACGCACATTGTCTGTGTGATTGTTTGAATCCTACCTTCATTCTTATTCTTATGGGCAGACTGGAGGCTGTTATTTTCATTATTGATTAATCTGTATCATTTTCTCAATTAGGTGTTTGGTCCATAAAATGTCTTGTTTTGTTCGTAACTCAAAAGATATTCAGTTTACTGTCGTAGTGGACTTAAGAAACCAGAAAGCTGAACATAAACAGATAATTCAGACATTTCTGATGACTCAAAGTGACTAAGTGATCATCGAAACAGTTGCCAATTGATGTGATAGTTACCATTAATCAGCTAATCATGCACAGATATCCACATATGCACCTTTCATTGTACATCATTGTGAGGGCAGTCAGAGCATGTGACACTATGCACGATCCTGCACAGACCTGCCATGGAGGACTGTGACATGCACAAACATTATCACTATTTTAAAGTAAATCAGCCTGCAGAGCCAAAAGGCACGTCTGGGTCGAGCGTCATGGAAACATTTTTCTCCTGATCCTGAGAGGCGGCTGGAGCTGTGTGGTGCCTTAAATATTAAGACAGGAGCATCAAAACAGTCTCCTGTTCAACAAATAACCTTACACTTAAAGGCTCTGATAGTAATCGTTTAGCATTGAGGAGCTAAATTATGGCACAGAGCTGAGAGGGCCATGTCTAATGCCTGGAGCTGACATCGCAGGGCAGATCTTACTCACTAAATGTTGCGTATAAAACAGCTGCTTCGTTTAAATTGTATTCAAGTACGTATTGGACGTTTGGACAACAACTTTCTCGAGTGAAAATACGACACAAAACAGCCCCAAATGCAAGTGTATGCTTGAATGTTAGTCATGTAAAGAGAGGGGCGTTCCTGTGATTTTCAACGCTCCGGTGAAATGTAGACAAACAGGGATGACTTACTTCTGTTTGTGATGCAGGCGAGGTAGATTCAAAAAAGTACTATAGTTTTCCTATTTTGCTAAGAAAATAAAAATATATTAGAAAAATAAAAAAATGTACAAAATCTCCACACAGCTTCTGCAGCTCCTTCGCGCTTTGAAATGGCGGCTTCAGTGAGACTCTCCAGACTACATCCCAGGTTGGGATCGCTTTGTGAGGGACACATTATGTGGGGTGAAGTTACGCCCACCGGGGCAAGATTCTGGCTTCTGATTGGCTACTTGATGCTCTCGTCCCGCCTACGCTGGGTGTTTTGGTGTTCTGATTGGAGGAGACGGCTGACGTGCGTTCTATTTGCACTGATCAAATCCTGAAGACGGTTAATTGATTAAATGGGCCACAAATTGGACAAGTAAAGCTAATTTATTGCAGAATATGTTGTTGAATGTAACCTGTAGCTTTGTGTAAACATGTTAAACAAGTGGAAGGATATATAAAGAACTGAATAAACCATTTAAATTCATTTTAAAGTACTAATTATGATTGTCATTTACACATTATTTAGCAAATACACATTCCTGCAGCTCTTTTCACTTTAAAACATACTGTATATATATTTATAATGTTTATATGTTTTAATACTTGATTTTATTTTTTAAAAAACACCAAGACAATTTCCTTGTATGTGAAAACTTGGCAATAAGCCTGATTCTGATTATTTAATAGCTTTCAGACACAACAAAACTTAATATCATGCAGCTACTCAAGTTCTAAAATATACCAGTAAACAAAGTACAAGATGTTAAAAACAGTATCAACAAGTGTGACTGTCTGAACTGTCTGTTAACACAAATTCATCATGAGTAAAGCTGTATTTCATACCCATTAAGATACCATGAGCCAAACATATACATATCAACAAACGGCAAACTCTATTTCCAAACACTGAATTCATAATTTCAAAAAAAAAGGCAGCCTCATATACAAAAATAATTGCCAAGTGCCCGCTAAACAATATTTACACCAAGAGAAGGGCAAAGAAGACAAAATGAAATCCAATTATTAATTTATCTTAAAGATGATTCATCAGAGATTTAAAAACTGACTCCATCAAATGTCCGGATGAGAGTAAAACCTGATGCGTAAAAGTTGGTCCATTTATCCATTACGCGTGGCCCAGGATGTCTGAGAGCTTGTTGATGTACTCAATTGTGTATTTGAGGGTTTGTATCTTGGTCAGGGGTTGCCCTCTCTTGCTGTAGTCCGGCGGCAGGTAGTCACGGAGCTGGTGTAAAGCCTCTGCAAGACTCCTCATCCGCATCTTCTCCCTCTCGCTGGCCTTCATGCGTCTTTTGGTGGACATCTTGGGCTTGCTCATCCTCTGCGATGTCGGAGCGGTCCTACGTCCCGAGAAGCCCGTGAAAGAGAAGTCACCGATCTCCTGATGCCCGCTGGAGTAGCACATCTCCGGCGAGGAGCACATGGAGTCCATGGAGGACTGCGGTGAAGTGGACTGAAGCGAGTCCTGATCGTCGCCAAACGTACTCTCATGGCCCTTCCACTCTGACAGGATTTTAGCAGTAACATCCTCCAGGTTCATGTTAGAAATATCCAGAGACTACCGCAAGTCCAGGCAGCGAGGATGACATGGAGGGCGAATGACAGGCAGATTGCGTGAAGGTGATTTTTATATAGAAGCAGATCTCCGGAGGTTTATGGGTTCACAGCTCAGGCGAAAGAAAGTTCAAAGAAAACCTCAAGTGCCAAAATGCGACCTTCCCGAAGGACGTCGTTAGTTATCACTGGGGTGTGAATACGGCTAAATAGACGGATAATGCGATAGAAAGAAAAATAATTAGATTCCTTTTGTGGGAAATTACTCTTTAAAGTCTGCACGACGACAATTATCAGTTTGATGTGATTTGTCTAATGAAGGAATGAGAGGATGCTGTTTCACCTGAGAGCTTCACACCTCACTGACAAGTCAGGCCTGCGTGTGTCTTCAGTCTGGGAGCTTTAAAACAGAAGTCAGTCAGGTTTAAAATATATAAGAACAACTAAATTGTCATTGTCCTGTCTGGAAAAAAACAAACTAATTTAATATTACACTCATTTGTACTGAATTTTAACCATTTTTGCCAACTGAAGCTATTTGTTTCCAATGCACAATGTAGTTTTTCCTGTTTGAGGAGTTTTCTGTCAGCTGAAAATATCCTTCACAAGCAAACAAAACAAAACAACTCAACATACTTTGGAAGACAAGCTAATTTGCACTGGAAAACTATCTAAATTTATCCCAACAAACTGTAGGAAAAATAAGATTTAAGACCACGCATTGAGACAGAGTTGTTATTTGGCCAGAGGATGCAGCTGTCACCAAGCTCCTGCCAGACCTTTCATGTCTGAAAAAGGTGTGTAAGGCCTCACTCATGATCAAGGGGAGCAACACTGGCAGGTTGTAAAAACCAATGGCTCAGCGTCCTCTCTCTCTCTCTCTCTCTCTAGCCATGTTAAGTGACATGTAGCTTGTCAAACAGCAGTGGGAGAAAACAAGCTCATGTGGTGCTTCTACTGAAGACCGTGCTAATCCACAACCTTTTCAGCTGATTTACATAAACGTGACGCTTTCAGGATCAGAGCAGAAGGTTTTGGCAGCAGACAAAACATTCTTAAAGAGCTTATTTATTCGAACGATTTCGTGGTTTGTGCATTGATTTCACAGTCTCACAATATATATCATCTAATGACACATCTTTAATAAAACTATTCCTGTCATTTATACTGAAAAAAAAGGTTTGACTCAAGGTCCAATGAGCAGATTTTTCTTGAGTTTCAAACCACATCTAACTGATTTAACCATAACCAACTAACTTTTTACATCTTGATCAAACATAAGAAAACCGTGAAAAATGATCATCACAGGCTGATAAATCACTAGCTGGTGTTATCAAATTTCTTGTTTTTCCTGATCAACGATCAAAACCCCAAAGATATTTAATTATTGCAAAGTTAACACAAGGAAAAGCAGCAAATTCTCATATTTGAGAAGGTAGAACCATCTAATATCTGAATTTTTTGCATGAATAACTATAGTTTATCAAAAGAGTTGCAGATCTATTGTAAAAAGCTAGCAAATGGACATTGAGCTTAGACTTTTTTGTTCTTAAGAGTAAATTTTCATATTCAAGCTGAATAGTTAACATGTAATCATGACTTCAGGAACTTCAGTCTCAGTCTCTCTGCCAGTGGCAGTGGACTCTCGCTACAAATGACTGAATCATCACTGTCTAACACAGCGGCAGGTGATGCTGGAATCTGAAGGAACACATCGTCCACATTAGCTGGTGAGACGTCCTGGTGTGTGCTTTTAGTTGATACGGGTATGCTGTTTATCTCAGTATCTACACTGCGGCTCTGAGGTTTTAGTCGTAATGGCTGAACGTTATGAGCCGTTGTCGCTGTCGGTTTGGTCGTTTTAGATCCAGAAACAGGTTTCAGCAGGACGTCTGAAAGGGAGCTGGCCTTGTTCTTGTTCACGGGCTTGATTTGAGTTTTTCTCTGAGGTCCAGACTGCTGGTTCTCTGTGTCACTTTCCTCGCTGGATGAACCTATGATCACACACACGCTCTTCTTGGTGGTCTGTGGCAGGTTTTTGTCCTTGTTACTTTGACCTGGGTCGGAGTGGTACCTCTGTGGTGGGACAGCTGACGATGAAATGGCTGTTCTGACAAATTTATATTTCTGAGGAGGCTTTTGGGAGCCATTACATTTGTCCTTTGTCTTACTTTGGGGTTTTACCGCAGGCCTCAGCTGCTGTTTTGAACAGCGGGTTTCTGTTTCTGTTTTATTTGTTGCATGCTGCCTTTTGTCAGCAAGCGGTTCTTTTTTGTTAACAGCAGATTCATTTCCTGACAATTTAGTGTCAGTGCTACTTTTACTGGGGATCTGACTCGTTGGTTTTGAGTTTGGGTTATGAGAAGACGTGTGTTTGAACTCATAGGTTAGTTGTTTTGAGACTGCGTCATCGTGTATCTCCATCTGGTTCACAGCTTTAGCCGTGTTCCTCATGAGCACTCTGTCTCTTAGAGGGCACTCTGTGAACTCTGGAGCAGATCTGGAGTCTGCTTCTTTGACATCGCTTGAGGTTTTCCACTTGGTGGTTGTGTCCTCGGTTTCCTTGACCTCACTGTCTGTGGTTTTGGGCTCAGCGGTGTGGTTTGCAGCCGATTGTGGAGTTGGAGAGGACGTGAAGGACAAAGCATCCCAGTCGATGTCACTCAGGTGTAGAGCCTCGATGACAACAGAGACAGAAGGTGAAGCAGCAGCCTCTGATTCTGCACGAGACAGAGGAGTGCTCGGGCAGTCACCAGCACTGCTGTTGTCCTCTTTTGACTTGCACTGTTTAGGGTTCACCGGAGTGTCCAAAACCACTACTTCCAGTTTCTCTGTGGTTGAAATAGTAGGGAGAAGCGTCTGCTGCTGAGTGTTAGAGGAACTCTGAAGGGTCATCTGGGCCAAGAGGTCTGAAATACCATCAGAGATTTCACATGGCTTCTCCTTTTTACTCTTTGGTTTCCTCTCTGTAAAGAAGATCGAGACTGGATGTCAGTAAAAGTCACATATCTGGCATTTTTTTGAGCTGTAAAGCTCTTTTAATATCAGTCATACACATTAGGAAGTGAAGCTCTACAGCAGTTATGACTGGGGGTGGGTGGGCAAAGGGCAACCTGCATAAACTGACAGCGAAGCCTGTGAGACAGACACCTCTCGGCTGCATCAAAGCCTTTGGTGTGAACTGGTCGAGCTGCCAAACTCTACATTTTCAGGTGTCAGAGCCGCTGTAATAGACAGCCTTGAAAAACAAGCCAGAGCTCCAGGTGCCTTTGATCAGGATGCCCTTGTCAGCCCAGCGTGGGAAGTCTTGTAGCTCAAGTCTGTGTGGGGGCTCCAATTTTTTTGCTACATGGTTAATTTTACAAAAAATCTTCACAGAGAAATTGTCTGTTCATGTACTAAGTATTAATTTAAATGATTGTCTTACTCTTGGTCTTGTTCTCTTCAGCCAGAGCTTTGTCTCTCAGGTAGCTCTCCACCATCTCTGGGTAGGCCACACGGACGAGAGACTCTTCCTCCACAGTCCTCACCTCATGTTGATCCTCTGCAGGCCGATCCTCCGGAAACACATAATGTTCTGCAGAAACCAGCCCCAACATCAAGGTTAGGTCCACATTGGTCTCAATAAGTCTTTATCTTACAATGTGGTTAACTCCTACTGTTTTTTTTAACTTCACTGGAAGTACAACCTTTTATTAAGGCCTTAGCTAACAGTTATATTTGTGATTCATTATGAGAAAACTGAAAAAATGTCCAACAATCTTTTTTTGTCAGTATTGACAGTACAAAAACTTTTAAAAATTCGATTTACTACAACATTAGTAAAAAAAATCTGCAAGTCTTCACACTTATTTCACAAATTTTGTAATTTCTGCTTGATTAAATAACCAGAATCATTAATCAATTATCAGAATAGTTGTTAATTAATTATCTGTTAGTCAATTTATCGACATATTGTAGCAACTGTATTTCCATATGATGAAATTTGTGCATACATGAGCAGACAAGAACGTATAAAAAGCATATAAATGCAAATGCAGATCATTTTTCAGGTCTTTTAGAGATCTATATGCATCAATTCAGCGATAGTTTGGACTCAAGACAGAATAATCAGGAGACATTGAGGAGACTACAGTTTACAGTAGCACTTATCAAACTGCATGATATAATACAACAAATGAGGAACCACCTTCTGAATTAGTTGATTGAGACTTTCTCAGGCCGGTCATGTCGGGGTGGGCTTGTTAGTGAAGTGGACTTTGATATGACAGATTTCCCAGCCTGGGGAGGAAGCCAGTTTAGCACCTAGTGGCTGTTGTGACTGATCTGTCACCTCTGAACCCCACCTCACAGCAAGTCACTAACAGACAACCCGGTGACGAGCACCCCGCACCCCAACCTCCGCCTAATGCAGCAGTCGTGTCAATCAACCCAGAGGATGTTTTCTTAAATATCGCTTGTTCCCCTGACTGCAGGAAGACACAGCATCACTGAATAAATTCATGTGAACAACGTGAGAGTTTTAAACTGACCCGGTGTGCTCCAGATGATTTCAAAGCAAGCGATGGCGTTCCTCACCCTTGGTTTCAATATTCTTTTGCAGGAAAAAGGTTTAGTTCATTAATCATGTGGATTAACAACAAAATCACTAAAGAGACATTTTTGTTGTTAGAAACTGAAACTGAACTTGAAGGTCTACCTGAGGGGCTTGATTTGAGAGGACATCTCTCTTCCATATTTTCTGTTCATCAGCTCTGTGTAGGTCATCAAGACTAAAAGCTTTTCACTGGTGTAGTGCTTCGGCCACTCCATCTTATCATAGGCAAATTTCTGAGAAAACAAACAACACAGATTTGTACATGAACCCTATTAATGCGATAACTAACTAAAAACATATCATTCATTCATTTAAATCAACCCATTACCTGCATCAACAGCATGTTTGGCTGCCTCCTCTTGAAATGTGACACAGGCTTATCCTTCGAAATCAGGAACTCATTAATGATCTGAAAATGCGATTTAAATATTAAAAACCACATACTGTAGATAACTGATTCTCAAACTGTGCTACCACTGGTGGTACCTGACCTTCCTGTAGTGGTACTTTTAATGAAATAATTTAAAAACATCAAACTACCTCCAACAGTTTTGACAATGGAAAATATATCGCTGGAATGTTATTCAATAAAATAAGTTTTGCATTTCCTAAAATATCTTGTTTCACTATCAGCCTGAAATGTCGTCACATCCATTCACGTAATACACACATACATCCATGATGAGTTACGACCTAAAATGTGACGTGAGGTAGTGAGCGGAGATAAAATTAACATTTCAAAAAGGCTGCAATCGTGTATCAGGTGGTATCAGTACCACTTTCCTACCAAATGGGCTCTGGTTCTTCAACCAGTGTTCAACAACATTCAACAACAAATCTTCTTATCAGGAATAAACCTGCTGCTGTATTTTAACATCTATCAAAATAGTGCTATCATTTTCTGAGATGGTATGTGGTATAAAAAGTTTGAGAAACACTGCTGTATATATATATATATAAAACAATAAGAAGATGAAAACAGCTGTACCTCTGTAAAGGGGAACTGTTGGCTTGCTAGTGTTTTCCTAAAAAAAGAAATGAGACACTTGTAAAAAGAACAGACGACACATAACATGAAGGCAAACCATCTTTTAAAATCATTATGAGTTTCCAGAGCAAATAATGACGTCTTCTTGTCTGACTAACAGTCTCCAAAGACATCAGGTTTACTTTCATAGAAGAAAAACATTTGACTAGCTGGAAATGACTGAATTTTTGCTTATAAATGCTACTCATCTCAATTATCCTCTCCTCTTATTATACTGACTTAATGTTCTTGCCATGCCACTTTTGTGTTTTCATTTTCTGCACCGACTATTTTTGTTATAAAATTAATCAACTGTTTATTTCCAGAGAGACACATACTTCCTGATGTTGGCCTCAAAAGACAAGGCCTGGCGCGTCTGTTCATAGCGGTGCCAGTCACAGGGACACTGGTAGTCGAAGTCCTGAGGCTGACAGAAACGTTTACTGTCACAAAGCACACAGCCGCCGCGCTCATGTGCCTTCGCCGAGCCTGAAAAAGGGAGGAGATGAATCTGAATAAATATTTGACAAAAACAGGAGAAGTAGGAGAAAAGCCAAGACAAACAAATAACTTTAAAATCCGACACACTACTACAACTTGGGTGTGAAGTCAGAGGCTTATTCAGACATCTCTCACATACGTGTATGTTTTAGCATTACAGTTTAAATGGCTTTAAATCAGCCATGTGTGAGACATGTCCTCTCGGAGACACCACCCTCCACCTCTTATCACACTCAGGGGTCAGAGTTCAAAGCAGGGCTCCACTCACCAGGATGTCGACATACGTTGCAGTGAGCGACCTTCTTCACAACTCCCTCAGGCACGCCTGCATTCTCCACCTTCCACTGGATGAACCTGAGGTGATTGGAGAAAGGTGAGTGAGGTATATTACCTGCAATCAAAAGATGATCTGCAGAGTTCATGTTTCCTACCTCTGCAGAAGTGTTTGTCCTTTCAGTGTCTGGATAAGCCTCAGAGCTTGCTCTCTACCAACACCTGGGATGCCCTTGTAGAAGAATGCCAATGTACGGTTAACACAAGCCATTCATGTCGGTGATTTTGATGTTGCAAATTTCAGATTAAAAGGCGCCCTCCCATACCTTAGGAATATAATCACAGCCAAGGAGGATGGCCAGGCCGACAAGATTCTCTCTGGAGAGCTGTAACTCTGTTTGTACCCTGCAGGTCCTGTAACAGTCCACCTGAGGGTCCTGGAGGGAAAAGTGACGAACACAATCATGAAGATTTGATTGTTTTACAATCAAGGCATCAGCAGAATAATAAACAGAATCGACCAATAGATGTAGACATACTGGATACTTAAGATAAAAGGTGTAGGGCTGCAGCCAATAATTTTCATTGCTGATTAATATAACTGAATTAATGATGTAATGTTAAATGGCCATCACAAGTTACCATAATGTGTGTTTTAAAGTTTTCTGTATTGACATTTGTTGTTATATTCAGTAAATTTTGGGTTTGCCTATAGAGAATAAAATACAAATTTTATCTAAAACTAGAACCAGATAGAGCAGTGGTTTTAAAACTAGGGTCTGGACTTTGAGTGACATGAAGAGGGTCGCCAGCAAAAAGAGAAATTTTTATACATTTTTTGGAGGTGAAACAACAAGAAAAGAAACAGGTTTAGCCGATTGTACTTTTTAGTGATCCTATGAATAACTACTGACTGAACCTACTTTTCAGAGGGGATTTCTTTAGACAAAATCCTCTCCAATTTGGAGTGTGTGGTCTAATGTGTGGAGGTCCTTAAAAGTTTGAGAGCCCCTGAGACAGAACACACATCCTTAATGTGAGAAATTAGTTTTAGTGTTAGTAGTAAGTAGTGTGATGATGATGGTGATTAATGAATAAATACAGAAAGTCACAGCTTTGGCAGATGCTCTCAAATGTTAATTTAGTGTCATGGAGAGAGTTTAATCTAAATCACTCCACTGAGTTTTCAGGAATAAATTCGAGCGAGCAGTGAAGCAATCAAATTTGTGATTAAGTCCTGTGATTAAAAAAAAATCTCCAGATTTTGTACACTGTGGATGAGATGAACTCTCACGAACATACTTTACTGTTCATATTGAAGTTCCTGTAGACTGTCCGGGCTCCATACAGGAAGGCGTCTCCATCATTGGTGATGCAGCCGTCCACCAGGCCCTGTGAGTCCAGGTAGGCACACATGGCCTCAGCCTCCCCGGCTGCAGTCACCCACGGCACACCCAGATAGTCCAACATGTCTGCACACTACAGAGGACAAGAGTGGTTAAAAAAAACAAATTTATTATGACTGTGCATGATGAGGGATGCAGGAGAGTGGAGGGCCAACCAACCTCTCTCAGTACAGCTTTAAAGCGCCCTCTGCTGGTGTTTGTTGTAGACTTTGGGGCAGCTGCCTTTTTGAATCCTCCGTATCTTGTCTCTGTCCTCTTGCTCATGGTTTCTGCTTTCAGTTTAGGGGCTTCTCCTTCCATCACAAAGACGAGCTTCACCCCCATGAGGGTGAGGGATGACACCCTGAAAAACAGATTCCTGCACACAAAACAGCATCGCTTTTGGGTTGACGCGTCAAAACAAGACAATATTGAAACTTTTATCTAACATTATAAGGACTTAATCAAAGAATAATATGTGATAATTACCTCAGGTGGGGTTTGGTGACTCTCCCCATCATTGCTTGGACGTGCTGGGCCTCGCACACCCATAGACTCAGGTCAACAGCCAGCGTCTTTCCGCTCAAACTGTACAGCGGTACCGACTCACGAACCGGCTCCACGATAGACCACAAATCGTGAACACCCATAACTAAACCTACAATGTGTTTTTAACGTATTTAACAAGAAGGGGAAGCGGGTAGACGTCAGTGCTGCACAAAACAACACAGCACGACGACAAGGAGATTTCAAACAGTGGCGCCGTTGGGCCGCGTCCCATTTCATTAGGGAGCTCTGTAACTACGCTGCCTTGTTACAACATTAACTGTGACGACGTTAAAACTTGATTCATATTTGGCGTGTGAACTTAATACAGGCCACAAATATGGTTTCTGTTAAGTAAATATAGCACTTTCACCTTCAATAAACACACTTGTGAAAGAACAAGATGGGAGGAAAAGGGGACGGCTTCACGAAGTCGGTCGAGGCCTGACATTTTAACGTCAACGTCACGTTAAAGCGCCGGCAAATGCTTGTTGCTATGGTTACAAGGCTCATGTTTACAGTCTGACGACTTCTTATTTGTTTAGTCTTTTTAGCTATGGACTCTAAAATACACCTAGAAATTGTAGGTTTAATTAAAGACCCTAACTTTCATGTTGCCAATAGTATCGCCAAGGTAAAAACTGTTAATGTCTTCACGTTAATGTTTCTCAAAACTTATAATTCATACGTTTTCACCTGGATGTTAACAACACTTTTGATTTGTACATGACAGGGACTAAAACACAAGTTTCCTGAGTCATTTCTGGACCCAAAAATTCAACCGCTACTCGAATTTGACTGGCACACATATCTGTGTAACAAGAAAAGGGTAAGTAGTCTGATTATATTTGTGTTTGTGTCCAGCAGCTTATTCATAAACAACACAAACCTGCTGTCCATTCAGAAATAGAGATAGTTATGGTGAGGCTGTGTTCAATGTACAAATATTTACCTGTGTTAAAGTAGAAAAGCCAGTAAGACTAGGCTGCATTAGTAAAGTAAAACTCATGCATTCAGATTTTTAGCTACTTAAAGAGTGAAAGTCCCTTTACACTGTCTGAAATCAACCACTCTGTGCAAAATCTGTCACTTTATTCATACTATCAATATTATGAATAGTATAGTATATCCTATTTATGTAGTATGTATCTATTTATACAGTGATACTTCAAATACTTGTACAGTACAGTGTATAGAACTTTTTATATTACTTTTGTTTTACCTAAAACTTGAATGTATTATATTTCAGTTCTTTACCCATCTTCATCCTTTATGTGTAATGCCGTCACATTGCATTGTTGACTCTGTGTTAATCTGCATATGACAAATAAACCTGAAACCCTTCAACGTGCGCATGTTTTTGCTATTATTGTTCCTGATTAGCTCACTGCTCAGACCTATGCTGGAAAACACTATATTTATGTATTAACAGGAATGATAGAGGTATAACTTCTTGTGATGTCCCAAAAAAGCTATAAGGGATGTGACACAGATGTAATGGTACCTGTGGGGTAACACAGATTTACATTTACACCCGCACAAGTGGACTGTAGAGGATTTAAGTAAAAGCAGATACGTATTAGCAGTAAAATGTACTTAAAGTATCGAGTAAAAGTGTTGTGTTACGACTGGGTTATTATTTTATTATTATTAAAATAGCCAGGATTTCAATGTTGATTGATGCAACTACTCAAAGTGGAGCTCATTTTAATTAATGTGTATACTGCTGGGCATTGTATTCCAATTATCATAGCTGATAATGAGAAATGAGATTGTGCTTTAAATAATAGAGGCAAATGTATGAACTATACTATACAGTTACACACTTGCATAACAAAATTCTGTTGTGGTTTGACGTTGTGGTTATTCTGAAATGCTGAATCACAACACATTTGTTGTTCAACACTTGTGATTCAAGGAGCTGCGTGGTGAAGTGTGGCAGTACTCCAGCAGCCTGATGTGCTTTCTGAACGGTCTTCTCCTTGGTAATGAGAAGGATCTTGCCAGCTGGGCCAAGAATCAGTGGAGCTTCACATTCACTCGACCGCAGGCTTTCTATATGGCCCTGGCTGAGGATTACTACACCAAACACCTCCAGAAAACTGAGGCAAGTCACAGTCGCATTAATAACAAATATCGGTAAAGCATATGATATATGGAAGGTTAATTTTCTGTGGTGGATATCAGGAAGCATGTCTTTAACTTCTGTATATTATAATTTATTTAGTACCTATTGGATTACCAATAACATCCAAGGAAGTTTTGCAAAATCAGGTTCTTGACATGCTTAAAGCCATCAGTTTCTCCTATTATTATTATATTTATTAGACCTTGAAATATTAACATGAAATGTCTTTTCATCACAGCACCAGTTTGTCTTCATGGAAATTGAGATAGCGGGAGAGGCAGTGGGGAGGTTAATGTTTGAGGTGAGACAACTCTGCCATATATTTTCACCTTGCCTGCACATATTATTATCTCAACCTTGGTCGAAACTTGAGCTTTCTAAGCATCCTTCATCGTCAAATGTTATAAATACTAAAATTATTACAGAGGAATGGCTGGATGAAAAAACCTCTATTATTAGATATTATTTGTATTGCAAATATAAGAGACTAAATTACCATCACAGAATAAAAGCACGTTAACAAATGACATTGTTCTCCTTCTCCACAGCTGTTCTCAGATGTTTGTCCAAAGACATCAGAGAACTTCAAGGCTTTGTGCACAGGAGAGCGAGGTCTGTCACAAGGCGGCTTCCCACTCTGCTACAAGGGCTCTGTGTTTCATCGTGTGGTGCCCGACGGCTGGGTACAAGGTGGAGGTATGATCCACACTTAGTAATACTCCCTTCCAACTTCAGCATCATTGCAGTCAAATAAAATAAAACACATGTCCACATGGGATACATACATGCTACTAACTGACCTGACTCTTCAATTTACAGTAAGTGAAATAAGCAGGAAACACATAACTTCCTTCCACTTCCTTTCACATTACAGCCCAGTGCTTTTTATATCACCTGAAGTCAGCAAAATATTGAGAGAAGGAGAAAGTTCATCAAAATGCTGTGGCCTAATCACATGTTTACTGTGTCTTTCTATTTTGCAGATATTTCTCCAGAAAGAAAAGGTAATGGAGGGGAGTCAATCTATGGACCAACTTTTGAAGGTAAAAAACATATAAACAGTCGAAGATATCTACAGTATTACCACGAAAACACACGGTTCATGTGTGTACATTAGTGGATTTACATGTATTGTCTGTAACATATCCTTTTAGATGAGAGCTTTGCTGTGCCCCACAACAAACGGGGCATTCTAGGAATGGCCAATAAGGGTCCCCACAGCAACGGATCCCAGTTCTACATCACCCTGCAGCCAACACCCTGGATGGACAGGACCTACGTCGCCTTTGGGTTTGTATCACTAATTTAATTTAATCTCAGAGGTTTTATACAGTTTTTTGTTCATGCCTAATGTATTTATTTTCCATTCTAGTCAAGTGGTCGAGGGTGTTGACGTCCTCAGGAGATTAGAAGAGACTCTGACTTGCAATGAAAGACCTAAGTATGACTGTAAAGTTACAGATTGTGGAGTGTTTAAATTTTAGCACTGGCATGCTAATTGTTGATGTTAAATGATGTTTTTCATGTAGTAAAATAAACATTTGCATACACATATCTGCAAGAAGGTATTCTGCTTTTCTACAAAACCATCCTTTTGTTGGTATTCTGCTTATGAAGTGTATGACTCAGATAAAAATAAATAATTAATAATAAGTGTCTTTGTGTCCTTGTCAACAAACATCATCTTCACAGGTTTAACATCAAATAATCTGTCTGTGAGAGATATATTATACATTTATGAGGGTTTCTTTGTATTTTTGAAGGTTATGTTTAATGTATTTATTCATAAAATACTTACAGGTAGAACAAACAATATTTATAATATTCATCAATGTTAAAGCAGCACAGAGTTTATTTATATATTATCAAATCATAACAGAAGTTATCTCATGAGGGAGAGAAGAAGAGAAGAGCTCAGTGCACCATGGAAAGTCTCCAGGTCTTATCACTAAAAGATGGCTTAGGACTCACTTGAGACAGTAAGAAGATTGGATGTTGTTTGGAGGCTTCTAAATCTAAAAAATCTGTTCTGCCTTTCTTTCAGATGAAACATGAAATATGTTAAACTTGCATGAAGCTGATACAAATCTTCAACCTCATGTTCATGAGTAATGCAAAGTCTGCTAACATTTAATTTTAAAACATATCACTCTTGATCTTGTCTTTCACAAAACCATTCAGAAAGTAATATTTTGCAGGTACATAACACCAGCAGTTATGTCCTTAGAGGTTGACGTATAGCGCATTCAAATGCCTCCTTATGCTAACCAAAAAAGCCAAAATCTGCCAGTCATACAGTATCTGGCAATCCTAGCAGGCCATGAATAATATATTATAAAAAAACAAATCTTCTGCCACATGAAATCTGACCGCGGACTGTGATTGTCCCCCGGGGGCGGACTTTGGACATGCCTGGAAACAGATAGGAGACTATTCAGAGGGTTAGAAGCAGGTCCTCACATCATATTATCTGATAATGTGCAAATTGTATAGCCCCTAAAAATGTTTAAAAAAAATCATGAACCATAAAACATGAATCATCATGATATGAGGTGGATGGTGCCACGGGGGGGACCTGAGTGTATTTGAGCCCGTGGGCCCTCTAAGTGAGTGAATCCGGCCATAGATGAGAGGTTATATTTAGCGCATTAATATTCACTGTTTGAAGTCACAGGTGTATTATTTTATGGTTTACTCTCTCTCTCTCTCTCTCTCTCTCTCTCTCTCTCTGTGTCTGTCTATGTTTTATCTCTGACGTGTTGCTCAGCTTCACGTATCGTTTACGTGTGTGTGTGTGTGTGTGTGTGTGTGTGTGTGTTTTCTCACCCCTCCCAGTAAAAAAGTGCCACATGACCTGTCAAATAGGAAGTGAGGAGCTACCGAGCAGCAACAGCAGCAGCAGCTTCATCGACCAGACCAGAGAAAGAGAGCGAGCGAGAGAGCGAGAGAGAGCGAGCGAGAGGAAGCCGTGAAATCTCCTCAAGTGTCATCCTCGACGTTTTCCCCACCGCAGATACCTTCACCCCGTCGGAGCAAGTCAGGAGCGATAAGTCGGCCGCAGTCATGTACGTGAGGGTGGTGTTTCTCGCCGTGGTTGTAGCTTTGATTGGCGCATCAGCCGCGACAAACTCAGGTAAGTTTGCCGACCTCTCGCCGCTGAGCTAGCGGCTAAGCTACCTTCTTAGCTCGGTTGAAGACACCCCCCTCCTCCTCCTTCTCCTCCTCCTCCGCCTCCTGTTAGCTGATTTTTAATGTCTGTATGCCTCCATTTTCGGCCACAGCAAGGCCTGTTAAACACCTAATTTATAAGCATATGTAGTTGTCACTCACTCTTGTTTTGGTTTGTGTAAAAATGAGGAATAAAAACATCATTTTTTTGTGTGGGGGCAACTTGTCAGTTTTTTTATTTCCACGCTGGCCAGCTGGGACTCAAGTAGTTGTCAAGTAGCAGCAGCTAATGCTACACAGCCTGCTACGCAAAGCTATGTGACCTGAAATCCAATTTAAAAAAAAAAAAAAAAATGGTGTTAACTGTGATATTTATGTGTTACTTATGAGAGAGAGGAACACGTCAGATCCAGTTCATCAGCGTGTTATGCAACAGCTACATAACATGTGTCACATTTTAAGATTCATTACACTTCAGCATGGTTGTTTCAGGCTTAGCAGCCACACCTGAACAGTTTCACTTTCTCTCACATGCAGGACACTTAAAAAAAGAAAACTACCTTGACTAAACTGAATCTGATTCATGCTTTCTTTTTGCAGATGACTGCCCCAGTCTGGCGTGTGATGCATGCAGAGTCAATCCTGACTGCCAATGGCTTAATTGCACATGTGAGTATCTGTCCCCAAAATGTGTGACAGCGGTGCGTGGATCGAGGAGGCATAAGTTGCGTCTTTGTGTGTCCAGACGGCTGGTCTGATTGGACACATGATGGAGGGAATGTATGGCGACCGGATGCTGACTCTTAGGTGATGTCATAGCCTCCGGGATGCATTGTAATCGTTTGGCAACACTCTGGCTGATTTGGGAGTAAATTACTGGCACACGGCACCGCAGGGTGAGGCACAAACCGGTTCAGCGCCGCTTACCACAGTGTATCTGCTGTGGAAGATTTGCCAAGGCCAGGGGATGCAGTGCAGCTAGCTGCTTTCTCTTTGAATTGAATAAGTCATTGTGGTTTTCTGTCTGTCTACATCTCAAGTGATTTCATTATGTTAATGGTCTAAACATGAGTGCCTCAAGTATGAGATTTTGTGCAATACAGGGGCGACGTGGAGAAAATATGCTGCAGTGGTATATTTTTTTTCCGCTGGTTGTGATTAGAAGTGTACATCATTCAGTAAAAAAGGAGTCGGCATAACAAAACTGCATGACGGATTGCTTCCTGAGTCAACCAACGGCTTTCCATTCACTGCATGCTCCCCCCTGTGGTCTGTGTGTTTTTTCTTTCTTTTTTAGTAGGTCAGAAGAAGAGCTGGTTGTTTTCATGTTGTGTTATCAGTGACAGAAAATCAGGTTACAGGTTTTAGCAGTAAAGCATGACTCATTCGACACAATCTTATTTCTTTTAAGACGGCAGGTTCATCAGTGAACCCTCGTGATTATTGTCTTGACGACACACCCCTGAGTGGCTGAGTGTTTTTTTTTTGCTGACATAGAGGCTACAGTAGACCTCGCCAAAACCTGAACCTATTGTGATTATTGACCGTATTGCCCCCAGAGGGTCTCGCTCCAAAGCTTGGCCTGAGTTCAGTATCTGCAGTCAGGCACACACAGGTGTCTGGTGATTGGTGGAGAAGATGAACAGCAGAGGAAGCGAAGGGGATGTGTGGCAGGAAGCCTGCAATATCCTCACGCTGGGGAACAGAAGGAAGAAGGCACGAGCGAGAGGAAAAAGTGTGCAGATAGGATAGAAGATAAGTTTCATGTGCCTCATGTTCTCCTCATAATTTTTGCCTCGGGTGCAGTTTTGGACCTGAATATACCGTGATCTCGTTTTATGTTTCATTTCGGTCGTCGTTAGGCTCAAAGAATGGAAGATACTGTATCTTGTGTGTAATCTTAACCCAGTTTGTTCATCATAATGTACAAAATCGGCGAGCTTTGCTCCTACAACACTTCATTTTAGTAGGACAAACAAAACAGGTATTTTTACGTCTTCTGGGGGCTGACCTGTTTGACAACATCACCACTGAGAAGACTTTCTAGGAGAGGCTGTGTAGAGATACGTTGATCCCACACCCTCTTTCTGCTTTGTCCCCATAATGATGTTTAACTTAATGATTCATTGAGTGGTTGAACAGGACAGGTGGGACGACAATTATGTATCTATTCTCAGAGCCGAGGGAGACGAGAGAGTTTCCCAAGGGAGAGACGTGTACCGGTTTACAATTACAGTAAACGCACATGAGGAAATGACAATCTGCCTCCTACGGGCACCAAAAAATCAAAAATTAAAAAACAAATGCAAGAAATCTGTTCTCTAATTGAGTTTATAGTAGTTTTCTATATATAATCTGTGACATGTTTTCCCCCTAGATCATCTGATGCTGGTGTAAACTAGATAATGACTCATTGCTAAAAGTTTTAGGGATGTTTGGCTGTTTTTTATTTTGTTCTTGTTGGAAAATGTGTCTCTTCTGACTTCAGACCAACTCACACCGACTTATTACTACACAGCCTACTGCAGCACTCTAACAGCACTGACACAAACAAACACACACTGAGTAAGTCTACAGCTAAAAGCCTTTCACAAACTCAAGAATGGATCACCTATTTGATATGAACTCAGCAAAAAACCGGAAAGGTCATCTCTGGCCAGCTGAGATGTCTCTGCTGGAGGACTGCGTAACCACACGGCTGCAACGCCTACCACATTGTCATTACCAGATTTATCTTCGGTTAAGGGATTTTGTGTAAACAAGCTTTTGGCGTCAGAGGCGCATTTCCCAGCAGGCCAGTGTTTAAACGCTCAAAAACTTTACACGTGTACACGCAAGCTCTGCAGCGCCTCTTTAAGTACAGGCTTCAGTCTGTGACAAAGCTCGTCGAGCGCTCCTAAACAAGAGGCAGCTTTCCGTGGTGGGATGAGGTTACTGAGGCTTTCATTCACACCTCTGGCTTGAACAAGCTGTGGATGTACCTCGTGGTGATGATGATGTCACCGTCTTGAAAAAGGGTGAGAGTCGGCCCTAACGTTCACAGCTGCCTGTGAGATAACAGCCCCTCTGACCTACTGGAGAGTGGAAAAAAAAAAGAAAAAAAGAAACCCTCCCCCACTTGGCTCGACATACATGCAACGCAAGTGTCGGATCGCACAAAGAGTGTGAAAAATAATGCAGCCAACACTTTGAATCTTTGTAACTAAAGACACAGTTAGAAACACAGTGAGTCACCAAGTTTCCATCTTTAAAAGTGGCACTTTTTTGGAGTTTAAAAAACATGACGCATCTAAATTTTTCTGCTCATTTTCTTTCCTGGTCAGTCGTGTAATGTTGCAGGATGAACCTTGTTGAAAAGGGTGAAAACTGCATCTGTGGTGGCATGTCAGTGCTCGGTAACCACAATAGACACCTGACAGAGTAGTTACCAAAACCCGCAAAACCTCAGCTTCAGTAATAACCACACACTTGAACTGACAGCCAAGTGACACAGTCTCCTTTTACATCACCGGGCTCCACAATCTCATAATTATGAAAGGACAGCCATTTGGTTGCTTGTATCCAAGGCCAGTGCACAAAGATACCTAACCTGATACAAGGACCACAAAACACAGCCTCTGTGTGAGCTGTGGAAAATGTAACGCAGACTCATGAGTCTTTTTTTTTATCCTATTTGGAAAACCATTGCCTTCAACAATGGCTGCTCCCTGACTGTTCAAGCTGGTGTATCTGTGATTTTTGTAATTTATGGAGAGCCATCTGGTCGGAGTCATTAGGTTCGGTTGCTGTGGATTATAGTATAACAAGCAAGGAAGGTGTACGGAGGCTTTTTACAGCACCAGGTGCACTACAGAGCGTAGACAACAGTTCCCTTTATGATGTTCCTGTATCCCAGGAAGATATGACCCCCATATGCTCACAGATTGTTTTTTTTATCACAACGAGCAGGTCACCAGCCTACAATCGCCGTCCCTGATGTTCATTTTATTAATCATTATTGAAGCTTGACATAGTCCACTTCCGTATTACTTGAGACGTTAAGTTTCAGGACCTGTAAATCAGCATTCCACAGAGGACTGAGACAAGTGAAGGCAAAGTGTGGCCATGCTGGATATTTGTATACTGTTACGACTCTTCTTGTTACTGTATCCATGTCCAATAAGCTCCAAGTTGGATCCTGATAAATCAACGCTTTGTTCAGCTGCTGGTATCTCGTGTGGAAAAACTGAGATTTCTACACTGTAGTTTTTAATTTAATGTCCGGAAGAAGTGAGAAATGCCAGTTAGAAGTTCCAACAGCTAAGGGACACAAAGATATTAGATTTAGTAACTTGTTTGACAAGGAAAAGCGTGAACTCCTCATGACTTGGAGGCAAGAACCAGACATTTTGTGTCTTTTTTTCCCTTTGGAAAATGATTCATTCAATTATTCATCAGAATTATTTGCAGATTCATTCAATTTTACATTACACAACCTGAATGTGCTTTCCTTTTACTCGTTTTACAAGAAGGAAGTTTGAAACAAAACCCCAATTTCTCAAACAATTTCCTGTAATTTCCTCTGTGTGTGTGTGTGTGTGCTGACCAACAGCCCTAAACTGGGTGTGAAAGTAAACTATCGTCACAAGGTGCTGTTAGCTGTGACTCATGGTTTCCTTGCTGTGACACGGGCAGTCGTTTACCGTTGAAGAAACCAACACAAATTGATAGATTCTGTCATGGTTGTTTAACTTGGGGAATTTCTTCTCTCTGTCCGTTGATGAAAGATGTTTCTGAGCTAAACGACCAAATAACTAAATCAATCTGTGGGTCAGGCAAGACTTCACGGTGGTTCAAAGTCCCTCTCTGTTATGGTTAATTAGTAATCCAATTTTATAATAAGAGTGTTCACCTAGATGATGAAACTGTGACTCAGCAGGCTGAACAAACAAAAAACAAATAATGTCTTATGTCTTAAGCAGCGGTGGAATGTATGAGTAATAAGTAGATTTACTTAGGTAAAAATGTAAGGTACTTTACATTTCTACACCACTATATTCGAAAGGAAAAAACGTAAAGATATTTTTGGCCTTTTCAAGCTTTATTTTCAATAGAGACAGCTGAAGAGTGACAGGAATGTAGGGAGAGAGAGAGACGGGGAATGACATGCGGGAAAGAGCCAAAGGTCGGATTTGAACCCTGGGCTGCTGAGGCAAGGACTGACCCTTCGTACATGGGGCGGTTGCTCTACCAACTGAGCTAAACACCAAGCCAAATATATAGTTTTTTTAGTTACTAGTTACTTTGCAGATAAACATTTTACATACAAAATGTTTGATTAGTTTATATAATATAATACCGTGTCACTGATGAAACTACTTTATCGTGTATAAAGTTGTTAAAGGTACAGCACGTAGGATTTAAAGCCATCTAGGGGTATAGTTGCGGATTACAACTACCTCGTTTCACTCTCTCCTTCCTTGGGAGAAGAAATTAAGGGTGTGAAATACACACACACAAAAAACATGAAAAGCTCCATCTAGAATTTAATTTGTCCTTTCTGGGCCACTGTAACATGGCAAATCAAAATGGCGGACTCCCTAGAAGAGGACCCGCTCCAAGTGTAGATATAAAAGGCTCATTTTAAAGTAAGACACACATAATGGTGATTAACACCAATAAAACATACATATACCTATCTATTATGTTTTGTAAATAGAGCCACCTAAAATGTACACACTACTTTTACTTGATCTTAAGTAATCTTAACTTTTTTTTCCCCTCTTATCAGTGAGTTATAAATGAATGATGCGTGTAGTCATATCACTCTGTCTATCACCAGATGTAGTGCTGATGCGGTAAAGAAATAAAGAATGAAACAGGTTTCAGGCCCATATTCATATAAACATGCTACGACGTGGGCAGCAGGATGTTAAATATGACATCCTCCTAACTGCAGGATGTGGTGTGTGGTGTGTGCGTGTACGTGTGTGTGTGTATGTGTGTGTGAGCAGCTGCTCTGATCTTCCCATGGACGACATAAGAAGAAAAAGAGAGTTTCCCTGCTGCATATTTTGTCGTTTAACTATTTTTATGCACAAAACAAGTGTGTGAGAGATCATCACATCTCTGTGTGTTTTCCATGAGAACATGAATTGCAATGTGATGTTGGCTTCCTCTTGGTGACACATCGTAGAGATAACGAAGTATTGCCTTATCATCGGCTCTGCTTAAATGAACAAAATTAAGTGCCTGTACTTTTACCTTGACCACTCGGGTAAAGCTAATACATAAGAAGCATGAAAGCAGGCAATTAATTTGTGATACTTTTGTCTCTTCCAGCAATCGTTGGCTGTCACAACATGACTCTTCTGGAAAGTAATGATACCTGTGTCAATGTCAGCTGCACAGGTGAGTCTAAACAAGGAGAGCGGTTCTAAATATCTGACTGGAAATTAACATTTTGTATTAACATATTCTTTTAGACCCAAAGAGAATCAGCAGACTTGCACATTTCTGTACACATTAACCCATTACTCAACGTTGTGCGTATACAGTAAATGTTCTGCGGATTCTGTTTGGGTTTATGCTTTAACTAAGGTGTCAGTTAACGGTCAGTCACAGCACTTTGGGTGTCTCTGTCATCTGTCGTCATTGTTTGTGTCTAAAAAAAACTTGTTTTCACCTGAAAACTGATGACGGTGTGTTGTGAAATTGTTGTTGTTGTTGTTGTTTGGGTGTTATCGCTTGCTTTCCCCTCCTTTTCACCCTGTTGGTGTCGGTTCTCTGTCCAGCTTCCTCCACAGCTGCCCCACATTCAACTGTGACTACTCCCCCTCCCATTACAGCCTCCTCTTCTACCCTTACCACCTCTAACAGCAGCACCTCAGGTAACCAGTCCAGAAAAACAATCTCTGCTACTCCTTGCTTTGTTGTCCTGTATTTAAGGTTTTCTTGTTGGTTTTATTGAGATTTCTTAAAGTTGTAATCCTTAAGAATTTCATGAAATCAGATCTTGTGTTTGATTCTGTTTATAGTCTGAGTTTTTCAGCATTCGGTGTTATTTACCTCTGTAAGTGTCGTTTTCATTGCTAGAGATGGAGTCTGCCATTCCCCCACATGCACGAGGGATTCACAGGAAACGCTGCAGCACGTAATCCTGTCAATGTTTTAATTTCATCTCACTGATAACAGCCTCTCTGTTTACTGTTCACTCCCTTTACATCTTATCAGATCTCTATTAAGTTACTGCTAATGCAAATCCAACATATCCCCACTTCTGCTGCCCCACCTTTTTTTTTTTTTTTTTTTTAAAAAAAAAAAAAAACCCAACAAAAACTTGAACTGGTGGCTTTTATTATGACGCACTCACAGGACACGCAGTGCATTTGTCACCACCGTTAGTGCTAACCAGAAGTGTTCATGAGAATTTTTTTTTTTTTTCAGTCAGTGGACCATTTTTACTTGTGGCAAGAGACTAATGGAACAAGTGAGGCCAACCACAGTGAGCGTGTTAGCTTTAGAGTTGTGTTACGGATTGCACAAGCTGCACACGTCCAACTCCACAGCAAGGCAACAAACTTTACTCTGCCCCGCTGCCGTGCTGAAAACTACTCGCCTGAGTGCAGAATGAAATCAGATTATGTTTGCAGTTATTATTATTGAACGTCTTCTTTATTAAAACAACATGTTTGTTCGGCTGCACTGTAAACACAATCGCTAGACAAAGTAAGCTGCTCAAGGAGCGTTTTATGTTCGTATTTAACCGCGCTACTTGATACCACGAGAAAGCACGGGTGTCTGCAAATCAGCCATAACTGAAATCTTAAGGATTACAACTTTGAACAAGCTAAATGGTGTAAAGGGGGTAATGGATGTGTTCTTACTGTGACCCCACAACAGGCAACACCACTATTTCCACCGCCGCCCCGACTCACAGTGGTAGCACCACTTCTACTATTTCATCCTCGACTTCATGTAAGTATCTAATTTGTGTTTTTAAATCTGTCCTGTAATGAACATCAGAGATTACCAAACCTTTTCGGCTCAGCAGACAGAGGAAACAAACACTTCAAATGCTACACAAACAAGCACGACTGCTGTCAGAACACTCTCCTCTTCGCACAGTAAAAATTTCACATGCCCCAATATGGAGATTCCTTCGTTGTCTGATCTGTCCCAATTTGTTAATTTTTTTTTTTTTTTTTTTTTTAAAGCCCTCACCTCTCCACATTAAACACTGAGGCCTCCCCTCTGCGATTTCGAATGCCGTTGGTGTTGGTGTAACCCCTATTTTTATAAAGTCCTTCTTTGTATTTTTGTTTTGATATCATGCACGCAATCGAGACACCCAAAGTTACCTCAGCCAGAGATCGCAAACACGTTTTTCAGGTCCAGATTCTAAAAAGAGAGAAATGTGGGCTGAAGAGCTTCCTCTCTAGTAGCATTTTCATCTGAATACAAATGGGATCCTGCATTTTTTTTTTTTTCAAACACTGATGTACATAAACAAGAATGACTCTAATATTATAATTTTCTTCCGCTCTGTCTTGTATCACAGCTGGAACTAACACAAGTACCACCACACTGGTTACCCCCACTGCTCAGCCTCACAAGAACACCTTCGACGCTGCGAGCTTCATTGGTGGAATAGTTCTGGTCCTGGGCCTTCAGGCCGTGATCTTCTTCCTCTACAAATTTTGCAAGTCCAAGGACCGCAACTACCACACCCTTTGAAGCAGCCATACTTTGAACCACCGAACCCACCCCCAGCAACTAGAACCTTCCAGAGAAGACTCCCTCTACTCGGCACGCACTCATCACGACGGACTCAAACAGTGTTTTCAAGCAGGTTTTCGAGATCTTTGATGTTTGTTCCACTTCTGGTTTTGTCAGAGCTGCTGTTGTAGTCTGTATCGAGGCTCTCGACGCAGGCCTGTTTTGTAGGATAATTCACAAACTTGCACAGCTAAACAGATCGCTGGTGATATGGCATTCAAGCCTTGAGCATATGGATTACATCATCTGGTTGCTACTCCCACCTCCTGCCATTAGTCATTCTGCAAAGACCGTTTTCCAGCAAACTGAGGGGGTTCGCGTTATTTACCGCCCCTCTCCTCGTGATTCGGCAATTAAATACACCACATGAGAGTTAAAGAATTACTCATGTATACAAAGAAGCTTTCCTGTTGACGTTTGGGTGTAGTACAGCTGCAAACTGGTAACATTTTATTTAATCTTTATTTGGAAACACTGTTTGAGTTCACAGCTGTTCTGAAACGTGCCGACTGCGATGATTCAGTATTGCTTTTAGCCTGTTGTTGAATCGTGAGCAGGTTCCCTCTCCCTCATGCAGCTGTATTATATATATTTGTTCAAAGATGATGTAAAAGAGGCGGGGTTGCTTACAGCACGAGGGGAATAAAAGCAAAACCAAATCATCTGATGTCAGACTGAAAGAGAAAAAATAAGAAAAAAAAAAAAAAAAAGAGGTGTCTCCCTTGGCGTTAAGGAGTGCTGTGCGTTTTCTGCTGTTGACTTCCCTGTGGAAATCTCTCATCCAGTACTCGGTATAAGAATATCAAAAAAACCAACTGCCAGTGGAGCAGCTCAATGCAATAAATTTCATCTCCCATCATACTTTAATCTCCCGATCGTCATTCCTGATCATCGCCGACTTCAGCTCGGTTTGCTAACATTGAGCTGGCCCCTTTTGGCCCCATTTCTGTGGAGGAGTCAGTCAAAAAGGGGGGCCTTTGGGTTGAAATGAAAGATTGTAGAATATTTCATAAATAAGAATAATTTGTTTTATTAATGTAGATAACAGAGAGAATGGGGAGATGGCATGCACCTTCTTGATGTGGACAGTGATAGCAGTGAAGTGCCTTTAATGTCCAGTATGACTTAAAGAGAGACCTGGAAGATTATTTTCTTTGGATCGAGGCCCGAGTGTTATCATTAGTTTATGTTTCTAAGAAAGAAACAGTATCGCGGTGCTGATATTGGTGAGAACCGTAGTATCCCAGCTGGACTGAAGAGCCTTTTATTGTTGAAGTACAGTAGATAGTTGTCACTCGAGGGCCTTAATCAGTCAAGATTGAACTTTTTCCCTATAAGTCGAGGACTATATTCAGCGGTCTTCTCACTGGTGATCTTGTGTAAGTGAGTAATTTAAAGGTGCTCTCCTTTTTGTAGAGCCCAGCACTGCTCCCAAATTTCCTCCCTCCTCACATTTTGTGCCATTTGTTTAGATTACGTTTGATTTAAAAACAGGAGCAATGACGTGGCAGGAAATTCTGGACCACTGTTGGACGCTATAAATCTGTGAGTGCACCTTGTTTAAGTAAAAGGCAAAAATATTGGGCTTAATTTAAAAAAAACTTGAATATTGCAGAGAGTGCATTTAGGTTATAATGTTGGACTGTTTGAGTGCTGGCTTGGTTAAATGAGCATTGATTTCTGACTTTGCCGTGTGAAACGAGAGGATTGTGAATGAAGTGCAGAACTGCAACAACTAAGTGGCCGCGCTAGAGTTCATGTAAAGTTCTCTAATTAGCTTGCTGCTATTTGTGTGAATTTACCCCCCCCCCCCCTTTCCATTTTGTCCCTCCTGTACATAGCCATGTCCTGTTTTTGTTTATCTTCTTGGTTCCAACTTGAGGAAAAGCTAAATGAAGGAGTGTTTATCAGTACATTTTGCTTGTAGCGGCTTGTCAGTGTCAAGAATGTTTTGTTAAAAGCTTCTTTTTTTTTTTCCTTTTTAATTGCATGCTGGATGCTTGGAGTTGTGATTTTTTTCCTCCCATTGCATATGCTCTTAAGGATTTAAACTCACTTTAAAAACCACTTTGATTATTTGTGATTAGCCCATATACTAGCTGAAAGAATGCCTTGAAGCAGTGTGCATTTAAGCCAAAGTCCTCAGTTTTGGCATGGAAATTGAGCATTGCACAATTGACAAGCTTTGTTTTGTAACTTTTGTCTTTGTAAATGTTTTCATGATTCAGCCAAAAAAAAAAAAGAAACAAAAAAAAAAACAGATGCTTGTATAAATACTCAAGTCTTGAATAGTAATAGATAATGGATGAATAATCACCATGTTTTGTATGACCACGAAACAGTAAGAAATTCATACATTTTTGTTTTGGCTTGCATAATTTCGGATGTTTTCTGCTGCTCACCATTAACACGCCTTTTCAACCTAGTCACCCGGTGGCATTAGGCTACAGCCCAAAGACCCGACTATGGCGAGTAGGCTTCAGAGTTTTGCCTTAGCTGCATCCATCTGTACATTCTCTGCATGTGGAGAGCCTTCGCCCCAAATTTAGAGAGGGAAATATTTTGAGTTTTTATTCACCGCCGTCGAGCGCTACGCTGTGCAAACCACTGAATCCAGTCAGAGTGCTCTCTGCTTTCGACATGGTAGCTGCATTCCTTAAGAACACAGCATCACATGTGGACATCTCGGTGTGTCCCAAACACCTCCGGTATTCATGGATACCAATAGATGTGGCATTGTGTTGCCTCTTTGCAGCTTCTCCTACAAGTTCCTAACTCAGTCTGTGCACCTCTTAAGGAAAAGTGCCTTATTCAGTTAAAATATATATATATATATATATATATATATATATATATAGTACTTTGTAAAATAATACGCCACACCTATTAAATATCAATGGGACTCAGCACTTTCAGACACTTGTGACGTGGTTTTCCGTGTTGTATTCTGCTTAAATGTCTGTTCTGTCACGCTCAGCCTTAACTTCTTGATCAAACCCACACAGCATTCGCTAGTGAATTTCAGTTGCGTTTAAGCACCTACATTTTGCCCAATCATACAATAGATTTGTGGGTGTTTTTAAATGCGGCTGAAATGGCTCCAACCGGCTAACTGACGGCATTGTTTTTCTGCTAGACGAAGCCTGGTTGTAGCCCGGACATCTTCTCACTAGCACGTTGTAATAAAACAACTTAGCGGTATTGTAACAACAGCTACAGACTTCTATTGTTCTCTGTTGCGACATCTTCTTCCGTAATTCTAACAGTGACATTTGGTTTGTAATTTTCAATTGTTGTATTGAATGACTTGTTTTTCTGTCCAGTTAGGATTTTTACATTCAAAATCCAGATTTGCTTGGTCATGGAGGGCTCTCCTGTCAGTTTTCAGCCTTGCAGTGTTCACTTCCAAGAGCAATCAGTAAAAAAAAAAAAAAAGCTTTTTGATTCCCTCCTTTGCCTCGTGGCTTTATTGCAATGTGCACACACACACACTGTAGTGCCATCATATTTTATTTTTTGTGTTAAGAGGCCTTGTAGGTACGATTTCTTTCCCACCCGACTTTGACACACACACAGCCATATGTAGACCCTTTGCAGGTGCCACAGTGCCCCCTTCCACCTTCAAATGTTTTATTTTGTGCCCCCCCACCCACCCCTCCCTTTTGTTTTCTTTTCTCTCAAGCCTTTTTATTTTGTGCCTTGTTTTCTAGTGTTGCCTTTAGTTTCACAATGTAAAACCAATAAAGTTTGAATATTGTTAAACAAATCACTGTCTTACCCTCATTTGACAACCAGAGTCAACTTTCTTGGAGCTGGGGAAAAAAAAAAAAAAAAATTTACATGACAAATCACAAGTGGGACGATGATACACAGCCAGGTCTCAGTGCGAGGCTCCATCGCCATGGTTACAATTGAAAGGCTAGTTGCCCAGACAACAAAAGGTATCAAGTTCAGGCTGTGCTTTGTCTTGTCGTGTGTGTGTGTGTGGCTAGTGCTAGACCAACAAGTTTTCTCGTTAAAGAAGAAAGTAATAACGAAACTGGGTTGAACAACAGTGTCATCAAATCACATTTCCAATGTCATCTCTGCAAATTCAGCACTCTATACCAGTGAAAACTGGTATTTGGCAATCTTTGGAGAGAACCAGACTTTATGCTAACCTATATAACTGATTGCTAACTGGCTGCAGCTGGCTGTAGCTTTTGTCTTATTTGGCTGATAAACTGACTTAATGGCATCTGTGGCTGGCTGAGTGCCCTCATTTCTCCCCCACGCTCTGTCTGAGCGTGTTGCTCTGTATGCTTGGATTCAGTAACCCTATTGGGGAAAGAACCGACCATTTTACCGGCATAATCACATTCCTATTGACGTGCGTTTCTGATGTTGTACATGCTGGATCCAGCCCATCCTCATCTCTGTTCTCTACCTGATGATAATACAGATCAGTGGTTTCTAACCTTGGGTTTGGGACCACCATGAATTCAACATATGATTCAAGAAGTAATATATTTGTGTTACATGTCATTATGTATATTTCCTGGAGGATGATTTCGTACCTGCACCTGTTTGAACTGAGTGTTTATCACTTATTTTATTGTATACTGAGCCTGGTTCTTGAGTGCACCTGAATTTCAACAACAAAGAAATCTCTCTTTAGGCCTAAAATAAGAACTCCTAGAAAGACCTGTTGTGACAACAGCTCACAAAAAGACATAATTCTAATATTAAGCCTGAAAAGGATTGGTACCACTATTCTACCTGATAATAATAAACAAGGGTTTTAGTGACATTAGTGCCCCCCTTTGGCCATATATAAACTAATAGGCTCAAAGTTCAAGTTAGTATTTATTATCTCTGAGGGGCAATTTGTGGTGCCGCAGCTGTAACAACACAAACACAACAAATAACAAGCAAGCAATAAATGAACAATAAATACGTACCACATAACAATTGTGTGTACAGCTCACGTGGGGCTGTTAAGGAGGCCAATGGCAGCAGAAACAAAAGAGTGTTTGTGTCTGTTAGTCCTGCAGCTTGGCAGACTGAATCTGCGGCCTGACGGTGACAACTCAAACTCAGGAGTTCAGGTGATGGCCGAGGTCAGCCAGGACCGACTGGGCCTTCTTCAGTGACCTAGTTAGTTAGGTACACTCTGTTGAGGTCGTTCGGAGTGAACACCTTGACTACACTTTGCAGCCTGCTAATAGCCCTCTCACAATGTGGTCTACAATCTATATAGATTATCAGGAGATATAATAAAGTTTTATGAGTGGACACTTGAACTGGTGTTCACCTAGCTAGATGATTACAGTACGTGATTTCTAGCATTCCTGTGATGTTTACTACTTTCTAAATATGATCAAATCAACACGGTTTTGAAAGTTTGTACAAAGTTTATTCCAGCCGTTTGCTGTCACATAGCGTTTCTATCTGATGGTGAATATCTGGATCTCTGTTTGTTTTTCACAATGTGTTTTGCTCCTGACAGGATGAACAAGGTCACAGCAAGGTTCTGCTTATGTAGCGAAAAAAGCTTGTTAGCTCTAAAGGAAATGTCCATGTGCACGCTCAAGTTATCATGGTCCGTACACTTGGCTACATTCTTGAGCGAGGTGTGTGTGTATAAAATGTGTTTTGTGCTGAGCAGCCTGTTATTCTTCCAGTGGCCCAGAGTCCCCAGCTGGCACGGTTTCCCAAAACCAAAGAGAGTTTTCAGGAGAGAATGTTTTTGGACGACCACACTGCAAATTCTCTTCTCTCGTGTGTGTCCATTAAAAACAGCTTTCAACCCTGCACTCAGTACAGTATAGGCTGTTACTGGACAGAGATAGAAAAGCTCGTGTTGCTCTGTCAAGGACAGCTCGTGATCCTTACACTGAGAAATGGAAAATCCTGAAGCCAGCCAACTTTTTTAGTAACCAGTTAACTTGTATTCACCCAGTGAGGGTGATGCATTTCAGTCTTTCTCCATGTAAACTTGTGTTCTTAGATACATCTTCGTAAGATGGACGAGTAGCTGTTTATAGGCAATCCTTTCACACACCCACAACAGAATGCCTTATACAGACTCGCCCTCCTACGTGCACTGTTCTCCGAACACACCACTGCTATTCAACACCACACAAAAACAGGGGCGTGGAGTCACAAGGTATCAGAGCTGCAGGGTCAGGAGAGAGGGAGAGAGAGAGAGGGAGAGTATAGGAGTGGATGGAGATGTTGGATATATCCATGAAGGGGTCCTGACTTGCCTCGACTAACCAGATTGCTGTGTCCAGTCATGCTCTATAATCTAATATGGGGAGCACAGAGAAACAATGCATTACGTTTAGCCTCTCGCTCATACGCCAGCTCAGTCCATTTAACCATGCAGCGAACTCCCAAGTCATGCCAAGAATACCAGGACAGAGCTAGATAATCAACTGAAAAGGCTGAATGCTGATAGCAACAATAACACTCAGCTGTTTTCCTCTCCCATGACCGGGGATGTTAGGGATGTTGCACGGTTTTTAGTTTTTATTTCAACAGTTTGTGACCTAACAACCACTGTAAAGTTAGTGGTATAGGGAGTGACTCAGCTTTAAGGTCAGAAACTGTTCTTACTTATCAAAAAAAAAACATGTAAATGGTTGACCTGATGACGAGGAAATAACGCAGGAATGCTATGACGCAGCTTCACATGTGGTTTATTCATCCCATAAAAAGGTGGCTGACTCGAGTAAACACGGAGCAAATATAAAAAGCCTCAGCCATGCCAGAAATGTCTGACCAGCGTCCAGTTAAAGTGACTAATAGCTGTCGTAGTTGAATTTAAAGAGAATTGAGCTGTTTTTTTTTGCTGTGTGAAATAGCGAGAATCCTGTGGCAAAAAGCAGTTCCTCCTGCTTGTGCACAGCGATAAAAACCACATCCGTTTGTCCTGTGGTCAGGGCCACATTTACTCAGCTGTCCAACCAGCTGCTGTAACAGAGTTCACAAAGCATTTGATCCACCTCAGTCATAGGCTGTTGAAGACATCAGGAGCTTGAGAGTGCACAAAACATGAAAGTTATATCTTATTATTATGCATGTAACTGTGTGGTGTGTCAGGGGTAAAAAGCCTTCACATTTAGAGACACATAGGCTGGGCGCTGCCACCTAGTGGATCTCTGTATGAAGTCCAAACTTTGGTGCAGAATTAGAAAAACATTTCAGTTGGTCAGAAGTGAAAAATGTATTCACAATAAGTAGAGAGAATAAGCTTTATTAACATCTTAAATATTAAAAATAGATTACTCCAGCTTCATTTGAGATCAGATCTACCTATGAAGGACCCTGTATGTGCAAGATTTCGTAATGCGTGATGCATTATCAAGTCCCGTGGAAAACATTAAAACACTTTATTCCCTCTTTTTGTTTGTGGATGAAAAAAAATGCACCAGAGGCCATTTAAAGAGAAAACAGGCTGCATACAACCAAGGGGAGTTTTGTGGTCCAACCAGCTGTAGTATCAAAGCCCGTACACAGAAATCTCATGTTTCCCAGGAGACATCGTCTTGTTTTAGGCTGTTTCTGAACTTCTGTGTTTCTCTGAGGAGCTGCAGGTTGTTGAGTTGGGTCCCACCTTTCTTTTCTTTCTGCTTAGACCTAACAGGAGAGGGAGCTGGGGGCTTGATTCCACTCAACTTCCTGGCTGTGTGCTCATGAGGTTGGCTGTGGGTCAATTTATGGACCTGTGCAGACGACAAAGACAGAAAACATTAGACACCTACACTATAGAGACTTTTACACTTTTACATATCTACAAAGTAAGAAATTGTGAAATTGATCTTTACAAACATGCCTCTGGATTGTGCTGAGTGATGTTTTACGTACTGTCTGCTGGTGTTTGCGGAGCTTCGTGATCTGAGCTCCCTTCTCCTCCATCCTGGTGACCAACCTCTCCAGTTCTCTCTGCAGATCTTTCCTCTGCTCGGGATATTGGGTTGCATCTATCTGACCCACCAACTCCTGATGTTCGCTGACAAAAAACAACAACACAGAAACAGATAACTAAATGTGTAAAACAAAATTTAAAAAGTCAAGTAAATTTAAAAAAAAAAAAAAAGCTCACTCACAAGCTCATTTGTCCTAGCTCGTCCTGCAGAGCCAAGAGCAGATCAGAAAGCAAGCCCAGTGACTGATCTGATTTTTCAGGCTCCCTGTCAGGTTTGTGTGAAGTGGTGGAAGATGGAGAGAAATCCTTCTGGAGGCTTTTCTTGGCTCCGCATCCAGATTTTTGCAGAGTGCTAACTCGTTCGCACAGTTGGGGCTGATGGTGTTTCATCATGTGGAGTATACTTTGTATGTTGGCGTGGACTGAATGGCTTGGGCTTGTTGACTGTGACAGGTAAGGGAGATAAAAAAAAAAAAAACAATCAAAAGGAATCAAAAACAGGGGAATGGTGAATAGTATGTGGTTTTTAGTTAGTGCTGAGCATGAGAACTGACGTACCGTTCCTGCAACAAAGGGAATTTTTTTGTGCTTCAGGAAACTTGGTGATCTCAGCTCATTCTGTCTCGAGGTTTTCTGAGGTAGAAGACAGCTGTTATCACTACTGTGCAAACAAATGTTATCCTTATCAACTAAATACACACTTTTAATCGGCTTTATCAGTAAGAGAAGCACCTTGGTGGTCTTTTTTGTCTTCTTCTTTGGCTTCTCTTCAGAAGATGACACAGACAATCGAAAGTTGATGTCCAACTCCTTCTGCAGCTGTGGATGTGACAATATTAGTATGATTAAAGTCAAGAAAAGCTTCCTGCTTCCTTTGTTTCCTTTCTTTGATTCTTTTATGGCATTTAATGATTAGACAGTGAATTTTATGTAAATTATAACCCACTAGAGAACACTTAATAGGAAGTAAAAGTAATGGAATTTAGATATATAAGCACACAAAAAACATAATTTCTGCATTTACTGTGAAACGTGTGCATGTTTGGTTAAGGAAAATAAAAAAACAAGGTGGAACTGTGGATACTTCCTGTCATTGTTACTTCAAAGAGCTGACCCAATAAGTGAAGTGTCTGTGGACTGACCTGGTCTGCTTTCTCCTGCACCAGTTGACGCTCATGCTCTTCTTTCAGTAGTTTTTGCTCCAGAATGGCAAGTTTCATCTGAAAGCAAAATTGCACTGAAATAATGATCTTACCACACACCCTGTGACGACTTGTGTTGAGATGAATCACTGTGAAATACCTCTGCCAGAGTTTGGGTCCGACTCAGTTTGAGACACTCTGATTCAAGTTTTTCCAGCTTCTCCCGCTGAGATTGGGTATTTGAGCTGCTCGGCTGCTGATTCTGCAGCGAAGCCTAAAGAGGAGGTAAACAGATTACATGACAGCTTAGTAACATGGAAATACCCGCTGTGTTCCTTTACTTCCTTGTATTTCTACATGCAGTAAGGGCACACACTTGTTATGCTTCTGTGAATGAGTTCTCATATTAAAACATATTAATAATATCAGCTTTGTGGTTTTAAAGAAAGATCCATTAATGAATTTTGTTTATTTCAGTTCTCAGCCTTTGGACTACCTGATCCTCCATGATAGCATTCCTCTCCTTCTTAGCATTTTCAACCATCTTCCTCATGTAGTCCAGCTGCTTCTCAAGAACCTTACACCGGGCCTCTGTAGACTGCAGCTTTGAGTCCAGCTCTGTCATCATTAACACAGACACGACCATTAAAGAACATTTACAGAAAAGACTTAACTGCATTTACACAATGTCAGCAGTGGCCTCTCCCTTTGCATCCTCTATTACTCACCTTTCCTGCCAGAGTTATCTGACTCAGGCAGGCTGGCTGCTGGTTGACGGGGCATGCTGGAAGATGCTGCGACCTGTTGGTGTTTCTGTGTATCATGGGAATACTGCCGGAAGCTCCTTTCTGCTTGCTTCCTCTCCAGCTCCAACCGCCTGATTTTTTGCTGGAGGGTCTTCAGTGCATCAACAACAGCTGAAGGAGAACATGAAAGTACATGTGGTAATTATAGCAGAAGGTGGCCATTGTCTAAGACAGTAAGCTTGACATAATGGCTGTGCTGTACCTCTGCTGTCAATATTAGGATTGGTCTGAGGGCTGCTCATCTCAGGGTCCGTGCTTGTGGAGGGGTGCGCAGCAAAGTCCAGCTTTCTTGGTATGGGTAGCATCCTGTCTGGAGGCTGATAATAGCTCCCAATGTAACTGTTTTTGGAGGGTGAGTCTAAAATCTACAGGCAAGAAGAGGAGCCAAATGTTTTAAAAACTGCAGTGATTGATTTCAGCATTATATGTCTTTAAAAATCAAAGAAAATATTAACAAAATACCCATAAAAAGTCCCTAAAGATGAGGTCTTCAAATGGGTTGCCATGTTTGACTGACACCACAATACCAATACAATAAAGCTATTCGCTTTACAGTAATATTAAACAATAAAAACAGCAACTTATTTTAATTTTTCTTGTGTAAAAGTTAAGAATGAGTGAACATGACAGTTGCTGTCGGCAAACCACGCATCTGACCGATTAAACGACAAATCCTTTAACAACAAACCCATCGTTACGTTACGCTGCTAAAAGTTTACCGAAATTTCACAATTGCTAACGTTACGCGAGCAAAAAAAACAACCAGATTTGTGTACGAAATAATGTTAAATTAATTTCGACGTATCGACATTAAAGCAGCGGCGACCTCCGTCCTCAAAACAAACCCACAGAAAAGCTGCTTCACACAGCCAGAGAAGCTAAAGACGACAGCTCACCGGACGTAAACAAAGCTAGAGCTAACGTGTTAGCCACATTCGGAGCTAACGGCTCCTAACGGCTGGTCGTCGAACGTTACCTGGTCATAGTGAGCCTCCATTTTGGCGCACAGAGAATTATAATATATTTATATTTATTATTCTCCTGTAAATGTTTTTTTATGTAGCAAACTAACTGATGTCGTGTCGAGAGACTTGTGTTGTCCTGTCACCACCAGCAGCAGCAGCAGGCGGTGCGGACTTTTTAAATTTCCCTCCTCTTTGCCGCCCTCATCTCAGAGGTTCCGCCTGCGCAGTGAGTGCGCACTATTTCCTCTTCCACCTCCTCCAGTCCTCCTCACTGCTCCTCCAGACTTCAGTGTAACACAAATACACACTTCTGCATCAGGGGTGTGCAGACTTCTTTTAAAGAGGGCCAGATTTGACAATGTAAAGATGCCCAAGGAAAAAAAAAATCACCAATAAAGGTTACATACAAATGCACTGTTCTGCAATAATTTTGTTTATTCATATTTAATCAGGTGTGAACAAATCTAAAAACCAGTTCTGCCTTTCTTTCACATCTGAAGTCAGATAACAAAGAATAAATTGTATGGAACAGGTTAAACTTGCATGACGTTGATACAAATCTTAAGATCATGTTCATTTAAAACATGACTTATGAATGATGCAAAGTGTATTAACATTTAAGTTTAAAATGTATCACTCTCGCTCTTCTCTTTCACAAAATCATTCAGAAGGTATTATTTTGTGTCACATCTACCGGTACATACAGGTACACCAGCAGTTATGTCCTTAAAGGTTCAAATGCTTTGTTATGTCAACCAAAATCTTCCAGTCATACAGTATCTGACAATTCTAGCCAGCCATAAATAATACATTACACAACTGAAGCTTGTGTATATTAACTATGAAAATACGAATTGTTGTGTTTTTGTTACCTTAGAATGAGCCCTCTATATCTACAGAGGGAGAGGGTCCTCTTCCACAGATTCTATCATTTTTAACTATTTCTGGTTAGTTGCAAGTTGCTTAAAAGTGATTTGTTTTAGATGAAGTTATTTGAATGCTCACTTCATTTATAATATGCTTACCCTTCAAGAAAATCTAAGACATTGCAAAACTGTTGGCAGAAATGTGAAACAGCTCTATAGCCAGGATTTTAGAAACACTGAGGCGGGTGCTGAGTGAAGAAAACAGGCTCCAAAGTTGAGAGTGACACATATTACACGTAATATTATAATTCTTCTTTAAGCATACACATATCTTTCACAGTGGTAGCTGTGGCCTTGATCAATGTATGTGATGTAAGAAAGAGCCCCTTGTGATCCACAAAATGGGACACTAAAATACATCACATTTTGTGAAGATATAACATATTTAAACATAAATGTTGGAACCATTTTCTGATCATTTAAGCTATTTCTGGGTAGCCGAGGCAGTAAATCAATCAATCACCCTGTAAACATTTGCACAGCAGTATGCAAATAGCCAAAGAGCCTGTCTGCAGCATGGCAGGTGTGCTGCACCGAGATAAACAATGTATTTTCTGGAAAACTTCTTTTAAAAATAGTTTTCTTTGCATATTTGTGCATGTGCATGTTATGTAAATATTTTTTTGTTTTTTTTATTTGTCAGGGACAGCCCCTTTGTCTTTAAATGCCACAGCAGAATCTAAGTTTGACTTATATCATATAGAACAAGTGATTCAGTGTGTAGTTTGTCAGTTCATACACAGATAAGGTTAAATATAAAATCAGCGTCTCTGTCTAACTCTATCCTCTGCCTTTTCTTTCAGTTATTACTGATAAACAACAGAAAGGAGGAGGGGGGAGAGTGGTGGCGACGAAAGGCATCATGGGAGATGTAGTTCCGAGGAGCTCCGCTTCAAAACACACTCCGAACGAAGAGAATTCAACTCCCATAAAACCTTCCCCCGCGAGCTTGGCAACTACCTTCCAACCAATCATGTGTCAGAATCCACGCGGTAACGCCCCTAGAATGTCCACAGCGCTCTCCCATTGGCCGGCGATCTCTGCCAATCAAACGTTCACCCCTCAAATTGTTGCCTCCTATCGTTTCTACCCAGGGACTAACGTTACTGGTCAGTGCAGTGTCAAGGCGTCCCGTAGCAGAAGACCTGCACCAAAGAATGTGGACAAAGTGAGTATTTGAGAGTGACACTTGTTGTTTTTGGTGAAAGGTTTGTGTGTCGGAATGTTGTTTCCGCCGCGGCTGTGTTGTACTTTGAGTGGTGTCTTTGTTAACGGGCAGCTTGGAAAGCCTTGACACGAAAGGAAAAGACATGGGGAGAGATTGAATGGAGCTCACTTAACTGACAAGTTGCGTATTTGTACATTTTTTAAAATCCCGATAAATCTTAACATTTAAATAAAAAAGTCATTAACCATTAACCAGCCTCCGTTCAGTGTCGTTTGCAAACGCAATGTGAGGCAATAACACTTTAATTGCCAGATTATGATGGCCTGTGACATGAGTAAATAGTCTGCACTTTAACCAGGCTTTTTTTTTTTTTTTTTTTTTTTTTTTTACTTGCAAGTTTGCACTGTTACAATTTGGGATTTAAATCCCTGTTTTTCTGCAAGACATGGGTCTGTTGGGCCAAATGGAAACATAACATTTGATTAAAGCCCCTTCAATTTGTTGTTTAAAGAGTTATGTACTGCGCAGGGTCGGGTGATATGATGAAATATACCGTGTGCATGCGACTGTAAATTTAGCAACACAGAGATTTTTTCTTACCTTTTATACTGCTTCTGATATCTATGTGATAGCATTGTATTAGGCCATTGTGGGCAGTATTGCAAGTCCATAAGTAAGACTGTATATTTGATTTTTCCATATGACTGTTACATCATTGTGATGAAGAATGTTGATTTTATGGGTATTTCATTCATTTTATTATGTCCTGTCTGGTTACTTCTGTGTGTATCTGTATCTGTGATAGGGTAATATCGAGTAATATCAGTGCCTTCTGACTGAATGTCTTAATAGATAATATTAAAATCTTTGTTAAAGTAGTGAAAACATGCACTGTTTCATGTGTTATCTGTTGTGCAGCCTGTTGTAAGACAGCACAAACTTTAGTCCTACATCAAAAGATGGAAGTGCAGGGCCAGGAGTCTCTGGGGAGATGGGAAGGGCTGGGCAGTCGGGATGCCATCTCCAGAACTGAAGCCATGGACAACATCTGCCAGGTGGTCATGAGCAAAGTGGAGGCCATCAGGCCCATACCATCACAAGCTGTGTCACCTCCAGCCTCAGGAAGCCCTCCCAACAGTGACCTGAATGACATGCTGGCTCACCTTCTCATGCTGTCCAAACGGTGCCCCCATGAAGATGTCAGGAAGCGATGTGTTGGGCTTCTGCAGTCTGTCCAGGTAGGACATTCATACAGCTTACGATGAGATGTTATATGTTGCATTAAGCTGCACCAGGCTGTCATATGACCTCTGATGCAAGTGCTTATGGTCTTGTTCTGCTGCCATCTGGTCCTCTCTTCACCTCCTCATAAGCATTATAAAGACTGTGGTAGAACGTTGTCAAGACCCAATGCACGTTTTGTCATATGGATTACATTCACTGACATGATGGGGCACCACAAACTCATTAACACTTCAACACGACAAGAGCCAATGCTAATGCAACCCTTCAACCACATGCATGCAACAGAGAAAGAAATGATACTCTCATGGTTAGATTACACACATTTTAATGGATAAAAATTCTGGCTTTAGACACAAAAAACAACTACTGCCACCAAGGGTTTATTATGCACATTCTAGCTGTCATAATTATATGATTATTAGTCAAATAATAAGCTAATTTAATCTAAAATCACTGGTTAAGGTTTTTGGAAGGCTGCAGATACAAAAAAAGATACACACATTACAAATTTCACATCTCAATGCTTCGTCACTCTTTTCCAAATAGTCTAAATGTCTTACAATTAATCTGACAGCAGAATAAACTTATAATTCCTTGATCACTGTAAGCAATCAATAGTAAAGAGCTTAAATGGCCCTTGACTCTAATATCCTAATGCCCCCTCCACAGTTTCTCCATCACATACACAGACTAAATAAGTGAACACATGTTGTAACTGTGATCATACAGATATGTTAGGAACACTTGGATTAGTTAATATAGTTTGCCACAAAAGTGCAGCAGTTGATTCTTTCTGAAATAAATAAATACAATAAAAAAAGAACAATTTCCCTGCCTCTTACTGTATCTACACTGTCGAGTCCTACCACTGAAAAACATCCACAGTATGTGGGTATTCTGAGCGAGCTAAGACATGTTTACTGAAAATACTCAGTAACGCCCTCCATCATCAACATCACGCTAATGTGACGGCCAACATTTCCGTCATCAGCGTATCTTATTTAACACATCAGCATGTCCTGTCATTTTTTATTGGTAATTTAATTGCTTTTCTTGCACAATGATGTTCATGTGACAGTGTGACGCTGCACAGGTGTGTTGTGAATGCCGTGTCAAGGAACGGGGCTGGCTGAGAGGGAGACGTCTCACTGACCAGTGGTCTGTTTTAACCATCTGCTCTCATAAACATCATATCCTTCTATCAGCTATCACCCATGCCAGCACTAGTTGTTATTGGACATGTGGTGGGGTGTAATCTGGATGCAGCTCACACCATGTACCTTAATTTGTTTCTGTGTTCACGTTGGTGTCAATTTTTTCTGAACCGGCCTCTTGTTCTGATCTCTGCTAACACCAATGAAACCCTTCAAAAGCGGAGGGGACTAAAGTTAATGAATATTCATGGTTTATATTTTGTGGTGATTAATGTTGGTGCTAAAACGTTTTGGATTTATTATATGTTGTGAGTTAAAATCGTCATTAGTTACATGCAGAGGACAAAATATTGGATTTATCCAGGCTTTAGCGAGGTGTTAGCTGTGGCCTTTACCACTTAATGAGTCCTCTAATAACAAACAAAACTAAGCCTGACAACTTTAGATGGCCAGACATGTTGTTATTCTGAGGAAATAGACTGTTTGGCAGTGGCATTAATTCCTGTTTGTGTGGACGTGTTTTTGGAAGATGGAGGAGAGGGGCAGAGAGAGAGATGAGGGAGGGAGAAAGCTGCTTTGTGGATTTAGCAGTGCACCACAGTACACACCGTCTGGTATTTTTGTATTATGCTAAGCTGCATTTGCCGTAGGCTCGCCAAAGGGTGCATTTATGAGCCCAATGTGGCAGCTCATGTCGTTCTGGTCCCACGGTTGAAGACTCCCCTGACCAACACACACACACTCACACCTTTCTCACGTTGTCAGGGTTGGAAGGGGGTAAAGGAAGGGGGGGGGCCCAGGCTCAGACAGACCTCTAATTCCAACAGATCCGCTGATTAAAGACAAAATCTTTGAAAGCACAGACAGTCCTTTCCTCATGACAACCCCCTCTCCTCTAGAGGAGGAAGGCCTCCTGCTTGGGGAGAATAATGTACTCTAATACCCTCATGCCTTGCATAAAATTTGGCCTCAAACGATTTTTTTTTGCTGGTTGTCTGCCCCAGTGTGTATTTTGTACTTTTTATCAACCATCAAATGCCCTCGAGGATGGGCAGCTCAAGTAGATGGTTAAAAAATAGTCTTTAATAAAATGTGCTAGTACATAAAAATATGCCAATACATACTGGCATACTTACACAGATGGAGAGACTAGTGTGTAGGATTTAGTGGAATCTAGCAGTGTAGTTGCAAACCCCTTGCCTCACCTTCTTCTTCCGAGCATGGAGGAGAAACTAAGGCTGCAAAATGTGTGAAAAAATTTGCAAGGCCGTGCCAGTTCTTAAGTCCTCAGCTACTGTCTAAATATCTATATCATATCTGTCCATTAAATATGGAGGCACAGCTAACAGACAGTTAGCTAAACACGTGTAGGCTTTTGTTTTCTAGATCCAGTAATAATTCATTAAATAGAGATTCATAAACGTCAAAGACTAAGGGCTCTCTCTGCTCCTAACAGTTGCCTCACTTGTCTTTTTTTATGCAATCATGAGTCATTGCTTGTTTTTCAAGGCACCCTGTGAGTGTGCAGAACAAGCTGTGATTAGATTTGAAGGAATGGGCTTGTGGGCTCAAATGTTTGCTGTGTTATGTCCCCCCAGTATTGCTTAGTCCCCGGGGGTTAAGGGTTACGGGGTCACGACTGAAAATAGGGTTCTATGTGCGCAGAGAGGGGTTGGGTTCCCATAAGGCGTCCTTATGTAAAGGTCTGCTGAGGTGAACACAGCAAGGTCAAAATCCCTGTCCTATGCAATCCGGTGAGTACGGTCCTATGTAGAAGGTGTCAGAGGTTCATCCCGGGGCATGTTCAGGTGGTTGACTTGGCTGAGCTTTATTGATCTAATGCATACACAGGAACACAGAAGACAAACAATGCTGCATGCAAATGCTCACACACACACATATGCACATACACACGAATGAAGAGAGACAATAGCAAGTGTTTATTCTGAGTCTATGAAAGGGGTGGGCAGACTCCATCGTTCCACTCCCTCTCCGGTCACCATGTTCCCTTGCTGGATGAAAGGAGCCCAGTCTTGGGCGGCTGGACAGAGACAGAGAGGGGTTTCTTTGTGTTATGTAATTACACCATTGTGTTAGCCCTCTACCCTAACTTGAATTAAGAGCTCCTCTCAAAAGATCAACCTGTTCTTGTGATGCAGGCTGGTGCTGCTCAGATTCCAGAGACTTTGTCCACCTCTACAGCCTACAGGGATGAAATGATGTAATAAAGAACGAATAGTAAATACCAAATGGACTTAGTGTCCCTTTGACTTTGATTCAGTCTGGCCCTGCAGTCCAGTCCACTTTAGGTCTGACTTTTATTTTTGCTACTTAGAAGCTGCATTAGAAAATGAAATTGCACATTAAAACGTCTAGTTGAACAAAACATAGGAGTGCAGCATCTTACGTTGTTAGTATTGTAGCTTGTTCCACAACCAGGCCTTTTCTTCTTCTTGTGTCCTAATGCACAGTTCAGAATTATACAGAAGTGCGCAGCCCCAGTTCATGCCTCTCATGTATTATCATAACAATCAAGTCAACGTTCGAGTCACTGAGTTTAGCGTCTGTTTTTCTAAAACAGAAATCACTGGCAATCTTTCAAAAACCCAGAAGGATGTTTAACAACATTGACTGCAGTTTTGAAGATATTTCCAGAATCATCAAGGACTCTTTTGTCCCCAAGGTTTACTGTGCAGTAATGAAGATTTTTAACCCATTTTCCAAGTCGTGATTTGGATTTCTGATGCAAATGATGATGGTTAACTGATATGTTCAATTTGATGTGAACCAAAATTAAAGTTTTATTATGAGGTGTAGTTATCTTTGTATCTTGTATATTTTTATAGCATATTTTTTATTTTTATGGCTTCTTACTTTACCAAATGATCAAGCGCTTCATTTGGGATTAGGAAATGGAGTTGCATTTTGAGAAATGGGTTAAAAAAAAAAGTCTCACTGCGCAGCATACAGAATATTTTTCGACCCAGATCTTGCCACTTTCACAGATGAAATATTAATTTTGTAGAGATTTTTCATACGCCATTAACTCAATCTGTAAAGTGACACTCCTGCAGTAGACTTTAGTCTACCTGTTTTCCTCTGAGGAAGGCAAAGGCTGTGGATGTTTCAAGCTTACGCTGCTCCTCAGATTTTACACATACTTATTTAGCTAATTATGGACATTTAGGATGACTCAGCAGCCCCTCTAATAAACACTTACATGTGATTAATTAAGTGAAATGGCTTCCTGGATCTGGCCTCTTCCCAGAATAACCCAGAACACATTTATGTCTCTACATGGAAAGCTTGTGAGTGTCTCCAAGCCCTCGGACATGACATCAGATATTGATTGCATTGCTTTTTCAGGATTGATTTATTCATAGAAGGTGCACGTGGTCTCTGTCGTACAGGTTTTTAAGTGCGTGCACTGCCTTTTAAATCTGTAAGTCAGGACTGATATATGTATAGCTGGACAACTGCTGTCATAAAAAAACTGTGTTCAAGTGTGTGAAGTTCTTGCACCAGCTGCAGCCTTCTTGCAGAGAAATCCTCAGATGTTTCACCCATTATGTTTTTCATCTCTGAGATATTGTTGCATAACTCGTGATCGATCGTAGATTAAGTTTGTTCTCGGAAAGTCCGTTGTGTGTTTAAGCCTGTCTCAAAGGTGATTCCCTTGTGGTTGGACTATATAAACGAACTTGACTTGTCAACCTTGACAGACAAGCAGGAGTGTGGACAGATGCAATATTGCTCTTCTGTGAAGGCAGAATCAAAGTCCACTTGCAGACTATGACATCAGTTCAGAGAACTGTCAACGCTTTCCTTTTTATATGTTTTTGTGCGTGAATGTGTGTGTTTATATGTGCATGTTGGTGTCTTTGAGTGCATGCCTCCAGTCTTCTACCTCTGCTTACTCTGTAAATAAAATGAGGACCCATGGAGAGAGAGAGAGAGAGATAGCCTTGTGGTCTGTGCAGATCTGCTGGATTATATGCGATCTCGGCTCGAACCAGGTCAGACAAATTGCATATCAAGGGGGGAGAGAATGCTGCAGCAGCAGCAGCGGCAGCCGGCAGTGACCTTTGGCACAGTAACTGTACAGTGAAATGCTCTGTGGATATGGAGGAAGTGATAGAGAAATAAAGCTCTGGATTTACAGCTGCTAGCCAGCTGGGCAGAGTGATGGGACAGTGTTGATAGGAACTGGGGTGGCTGCGTGTGTGTGATGTTCAGTCTTAAGCTACACAAAGCTTTATGTTGCAATGACATTGTGGCCACTTAAGGCTTTACTACACTCCTTTAAGCTACTTGTAATATGATTGTTTTTGGCCGTGGTGGTACAGACACTGGCGATGTTAGCTGCACAGTGTTGTAGCTCTCCTTTGATGCATTTTATCTTCTCTTTCGGGGCTTTTTAAAGTTGTAGAGAGCTAAACTGATCGTCCAGTTAGTCAATTTAGTCATTTTTGCTGTTTTATATATGAAAATTGAATATCTTTGGATGTGGGTCTGTTGGCCGCACAAAACGAGGCATTAAGACGTTGTCCTGGAAGTGTGTTCTGCAGCCCTAGTACAATTCACCTTATCAACGAATTGATGTTAATTGATTCATGTAATTGTGTGGGTTTTATCCTCATGCTACAAACAACACAACTTTCTCAATGTACAATATATGAATATATATATATATATATATATATATATATATATATTAATATGAATTTAAAGGCTACCTCTGCATCTGTTATGTAGATTCAGTGCGTGCAGTTCATCGCACAGTGGACTTTGCAGCACCAAACGTGTTGTTTTTTCAGGATATTAGAGACCATTATTATGGTTTTTGTTCAAATGCTAGGAAAGCATACTAACACACGAGCTCCCACTTTGATCCTACAACACAGACAGACCCCCACCTTCCAGTCAGTGCAGCATGCTGTCGGGTGCAGGCTCGAGAAGACTGGGTGGGGAGGGGGTGCATGTGGGAAGTGTGCAACTAGGTCACTGTCAATCCTGTTGTAAGCCTGAATAAATGATAAGAAAATCACCAGTTTCCATTTTTTGCCACTGTTAAACATGCAAAAAAAATCTCTGTAGAAGTGTAGAAAGAAGAAGAAGAATCTTTAATTTGTTCCCTGTAAGCATCATCAGTCTTCATTGTAATGGCCCTTCCACTAAAACATGAAAAGGCTGTATTATCCTGGCACAGAGGGAGAGATGGGCTAGCGTTGACTATGGGCTTTTGCAGAGTCTAAGCAGTCGTCATGGTACCAGTGGCATGAGGTGCAATGGTGGGGTGGGTTGGGTGACTTGAGGGTGGGGGGGTGCTGGCTTGTCTGCGATTATTTCTGGCCGTGCTATTCAGGAATTGAGAGGGAGAAAGAGAGAGAGAGAGGGAGGGAGGGAGGGAGGGAGGGAGATGGAGGAGTGGGAAAGAAAGTGGAAAAGAAAATGTTGCAAAACACGATGTCTACGCGCTGAAGGTCGAACAAGAGATGGTGGACAGCGGCTGAATAGACCATGTAGTCGTAGGAGAGGTGAAGGGGTGAAAACGATGGAGGAGGTGGAACAAACACCGTCTTTCTCTGTATTCAGTCAGCAACCTCCAGTGGAAAACTACTAGCACCCCGAGTATATGAGCCCCGCTCTCCAGAGCTTGAGCCGAGCCTGGCTCAAAACCTGAATAATTTCTGTGCGATCCAGAACCAAACTCAGCGTCTAATGACTTTAAATGTGTCTAAATCAGAGTGAAGTCCTAAATATATAACAATAAATAATACTTTACTGTATTATAATTTGATAATCAGGTCATGTTTTGCGTCACATGAGCCCAAATACATGTAATCCACCCTGGTCTGCAGTTGTCTCGCTTCTGATCAAGCCTACATTGCAAGGCTCAGTTTGTCTCACCCACACACCCAAAGACTGTGGAAGAAGGAGAAGGAGTGTGCGTGTGTGTGTGTGTGTGTGTGTGCATGTATTTGTGGAGAGGAGGTGAGGTGGTGGACAACAGGAACAGGAAGTGGTGGCGAAACAAAGGAGGTGCAAAAGGAACAACAAACTATTTGAAGGAGAGAATCTACATGAATAAAAGAGCTGCAGGGTCAGGACATCACATCAGCCATGTTCTCCTCGTCTGCAGGCATGGTTCAACCTCAGCAGGCTCAGCAGGATTTACTGTGTTGCTCCTGTCAGGAAATTCAAGAATAGAGATAAGGTGATCACATGGTGCTGTTGAATAAACAAGGGTCTCTCTCTCTCTCTCTGCCTCATTGCCAATATGAGATATTTATAACGTGCATATGGAATTAAAGTTCACAAATTATTCATAAAGTAAAGCCTTCGGGTGCTTCATTAGCTCCTATTTTTATGTCTTTCCCCAGCACTCTCCTTTCTGTTGGCCTAATGTTTCCTGTAGAAACTGAAGCTTTAAGTCATTCTGGTTAATGTCAAAGAACGTCTAACACCCACCCTAAGCAGGCTCATCCACGAGGGCGGCTGACAGCAGACAATAAGACTTCTTTTCAGCATGAAAAGCAGAGGACTAATTAATAACATAACTGTTGGCTGGGTTGCATTTAGATGCTCCACTTCCACGCAGCTGCCATTGTGCATGTCACTGACATGGTTTACTTAGGCACAGTCATTAATGTTATTAATCAGGCATGTGCTCTTCCTGCTGTGAAATGTCTGCGGCGTGACAGGTACAGTACATTTACATTACATCATCCTGCAACAATAGGCCTTTTTGTTCACGTCGGGTCACAGCAAAAACAGAGGTGTAAATAAGGAAATCAACGATGGCTGAATTCCATTTAGCTGCTTTAGTTTCGGGCTTTACTGGGACGCTTGGATAGAAAGGAGTCATTGTTAATGTTATTAATTTTGCTTGTTCATCTAACTGAATGTTTACATGAGCGTGGAATAAATAAATGCGGTGGCTCGGTGGTTCAGTGGTTAGCACTGTCGCCTCACAGTGACAGTCCAAAGACATGCAGTTAAAAGGTTAATTGGTGACTCTAAATTGTCTGTAGGACAATGATTGGTTGTCTCTGTGTGCCCTGTGATGAACTGGTGATTTGTCTAGGGCGTACTCTGCCTCTTGCCCAAAACCAGATGGGATACAGACCTGATAACCATAAGAGGTTAGAGAAAACGGACGGATGGACGGGATCCAAATGTCCTTTTACTGTCCAGCTTCAATAATGCAGATCAGAAAAGAGAAAAGTTGATCAAAAGTTGATATGCTGATTTAAATTGCCTTCAATTGTTATCTTGCACTCACAGAAAAAGCCTCTCTTTGAGTTTTGCCTTCAGTTGTAGCTGTTGCAACACATCGTACGAATAAGTTCTTTTCAAGTGTACTGTGCCCTTAAGGAGCACCAGAGGTGCTTTGTGATCTCTTTTTTACCCTTGGTTTTGCCTGTCAGGCTCCACATACACCCCCTCACATCACCACCGTATTGGTGGAGGTTGTTTACTGGACCTTCATGCAGCCTCAGAGGAAGACGACAGGTACAATCCAGTGAAGAAATAAAAATGTTTTATTCACAGTGTTATTTATTAGAAGGTATCAAGTCTTTAGAGAGCAATGAGTGCAATAATTAAACATACACGTCATTATCTTTTGGTTGAAGCATCCCTGACTTTGTTGTGTCCTCCTTACATCTGAAACCGAACCTGCACCCTCGAGGGAGTATTCAAACAGCAACACACACCCACCCACACACACAGACACACTATATAGAAGTGGCTACGTATGACCCCACTTACCTCATACACTCAGCCCCTGATAACGGACACATTCATCTATCATCTTGCATACCATCTGTTCAGGATTAATTTGATTGAATTCATAAATTAATGATGAAGGTTATTGTCCAGTGGATTCAGTATTTGAAAGAAAAAAATCAATACACGCCTTTTATCCTCCACCCTCTTACTCTTTAATGCTCCGCCTTTTACTCGATGAAACCGAATGGGCCCGTTGAGTGGTTTCATCACTCACACAGTATGTTAAAGGGGGGGCGGGAGGGATCTGGAGCAGGTGCAGTTCACATAAGTGGACTCAGGAGGGCGCTCTGTACCAGTTTTCTGCTCTCCCGTCAGATTGCTAGATGGGAATTTTCCATGCAGGGCTGAATGCATGCAATGCTGTGCATGATTTTAATTTTTTCCTTCAGTCCGGTATGTGTGTGTGTGTGTGTGTGTGTGTGTGTGTGTGTGACTTTTTCTATGTGTTTATGTGTGATGATCTGTCTGCCTTTGAATGTGAGTGTGTGTGTGTGTGTGTGTTTACATGTCTTAAGAGATTTATAGCAGTGAGCATGCAGGATTTAGAGGCATCTGTGGATCAGGTCACGAAGCATGAATAGCCCTGTGGCTGCGGTCCAGGCCTCGGTCTGAGGTAGCCCCTATTAGGATACAAACCACACAGGCTCAACACCAGGCTTAACCAGCAAGAATACACAAACAAAATATTAGGGACACTCACTCCAAGCATCAAGCCATATTGTGTAATCACTGAAACTGAATCCAGGTGAAAAGCTGCAGCTATTTATTGATTTAATTCACTATATTTGCTTTTAACTTGAGCGGAACAACATTAGTTGACCAACGGAAACTTATTTCTCAACAACCTTTAAGGATTGATTTATTGTTTAATTCATTTACCAAGCTAAAACAGCCAAACCTGTTCTGGTTCTAGTCCTGTAATATTACATGATGTGTTCAGTGACCAGGATTTTCTGCTTTTTTGTGTTGGATGTCATTGAAAATCAAATTTTCTTTTGGTTTGGGACCATTGATTGGACAAAATAATCTATTTGAGGTCTCATTTTTCATTGCTTTGACATTTTATTGGCCAAACGCTTTTGAGAGTTGGCTTTCCGTAACAGCGTGTACATCAGGAATAATGAGCCAAAATGTAAAAGTCAAGATGTATTTATAGATGCATAAAAGGCATAACTGTCTTTAGTCTTGAAAGAAACCCATTAAACATGCAGCAGTACACACACAGTGCTTACAATGGCTTGTTCACCTCCGTGCATCTCAAAGACCTCACACTTTGAGACACAAACTTTGCCTCGTCAGCGCCCGATTGTTTCCCATTGCAACATTGTGCGGTGCTGCTCACCAAATGGTGTTGCTTCAAGCTTTTGCCCAGTGCCATGTTGGCTTAGGCCCGGCTATGGTGTTGTTTCAGCGTGTGTGGTATTGTTTCAGGCCCAGTGTGGAGTGGTGGAGGGTATTGTGCTCTCTTCTCAGGGTTATTGTCCCGGTCTGATGTATGTGCGCATGTTTATGTTACAGGCCAGTTTGTCAGGACAGCGACAGTTTCACGCTACGGGACCTCCTCGTTCCCACAGTCGTTCACCTCTGACCTCGGCTCTTTTGCTCCAAAGGCAGGCTGAAGTGTGAGTGTGAGTGTGTGTGTGTGGGAGAGACACTGAGGGAGAATGTGTGTGTGTGTTTGTAAAAACTGCACGAGTAGAATTGCTTCACAGTGTTTACTTAGGGTAGGAAAACACAATTCCTCACATTGACGAATGTGTCTGCTCTAAATCTGGACATGCAACTCCATGTTGAAGGTTACCTGGTGTCATACCACACACATATTTACAAAATTTGCTCTACTTTCAGGCACATTGGATTAAAAACAAACAACGACTGTGAGTGACAACTCTTAGCTTTAATTTTAGTGTATTTATATCTACACTGAATGAGTAATTTAACACTTTTTATCCACTTAATACACATCCTGTGTGTAACATTAAGGGGCTCTAGTTACAGAATGTGGCAGAAATTAAATATAATGTTCATAACCATGTTTTCATTACTGTATAATCACCTGAAAATAATTATTATGTTTTTGTTACATTAGAATGAGCCTTTTATATCTACAGACGCTGTGGGTCCTCTTCCACGCAGTCTGCCATGTTTCTACAGTAGCCCAGAAAGGACAAACTAAACACTGGCTAAGAAGGAGAGGATGAGGTGAGAGTCAATGCAGTCAACAACTACACCGCTACTTCCTACACGCTGGCTCTTCGCTGGTATTTATGGTTGTAGGTTGCAGCCAGCTGTCATTAAGCCTCTCGTTTTGTAAGTGTAACCAGACACTGTGTCAAAATATTTCTGATGATATCGATCCACCACACCGGGGGTGGGCCAGACAATTTGGGGACCAAGATTAATAGCTAGTGATAAATCTTCTTCAAGAAAGTTATTACTAATGCGGACATGGTGTCTGAACATGTAGAGACAGTTGAGTAAGCAAAAAAAAGGTCACTTTAAGCCACTATAATCAATATTTTTGGAATGACAGTGTGAAAGCTATGTGAGATCTGTATGGGACTGCTACAGAAAATCTCAGTTTCACTGAGCTTTATAGTGAGTTTTAGTTTGTTGTTTAGCTGTTTTGATTCACTTCCACCGCTCTCACATTGATGTTTTCAGAGAATAAGCTCTAAAACAAGCTCTGTGAACTACTTACACCAGCACAAGATGCAGTATTTAGCATCTAAAGAGTTAATAGTAGAGTTAGTAGTTAGTAGAGACAAAAAACAGACCTCAAAGGAGTGATCTACTCCAAATGAATGATAATGTTGCTCTGTAACCACTGGATGATCACCATATCAACTTGAAAAGGGATGATGTGTCCCTGTTTCAGCTGCTCCAAGTGCCCCATGTGCAGGTTAAACTGTTTAACTTAGCCTTTAAGACCAGGCAAACACACATTTTAGCTACTTTGTGATACCTCATGATACGTAGCTTGGTACAGTTCTAAGGATATTACAGCAATATTTCGCCCCTCAGTACAGCAGACAAAGCCAAACACTAAAAATACGCCTGTGTGTTAAAGATGATAATCTGTAATTGGGGGGTGAATGCAGGCTGTTAGCATGTTTTTCACACTCTGCCCCTCGCCTCTGTGTGTGTTTGTCACACTCGTCTGTATCTGCCTGTCTGTGTGTTGTTGTTGGCCTGTCTGTCTGTGGTAAGATGTGTGTGCGTGCGTGTGTGTGTGTGTGTGTGTGTGTGTGTGTGTGTGTGTTTGAGGCCGATATGGTCACTGTCTGTGTTGATTCTGTCACTTCTGATACTTGTGTCTTGTGTCTAACTAAAAAGGACACTCACGTGTCAAAGAGGAAATGCTGATGTTCCTTTTTTTTTTCCATTTAACAGTTCAACAGTTTCTAAAGTTCAAGACTGAATAAAGAACAGAAACTTCAGCTCAAAGGTGCAAAGCAACTGCAGAGATGTTTACCCTTCTAACGGTCACACACACTTGTACTATATGTCCTAACACAGTAATTAAAAGAGATGCCGTTACATCACGTTGTCATCTGTCACACACACACATTCCCCATACGCTAAGCACTCCTGGAATGTTATAATAGCTCATTATCTAACAGCTCCACACTTACTGTATAGCTTCTTCTGTCTGTGTCGCACATGCAAACATTTTTGTCATGCTTAACTGACATTTTTTTTGCATAATGGGATATAATCTGGAAGCTGGTCACTGAACACATCATGTAACATGCTTTACCTAGAAATAAGCTGAGCCCTGCTGGAAAATACCTGTGTTTTGTTGTTTGTACCAATAATTGCAGGAGTCCCCTCCTTTTAAGGTATTCCAGATTTTGGATTTAGCCACCTTGACATTATTACAAACATACATCATAGAGAACAGTGAAGGGAAGTGGATTTCTCATGAGTTTTTTAGGGAGTTTTGGTCTTTAGGACAAAGGAGCTGGCTGCATTTTCACAGATCACAGACAAAGGTCACCTGCACCAAAAATATAGGGGGCAGCGTTTCACCTCTTTCCACCCTCGATGCGATGACACTCTTCAAGATTATTTACAGTTAATAAACCTGGCAATGTCCTCAAAAATGTATAGCAAACTCTCAAAACTCTCATAACAGTATTACCAAGTGGTTACAATATGACTTTGGGATCATTTGTGTTACTATGAACCGCTGAACAAACTTACTAACTGTTTTGTCGTACTTGATTCTTTGTAGTGAAGATGAAGTTTCTATCATACAGAGACTTTTTGTTGACCTGTGTGGAAACATGTCAGGTTCTTGAGTTTGATTTAAATGGCGGAGCTGCACACTGTACCTGTCACTAAGTTAATATTGAATGTTCTTACACATACAGTATATGCAGCCCTTTGTGTTTGCTGACTACATTCTGTAATAACATGTTTTCTTACCTCCTGAAAATGTAGGAGCCATTTTAAGGCAGATGGTTGGATTGTGGCAGTGGTTCTCAAAATTGAGTTCAGAAACTCCCAAGAGCCCTTTCGAGTATACTGCCGAGGGTTTCCATTAAAACAGGAACAATTAACTGTAATCCAGAAGAAATTAGCCCAATTACAGGATGATTAAAATTACTCGCCGGACTCGTAGGTCAACAACAGAGAGCAGTATGGGTATTTTCTGAGGTTTGGAGGCCCAGTAAACAAAATATAGGTATATATGTACAGAAGTATGTCGTCTGTCAGGTTCTAGTAGGTCAGATAATGCATAGCAGGGCACAAAGCCTTCATGAAAACATTTCAACCGGGGTGTGTAGGTTTACTGTGAGCCCGCAGTACATTTGCTCATAGTGATTAAAAGTAAGAATGAGCCCCTCACTGAAAATACCAAGTATAATCTCTGAGGCCAAAGAGCGCATTAGACAGAGATCTAAAAGAGCAGAAATATTTGGAAAATAATGCAATCCATTGTTTAATGAGCAGGAGAGGGAAAACGAGAGACCGGAATGGAGGTAAGTGAAACAAGAAACAGTAAATAGGGGACGGGAATGAGGTGGATGGGGAAAAATGCGATGAGACAACAAAGAAAGTGGCTAATAGAAGATATGTTGGGCAAAACAAAGCAATATCTTACACATGGGGGCGGGGGGCAAGGCTCTAGAGGGAAATGTAAAAAAAAAAAAGCCCACTACTTGATTTTTAGTGAGCTTTGAAGTACAAGAATAGTAGGGGCCAAGCTTGGCTAAACTCTTGAAAGAACAGAAGTATCTAGGCTATAGGGAGATTGATGGTGAGAGAGACAAAAACAACTTCTCCATCTGGTTCCTGAATAGTCTTTTCTGGCAGGTTGCCACACCTTGTCTGTTCCTCTGTAGGTTTCTAGTCATGTTGCAGTAAACACTCTGAGGCCCCAAGGAAGCCAGGCATGTAAAGGTTGGCAACTAACCAACGCAAAATATACACAAACCCCTGAGTCACTCAGTAAGACAATTTTACCTCTCTCTCTTTTCAACCACTGGCGATACCGTCCGACTGAATATGTTTAAGCGCTGTACTAATCTCAGCCATGCAGAGTCCATATCTCTTGTAAGAATGGATACCCTCATGACCCACATGAGCTTATTTGGATAAGAGCTCCCCTCGGGATATCAATCAGCGCCACACTCTCGGACGTTCATTGGCTTGTTTCGCGGGAGTGTCAGCGGCCCATTAGGTCACTTCTCGTCACTTGACGTCAGGAGAGAAGGCGGGGAAGGAAGGAACTCTATAAGGACCCTTTGTCATACATTTAACACAGCACAGGCCATGATGTGATGTCAAGAGAGAAAGTAAACAAGTCATATAACTTATATAATACTTCTTCTCAGTGATGATGTCCAGCCAGGGAGCAAGGAGTCAGTTAACAAGTCAAGGCATTGTCACTTTAGTCTGAAGCAGCACCAGAGCTTAAAATCACACAGATAAGCCAATTCTTCTCGTTCTTTACATATAATTTTGTGTATTTTTCAAGTAATCAAACACGTCAGCATTCCCCTGTGTCCGTATTGTCCATCTGTCGTTTTCTTTGTCAGTTCTGTGTGTTTTCTTATCTTCGCTTGGACGGTTAGCTTATTTTTACTTTGCAGCGACGCCTTGCAGCGAAATCCACACTGTCCTGTTTGTTTGCTCGTTATAGTTTGTGTGCTTTGCTAGATATACTAATCCAGTCTGGCGGTCACGTACTCTGAGATGTGTACGACTACCTGCGTGTATATTTAATGTCTGCGTCTAAGTTGATGGAACTGACTTTGTTGAAAATATGTTGTTTTTAGTCAACTCATAGCATTGGTGATATATAATATATTAAAAAAGAGATAGAAATTGACATTTTGGTCATAATTTAGATGTCAGAATTAAAGTATAGTTTAATGTATGTAGTAATGTAATGTATTATGTAGTCCTGACTCTTCAACACCAATTTTGATAATGAATGAATCGTTTATGCCATCTACATTTGTTTCTATCTTCTAAAATGTGACAGTTTTCTACTTTTCTTACACTTTAATTGAACTATTTCTGGGTTTTGCACCAACCCTTACCAAAACAAGCAGATCAAAATTACATTTATCTTTTTGTAATGTTAAAACTGCTGATAAGTTGCAGCACAGATGTGCCAAAGATATAGCATTACAGTAGGTAATTTAGGTCATTGTCTTGTATTTGAACACATTTCTGTTGAACACTACTCATGCTACTGGACACCAGCGATGATATTTTAATAAAACATGAAGCTGCACAGACTTTTCTTTTCTTTTGATTGTGTGCAACCTTTTTCTACTTGGATAACAAATGCCAAAGATATGTTTGCGATAATGTTGAAACAGTTTTATGAGAGAGAGCAGTGACAAATTTGTTCTTCTATAAAATATCCTAGTCAGTATTTATGGATACTGATCTGTATTTTATCAACTGATTTTCAAATATCAGTATTGGCCTCAACAATACAGTATGTGTCGGGCTTTAGTTAATCTATTCAAGCTTGAAAATAAGTTTATAGAGTGAACTAAACTAAAGTATAGTTAGATTGATCCTCGATGGGTAATGGTTGTGCTTCCCAGAGAAGCATTCACAGATTTCATCCAACAACCAGGTCTCACTCTGGTGAAATTAGGCCAACTTGAAAAACTCAGAAACTTTTGTGGTTCAAAGCTGGTTTTGTGTGGTGCGTTAGCGACTTAGCCTGTCTTTCCTCACATAGGAATATAGGTCAGTCAGTTATATATGGGTAAGGAAGGAAAAAAAAGATCAGTGGATGTTGTTGAACCAAGGAACGTCTGTGAAATACCACGAGTGCCCGTGTGTTTCTGAACGCAGGTGCGTGAAGGTGATCATCCATCCGAGACGGGTCGTCCAAACATGCTGTCATCGCTCCCTTGTTTCATAGGTTTTCCTTCCTCACACATGCAAGAGCAAGAACACAAAAAACAGATAGTGGAGCGTTCATGCCTCATCTTCAAGCTCGCTCTTGTTTTTCATGTCTGATTTGATGTGGCCCTTTGCGACAAAAAAAAAAAAAAAAAACACCACACAACAATATTGCTGATATCACTGGAGGTCTGAGCGGTTACACTTCTCCAGATAACGGCCGTGTTTGCTCAAGATTTCTCTTTTGAGACGTTACAGGTTAGAAGTTGCAAACAACACTCTGGTTCCTTCATTGTGCAATACGAGCCTGTTGCATAAATTTGACTATAAGAGGGAAGAAGGAGAGTGAGAAAAACAAGTCATGAATGTTCCTTCTACAGATTGTTTTTCACTTTCTGTGTTTTTTAAAATGTCTCAAGCTGTTTGGAAATAGAAAAAAATTTCCAGATTTTTAAACTACTTGCACTTTTGATATAGTGATATGTCTTTAACAAATATTCTTAGAAAAACAAGAACTACTTTTCACTCAGACAGACAGCTTATTTGGAACTTCTATTTAGTGCTGATGTTGATATGAGTAGTGGGGAATTATCTGTGTTTGTTGACTGGTTTGACAGGTGCTCTGTTTGTACTGGGCAGACAGTCTTTCCCCTATTGCCAGTTTTCCACACCCTCTGACCAGATATAACCAGTAACTGTGGGCTGTGTGTGTGTGTGTGTGTGTGTGTGTGTGTGTGTGTGTGTGTGTGTGTGTGTGTGTGGGAGGGACAGAGAGGATGTGAATGATGTTTATATGCAAGAAACAAAGTCTGGTCTGTGTGTGTGTTTGAGGGAGGGAGATGGATAGATAGAGATAAAGAGCATGTGAATGTTCTTGGGGAAAAACAAAGTATGTGTGTGTGTGTGTGTACGCGCGTGCATTGTGCACACACACACACACACACACTTGTGAATTTGAGATTAGCCCCCACCTAATTGTTGGCAAGCACTCAAAGCTTATTAATGCCTGACCTGACCTCCTCTTTATTCGCTCCATCCATCACCGTGAAGACTCGCAAAAAAAAAAAAAAACCCTACAGAGAGCAGCAAAACAACAACTGCCGTTAACAGAAGGAGAGACGGCTGCTCCCTCTGGCTGCTGTGATTGGCCCAGACGCACAGCCTGAGAGGGATGCCATTGGCGGAGATGAGACACACCTCTAGAATCTGTTTATGTGCAGCCAGAAGGGGGGGGGGGTTAGAGGAAAGGGATATCAAGGTTGGGGTGTGATTGCGATGGGGTTGGTGGGCAGAGTCTGATTGTGCAGACCCAGAAGGGAAGAGACGTGGGAGGAAGGGGGAGCTACATGTGCACCCTGGAAAACAGCCATTGGAGCTCGTTCAAAAACTTCTAGGAAATCTGGGATGTTTGTTTGCTCCTGTGTGTGTTCACGCTGAGCCCCATTTAAAATCACATCCAGGCTGAACTCATTTAGTCAGCACCATTTATGAGCCAGCCACCCTTCTCAGAAAGTTGACCAATAACTTCATGTAAGCCCTGGTGTGATAGAAGAAAAATTGACATCTTTATTATCTCTAATCACATCAACATGTTTCTGCAGTGAGGCCTGCCCTTGCATGCTACAGGACAGCTAGTTTATCATCAACAACAGGGAGGACGCTCGTGTTTCACATATCTAACATACATGAACGCCATCACATGGGTGAGACATACATGGCATTCGTCGCATGTGATATACTGTGCGCGTGTGACACGGAGCCAGCGGGGAGCTTAGTGGCTCACTTCTCTGAACTTAAAGCAAACCTAGACTGTTACAGTAGGCGGGTCTGTGTCTGGAGAGCTGTTGTTCTCTAATCACAGATGCCAAGGAGGTAGGAGGAGCTCACAATGTTTGTGTCTCAGTTGGGATGTACAAAAAGTCCTGTGCATTTTTCTAGAGGTGAAAAGGGAGTCATTTTGTCAACAGTTGAGCCCACATCAACTGAGATTAGGTAACCTTTACAAAAGAAAATATTCAAGGTAAGAGATCGTGTTTCTATTAGTGGTGAACAACAAAGCAATCACAAGGAAATGGAGTGGATCTCTAAGGCTGTGGCCGCACAATGTTGAAGAGATATTAAGAGTTTAAGAGATTAATAAAAAAATGTGAAATTTGTGTGCTCTTGTGCTCCAACAAAGTGAAAAGTGACACAAGTTGAAGTACAAGAAGACACAGACCAAGATGTAAAGTATTTAATATGGTTCTGTTCTCACTTCTGGTTAGGACCACGATGATATAAGCTTGGGAAAATAGCGGAGTAATCACTTTTTTTCATATAAAAATAACTCCACTGTCACCCACTCTCTGGTTTGTACAGAAAATGTCCAAAGGTAGAGAAAAATGTACGCCACAGTCTCCCCAAGCCCAAAGTAAGAATTTCAAATTGTCTGTAGTAGCAGATCCTGACAGTCTAGAGGCTCACACAAGGGATATTTTGAATTTTTCTTTGATAATTTACTTGCATCATCACTTTTTTCACTGCTCGGGTCAAAAATAGTTCAAGAACAAGATTAGAAAAGAGTCCTGCGCAGGAATTTTGTTTTGTAGAATTAGCTCAGGTTCCCGGGTAGATGAGTGGCGCACATTTAATCTTAACAGGCAAAAAAAATTGATAAGAAACAGTCATCCTCCTCATGTGAGTGCAATTAGGTCATGCACTGCAGGCTGTGAAGGTTAGTGCACTTTGACTGCAGCTCCCAGGCCTGACCGAGCTCAAAGGTACTGTAGATGTCATAGTTTTGATACAGGTATGTTTGAACAGTGCTGCAGTCTGCAGTGAGTAGGGGTATATGTGTGTGTGTGTGTGTGTACATAGATACTGTATGTAGGGCGTGGGTATGAATGGGGTCAAGGCCAGGGATTTGTGTTATTTACAAATGCTGAGCACATGGTAGTGCCATCCACTCCTTGTTTACCATGTGAGTGTTTGGGTGAGCTCACAGGCATTAGTGACCCCTGGGCGAGCCTGAGGAAGAGTCTACGGTTACTAATGGGTTAATTCCATACATTCACTCCTCTGAGCATCATGTGACAAAAACAGCAGAGGGGGTACAGGAACTAGTAGTTATGAAATGCATGTTGTTGCATCACCAGACCTCTCGTTTATCCCACCACATCCCTGTTCTCATGTCACATTTGTTTGTTTCCACTCTTCAGCTTGATACATTTCTATCATCTGCTCTGTTGTTGGTGTTCGAACTCTGTAGGAACAGAGTTCACCTTGTTCGCCTACTCCCTGCACAAACAAAGCGAGAAAAAGAGGAAGGACATGCTGATATTTAAAATAAATAGATGACTGATTAGGCTTGAGCTACAGTAATAGGCACTAATAGTGTTAAGCATTCAAGCTATTAGATGGGCTTAGCTTTTGGTATGTCAGTGTGTTTGTGTTCTTGCACCGGGGTTGGGTGTAAAACTGAGAGTACATGTAAGGTAATGTCACGTATTTAAAAAGTAGAACAAAAGCAGAGATACAGTTCTTAAAAATTGGGTGCCACAGCACAGTTTTAAATTTGTTGTAATTTCTTAACTCAGACAGAAGCAACTTCTCATTTTTTGCTGCTGACGGTTTATTTTGGCAGCTGGAGTGACAGCCCTCTCTGGCAGAATTTATCAGCTAGTTAGCTAATTAATTATTGGGTTAATTCATGAGTTATTTTTTAAACGTTGTCTTTGGCTGACTTGTAATGTTTCTGGCTCACTCAAAAATGAGAATCCTGCATGATTTACATGACTACCTCTGTATGTGATATCTTGCTAAATGAAAAAAAAAAAAAAGAAGCAAGAGCCTGCAGTTCCAAGTAAAATGTCAACACCCTCACTAATTTATTATACATGTAGAACATATGCAAATAAAGGCGCTGCACTGTTTTTGTATTGCAGGGAGAAGCTAGTTAGTCACTTGTATTATAATTCAGTTTTATATAGAAGAATAGGTGCAATTCGTGTGTCTTGTACCACCATTGATCTGCACATATCAGATCAGGCGATTAAAAAATAAAAAACGTGGTGTGACCGGGGCAAAAGAGCTTAAAATCACCCTCTTACAATAATAATCTGAACAACAGTCTTGTGTATTTCCAAAATTCATTCAAGCCAGCTGTGTGGATGAGGACATTAACATCCAGCAAGATGTTGTGCATACATACAGCATGTAAACAAATCTGAATTAAATGACATTAAGTCCCAATTTAACGTTCAATTCAACAAATCAAATTCAATACTTCCCTTTCCCTCACTCTCCCGTGCGAGCATGTGGTCCGTTCTGTAAATGTCATATCATGCCTGATTATAGCTGTAAGGAACATGAAACATTAAAAGTCACCGTCTGTATATCTGAATGACAAAGTGCCATCAAGGTAATACATGCAAAGCATCGGGTCTTAATGGGTTAATAAATAAATGTAGGACGAAAGTGAGATTTCATTGTCAAACATGTTTCACTTCAGTAATAGTTCTGAGACTGAGGAGTTTTTAAAATTCATATTTGGTAAACTTCCCCAAATCAACGAGCAAGACAAGCTAACGGTGCGAGTATTATCCCACACAGCAAATGCCACAAAACAATGTAAAGTTATGTTACCGGTTGGCTTTGGATGCAACTTTAGGTCACTGCTACCATCCAAGAGCACCACCTTCCAGACTTGTTTACTAAGAATCACTCTCACTATTGCCCCATGCACACTGCTTCAGCACGTTTGAGAAAACATTAAAGCTTGACAGACCTGCCGTACCTGGTAACCGTTGCAACGTTATGATTGGAATACTGCACTTGGAGGTTCAGTGAAAAGCCACTTACAGTCACTTTGTTCTCAGGTGTAATTGTAGTTTCACGGTTACATTGTCACTGTCGGTTACATCCGAGATATTGCGCAAGGCACACAACACAAATGAGTAAACAAGAGATGTGTGTGGGTGGCGGCATACATGTGTTATATATATTATGTTACGTTCAGCCTATCGTGACCCCCCTGCAGGAGACTGCATGTTCAGGCATGTTGCGTTAAGAGTGTGTCGCTCCGTCTGTCATTTACTTGTCGGACTCATTCTCATGGCAACAATTTCAATATAAACAAATAGATGTAAGAGCAATCGCCCTTGCAAATCAGGACTCACCTTATCTGTCCATAAAGGTGGTTATACAGCCACCAGGTACCTGCAGATGTATATAAATCATCTGCTAAACACATACCACGCTTGTTTTTTTTGCACATTGAACATACACAGTCTCCGGTTTTTATGTGGGCACAGAAAGGACGTGAACATTCCTGCTAGCTGTACTGGATGTTCTTCCTGCCTCTGGGTCAGTTTACTCAGAGTTGAAAGGTTACAGCACTTAACAGAATGATGCATACATAAGTCACAGTTACAGATACATAAAAAGTGTGTATGCAAACAGACACGGAGATGTACACTTGTGTAAGCGAACTGGTAAACCATTCATGAAGCTGTCGTGCAGCAAGCTTGTGTGAAATGTGCAGTGTTTGGACCAAATCACTCCCATATGTGTGTGTGTGTGTGTGTGTGTGTGTGTGAATGTACAACTGACTCGGCGATGGAAAAAAGCTATTTAAATCACAGCAATCATGTGAGAGTGTGTTCAAAATGGGGTGCATGGTAGACAGTACGTTTGTCTGATTGTGCATGGCTGTGTGAGAGGATCTGTGTGTACTGTATGAGGTCTGTGGTCTGTGTCTGTGTGGTGTCTTTTGCCTGCAGCCCACAGTCCTTACTGGTTCAAACTAGTTTATCTGTCATTGTGGGGTATATGGTTGTGGCCTCGCCGCACAGAGCCACTTGTAATAACACAGGTTTTTTGCCCTGCCTGTATAAAGGGTGGTGGTTGATGAAGTGAGGTGCTGTGTTTGGACAGATTTGCACAAACCAGTTTGGTGCCAAATTCAACCACCGCTCCTCTTTCCAGCGACTTCACAGAGCACCGTGAGGGCGAGGCAGGTGGAGAGAATACACAACCGTGAACAAGTGGTTAGGCAATTACACAAATAAACCAAAGCGATATGAGAAGGGGAGAAAAAGAAGCTACAAAGATTCAAAGAGGAAGACTGACGCTGAAAAAGCTGCGAGGGGAAAGTTTGTGTATTGTTCACAGGAAGTGAAGCTCAGAGTGTGCTACCCCACACAGGAAGTAGAAAGAGTGGGTAAGAGGTCGTCTGAGCCCACAGGGGGAAGTTCCTTCAAGGCTTCAGCAGCTGTGTGTGATATCTACTGGAGCCTACAGTTATATGTACTGTAAGGCTGAATGCAAAAACATAATTCACAGATCATCAGTACATGCACCAAATGGAAAGAATTAGAGATTCAGATACACCTGAACTTGCACTGCATGAGACTGACTACTAACCCAGTACAAGTAGGTAAAAATATAGAATACAGAATGAATGCCACAAACTTTATTTTATTGTTTACCCTGCTGGAAAATTAACTTTTCTTTGCCGCTCTAAAACAATTGTTGCAAGTTCCCAGTGACCTCAAAGCACACACGACCTGCCCCACGCTTTTTGGCAGATTGGTTGGTACGAATTGATATTCTCAACCTCACCCTAACCAAACGTCCAACCCAAACCAATGAAGGCAGATTAAGGAAATCAGAGTCTGATTAGGGCGTGTCATGAATTTGCCCTCCTGGGGGGAAAAAAAGGCGAATGGGACTGTCCCGTTTCAGGGCTAATAGATTACATGGTATCAGATCAGTGAACAGATGTGTACTTGCCGAAACCCAATATCACATTTTAGTCAGTATCAGTGGCATTTCTAATACTTGTATCCAATATTGGAACAACTCCACTCAAAATATGGTTACACCAAACCTTGGAGCATCTACTTTGGTTTGTTAGGGTGGCTAAAAAACAAACTTTCTGCCTGTTTTGCGTATCAAAGTACATTTCACACACATCACATCACAGGGACCTCAGTGTGCCTCAAACAAACAAGATCGTGTGATGTGTCGTCCATGTCTAAAACCCAGAAATCTGTTTTTTTATTCTTACTCCTGTGAGAGTATCTGTGTAATGTCCTCCATGGATCCAAAGCAAATGTTATCAAGTCAGAAGTGACATTGCGTGGCCTTAAAAATGACTGAACCTCCTGCATTATGGGCGTTGGGTTTGAAAGATACAGTATGAGTGTTTATCAAGATAGGGATGTTATCAAGTTTCATTATGAGAGGTACAGCATCAAGTAATCTGTGGAGGTTCTCAGTCATGCAGGTCATCTTTCTTCAAGAAGGGTTAAATTTGGGGCATCTATAGACCTGTGAAGACGTTTCACTTCTCATCCAAGAGGCTGGTGGGGACATCTGGCAGAATCGTAGCATCCAGTGTTTGTGACTCATACAAGGCACTAAAAATCAGGCTATTTCAGCCTCTGCTGCATTAACGTGACCACACATAATATTACTTTTATTGGCACTGAGACACCTGAGATTGAATTCCTCCTATAATTGCACCAACTCTGCTCTAAAATCAGGGTTAAATGTTGAGTAAATATGATGGCAAAGTTTGTGTTGCTCATGTAAATCTGCAGGGATTGGGTTTTACTCCTCCTTACTGCCAAAAACTTGTTTACTTGAAACTAGGCATTCGGGAATAAATAAACCACACAGAACAATCCAGTTCAGTGTGCTCGCTGACCAGCATCACCCTCGAGATATCGATTGTATTATTCTTTTCTGCTTCATGTCCCACATGAATAATCATTATCTTTGTATGTCTCAGTTTCTCTCTCTCAGATCTCACAGATTTCAGTATCTCATTTCACACATCAGTCTTGTGTTCTTACTGTATTACTTTCACTCTTAGTTCATCGTTTTCACACCCGGTTCATCTTTTCCCCCGCAGATGCTCCTTTCTTTTCTCTTTGTCACACACACATGCGCGCACACACACACACACACACACTCTCACTGACAGTGACTAAGGTCGGCTTGTTATTGTAGGCAACTGGCGGAGGGCTTTCCTGTCCAAACAGCGCAAACGCTGAGGTGGCAGAGCTGTGAGGGACACGGAGAGACACACAGAGGAGAGAGAATAGGCTGAGTGGGGTGACCACAAGCTAATCCTCGGGCTGGCCAGAGCTGGGGTTGGGGGGTGGGGGGTGGGGGGTGGAGCAGGAAACAGAGGGCATGGGAGATGGGCGAAGGCCAACAAGTCCTTCCTCTCTCACCCCGACTGGCTGATTCGCTTGGACCTACACATTCACACGCATACATGAGGTTGTTTGCACAGCCATGTGCAAAGACTTGCATGAACACATAACATACGCGCTTGCTGGGAGCAAACAGCCAAACATGACCTGCTCCACCACCCACTGAGTTTGTCAGAGGACAGTTGTGGTGTTACTCTCTTCCTAAACTTCTTCCTCATATCTTTTTCTCCCTTGTTTACTGGTGAGAGGAGCGTAAGACACAGAACCGTTTAAAACTCACTGCACCGTTTTATTTACTCAGAAAACGATCTGCTTTGTGATTTGCTTGGAAGTCATTCCAGAAAGCCACACTGCAATTAAATATACAGCACAGAGCCCAAAACTTGAGTCAGGCCACAGGTAATATTAGATGATGAGTCATACCTCTCATTGAGTCCAACTTCCTGCTGTCAGGACTCTGTCGGTGCTCCTCTGAGTGTTGAAGTAACATTAACACTTGAAGAAGTGTTAATGTGGAAGCTTTTAATGTCCTCTCTTTATGGTTATATGTGTGACACAGAACTGAAGCAATGCACAGAAGATTATTCAGCAACTATTTTGATTAATTAGCTAACATTCATTAGTTCCACCTTCTCAGTTGTGAGGATTTGCTGCTCTGTCTTGACAGCAAACTGAGTATTTTGGGGATTTGGACTGTTGGTCAGACAAAACAAACTATAGGAAGATGTCACCTTGAGCTTTAGGGAACTGTGATTGACATTTTTTTAAAATTTTCTGATATTTATAAACCGATTCATTAAAGGACCAGTGTGTAGGACTTAGTGGCCTCTTTTCATCTTGTTGCTGGTTGCAATCCCTTCCCTTATCTTCCTAGGATGAAGGAGAAACCATGGCAGCATGCAAGTGCACAAACAATACGAAAACACCCAAACTAGAGGCAGTGTTTGGTTTGTCCTTTCTTGGCTACTGTAGAAACATGGTGGTTCAACATCGAAGAGGACCCAAGACATGTAGATATACAAGGCTCATTCTAATGAGTCTTATTTTCAGGTGATTACATGTATATTTATTCCATTTTTGTATTTTCTGTAAGTAGAGCCGCCTATATCTTTCACACTGGGCCTTTTAATTGACAACAGTTGACAGATTAATAGATAATGAAAGTTATCATTAGTTGCAGCCCTAGTGTAGTACCTTAATTTGCTAAAATGTTTTATCTATCTTAGTTTTCATGGTATCCTAAAGATATTTGAAGGGAAATAGCTGGAAAATAGCTGGACTTGCATATTTTTGGGGGTGGACTTTTGCAAAAATATGTCTTGTGGTGACATATTGCAACATTTTGGCATTGGGACTGTGATTCTAAAAAATGATTGGTTATCCCTGTAATAGCTACAGTTTGGACGATTTTCACGCTGACCATTACATCGTTACAAAGAAATCAGTACAGGCTTGGAACGATCAGTCCAACGAGTGGTTTAGTTTCAGAGTAACAGTTAAAACTTGGCATTGAACTGTCTGAAAGAAATGTGAAACTAGTTGTTCCTCCCCGATATGAAAAGTGCCTTTCTGTCTCGTGACCATTAGCTATTAGTTTCCTTGAATGAAAATTATGCTGTAGTTAAGGGGGAAATGCTGTTCAGTTGGATACTTATTCATCAGTTCTGATGATGCAGTGAAGTCAGCACCAAAACTTAGTTAATGTTTGATACAGATTACAGTTACAGATGTTTTAAAAACCTAAATATTACATCAGTATGCTAGTCATAGATGCTGGCAGACAGTATGAGCTGTCCTCCCAGGGTAAATGACCTGAAGAACAACCTGCTGAGGGTCATGTGACCCCCCTCCCTCCAGCACCACCACCACCACCACCACCACCACCTCAGCCGCTCAGTGTTATGTAACCCTCGGGGTGAGACTGACGGCTGCAGGGGGTTTATTTCCGTACTGTGACGCTCCTGTGTCACATTCTACACAAGCCTGAACTGATAACGTCCTCTAGTTTATGTTTTTGCATTTCCTCTTTAACATGCACATTCGGGACAGGAAAACTCTCATCATGAAAACACAGCTGACACTGATATTACAGTGGGAACAGCCAAATAACATGGAGAAAGGAAAAGGGAAGGACCAGAAACCAAACAAAGAGTGGAGACGCCCTGGAGAAGCACTGGGCAGTGGGAACTGTGTGCCTTCTCCACTTTGTGTGTTTATTCTCATATTAGCAGATGGCTCTGCTTTCGTTGAAGTTTTTTTTTTTCCTTATCAGTGTCAGTGAAGGGAGAAAGGAGAGAGGAAGAGATAGTCTGAGGGAAAGAGGAAGAATGGGCAGACTGGGAGTTTAGGAGATGACTGAGGTGAGACAATACTGGGAATTAGAGAAAAAAAACACATGTGGAGATGCTGAATAGACAATGAAAAGACATTGCTAGAGGGGATAGAGTGGGAGTGGTTATTTTGGCAGATAGCCGATGCAGCTGCTTTAGACAAGGCCCCTACGCAGCAAAGATCAGGAAAATATTAGCCACACAGATACACACTTTCTCTCTCTCTCTCATACACACACACACACACACACACACACACACACACACGTCATCTTAAAGACCGTCACCTTTTGGCATCGGATGCTTGTTTTTGTCTTCTGTGCTCTCGAAGGGGGTTTTGGACGATTGATTTAAATCTCAGGAATTATAAACTGGAAGGCCGTCACGGTTTGATGATGCAATCAAAGGGCTGCTGTTAATAAGTTATTTAGAGGATACTGACTCAGTGGAAAGGAATAAAGAATGGAGAGCATATGTGTCACGTCACCCACAGGTTTCTGAAGACACGTTTTAAAGCTCAAAATCTGTGGCGCTGGCTGCCACCATGTTGGTAGTCCTGCTTCTTCCGCCTCCTGGCTAGTCTGAAAATTGGCAAGCCTGAGGTGGGCTGATGGACACCTGGGTGCTCAAACAAACCGCCTCTAATGGCACCTGCCTGTCAATTAAAGCATCCACGTTCTTAATTATGCTTTACTTTAAACTTTAAGCCTTAATATGATTTGAACAGGTGAGCTCTATAAAAAGTACAGTTGTCATGAACAGGGAAATTATCTATAGAGACCTGTTTTTTGTACCAGGCTGTAAACATGTTTATTTCTGCTTTGAAGTTGGACATTTTAACATGGGGACTTATGGAGACTGACTCATTCTGGAGCCAGCCTCAAGTGGACGCTTGAAGAGAGGGTTCACTTCACAGCCACTCTTGAGTTTTCCGTTGCATGTCACTGCCTTCATCAGTTGTTGGAGTTTCATATTATTCACTGAAGGTTTAAGTGATAGTAGAGATGGAAGTAGGAAATGCAAACAGAGCGAGAAATGTGTTTTTCACACTTTAAAAGCTAATAAAAGCATGCTAGTGTTTAAAAGTCAGTAAAACAGCCTGTACTTTACCTTCTTATGACTTAATATGCAATCCAACAAAGTTTACGAACGAGCTGAGAGCTTTCAGTCCTACATCCTGAAGTTTCAGAGCTGTTGCATAACTACACAAGTGCACCGTCATTCGCACTGCATCCATCAAACGGCTCTCTTTGCTCAGCAACTCCAGCACATTTGACATGAAGGTGTAAAACACTCCTGCTGCTATCTAGAATTAATGAGCCGCATGTTTAGGTGTATGTTTGAGCTAGTCTGTGAAACTAGCTCATCATCACTGACTGTACAGCAGAGCTGGACCTCCAGGTGACCGCTAAGTGACACAACACAACACATTCACATACACTGCACAGGAACACACAATCACACACATACAGACCAGCTATGTCCTCAGGGGACACGATGTTCTGTTGACCCCAGAGTTGGAGGACAGTGGAGGAATATAGGGAGCAGCTATGGTGACATGTCCATTAACATGCCTGTGAGAAACAGCACCCCGCCTAGACCCCAGGCAACCTTTTTCTGACTCTGCTTATTCAACTGTGTGTGTGCGTGAGTGTGTGTGTGTGCACTCGTGTTCTCTGTCAACATGTATTGTACCCCTGCAGGTCATTGTTGAGTAACTCTATACAGATGTGTGCTGTCTGTTTATTGAAACAGTTGCCTTATAGCCAGATTTTATCAAAACAGAATGTGAATCACATATCTGCGTAGCTTTATTTGTCGGGAATTTATTTATCCAAAAGTTACATGAGCTTTTAACCAAGCGGCAACCTCCGTGACTGAGAAATGAAGCCAATGCTGAAGTGCCAAAAACTGCAGTTCTTCAAACGGCCACTAGAGGCTGGCTACAGAACAAGTCAGTCTCCATAAGCCCCCATGTTAAAATGTCCAACTTCACAACAGAAATAAACATGTTTACAGCCTGGTACAAAAAACAGTTTTGGTCTCTACAGCTAATTTCCCTGTTCATGACAACTGTACTGAAGGTGACTTTTTATAGACCTCACCTGTTCAAATTATATCAAGGCTTAAAGTTATACATAATTAAAAGTTAAAATTAAAATTTTCTCGTGTCTCTCTTGTTTATTAGATCAACTAATTTTTCTGACACAACTGATTATTTTTTGCCCAGTCTTAACTGACCATCTAATGAAAATGATGACTTGGATATTTAATGAAGGACACAGCTGTAAGTTCACCTGCTGCCTTTCTATTAAGGCACTTCATACATTTGTGTCATGGTCAGTGTTCAAGTTCATTACCATGGAGCTGTAACTCTCTGAGTGTGTGTGTGTGTGTGTCCTGTCAGAGTCCTCTTTTCCTGGCTGCTTCCTGTTCAGATCCAGGGGTGTGTTCCACTTCCTTCCTGCACAGCCACAATCTTGGTCAGGCTTCCTCCATGTCTTCCAGTTTTATGAAATCTACTGTGTATGACTTGTGTATGTTGGCCTGTGTCTCTGTACACAAGTTTGTACAAGACGTGTGCACATGCAGGTGTTGATGTGGGCGCACACGGAAAATGGGACGCAGGGTTTCCCTGCTGTGATGTTGCTGCTGTTGATGTGACCTTCGCTCTACAAGCACAAACATCGCCTGACACCTTTCGACTCTACGGAAAGACAGATAAGAAAAGACCTGAAGTAACTTTCCCACACTGTGATGTCACCGCTTGTGAAAATCCTGTCACAAACCAGCTTCACATTTTGTTTCATTCACGTCTTTCTTTAGGTTTCACCTCTTTTATCAGTCCTACCTGATCAGACTTTGTCCTGCGTCATCGATACCTGCCAAGAGGTTACGGTATCATCGCTGCTGGTTCAGACATGGCAACACAGAAAAAGCAAACAAAAAGAGCAAATGCAAAAAAAGTCAAAGTCTTGCCTCGTGTTTATGTGGTTCGCACTTCTCCATCATTGATGAAATGACGTTTTTTTTTTTTTGCAACACAAAGGAATGTTTCTGCTTCCCGTCTGGATGCTGTTGTTTGCTGACCACTGCAGACTTTATTGGCTGCTTGTTGTGCTGGTGTTACACCAGTTAAATCTTATTTTGCTCTTCTGTAATCTGGATAAAGGCAGACAGCCTGCTGTTCACTTCAAGTGTCCAAATAATGTTTGCACTGCATTCTTTAAGGGCAACATTAGCGATACAAACATTTTCTTGTACTTTCATGCACCGCCAAGAATCTGATCTATGTATAGATACTGGATGTCTGCCTCTGCCTATAATAATTGTATGTTTATGTTAGTCTTTGTTTAGTTTTATGTCTGTATTGTATCTTTTCTGTAAATGTTTATCTGCACTGTGTATAAATATATTCACAGCTACTGGAAACCGGAGATAACAAACTTTTATTTGTCACAAACAGACAGAAAAGTAGTTTCTGGTACTCATTACACATAGTGATTGACAACTGATTAATCATTAAGAGCTTACAAAATACAAAATGCATGCATAGTCCATTTTACAGTATCTTCTTGAAATCAGTCATATCAAATATTCTGCATTGTTTAATCGTTTCAGCCGTAGGAGTGTCAGTATTGACATCGCTCTGGGAGTATTTGTAACTAAAACAACCAGATAAAGAAAAGTAGCAATGATAACGGCGTCATCTGCATTTGCATCTGCAAAACTGCTGCTCTTGCAAAAGATGAAACATAATAATCTTATGCAACTTGTGCGTAATCAGACTGTACATGTAGGACGCAGAAAACAGAGCCTGACTCATATCAAGTAGAAAGATGACACTGATCTCCTCAACACATTATTCAAGATAAAAAGGTCTATCATAACCTTTATTTATATACCAGTATGCTCGGTTATGATTGATAACAAGTTCACATCCGTTCTTGCGTGTTTGTTGACAGTCCTTCTGGGAAATTTAAACCTGTTGTAATAGATATGTTTGGCCACTTGGAGCAGCGGAAACAAGCTGACATAGTATCACCTTTTAAGTTGATATGGTGAACTTGTTGGCAAACAGTTGCTTATTTACACATCCAGCAGTTTCCGAGCACCTTTATTATTAATTTGGAGTCATGTCTCTGGTCATTTTATGAGTGTTCTGTCTAGTAATCACTCTGTTCGGACCTCTTTAGTCCTAACTGAAGCAAATATCTGGTTACTTACCTGATAAATGCTCAAAAAGACCCTTTTGTCTGTCATGTGATGCTCAGCTTGTGTACAGTGAGTTTATTGTTGTATTATTGTATTTACGTGTGCTGCGGTGGTTCTCCCTGAGCACAGAATATCAGACCGATGATGTAACATTATCCGAGGGTGGACGTTTTTATTTAAGGTGGATGCTGACAGTGAGGTGTAGTACATGGGCCGACAGGATCTGGCTTACTCGCTGTGTATTGACCCTGTGGAAGCTTCTCTGGCCCGTCTGAGACTATTTCACTGTTTGTGTGCGGCTGCTATAGAAACCATCTATTTGATGGGAGGACATGTCTCCTATCTCACCCACTCTCAGTCCACTCTTATGAAGCACTTTGGGAAATATGCACTTTAACTTACTGCCAGTGTTAGACACACAATCACACGGAGATAACCGGTAAATTTAGGCCACGACAGATGTCCTACATGCTGGAGCAGACTGACCAGCAGCAGTTCCTTTAAGGTTCACTGTTGAAGTTCATTTTTTTTGTCTCTAAATGGAAAATCCAGTGCATGAACACCAGACAAACAAAACAGGAAGACTTCAGGAGCATTTCTAAAAGCAGATGAGTGGACAAAAACAGAAACACAATTGTCATGTGCCCTCTAAGATGCAGACAAACTAAGCCACCTTGGCTGTTGCTGGAGATATTTTAGTGCATATGTGTTTTAAATAACACTACTTGTTGTTCATGACACTACTTGTTCATGACAGCGTCAGTCTAGTCCCATAGACAGCCTGATTTTTGCACAGATAATGAGACACCCTCTGCAAATATCACACCAAAAAAATGTGCTGATTGCATCAACACGTCTAATCAAACACCTCATTCGCACCTCGCAACCCAAACTTTGTCCCTAAATATCTCACCCACTGCAAGTCTCGTTCAATTTCTTTCAAACAAAACAACTTGCACAACCCCACTTCAGAGCAAACGTTCTCCTACACAGCCCGCAAAACACCAAACAATCCCCCGAAGAAAGGCCTCAGTCTGGCTTTAAAGAGAAAACACAATCTGTCCTCTGAGAGAAAAGCACTTTTCAAGAAGCCAGTGTTTTTCAGCGTTCACAGAAAATGGTGTGGAAAACATATTTGCCTCTTTGTTCCACAATTGTTTCCATGCTGTATAATCATTTCAGCTGTAGGAGTGCGAGCGAGGGGAGATGCCTGGACAGTCACAGGGGGAATAGCTGTAAGGAGGATGATACAATGAAGATATGAGGAACAACAAATGGTGCAAAAAGTCTTGAAATCGACCAGAAAGCTGAGAGTGCAGTGAGCATATTGACTAGTCACTTTTTTAGGGAGTGCCTCCCCAGCAAAGTCTGAGGACTTGTTGGCCGACTATAACTGGATTGTGTTTGCGACGGGGGGTGGGAGGGGGTGAGCAGCAGAGGAGGTACAGATGGGGCCCTGTTTTCCATGTTCATACTTGCAGTGTCCCTCTTCAGTCAGGCTGTCAGTATGTGGAACAGTCGTGAAGGGCCTTGGCTCAGGCCTTACTGTTTTTTTGTTTTTTTTCCACAGAGCTGATGAATTTGCTGGGGTTTGAGCCGTAGCATCTGTTGCTTTGAGGGGGCCTGCTATTTATCAAACCGAGGCTGAGTCTGCTGGGAGCCCAAAGGGAAAGAAACATGGCTTACTATATAGGTTAACCCCCCTTTCTCCTTTGCTACTCCCTCTCCCCTTTTTTACCCTCAGCCCTCAATATGAAGGCGGTGTGTTATTCAGAGCTGTGTTTGTGCGAAGGGAATAACTTGGAGGGGGTTTATGGGGGATGCTAAAAGAACATAGGGGGGCGAGGAAGGAAAAATCAGAAAGATTGAATGTGGCTTACAGTATTTTGACTCTCTTGTGTCATAGTTAAATGTATGAAAAAATTGATTCCCCTCCAAGAACTTGGCACCTGATGTTGTTTTTCGAAACTGCTGAAATAGTTGAGTCCTGAAATGCTCATTAGCCCCGGGCTTTTCAGGAATCCGCCAGCATGTTCTTAGAAAGATTGCGCAGAGAGGGAGAAAAAACTTGAAAGTGTGGTTTTCACCCAGGCACCTTTAAGCAATCAAAAACAAGTCGTATTATTTGTTTTTGTAGACTATCGGGCCCTCATAAGCACACTTGCATATCGAGACATGTCCGGTCAGGCGCCTCCTATAGTTACTTCTCACCTTTTATGTAACAATTTAGCTATCTGCTTATATACACTGTCACACAAACACATGCAGGCGTGACCCGAGAGGCTCCTCGTCGAGGTGACTAATGCGTCAGTCAGCCCTCGGGCGTGCTGTGAAGCCTCCTTTGGCCATATTCTTCTTCTTGACTGTCCCATTGACAAAAACAACAGTCAGGGAGGATTGCTTCAAGGCAATGATGAAAGGCAGCGGGGAAACAAATTAACAATGGAGAGGAGGAACAGGGGAAGGTGGGCGGAAGATGAATAGCACTGGTGAAAGAAGGGTATTGATTGACAGGAGGGAAGAAAACAGCTCGACTGAACAGGCAGAAAACAGTCCAGAGGGTGGACTGGACGAGCTACTGTGTAATGTGAACAGAAAAGGAGGTTACATATCTACATAAACATTCATGTACATGTATTTCCTCCACGTCTAATGACCCACTTCCACCACCGCCGGTCACCTTTCTCTGCCTCTCTTTCCATTTCTCCCTTGTCCCACTTTCCCTGTTTGCTCTGACACTTTCTCTTCCCTTTACTTTTCTTTGACCTCTCTCCCTCTTTTTTCTCTCTGACTCTTCCCTCTCTCATACCTCCGCTGTGATGTAACGCTCCCTAACAAACATGTTTTCTTGACTCGGCTGCTGCTGCTGCTGCTGCACACAGAGGCTCCATTCATATAAACTTATTTTCTGTGCTTTAAATCTTTTTTTTTTTTTTTTTTACACACGATCACAAATAGCTCACATGTCTTCTCCCGCATACGCCTGGCCTGCCGCAGCCAATCAGTCCTTTATTTATGTAAGACGACTCTTGTTATGGGTTCAGTCACCCCAAAACATGCCGCCTGACACGCTACAGAAAATACAGGAGGGAAAAAAATGCACGGCTGTTGGTTTTCCTTTCCTCCGTTAACAGACTGAGACGAGCAGAGAGTGTAAACAGTTTTTTTTTTTACAGTGCACACAGTAGGCTAGAGGTTCTTCCTCCTCCTCTCTCTCTATTGAACACACACACTTCTGTATGCACACACCGACGCACGCTCTCCAATCAAAACTTTCACGCCGAGAGGCAGCAACTGGTCAACAGGATATGAAACCTTCCTCCGCTTTTTTTTTTTTCTTCTTCTTCTTTTCTTCTTCATGAATTGACCTTTCCCCTACTTTTATGCATTCCCTTTGCTAAATCTAACCCTCTGCCTCTCGTGTGAGTGTTTTTCTGTGTGTGTTTGTGGTTCACCCGAGTTTGTTTGGTTGGACTTTTTGAGCCTGTGGCATTCATCTCAAATAGCAGTGAAAAGCAATGATCTCCCTTTGGGCAAACGTGTGCGCGTTTTTTGCTCAGCACATCCTGAGCGAGGAAACTTTCCATTTCTGCGGCGTAACTCCGTGCAGACTTGCAGATAATCAGTGTCCAGCTCATTTGCTTTATGGGTTATAGCTGAGTCATTCCCATGTACTTGGTGAAAGGTGTTCGCTCGGAGACGGAGACCACTCTGCTCCCCTCCCTCCTTACTGGTGTTAGTGGAAGGGAAGATGACCATCTGCTGCCCCAGTTGCCCAGTGACTGGACAACAGCCTTCCCTTATGGCACAGATCCACTGTCCATTGTCTGCTTGAGACTGTGTGTGTGTGTGTGCACATTGCATTTAACATGTGTGAGAGGGAACTGTGTACTTGCCTTTTATGTGTGGGTGCTGAAGTTTGTCCTAATCCGTCTTTGTGTGTGTGTGCCTCTGTGTAGTTAATGTCTGTGTGTCTACCTCAAGGAGAGCCAAGTATTGTGTGAAGCTTTCCTGTGGGAGTCCCGTAGAGAACGCACCCTCACCCAGCAGGACGGTCCGCTGTGCCGTGTGTGCTGGCTGGGCCTTACAGTCAGGTTAGTGGAGGGTCAGAGATTTATGAGGCTGTAGGCCAAAACTTTGCTCCGGTGCATCAAGAGAATAGATTTCCTCTCCAGACGTGTGCATGATCGCACACAGACAACATCTACACACACACACATACACATCCAAACACACTATTGTTTGTCCTCGTCATTTGACCTTATGAACAAGTTAGGGGAAACAAGTGTGTACAAGGTGAATGGGACGGGTCAAAAAAACAAACAAATGTTATTTTTACACAAATGACACATTCACACATGTAGAGTCCATAAATGTTCATCCACAAAGCTGCAGTTAATCAGCGAGGAGTTTAAGTCTTCAGGGTTGAAGGTTAAATCCATGCAATGGTAAGCTTAGCTTAGCTTAGCGCAGAGCATAAAGACTGGAACAGGTAGAAACAGCTCGCCGTGCTCCGTCCCAGAGCGAGTTGTTTTTACATTTGTGTTTGTGTACAGATTAAACAAACAAGATAAAAACATATTAGTGAGGATTAGAGCTGCTCGTAGGCAGATTTTTTTTTTTTTACCTTTGGACACAGCCAGGCTCTGTTTCCAGCCATTATGCTAAGCTAAAATAACCACCACATACAGCCACACTAGCTTCAGTTAGTTTTAGTTAGTTAGTGAGTAAAGTGGGCCTGAAAATATAAAGTGGTCATCATCTTTGTTTTCAAATTTTAGTTACATATGACAGAGATTAAACATTTGCTATGACGTCTGTACTTGTTGCATTTTGTGTCTTCAGCCGTCACTGTTCATGCAAACTCCCTGTTTCATTCAGTCCAACTATTGTCTTTGCTGTAAATTTAAAGGAATAATTAGATATTTTGGTTCATACACTTATTCTTGCCACTTTCTGTCTGTGCCCTAAGTACAAAGTACAGCCAGAAGATCGTTAGCTTAGCATCAAGACTGGAAACAGAGGGAAACAGCTAGCCTGGCTCTGTTTTAAGGTAACAAAATCTGCCCACCAGCCCCTAAAACGAATTAACACGATATATATTGTTTTGTTTAATCAGAATAATCCAAGAAAGTAACATAAGGACAGCCGTGGCTCAGTGGTAGAGTGGGTCGTCCAATAACCTGAAGGTTGGAAGGTGAACTGACAGCTGGTGGGGTGGCAGTACATCTCCTTGCCACGGCCGAGGTGCCCTTGAGCAAGGCACCGTACCCCCCAACATCTGCTCCCCGGGTGCTGTGAATTGATGCCCACCGCTCCAGCATATATGTAACATGATTAATAAAGTTTCAACTTAACTTAACGTATAAGTTAAGTTAAGATAAATTATAATGCCTGATCATATATCTGTAACACAGAGCAATATGAGCTTTTATTTGTCAGTGATTCGAGCTGCAGGCTGTAATTAATAGCACAAAACTAATATTAAGAGAAGTTGCAGATTATTAAATCTCGATTATGAATTATCGTGGCCATCTTTGCTCATAATCCCGTCTTGGCCACGCTGGTATGACACAGGGCTTTCTCTGCACCATTTGGAGTCTCAGCAGGATACGGACAGACAGACAGACGGCGCCCCAGGTGAGCGCACACTGTGAGGACGAGAGGAGGTTGTTTTGTTAGCTCACTGTTCGTGTTTTGTTATCTGCCCAAAACCAATACTGAAAGATCTGCTGTGGCTAACCACACATTTATTTTCCGACAAAAGAAATATACAGGCCTGTGTAGAAAAAAAAATACACCCACTCAGCAAATGCATCTTTATTTTAGTCAACTCAGGAAGTTAACATGTCCCCCCCCCTTCCTCCTTTTTGGTGTTTGAAAATGAGAGCACGAGTCAGTTTTTAACTTTTGTGATTGCACATTTATCCCTGGCTGCATTTAGTTAATGTTGTTTGATATTTTTCTCGCCCTCCGTCTCCCCTTTCTCCTGCACACTGTCTCAGACACACATGCAGGTGATGGGGAACTGTGCTGAGCTCAGTTACTCATTATCCTCCATGCAGTCCTGTCAGTTAGCCGCCTGCTCTTTCACTGCTCGCCTTGGCATGGGAAAGGCGGCAATCTGAGAACTTTTCCTCTCGGGCATGTAGCGGGGGGAAATAAAAGCCCAGAGCGGTGAATTTTTTTGCTGTTTTGCTTGAAGAATGTTGTAAGCACATCCAGCTACATGGAGCTTGGAGCTCATACCACATGCAAGACACTCATTTATGGGTGACAGAGTTTACAAGGAGCTCTTTGAGTGATGCCAAATGCCTGTGTGTTTCAAAATGTTATTCATTTTTATTACCTTTTAACCCCAAAGTCAGCCTTTAATGCTAAATAATATACTGTAAAGAAGGGGGATAGAGGTTGATGAATGCTCCTGAGGAAAGCAGGGGGATCTGGGAGATTTGCAGATTGGTGCTGAGCCATGCTGCTTTGGTTTTTAGGTGTGTGTATGTGTGTGTTTGTGTGGGAAACCTGATAGAAATCTGATTTGGCAGAGCTATTATCCCCTTTAGACTTCAACAGTAGGCCCTACACCGCGCTGTGGCTGCCACTAATCCCATAATGGGCTGACTCTGCACTGAAGCCACACAAATACTGTTCCCCTTGGTGAAAATGTGCGACGGTGGGTTTGTTTCTGTTAATGCTCCTCACGTATGTGCTCTGCGCTGCAGCGTGTGCATTAGTTGTCTGTAGTGTGTGTGTGTGTGTGTGTGTGTGTGTGTGTGTGTGTGTGTGTGTGCCTCTTCCTCAGGTGAGTGGGCACAGATAGGTAATCTAGTGTACAGAGTCATCGATTTTCCTGCTGCACAGGAAGTGGCTGGTTATTGATTCCCAGGGACAATGATGTCACTCCAGACGGTGTGGGGTGTTTACTTATCCATGATAAGGTCCGAGGCGCTTTCCCTCCGCACTCTGATCAAATAATCCTCTCCCTCTGTCCTCTTACCTTTTATCACTCTTCTCTCATCACTCTTTCCACCCTCCATCTTTTCATTCGTTGTGAATGCCCTCTTTAACCCCAACCGCCATTATGTGTGACATAATCACCGATGTGAGATATCACTTATCGAGTTCATGCGTTTGGCAAGATTTGTAGTCTGTGAGGGGATTGTTACAGACATATTTCTTCATTTAAATCAAGATAACTTGCCCTTTTTTTAACACAGCTGCATGCGCCGATGTAGTTTAACAGTGTGAAATGTGATTATGAAACAAAGTCGGCTGCGTTAAAGCTCCACGGTCTTGTGAGACAGACTTATTACGGCTCTTTGTAGTTTAAAAGGCTTAATCTTTTATCAAGTGTGACACCAGTGGGACACTGCCAGACTTCCTGGCGTTAACACAATGGTATCTACCTATTGGGGTTACGTAAGACTCATTTATTGCACATCAGCTCCCAGCGCGCAGCAGGTCATCTGTGCACCTGTTTTTTAACATTGGTGCAAAAAAGGGATGAAAAATTAAAACGAAAACAATCCTAAAACATGATCTGGTGTGTCAACACAGTATTTTACTCCCTGCATGAACTGACAAACTGATTAACGTTATTGTGTTATGTCACAATATAATGAGCGAATGCTTCACTGGACAGAAGCCATCTTATCTCCTAATTATATGTGACACTTGAAAGTTAGCGAGATATTTGAAACAGACTCGAGTCCACAGGGGGAAAAGAGTTTTTCGGCTGTTTGGTTTGTTCTTTGCAGGCCTGTAATTGATTAACCACAGAGCAAATATGTCCAACACTACCTGTGGCATGAGACAGAGGACCGCACACACACACACACACACACACACACAGAAACACACTGTCAGGGTTACGAGGTCCACAGAGAGTTTGTAAAAGTGAAGCATACACACAAACCCTAGGCGTTAACCGTGTATAATTATAAGTTTAATATTGTCTTATATTGTCGTTGTGTATTATATGTCATTATATGTTCTTCTCAACTATCCATACATCGAGTAAACATGCAAACATGAACAATATTTCTAAATGTAGACGGTATATCCTGAAAATAAAAATATAAATAAAAATATAAATATTTTTCCTCAACATGTCTAATTAGCAGGTGATAGTTTACAAAAGTTGCTTGTTCTAATAAATTTTAAAGCTTTTAAATATAATGACTATGATTTATGAATAACTCAACATGCGCCGTTTGCATAACTGGTCGGATGTATGGGCATATTTTAAGGCCGGAACATAATGTGCCTAGCTAAGCATTTTCTACATTTTTCCAGTGTTGTTTTGGACAGTGCAAACTCATGACCTCATGTCATGTGCTCGTGATTTCATATTTGAGGAACTCGTCGGGTATAGTCTCAAAAGGGCGACATGCATGTACATGTGCTATGAGTTTGTGTGTGTTGCTACTTGTCCCTCTTGTGTTTGCACACACTGAGTGTGCTGGCTTCGCCTTGTATGTTTTTTAAACTTTGTCTCAGCACCACTTGTTTGAAGTTGTGGTGCAAGAAAAACAGCCTCAGTCTATTCGAAGACACATATACTGTTATTCAGACTTCTCCCAGTGACCTTTGACTGGCCTGGTTTATTCCTGGTAAGTTGGAGTTTTGGGTGTTGTTGTGCATTTTTGGAATCAGAGTTCACTCAGGGGAGTAAAAAATTAAACAGGTGGCGCTTGGAGGGGAAAACCAGCCTCACATGTCTATGTATAATACCAGCACTTACTGCCTGTAGAACAGGAATCACAATTTAGGAGTGCCGTGCCATTAGCTGGAATCCATATGAAGATGTTGGCATTAAACCCTTTCCCTGAACAGATTGTCCAATTATAGCTTAATAACGGTCTTAGCTTAATAATGGTCTTGTCTCTGTCTCCAACAAAAAGGACTAAGGATTTCATTTCAAGACCACAACTGCAGAGATGTCACCAGTGTTTCCCATTAATCATCTAAAGTCTAACACTACACCCTGGTCTTGGTCTTGGCTTTGACTTGGTTTAGCCGGTCTTGACTACAACACAACAAAAAACAAACAAACCTGTACATGTTTGCACATCCGCTGTGTTGTATTTCTGCACTGTGTGGAGTGTAGGGTAACGTTAGCAGGTCTGTCTTGGTCTTAATTGGATTTGGGGAAGTTTACACTCCAGCAACTGCAGCCAAACTCATTATCAAGATAGTGGTACAGTCTACAGTTTGCCACACATACTGGTTACTTCTCACCCTTAAAGCCCTTTTCTTGTAACAAAACATCTATTAAAAATATGAAAAACAAAGTATAAAACACAACTTCTGTCCACGTATGTAAGCTTAGTTGTCAGACAGGGTGCAATACTCTTTTTTTTTCTATTTAGGTCTTCTGTATGAATCATCACCTGGTAAGGATGTTGTTTTTTTCATCCTTAGTCTTTATTTTATGTTATGTGAATATTTAAAACCCATTTACTGGATTTCTCTTTTACGAGTCAGCATGAGACCTTATAAAGACAGCCAGAGGCAGCATTTTCAACCAACTCACGGAGCTAATGTTAACTTAATTAACTGGCTAGCTGCAGCTGATTAAATTGTCTAGCGGTAGTTGTCAGTTGAGCTGAAAAATTGATGGTCGCCAGCTGGAAACGAGAGGTCTGCTTTTTGTCCACAGCTGTCTGAAAGAAAGGAGTCATTGTTTCATGAGTTATTAAGAATTTCAAGTGTTAAATCTGACAGCATTGGGAAGGGAAAGCTTGATAGTTGTAGCAACAGGTAATAAGGAAGGCAGAGCTTTGTGGATGCTCAACTATAACTTCATGCAGAAACTTACTTTACACTATTAAATATAAAAATGTTCTTATATGACATATGGGGGAGATTTAAGTCACTATGGGAAAACTATCCGTTGACAAAGGCAGTGGAAATATTAATCGAATAACATGTCATGTGACTTTAAATTTCCACCTTCACTCTTCACCTTCTCCACTGTCCAGTGTCGTATGAAGCCCGGACGGCTTAAAATAATCTCTAAAATTGCGGGAAATGTTGAGTCAGTGTTGACGGGTGAACAGGACAGAGACCAAGGTGATCGAGTTTCCACCTAATCAAACAGACATTTCATAAACGATTAAACATTAATGGGGCAGCTGCCGTGACGTCGCAGTCAAACGAGGTTCTGCCAGCTATTTTGTTCTGCCATTCAGTACCGGGGCTCATTGCCTATTAATGAAGTAACAGGACACGGTGAAAATGGTTCTGAGGGCAAACGATTAGGCCATATCACTTCCTACCCCCTTAAAGAACAGCGGTATCACTTCCACTCTTTGCAGTCAAAATGCATCCTGGTGAAGGTTACAGATTGAGAAGGTAGATAGTGGGGGAAAAAAGAGGGCAGAAGTGAAACTGACATGAGAACAGATTGCAGTGCAATAGTTTCTCATCTTTGCTGCAGCCTGTATGATGTGTTACATCAGACGTAATCATCGTCTTCTGTCTTAGCTGGTGTACCTCACACTGGATCTCTGCGATCAGGACCGCCAACCTTTCTTGTCCCGTTGTATAAAATAAGACTGGCTTGTTTTCCACGAGCAGCGGCACGGAAATGATTAAACCTGAGTTTCAATGGCTCATCAGCCACTGAATCAAACCAGCCACTTTTGATTACTAGTTGCTGTTCCTATCCGCTGTTTATTGGTTTGTTTGCGAGTGAATCATCTCCTTTCTGTATCCTCACAGGAACAGGTGAAGAGTCTGATCTTTTGTGCTGGGTTTACGGTGCCCGTTAAAGAATTATAGGATCATTATATGATCAACAACTTTTTTGGCCATGTTCCCAGTGACATGAGTCATTTTCTTTTTTTGCTCAGTCAGCAGAACTGAGGTCTTGTCAGAGATACAGAGAGAGAGAGAGAGAGAGAGAGAGAGAGAGAGAGAAAAAACAGCTGTGCATGCCAGGAGGCACACAGCAGCGTCCGATCAGAGGGGCTGTTTTCTTTGGGGCTGTTAGAGGCCCAATGCTGGTATAAGGTCAGCTTTGTTAGTCTCATGTTTTTGGGTGAGTTGTAAAGTCGGATTTCACCGTGCACGTCCTCAGTATCTCAAACATTTGCCACGATCCGATGGAGTGCTGTCTTCCATGTTATTGCAGAAACTATAGAGAGAAAAGAGGACAGGTGAAGCAGGACGGTGGGGTTTTTCATTGATTTGTGGTGGCTGTGTCATATCAGGCTAAAGATAGCAGAGGGAGGGTTTGGTATTTTCTGTTTTTCTATGGGATCTTTTCTGTTGGGAGCCTGTTGTATTGTGACAGCTGCCCTCTCCCTGTTAGAATAACATCCCCGGGAACTCTCTCTTCCTCACGTGCACACAGGGGTTGCAGGCCAACGCCTTTTCCCCTGGATTGTAGCCTACAGTACATATAGATAGATTTGTAAGGGAATTGTGCATATGCATGGTTACGCCTGTTGGTGTAAAGTCATAAAAGAGAGGTTATCTTTTGTTCCAGATACATTTTTGTCCCATGTAGTTTTTTTTTTTTTTTTTGCATCTTTTCCGTGTTCTCCCTGAGGTCTCTGCAGTTCCTCCACGTTTCATGGAATCCAGGGAACGTTGCTTCCTCCCAGTGTTGGTGTGCATTGGTCCAGGACCCGCTGGTCTGGTCTTGGGGAGGCGGGCGGCGGCGGCGGTGGTGGTGGTGGTGGTGGCGGGGGGGTGCACGCCTCTCCTCTCAGGAAAGCCGGCGCTTGGCGAGACCGCTCCACTCTGATAGCCTGCCAGAATACACACAGATCAGAGAAGAGGCGACTGAGGATAGAAGAAAAGGGGACCAAGAGTTGCTGAAGGAGGGCCAAAGGGCAACTTTGGTCCCACATAGGCTCAATATCAAGTAATAAAATAACACTATGTGTAGCTGTCACTTCTCCTGAAGCTTATGATCAACCGGTTCAGACACCAGTTTTAGAGGATGGTTACTGCTCTGTGAGACGGGGGAAACATCTGCAGGTTGCTGCCTGCCAGGCAGGTAGGGGTTAACCCTCCATTCAGCTCAGTGAAGTACTCAGCGATAGACAAACAGCCTCAAACGAAGAGCTGTGTTTGAAGAGTGGGGTGGGGGGGATACCCTCTTAGTCTGCAGTTTTCACTCTTTGACTGAAGTTTCAAACTATCCTTGTATCTTCAGATAGCATTTAAAAGTACTGATTCACTCATTTACCGCAAAAAAAAATAAAGTCAACATTGTTGGTAACATGGTGGCCAGTTGTTTTTCTCAGATGAAAGTTGCTGTGTGTTCAACCATGTGGTTTTGTGTTTGCCGTGAAGTTGGGAGACATTTGTTTTGACACTTTTTGTGTGAGCGCAAATAGATCAGTAAAAACTGAAGTACTTTCTATGAAACAGAGCAGATTCGTTTGTTCAGTGAAGTTCATACCTCGGCAGAACTTTTTTTTTTTTTTTTTTTTTCTGTTTTCCTTTTCTTTCTTTTTTTTTTTCACAGAAACAAGAGAGGCAAAGAGAGAGAGAGAGAGAGAGAGAGAGAGAGAGAGAGAGCGGACAAGATTGGTTCCTGTAACTGTTGTCCTGCCCTGTGATTGGTGGAAGCCTGTTGCTAGGCTTATGTCAGTGTTCAAGAGTTTTCTGCTTCCTCTCCTCTGTGCACCGATAGGTTAGGTTTGAACTGGTCTGGTGGACTTCTGCCACTTGTTGAACATCCCCACGTTTTTTTGCGGTTCCCTCGCATCTTACTGCATGAGAAAACACAGCAGCCGCAGCGCTGACAGACGCATATGTACAGAGTTTACATCTGGCACGGCTTCCTCTTCTGTTTTTTAATCTTATTAACTTTTATCATCTTCTTTATTGGTTTAAGGCTGTTGTAAACTCTGAAAGGGAAAACAGCTTCTATAAGTGAGGGTTTGAGAAAGCAGCTGCCATACTTTTTTTAACTTATAAAAAGTTTAGTGGACTTATTCTTGACAATAACTAGTTAGATCTTAATGAAACAGCTACTTTAATTTAAAATTACTAATTGTTTCTCCCAGATTTAGTTCAAGAATGTCATGTCTGTCTTCAAAACTTTATAAATGTTTTGCAACATACCATCTATTGCCTGCTCTGTATCTGTTTACTGGTGTACTTGTACCTTAATTTGCTTACTACTGTACACGAAACATGGTTTCACTATTTTTCCTGTGAAATTGTGGTATGTCATGCTTTGTTTTGAGTGTGAAACGTTGACACTTCATGCGCTTGAAGGCTGCAGGTTGTAGTTTGTGTCTTCACAAAGCCCAGGGATGTTGTCACCTTAAATTTAAGGAAGGAAATGAATGTTTTTAATAATGTTTGAACCTTTTTTTTTTTTTCATCAAAATACAAACTTTGTAAAGCTTCTTAAATGTGCAGAAGTTTGATAATGTTGTGAAATAGCGTGGGAGTTGCTACATTTACTGTACATCATTTAACTAAAGCTTTTATCACAAGCGACAATCAAGGTACAGTGTGACAAGGACATGTTAGTGCAGCTAACCACAGTCACGTCAGGGAGGTTTTATGATGTTTATTAATGAAAGAATAACAACAAACTTTACTTAATGCATAGCATAATGCAAGCATAATGCAATATAACTAAACTAGACAAAGACAAGGTGATGCCATGTGATACGGTACAGTCAACAGAAAATACTGGCGCCTAACTCACCCTCTTCTATGAGTCCCACCAAACCATACAACCATACCCTCCAGTGCCAATTACCATTACAAGTTAAGGTGATCCAGAGAACGTGTGTGCGATGCAAACAAATAAACAACTCAAACTATATACTCGTTTTGGCTCTTACAATAGGAGAGGAGGTCGTCTCTGAAGAGCTGGCTCTTCAGGAGGTTTTTAAAGGTAGAGAGGGACACCCCTGATCTGATAGGAACTGTCACATTTCTGTAGCCACAAGAAGCAAATATTAGATCATGCTAAAAAGTTAGCTCAAGCTAACATTAGCCGTCATAAGTTACTGGTCATACCACCTTTAAAGACACTTCAGTTGGTTGAAAATGGCGTTTAAGTAGCCAGGAAGGTGCAGAAAACAGTTTGTTATCATGGCCGTTAAAGTGTTTATTTAAAAAAGTTTTATCTTTATTGCTCTTGTTACTTTGTATGTGAATATTTTTATTACCATTAGTGAAAGACCAGTGGAAATGTGTCCATTGTTCAGGCCTTTTCCTCGAACAGATAACCATCTGATGATACGCACTGTTAAAACAAATGTGAGATTATTCCTTTTGTTTCCAGGAGCCTTTACTCCATCATAACTAATCTTTCCAGTGTTGTCCTAACCCCTGTTACTCCAAATGCCCATCGTATGCACATTGGCTTAGCGGCCATCCACTAAGCCACCGTGAAAGGTCACCGGTTTATCCCCTACAACAACTAATGAGCCTCTGAGCTGCCGTGTTGTCTCGCAAGTCTGAAAACACCAAGTAACAAATTATCTACACGCATGAATAACAAGCATGTTTGGAGTGCATCATTTGATCTTTTGCAGTCATTAGCCATGCAAGAACATCATTCAAACCCACTGTAGGTGACATCAAATAACTGATTTGCTTAGGATGTAGGTCTGCAGACTCCCCGGAGACACCTGCATTGTGGTTTTTATGTGTCACACCGTGTACTGAACAGGCTTCAGAAGACACCACAGTACACACCAGATGAAGTGTGACAGATATTTTGTTTTCTTGAATTGCGTGAACGGCAGAGACATAAAACGAAGTGTGCAACACACTCATCTGAAGATACAGGAACTGGAACTAGATGTAGAGTTGTATTTCTGGGGCTTTCCTAGTCTTCCCAGAGCTTATATAATCTTCTTTGGATGTAGCGTTTTGACACAACTTCTTATAATTTCATGTAATTTGTTTATCATCTTTGATTTGCATATTTCAGCTCTGGGTACCAACTACAAACATGAACCAGAGATGTAGGCACAGCCGTGATCTAAGAAAGAGCAAGTACGTTGTGATCTCTGCACTCACACAGATACTCCTGATGTGGGTACAGTAAAGCCTCACAGAGTAGTGAGTGCGTGCACTTTGACAATAGTGTTTGGCCCTGTCCGCGAGGCCGGACCCCTGAGCCTAAGCGCTTTTATGTGAAAAGGTTTGATGTGTCGTAAGCCCCTAACGCTGACCAGCCTCTTCTGCAGCTTTGCTGAGCCATGGGGCTCCCGGCAGCCCTGGGAGTGCTGACTCCAGCCCTGGGAACATGTTTACCACTGCCCCACACCCCACCCTGTGGCATCAGGAGAGGGACCGGGGAGGGGTGGGGGCAGTTGGCTCGGTCCACACAATGAACCTGCTGAATACTGTGCTATCCAGCCATCACTTGAACTACAGCCGGCAGCCGAACTGGCCGGGCAGGCTTTTGATCGTAGTGCTCAGGGGGCGAACTTGCCTTTTCTTGGCTTTGACTAATATTTTCCTCATTAGTACGAACTTCAACTTGCTTGTCTGCTTTCACTGTAGTATACCCCCGACACTTTTGTAGCCAGAGTTGTCGCTGTGAGGATGAACTGAAACCAGGATGGTATGTCACAAAATGATCAAAGCTACTTTTCACCCATAAAACGAGCCTTTGTGAAATCTCAGATAAGAAAATTACTTTTTTTTTTCTCCTCTGCTTTGGAAACGTTATTTTGAAACATGACTCACAGATGTTCATGTGTATGTGTGTCTGTCTGTGGACACATTGGCCAATATGTGGATGCTTTTGTAATGTGGTTGCTGGCAATCCACAGGGGGAACAACACTTGACTCGCATATGCTTTTACACGAAAATACAACTGTTTATCTGTTGTTTACCAGTGGACTTCTGATACAAATCATTTCCACATTGACAGACTTGTTTTTGGAGAAATAAGGTGGACGTTATACTGCGATATAAAACTGTTGTTTTCAATACATTCCTAGGTCTATATCAGATGCAGATTCTGAGTAATTATTGACTTTCTAACCACCGCGGCGTGATAAACCAGTTGTGCAGTTTGAACGTGTTATTGTCAGGCTGGGATAAACAAAGCCGTAAGAGCTGCCTCCCTTATCTCTGCTTCCTCTTGCCTTTTTAAAGGACTCCTTCTTCGGTCTGGGCTGATTGGTGGGGGAATGGCATTATCTGTGGTCTGATAGGCTGCGGTGCAAAAACCACTAACTGAAGGGCCGTTGTCGTTGTTGCTGTCGGTGTTGTTGTTGTTGCAGCAGCTCCAGGTCCTGCTCCTGCTATCCATCTCGCTTGTGTGCTGATCCTGATCTTTGCACAGCAGATCCTCCACCTTCTTCTGGACACAGCTGAGGGCTCAGTTTGCGCAGACTTGCTGCAGCATGCTCCATCTGGCTGGCTTTGTGTTGTTGTTTTCATCGAATGCACGTTACACACATGAACACACACATTTTTTTTTTTTTTTACAGCCACGTTTGGCAGTGTTACAGAAAACAATTTCTAGTAATGCTGCAGGGTGATTTCACCGTGCCTGCTGATTGATTTAAGTATTGACGATTAATTAAGCAGCCATCAATTAAAGGTGACATTATTTAGCATACAGGGTTGAGTGGATAGCTGTGAATGTGATCATGATCAATGGCAGCAGGGAACAAAAGAAGAAGAGAGAAGTGATGATGTTTTCTTAGAGGGGGGATTGTTCTCTCTGCTCACGTTTTGAACCCCCCTCCATCCTCCTCCTCCTCCTCCTCCTCTCTTCACCGTTAAGCTCCTCCCGCACGCTCTCCTTCTACGCCCATTGGCTGCCGGGAGGCTGTTTTCGCCACCCGATTGGCTGCTGGGCACGTCAATCACACGAGCCTCGACTTATTTACCGAATGTATGAGCCAGAGAGGACGGTATTCTGCTTCAGGGCTGCAACAGCTGACTGCCGAGCACTTTACCCAGTGCCTCAAGGAACAAAGAGAAGAGGAAACAGCCATCCAGAATACGTTTTTTTTAATTTTTTTTATTTTTTATCTTTTATACCTTTTTAATCAGAGTGCAGCGAGGACGCGAGATGAGGCACGCAGTCGCACCGGCAGAAAACGTGGAAAATAATTCTTTTGCAGTGACAAGCCTGTTAAAGATATGCACTCATTGTGAACGGCTGAGCAAAAAGGTAAGAGACAGAGCTAGAGAGAGAGAGAGAGAGAGAGAGAGAGAGAGAGACGGGAAAAAGCTTTAATAACATTTATTAATAATGCAAAGCGTCAATCTGAGGATGGCATTTATAAAAATCTGCGTGTCACCTTTACTGATGTTTGTAGGCGACGTTTTTTCTGTTGTGAGCAAACAAGCTGCAGTGCAGTCTTTTGTGCACGGCTTGTTTACGACTAAGAAAGAGTTTGTGGTCAGTGAAGGGGCCAGAGATCATCTCTGGGTTTGTTTTTTCTTCATGTCACAAGAATCAGACATGTGGATGAGACGTTTAAAGGCATTTTTATTTTTATTTTTAAAAAAACCAAGTGTCATTTTGTGAATATTTCGCATTTGCTGGTCATTCATTCATGCGCTGCTGCTGCTGCTGCTGCTGCTGCTGCTGGTTCATTGTGCTCTGCTGCGGGACGGTGTCCGCTGGTGTAGACATGTCTCGGCAAGCAGCGGAAAGTTACAGGACATAATAGAGGCGATGTAAAGGTTTCTATTGTGCGCTTTTAATCTCGTAGGTGAAGGTGAAGAGCCGCCTTGTGTGTTCGCGTTTCTCTTCAGTTGAATGTCAGAGTTTTTAATTTTGGTTTTAAGCGTTGATTTCTTGTGACATTTGAATGCGGATTAAAACAAATCTAACACTGATCTGACACTTTTACACTTGTTTTTTATCAAAGCGACCCTGATTTGTCACACTGCTGGAGGAATAAAGTGACAGTACAGAAGAAATGAGAAGTGGTGATCTCACACAAACTTGGGGTTTAAACTGAATGTGTTTCTTTCCCCTTTTTTTTTTTGTCTTACAGGACTTGGGAGTAAGGATCCCAAGACCCTTAGGTAACGGACCAAGCAGATTTATCCCTGAGAAAGAGGTAGGAGATCATCTGTAATCTCATCTGAGTCTTATAACTCTGTTACAAACATGACATTTGTGTAACAGATCTTGTTTTATCGTGTGTGTGTGTGCGTTTTAGATTCTGAAAGTCAGTAAAGTGGACACCAGGACACAGTCAATATTTGAGGATGCGTTTGCAGCCCTCGGTCGCCTCGACAACATTTCTCTGGTCATGGGATTTCACCCGCAGTACCTGGAGAGCTTTCTCCGGACGCAGCACTACCTGCTGCAGATGGATGGACCCCTGTCTTTGCACTACAGACACTACATTGGCATCATGGTACGGCCATTTTATCCTCTGAAATCTCAAATCACTGAAGTGTTAATACGTCATAGCAGTGAATTAACCCTGTGGTTAATGTCTCCCGCAGGCGGCAGCTAGACATCAGTGTTCCTATTTGGTCAACCTCCATGTCAACGACTTCCTCCAAGTCGGGGGTGACCCCAAGTGGCTGGACGGCTTGAACGAAGCCCCGCAGAAGTTGCAGCAGCTCGGAGAGCTCAACAAAATCCTGGCCCACCGACCATGGCTTCTCACCAAGGAACACATCGAGGTGAGAGGACAGGCATGGTCTGGAGGGTGGATGTGGACATGAGAAGTGTTATGTAACTGGCTGAGATCATGGGTGGAGGCTAGACTATAGCTGCAGCTGTAAAAATTTGGGTGGATTTTTTAGCCGTAGAGGTATAGTGTCAGTGATGAGGCTGGAAAACAAAGAGATAATGAATTGGTTAGGATGGATGAAAACATATTTTCCCACTTTGTTTAAAGGTCAGCGATAATGAAGTCATTATTTGGCCGCAGTTTCCAGGACTCACCATGTTTTTCCTTTGTTTCTTCCAGAACCTTCTCAAGGCAGAGGAACACAGCTGGTCCCTCGCAGAGCTAATCCACGCCGTGGTCCTCCTCACACACTACCACTCCCTCGCCTCGTTCACCTTCGGCTGCGGCATCACGCCCGAGATCCACTGCGACGGTGGACACACTTTCAGACCCCCCTCCCTCAGCCAGTACTGCGTCTGTGACATCGCCAACGGCAATGGTCATGCTAACCACCACGACGATCCGCTCGGCAACCAGGTGAGCGGTAGCAGCTGGACTTAACATCCTGTGTGTGTGTGTGTGTGTGTGTGTTTTTAAATGGACTAAGGACTCCTTCCTAACTCTCCTTTTATTTCCGTAGGAGATGTGTGGCGAGGTGGAGGTGCTGATGGAGCGCATGAAGCAGCTGCAGGAGTGCCGCGACGACGAGGAGGCGAGCCAGGAGGAGATGGCGACTCGCTTTGAGAGGGAGAAGACGGAGAGCATGCTGGTGGTCACAGCAGAGGACGACGAGTGTGTCCCCTCCAGAGACATCTCCCGACACTTTGAGGACCCCAGCTATGGCTACAAGGACTTCTCCAGGAGGGGGGAACATGTGCCCACACTCAGAGTGCAGGTAGAGACCAAATATCTTGTTCTAAGTTTAAACAAATATGTTTTATGTGCCTGTTATTTACCGTTTTAATTCCTCTTTTCTGCAGGACTACAGCTGGGAGGATCACGGCTTCTCTCTGGTCAACAGACTGTACCCTGATGTTGGTCAAATGCTGGACGAGAAGTTCCAGATGGCCTACAATCTGACCTACAACACCATGGCAACACACAAGGATGTGGACACCAGTATGCTGCGCAGGGCCATCTGGAACTACATCCACTGCATGTTCGGCATCAGGTCAGTCACTGGAAACTTGCTGTGTGACGTAACCTTTGTTTTGTAACGTCTGTCGTTCTGCTCAGTCAGTACAGCCGCCCTTATGTTTCCTCACACTCTTTCTCTTTGTTCTTCAGGTATGACGACTACGATTACGGAGAGATAAACCAGCTTCTGGACCGTAGCTTTAAGATCTATATTAAGACCATGGTGTGCAGCCCTGAGAAGACCACCAAACGAATGTATGAGAGTTTCTGGAGGCAGTTTCAGCACTCCGAGAAGGTGAGACCCAGATCTTCTCTGCTGATCTGATCTGTAGCAGTTATTTTAAACAACGTGCAGCGTCTTAATAACTCTCTCTTCTCTCCTACAGGTTCACGTTAATCTGCTTCTTATGGAAGCGCGAATGCAAGCAGAACTGTTATACGCTCTGAGAGCGATCACCCGCTACATGACATGAAGTGCTTTTGGCATTTTTATTGTTGTCTTTTTACTGTCATCGTTGTTGCTCATTTTGGGACACTTCAAGTAAGGAAAAAAAAAAAATCAAAAAGTGGGTGGGAGGGGGTTTTCAACAAAAAACATGGAAGAGATGTGAGGAAAAAAAAAAAAGGCCCCTGAGTTGTGATCGAGCTTGTCAGATGGACGTCGAGAAGAGGATCAGAACAAACGAAAGACAAGAACTGTTGAAGAAAGTCATCTCAAACTCACCAGTGGATACACAAACTCAGTTCGTGTTGCCTGCAGTGCCAAAACTGACCAAGAGAGAGCAGCCTGGAGCAAACTCCTGCTCTGCTGCGGGAGGGGGGGAGTTTGTGCCGACGGCCTGAGCACTGACACCGGAGGCATCCAGGACAACGTTTCAGTATTCCAGCATGCAACAACGATTTTATTTTTTTTTATTTTTTTTTTTTTGCCAATCTCTTCTGTCTCGTGGTAGTGTGAAGACCCACCGAAAAAAAAAAAATCCCCAAGAAAAGCTGTGCAGCCAGAAACAGTCTGCACTTTGATTCTGTCATCACTGTTATATCTGTTTAGTTTCTTTAATATCTTTTTTTTTTTTTTTGTATTAAGGGAAGTGGATGTCATTGTGGTTGCTGTTAGTGGTAACTGGAGATGGAAGCATTAACTTTTTTCTTTTTTTTTTACGTGTGCCTGAACTATCCAGCACAGTGTGCATACGTGCTGATGCTGCTGCTCCCATGTTGTATTCAGCGGGATCATATTGATCCCCAAATCACCCCAACCCACCCCCCTTCATTATATCCCTTTAAGCCCCTATCCATTAGAAATCCACTGCATTACCCCCCCCCTTCTCCCCCTTTTTGTCCTGCCCCCAAACCCCAAATCTCAAATGTCAATGTAAGCTAATCCAAGGAGTGTGTGAAAAGTAGAGAGGCGTGGAAAGAAACTCAAAGAACACTGTCTGAGCCCTTTTTTTTTTTTTTTTTTTTTTTTTTTTTTTTTTTAAAAGTGTGACTGTACACGAGTGGATGAGTTCTTGTATTCATGACGACTGAGGTGTGGATGTGACGTGTGCGTGTTTCACAGAAATGATGGAGAGGAAAAAAAAATCTGTCTTTGAATTTCATGTGTCAAAAAAACGAAAAAAGAAAAAAAGCAAGGCACTTTGAAGGAAAGACTTCTTGCTTCTGATGTAGCTCTGTTTTTGTGAGAACTGTTTATCATTTGTTGTTCTTGATGATGATGATGATGATGATGATGATGATGATGATGATGATGTCTTTATTGTTCTGGTAATGGGAAAACAAAAAGATAAAGAAAAAAAAAAAGCTAATCAAAAAGAAAGTTAGAAACCAGGTTTTCCAGGAGGGATTTGCTTCCGGTTGCCCTAACCACACCTTATCTGTCTTCCGCTTATCCCAGTTGCCTGGTCACCCTAACACTTTCAAAGCTTTGGATTGTGAATTTTACCAGTAAATGAATACCTCTTCTGTTTTTCTCTAGAAAACATATAAGAAGTGCTCTTTGATGAGCAGAGACTCTTTCCGGGCTGCCGCGTTCCCTTTTTGCTCGGGGACCAGGTTCGCCCACACAGGGCCGACTGCGGTTGACAGCTGTTGAACGCAAAAGGTTGTAGCTGTGCTTATTTCCCTGCTGGGGAAGTCTAACCAGTGCAAAAGCAGCTTTTTTTTTTGTTTTGTTTTTTTTAATTTTTATTTTGCACAGAGGTGTAAGGCCTCTGCTCTTTTTGTTTTTTGTTTACTAAAACCAGTTTAAGTACTGCATTCTTCTGAGGGTGGACTGAGAGAATCAGGCAGATGAATGAGCGATATCCCGATGAGGAAAAGGAGGCTGATGATGATAAAAGAATGGTACATTTGGAAGTGGTTTGAGAGGAAGTGGAGGTGTTTTTTTTTTTTTTTTTCAAACTTCTGACTGATGTCAGTTACTGACACCTTTTTTTTTATATGAAAATATATGAAAAATCTGAAAAAAAAAAATAAACTATGATATTGAATTGTTGTGTATCATTCGTAGTTCTCTCCTAAAAGATTTGATTTCGTTGCTTCATCAAAGCGATTGCGTTCGATGCGGAGGAGGCCTACACTATTCAGGAATCAAACAAGTCATAGCACAATCAGTATTGCCATCAGCTCGCTTCCACCGCTGCAGCCGCACAAGTGTAGGAAGTCAAATAACCCACGGTAATTACGTAAGCATATTTGAATGCTTTTATGCAAAAGATGAGTCATGAAAAGACATCGAGTATTATCCCATCACCTCATGGTCCAAAGTACACTCAGCTGTTTGACAATAAAGGCTGACTTCATCGACAGTAAGCTGAGCTCAGAGGAATAGTTCAGTTGGTCATCAGTACAGTCCAGAGACTTTCATGTGAATTTCATTTTACTGTACAAGCTTGAGAACTGAATGACTCACAGGGAGCCAGATAATGGACCCTGTTCCTGTGGTGTGGTCCAGGTCAAAGTTTCTCTTTGCTCCTGACCAACATTTGGATCGTGATAAGCCTCCACGCCGCTGGGAAAAATCCTTCACTTCCCCGGTGAGGCTGGCCTGAACTTCAGAGTCTTTCCCATCGAGGCCACAGAGGCCTGTCTGTCAATTCACAGTCACCAGGAGAAACTCAGTGTTATTATCCTCACTGACCAAACTGCCTTCACAGCTCTGTGGCTTTCCCAGACAATACATGGAATAGGAAACATTTGATATCAGCCAGCCAACTTGTCTTTCATATCAACCTGATGAATTCTGTGTAGAGAACAATGTTTATTACTCGCTCTGGCTAATGAGTTGTTTTAGGGGTTTTTGAAACATCAGCTTGTCTTGTGGTTGTTAAAGGTCACTATTGTGTGAAAACTGGGGGAGCTGACACAGAGGGTTTTTACATTAAGTGCCGTTTCTGATTTGTTTCGATGTAATAACGATGTGATTTTTGAAATGCTGTACTTTAGGCTACTTGATGTAACTTGTAAGCACTGCCTGGACCCATATCTGTGTAACAATAAAGGCTTTGAGAAGCAGACATGTTTTCCACTCGCTTCAGCTTTATTGTGTACCAAGTTCCAATGTCACACAATCAACAGACAATAAAAGATTTCCTTATGAGGTAAATTCCAGGTCAGCCATCTGTTCTCCAGACTTCATCATAAAAGAACTTTTACAACACAGCGGATTTACAAAACAGTTCAAGTCTGTTATATAAATGTGCAAAGAGCTTGTATTAAATTATCCCTGTATATGCGAAGATACCCAGAAGTTAAAGCTTTTACAAGCTTCATGGGAATTAAAGTGCATAAAAAGTGAAAAAAGACTGTTACAAACTTAAAAAAATAAAATAAAAAATGTGATGTTGATAAGGCTGAGAAAATAAAAATACAAATATTTAGAATACAGAATTGAGAAAGAAATCCACATGAGTATGAGTACGAGTATGTTTCTGCTATGTAATGCAGATTCTGTCTGCTTCTTATATTTTCATAATTACCTTTATTAGCCATCTAAAATCTATTGTTTTGAATATGACAGATGTAAGTCTTAAAACTGGAGGTTAAAAGTTTGTAGTTATGCCTCCTGAAAACCAGCATCTATAGTCAACTAGAAGAAAGAATTTTGAGTATTTAGCCATAATTTTGCAAAATTATGACGCACTTGAGCACGTGGATGACAGTGGAGGAGTGAATAGAGGTCTGAGATGTTTATAAAGGTGTTTTGACCTCACCTGCTTTCTCAAACTACAAACCTTTACAGCTACATTAAAAACCCACTGGAGTGTTTAATAATTATAATGTAGGCTAAAGTTTTAAAAAATGCTAAGGTGTCTCTGACATGACATTCTTAACTCCATGTCTTGGTGTGTTGTCTGAAGGTTGAAGCGTCTTCATCAGTTTTTGAGCAACAGGTTGGAACTCTAACTCCCAGCATGCCCTGTGGTAGTCCCTCAAATCTTCATTTTCTATCCACTTCAGAGCCTCTTCTTCATCTAAAGAATTATAAACACAGCGGACAGGAGATAAGCGAGGGTTGTGAAAAGTTTCGGGTTTGTTTCATGTTCAGGCAGCTCTCAGATGTGACCATGGAGGCATTGTGTTCATGATAGTGGGGACGTGTGTGTCTCTGGTGTGACTAATATTCTTCCAAGCTATGACTCCCTCCCCTGTTATGTAAGCGTTACTAACAACACCCTGCACCAACCTAGGTATGTAACGAGAATCTCCAGCAGTGACTCCTTCTCCTGCGTGTCCATCAGCTTCTCTGAGCCGCCGCCGCCGCCGATCATGTTCCACAGCGCCTGACAAACCTGGCCCGCCAGCTGCCAATCACCTGGTCCCAAGTCTTTCAGACAGTCCACAAGCCTGGTCACACACACACCTCATACATCATATGACTCGAGGGAGAGGGATTCACATGACCGGCAGGTTTGTGGGCATTAACTCCACTTCATTGGACAGACACACGTGTGTGTGTGTGTGTGTGTAAAGGGGAAATAAGAACTTAAATGTTCAAGCATTGCTCACTTTTAGAAGTGGCGAGCTTACATTACAGATAGGAGGCCCCAGAATTTGTTCCACTTTGCATTAAAAATGAACAAATGAATCCAAACTGACAGTAATCACAACTTTGTGTGACTACTGTGAACAAATAACATTAAGGTTGAGATGATTAGTAGCATCTTGTTCATGCCAGTGGAGTTGTTGTTGCTCATGTTTGTCAAAATGAAGACCATATTTTCCCCCCAAAAAAACCCTGTTTACTCTCTGTGGCAAAGCTGCGTTTGCCAAACACTCAGAAAACTTTAGGAGTAGATCAACATTTTGGTGAATATGTGAAACAGGACTGTGTTCTCGCCAAGAGTTAGATTACAAGATTGGTACACTGTCATCTCTGTCTGGAAAGGAGAAATAGTGAGCCTGGCTCTGTTCAAAGGTAATAGCACTGCAAATAACCACCTCTAAAACCACACGTTTTCACACTTCGGTTTTTTGTACAGATCAAGCTAAAAAAGTTGAGTGTCAGTGAGCTTTAGAGGCGCTGAACTGTGTTACTTTCGGACAGAGCCAGGTTAGCTATTTCCCCTGGTTTAAGCTGCTATTTGTAGCTTCATATAGTCAAATGACTCATTCTTTTTCGCCACACAGCTACTTTTTATGGCCTGTACCAATTCAGCAGATTTAGCCGCCAAATCTAACCCACTGGCACGAAAAGTAGAACACAGTAATCATGATAATATCTCTAAATAATGCACCAGTTATTTGTTTCTTGCTGTGAGTTATGGGCACCAAGATGCTTTTAACTCTACAGTCATAATCACCTTCACCAAATAGGCACTCTTTATAGACACACACACACATCCACGTGAACGCAGTTTTAATCTCTCAAGTGTGTTAGTCCTTACTTGACAGCAGCCCCCTCTAGTGAGAGACTGACCCTGTTTGGAGGGTCCAGAGCCAGGTTGGTGAGGACCCCGCAGGCCGAAAAACACATCTCAGTGCTTTTCGAGTCAAGCAGCGTCACAACAAACTGGTGTACTGAGAGAAAGAGAGAGAGAGAGAGGGGAGGAAGATGACAGTGTGAGGGAGCGGACAAAGACAAAGCAGGGCAAAGATAAGAGAGCCGCTATCACCAGAGTCAGCAGGCATGTTTATACTGACTGTATCTGGGCTTGGAGATAAGTCCATCCTAAACATGACACAGCAGTATGCAGAGGTGCATACTGTACTGCACAGTCTGGGTACTTCTGTACAGTTATGTGCTTGGATGATATGATGAATGCATCTTTAGATAAGACTTTTTTTGGATTCTGTCTGCGCATTATTAGGCTTTGAAGCATGTTCTTTCCTGCAAAAGTCAGTGTGTAGTGTGTGGTTTAAACAACATATGAAATGAGGATAGCCACGTGTGTGTCTGTTGGTGTCTGTGTCCATCATATACCTTTGTTTTGCATAATAAAGTCCCGTACATCCTTGGACTGTGACAGATTTCCATATACACGTGTGGCCTCGAGCATGGCGTCCATACTGGAGCTGAGCACCAACTTCAACATCACTGAAGCACAAAGAGAGAGTGAGCACAGGAAAAAAAAAAAAAAACATGTTTACTTTTACACGGAGTGTCTTACACTTTGCGATGGTGAGTTGACTGTGCCTGAGGACGGAGCTTTCCTCCTGGTAGAAAGACATGTTGTTGATGGTGGCAGCCACATTCACCAATAGCTCCTCGCTTTCCCGCACAGACCTCAGCTCTGCGTCATGCATGCACAAACACAGAAAGAAAAACAATCATCGATACGAGTAACCTTAAGTTATGACTACTGTTTTTAAGATATTTTTTCAGTCAATAAAGGACAGGTTGTCAGTTCTTCACAGGGCTGACACAGAGAGACAAACAGCCATTCATGCTCACATTTACACATATTGGGAAAGTTAGTCATTAACCTGCATATCTGTGGACAGTGGGAGCAGACATGGGGAGCACATAAAAAAGTTCTGATGGCTGGAGAGTTCAAACAACAACAAGCTCAACGTGATCGGAGAAGTGATAAATCCAGCTTACAAGGGATGCCTGCTCTCTCCCTGATAATGACTAACCAGTGTCAAGGTCATTCGGGTCATTTTATGCTGATGAAATAAAGTAAAGGTAGATTATTAATCCATAAAGCCACTGCAACGTGGATTGTGTAAACTGTGTGGCACTCATGTGCATATGCATGAGAATTTATAGATAAACCCAATGTTCTTGGCGCCGTTTAAAGAAGATAAACAGATGTAGAAAAACAGTTGGCACCTGAGGTTGTCAGCCTTTTTGCATATTACAGCTCGCCCACACTAATATGACACCGTGACATTATCATAAAAGAAACTGTTGTCTGTGGTTAATTCTGGCCTGATATCGGCTTGATCATGAGCTGGTGCACAAAGGTCAGTGTGACCCAATCCAACCAGCTATGACACCGTGAGCGGCTTGGAAACCAAGCCTGTTCCTGATATAGCAGCAGATGTCGTGTGCTAAGTCATAAATCGAGGATATTGCGGTCGGTGTCAACCAGCAGCTTGTGTCACACTGAATACTGTTTCTGGTTCTGACTGAAAATGCTGCTTTGTTGTGCCCCTCCCTTGAAACTCGGTAATGTAAAGCAGCACAGCCTGTCATGAATTTGAACAAAACAGGACATCGATCAGCCAAGTCTGCTCTTTCATCCTCCACTGAGATTTTGTTTTCAGTTTCCAGCTGTCACAAACCACCACATTCTCCTTCATTCGCACGTGTTATGTTTCTGTCTTCAGTTACTTAATTTACTTCCCATCTTACTCTGTGGCATCAAACACACGCGCCGCTCTGTCTTCTTCTATTTTTCACAAGTTTGACCTCGGTTTTCTTTATTTTATTTCTCTCCAAACTGTCATGAAGTGTGTGTAGGAGGCAGGCAGCAGAGAAATCGAGAGTTTCGCACCCACCTGCGTATCAGCTCAACCTGTCCTGAAACCATCTAACCACATGGGAGAATTTCACACACGCAAACCAAGTCGGCTGTGAGATGTGACAGAACATCCTGCTCATGCAGTGAAGCGCTTCGCTCTGTCAGACTTTTTTTTAAAAAAAACAACAAGTAAACCAAAAGAGGATGTGCTACAGAGAGCTCTGAGAGGAAAGCGAGCGATGGAATGAACAGACAAATGAGGAGTGTGTTTTCGACCAAAGTCATGTCTTGTTCCCAGCACAAGGGAAGTGGTTGGGTGCTTAGCTGATACTTACTGTACGTACAATGCAGCAAACAGCTATTTTTAAACTTATCAGAACTCCAGATTTTCACACACTGTTTCCTTTGTACGACGGAGACATAAAATGGCTGAAAAGGACAAATCTAGAGATGCTGCAGCCATAAATGATTTAGTTAAACAGCGACTAGAGGAGGATGAGGTCCTCCTGCTCTCTGCTCACCGAGCGTCTCCATCAGCAGCTGAATGCAGGTTGTGTTGGTTGCCAGAGCTGGACCTACAGCCGGGTGGATGCACATGTTTGCAAGCACCCTGACCAGCTTCACCAGCACATCGTCATGCTCCTGCACACACGCTGGAGGTGCAGGAGGCCTGTTCCGCGTAGGTGTGTGCGGTGAGTCGTCTCTTCGCTGGTAGCTGTCGTACAGCTGCAGCAGTGTGCCCATGCAGCCCTCGCACTGAAAGAGCTGCTGCCGGGCCTCGTCGCTTTTGGCTGTGAGGTTCCCGAGGGTGAAAAGTAGGCGCACGACAAGGTCCTGTGGGAGAGCGGAGGAGAGTACTGTGGTGATCAATTTGCATCTGTCAATTATTTCACTTTCGGAGTGAAAGCAAACCAATAAAAACATCAGTGTTTTTATACTAGGTCCTAATTCTTGTTCATTACATGAGTATAAGTTAGTGATGCAACAAATTATTTATTTCAGGATCTATTATTTCAGGATTAAGTAACAACTTATGGGTGAGTTTTATAGCAAAATATGGTGCTACATATATCATATAAATATAGTATATTTACAGTAAGCTGATAAGAAAATGAAAAACATTTTGATATGAGATTATATTAAAGGATCAGCAGCCACCTGCTGCCTGCTCTGTCTGGTGGCACTATTGTCTCTTCCCCCCAGAGACTTGTAGACTTGTTTGAGTGTGACTATCAGCCCATCTTTTCAATGAGTTGTCACACACTTACAGAGACAAGAGGTAACAAATGACACCGTGTGCGTCATCCTTGTATCCTGACTCTTAGTAAATAACAAAAAGAGTAGTAGAGCTAGGAACACACTCTTGACTCCCATTAAAGGCACCATGACATTGGTGGATGAGGACAGGACGGGCTGTCCCTGGACTAGGTGCACATTACATATCATAGTGACGTGTGTGTGTATTTATTTCATGTGAGATTAAGCACACTTGCCAGTCATGTCTGATTGCCAAAGTCCCACCCTTTTCTTCTGCCCCTCCACCACCCCTCCACCTCTGTATCACCTCTACTATCTGGTATCTACCCACCCTCCCTCCCTCCCTCCTTTCCTTTCCTTGATTATCCAGCCATCCTGGGATGATTGAATGTCAAAACACACACGCACACACACACAACAGAGCAGAGACAGAGGGACAAACACGACGTGCAGATGGACACAATGTCCCGTGAGTGTGCTTGGACTCGATGCACACAAGCAACTTGCTCCGAGGGTAAACATGCTTAGTGGAGTTACATGAACACTGGAAAAGCTTGTCTTCACTTCTCTCTAATACACACAGGGTCGAGCACACACACACACACACACACACACACAAACAAGAGGAGGCTGGTGGACTCACCTGTTTTTGATGATGTTTGCTCAGCAGTTCTAAAAATAGCTGGTAGCAGTCGGGGGTCTGGGCCAGAGCGAGGCGGCACTCCGAGTAAGAGGAGAGTTTACTGAGGAGAGCGAAGGGACAACAAATACCACTGATCGTCCACTCACTGACTGCTCCACTACACTGACTAAATATGGAGATATTAAATCAACAGGCCTAATGGATAAATAAGCCTGGGATGGGATTTACCTTTCATTCTTTCATTACCTTGGGCAACAATATTCAGGCAGTGTTCCCTTTATCAGTACTAAAACTTAGTGAACAGATTTACCTCATATGTTATATTAGAAAAACACACACTCATGCTCATTTTGTGCATCACTGTGCAGGAAGCTGGGAGCTGGATGAAGAAGATGGGGACTCATCTGTGTCATTCTGTTTGGTGGAGGTATTAAGCTCAGATGATGAAGAGCCTGTAGTTAGTGGTGTGCTGTCACTGAGCTCTCTGTCTGCTTTAACATTGAGCCATTGTCTCAAGTGCCACCACACACTGCCGCACCAACTGCACAGCATTTATTCTGAAGTAAGAAGCAGGAAGTTCATCAGGGGAGTAAGTGTGATGTGTGACGAGGGTGGAGCTTCCAGTTTAGCGTCTAATTTCATGTCTCCAATTGTAGAGTGAAACATTTCAAAGTGAGACTATGAAACCTTTGAAGGAAGACAGCTTATTCCTCTTGTGTGTATAATATAATAATATCATTCTCAGAGGATTTGCTGTCACAGCCTCACTATGACAGCTAGTGACAGCAAACTTTAGATAGATCTTACTATGTAACGGACATAACTGAGTCAGCCTATTATCCCACAACTGTGACTTGTGGCTACATTGGCCGGTGCTCAACAAAAGCTACATTGTCTCCCTTTAAACTGTTTTACATTGACATATAAGCCACGTTTGCTTATGTAGGATTAGTTAATGCTTGAAAATGCTTTTTGTAAACTGTTAGCATTTTATTTGTCAAGAACACAGGTGAGTTAAAAGCACCTTACTATGAAAGACCTGTGTATCCGTCTAGTGTCCAATTCTTGGAATCATATGATCCCTGTTGATACAAGGAACTGCGTGTTTCCTTTTCCTTTTGCCATTTCCAACTTTGATATGGTTTGTTCATTTTTTGAGCATAAACAACTTTAAAGTGACCATGTTTTATTTTTTTTTGTCGTGTGATCACATCCCATCTGATAAATACAGTGTTTCTTTGGAGACTCAACTGTAAAGGTGACATGTCAAATGGGAAATAAATGGGGAATTTAGAAGGAGCCTGAGGATTTAGATGAGAAAACAGAGGCGAGGTGTGCCTTCATGTTGTATTGATACAATGTTATTGACATGCATGTGTGATACCTGTATATTCTGGAAATGTTGGTGCAGATGTCCTGGTCTTTGCGGTGATGACGCAGCACCACACAGAGCTCTGGTAGTATAGAGAAGGAGATGAAGAGTGGACGGGAATCAGGGTGATCTGCAAGGTTCCTCAGGGTCGCTGTCAGCTACAGGGGTCAAAGGTCAGACAGACAGAGAAGGAGGGGTGAGTGTTGGACAACAAGAAGAAATGTATACAAACTCGTAAATACTGCATGTAAGCCTTTATATCTAGGTCAGTATTGTGTGTCAGTGTACTACTGTGGCTTGGATACAATGTTAGTCATATGCTCATTAAAGCTGGCTGCTGGCCTGCACAGGACGCCATACAGCAGGGCGACCGGAAACTATTCAGTATAGACATAAATCATTCTATCACAAGAGGGAAACGTTCATTTCCAACGTACGGCAGCACTGGAAGTTCTGGAAAGTCACGGTCTGCTTATTTCCCTCCTCTAAAAGCATAATGACTTGGGTTAGATATCAAATGAAGCGCTGGCTCAAGATGTTTGCTTGGGCCAACTTATGCGGTTAGCAGCAATCATTTTCGGAAAAGCGAAGCAGGATTTAGCCTGAAGTGGCAAGGAGAGAACATTATGTTCTTGGAACAGCTTATATACCAGACATAAACAAAAACATTTTTGTCTAAAAGTGGGAAAACCAGCCAACAAACACATAAAGAAGAATATTTAACATCGTGTTCCTTTTAACTCAGTACAACTTTTTTACTCACATAGAAAAACTGTTAGAAAGGGTGTGTATTCTTTGGTATTCATTGGTTTAAAATAATTATATCCAAGAAAACTTAAAATATCCTTTAAAACTTTACCCAACCCTTCCCACCAGTGTTAAATCCGTGACACACCTGTACAAGAATGTGGCCAGCTATAGTGAAGTTGGTGTCATCGGCTGTGCAGAGCTTCTGGATGAGTTTTTGAACTACACCAATGCAGTTCTTGTCCAAAAGGAGTCTGAGGATTGCACTGTTTCCTGAGAGGAATTTCAGAGTCCCAACACAGTACAGCAGAGCTTCTCCAGATGTGGACACATCCTCGTTGCTCAAAATCCCCAAAAACGAGTCTAGACACAGAGAAAAATTGAACATTAACAACCAGGGAAATTTATTCTAAACCAGCAGAGAACATTATGTTCTTGGAGCAACTTATATACCAGACATAAACAAAAACAGTGGGAAAATCTAAACTGGCCAACAAACATAAAGAATATTTATCATTGCATTCCTTTAAATTGACTTGGTATGACCTCGTGTTTTTTGCTCACATATGTTTTCAACCACAGAACTTGCTACTGAACAGAAACCTCATCTAGATCAAACCTAGAAGAGTGTTCACCTATGATGGAGTTGTTCTGGAAGAGGATGTCGTTGCTTTCACTGCGGCTGATCTGGAAGATGAGCTTACAGATGTTGAGCAGGTTTTTTCCACTGACACACAGCTGGAGAGAAAAATGCGGAAAAAAAAAACCCCTTTTGTGTTAAATGCTCAGGTGCTCTTGTGATTGAGTCTTATCAGCAGGCATGCTGACAGTCACACACCCAGACAGACACAGACACAGACTCACAGCAAGGCACAGCTTGGCGATGTGTAGGTTGAGCTGGGCAGAGTTGAGGTCGATGAGGCGGAACAGTGTTCGAAGTATCCCCGACCTCCTCTTACAGCATCGACCGAGCATGTCTGCTTCTGCCAAGGTGCCATAGAGAGCGTCGCACAAATCACACAGGCGGTCCACAGAGCCCTCAGAGCTGCCTGGCATCGCAGGATTTTGCAAACAAAAATAATTATGTCAAGTTCAGGGCAGCATTTCAAATATTCACAGAGAAAGCAAACATCCCAAAATGAAAACACTCACTTGTGTGTGTGTTGGCAAGCGTGCATCCATATAAATACAGATGAGTGACGTTTTATGTATGTCTTTGGTATGTATGTGCAATATACTGGGGCTCTACTGCATGGTGTACATTTGTTATTTGCATGATAAACTTGAGGTTAAAGCCTCAACATCAATAATACACTGGTCAGCAGTAAAATAACATTCCCCTTCCTTTTCTAAGAAGCAGCTCTTAGTTTCTCTGGTCAAACGCTGGGGAACAATTTCTGCAACAGGCAGCTACAATCTTGACACAGAGGAAGAGGCAGGGTGGAGTCTTTTCCTTGTTTTTGAGGTAAAATAAATGTTTTCCCTGCACAAATAACTGGGTTGGGTCATTTCTATAAAAGGTTGGCTGCTGTCTCACACTCAACACTTCACTGCAATTTCCCACTGAATCTGAAAGGTGTTTTATGCATGAGCCAGAAGGCACTTGGTCCAATAAATATTTAATATTTATCTTTCGAATGAATTTTCCATTAAATTTGTAGCGTGTTAAAATATTCACAGCCATAGATTTGATTTCATGGCTGCCAGACCAGCAGTTTCAGGGGAAGACAATTTGGTCTGGATGCCAAACATAACACGACTTGTTTGCCTTTCTTCGGTGGGTGAAATGACAGTGCTTTTTCATTTTGTGAGACTTCATGCATGACTATCTGCAAATGCTAAAAATCTATTTCGCAACATGGTGGTTAAAAATGAAATGTGGAAACAGAGAAATGAGGCAGTAATAAGAGAACCATAACTTTTTTTACTGTAACCACATTACATTTTAGATTCGCTTCTTTAACTCCAAAGAGAAATGTAATATTAAAAACATTGTGAGGGAAAGAAATCATATATTAGTCACATGTTTGTACTTTCTCACTGTTATTCTCATTTTTCTTATTGCTTCGCTCACACTACCTGCAGCCACACTCTCCAGTTGTTGAAGTAGAGGAGCAATCATATTATTCAACACCAATGACTCTGCATCCTCCTCTGTGCTTGTGGCGTTGTTTCCATTCCTAGGCTCTGAAATGTGCAGAGAGAATTGCAGTTAGCCAATTACCACCTCAAAACCCAGACGCTAAACATGAGTGGCAAGCGTGGTTCACAAGTTCACTGTCTTAAAATAAAACAGCAGGAAGTTTGATGCCACAATGAAAGGTCACCATCCACAGCTACACTTCCTCTAATTTCTGTTTTTGTGCTGATGTAAAATTGACTGTGCATGGGCATGTGAAATATGTACGTGTGATCAAAACGTGTGTGTTTGTGCACGCAAATGTCTGCAGTCTCTCACACACCATGCATCTTTTTTTCTGCTGAACATTTGCATACCCCTTTGCTTGGCGTGATGCAGGAAACTGTGGTTGCCCAAACCAACAGCTCTCTCAGCTATTGGCTGGCTGCCTCTCATGGTGGAAATTAGGCCCTTAGCAACAACACCCCAATCAAAGTTTCATACTCAGGAAGGGGAGTTCAGTTACTGAAGAGAAGTGTGTCTATAATGTTGGTGAAACAACATTTCTCATAATATATGGGCATACGTGCTTAGCTTTAGTCATCTTAGAAAATAAGTTACTTTTGAAGTGAAAGTTTTTTCTTTATTTTAAATGTCATACAAAATGTATCATTTATGTTTAATGTGTAAAAAAAAAAAAAAGCGCTTTCAGTACATCTGGACAAACCTGTTCTCTGTCCTGCTCTGTTGTCTGTGGGTCTGACTCCTGAGTCATCACCAGGCGGCTGCATTATTCTACTGTTGGCACAAAGAAGCACACAAACACAAAGAGTCTGGTTACATCAGATTTTTGAGAGAGACATTTTTGACTACTGACTTGTTTAGTCTAATTTAATTGACTTTGGGATATTTGGCTCATTTGGTTATTCACAATTAATTGCAAAGTTAATAAATGCAGAATATTTAAATGATGAACTGTTCTGTAAGGGAATAAATCTCCATGAAAAGTTGCTGACTTTATACTCCGTCAACAAGGCTACAAGTGTATTTTCATCACATGCCACTAGGTGTCCCTCTTGCAGCAGAGGTTGAGACTTGTGCAGGTGCGGTTATCTGTAAAGTGTGTGTGTCTGTGTGAGTACATATGTGCATATATGTGTGTGTGTGTGTGTGTGTGTGTGTGTGTGTGTGTGTGTGTGTGTGTGTGTGTTTGTCTATATGTTTGTACGTGACTGCTTGTAAGTTTCTGTAAGCATGTGAATCTGTATCTGTAGAGGCCCGGGTGCATCACAAACTGCAATACCCAACAGACAGGAACTAAGATCTGAGCTTTGCGGGTAGCCTGGTTAAAGCTGTTCATGCTTTGTCACTGTGAGCTGTCTCCCCAGACTTACCGCCTCTGTGCAGTAACCGTAAAGTGCTCCCAAAAACACGCCCCCTTGTCATGCTATGCTCTGTGTTGTGGCTTGCCCTCTGCATGTCACTGTTGCATCTTACTCTCTGCATGTCAGTGTCAAGTCTGCACCATTCCTCTCAAACACAAAGAGAGAATGACTCAATGCTACAGCAATTTGTGTGACACACTACAGGTAGTGTCTTGTGACTAATTGCTACGTGACCAGCTGAGAAAATAATTAATTAAATACACAGAGATAAACACAAGCAGCATTGAGTCATCACGCTCAACGCTACACCTACAATTTTAATGCACAAATCTCACAGAAAAGAGTGAATCGCCCTTTCATCAAATCATTAATGTCAAAAACAAACATTATTATGTTACCAGGACTATCTGAAGCTCCTGCAGTGACACTGGAGCAGAAGCTCTAAGGACTGAATATTAAGTGTGCTTTATTTCACAGTCTTGCTGACAGGTATTAGGCAGAAAAGGGTACGCTGATATTGTAAAAATGTCATCGCCAGAAGGCGCTGCTTGATGACATTAGCCTTAATATACAATATGCGGGTGTTACTATAGAGCGCACTTTCACTTTGATGGAAATTTAGTGACTGTTACAAGCTGGCATGCGGGGCATATGCAGCAAGGAGTGCTGGCCGAGGCATGTTGCAGTGAATGTCAGTGAGGGGGCTTTGGCTCTGTATGATAGGATTAAGAGCCTGATAATAAGGCCTCTTTGTGTGATACTGCATTCTCTGAGACATGACCTCATCCCTGTCTTAGGCCTAGCCAGTACACTGCAGTCACAACACATGCTGCTGCCAGCCTTGCCCAGATGGGCACCCAAATCTAATAGAGAGCCATTTGAAGCTATAAAGCTCTGGCTTATTGGAGAAAAAGAACCTAGTGGATGTCTAATCTCCCCTATCTTTATATCTCATCCAACTCATCACATTAATCTGTTATGCTGTGCCTATTTCCACTTGCAGTCAGTGTAGTTCTGGCTTGACTATCTCTGTGATTTTCAATCTGTTTGTCTCTGTTTAATGCAAGTATATAGTTCACTGCAACACCAAAGAACAGTACTTCAAAAACTCTGACCTAACACTAATCAAGGAGGGGAAGTCTTTAATCTTATCCTCTTAAATCATGAATTGACCACAGTCTCATCTCTTGGGAGCTATCTTTGTCAGCAACAAGTAACACAAACATTGCGTGCACACTTGGCTTGTGAGGGAGGAGGTTAGGAGGTTGTGCTGCCGGCAATAGCCCAGATTTCCTGTAAAAGTGTTTTATGGTCTGTTCCCCCTCTACAGCCCAAGCTGCCCCACCCAATCAATAGGCGGATGGATTGTAACGACAGCCCCCCTGACCTCAAGCCCAGAATTATGCCCCTCATGCTGACACACAGCTGATGAGGTCGGCAGAAAAAAGCAGAGCTTTTAGCCTCTTTGCACTGGGAAGGTGTAAAAGCTGACACGTGATTGTAATGACAGATAGAGGCAGTTTAATTGGGAATGAAGATTTCCAAGAAGCCGGATCTACCTGTGACCAAGACGTAGTGTACAGTAACGTATGAGGGTTGAAAATGGGGTCGAGTGTCTCACGTTGAAGAATTTGTCCGATCTGTTAGTCAGTGACACTTTGCTGGTCTAACTGACTTCATATATTCAGCTGTCAGCGCTGGTAGCTGAACGTGTCTAAGAGGTTTTGGCTCCGGATCAAGTAAATCGTTGCTTTGAAAGCAATTTGCTTTGGAAAAAGTTCAGGGGTAATTTAGTTGTAATTAAAGGAACAAGCCTTGCAAATGGAATATCAGCATTTTGTGTTGTCCAAGCAATCATAATTAAAAATGCATGACTCTTTATATGCTGTGTTTCCAAATATTACAGATGTAAACAACTCTTCCACCGGATTAGAAAACACTAGTCATTTATTCTAGGTTTAAGTTTGCTTCTTGTACAAAAGGCAATTAATCTGAGAGCGATAGCAGTTTCCAGGCTTGTGTTTCTATTTTCTATCAACATTTGGACCATGAGTTGGACACTTAAGCGAAAACACAAACAATTATAATGATACCAGCCTTACTAAGGTATTTCCTATTATGGTTTTCTCTTCCCAGTAGTCTGGATATGTTATGAACCAAAAGAGGAACAAAAAAAACCATTAAAATCTCAGAGAATATGACTTATTGGGGCAAAGAGAGCGAGAGAGAGGCAAAAGAACAAGGAGGATTTGGTGAAAGGCAAAAAAGGGCACAATCAACTCCATCTACTAATGGCTACCACTGCAACCTTTGTGCGCCTGTAAATCTTCAACTCATTGTTGTACTGTCACTTTGCTTAAAAAGAGGGTGCAGGAGAAGGTGGGGGGGTGCAGACAAGAGAGAAGCACAGACCTTGCAAGTCAAACAGAGGGACAGAAAACGTACCTTTCACTCGCTGTTCTGCGTGGGCCAGGTTTGTGAGGACCACTGCGGACCTCAGTGTGGTCTCTACCGGGGAGTCGTTTAGCTGACAGCTGCTTTTGTCCTGGGGATGGATTCAATCTCTCTTTCACTTAACACATAGAAAGGATGTGGCAAGAGGTTATTTACAGGTTGCTGCAGTATGCTGCATATGACGTTTGACCAGCTAAAAGTAGCAGTTTGTTTCTCACATACTGTACTGTGTGTGTAACCCTATTCAGGTCAAAGATATGCAAATCCTCATCGTCATCATCTGTTTATTATTATCAGATTTGTGAGAAAAGTTTTGACAGAGAGCGATAGTACTAATTTTCCACTCAAAACAGCAGCAGTAACGTTTTTTCACCCGGCCCAACAACAGAGAATGTAAATCAGGTGTAATGTCAGCATGTGAATAGCTCCATTCATTTCCCCTTTTAGAAAACTGCTCTTGGACAGAAGATTTACAGTGATGCAACGGGTGAACTAAACTAAACATCATCTAAAACTGCCAGTTCTTAGTATTTTATTGTACGCACAACTTAGATGACTGTCCTATAATAACTTTACTATGTCGACATACATACGTTCAGTACACTCTTTTATCTACCATCTTTTTGCCCTTGATCCAGGCTTGCATCAATATGTGTTTCCTTCCTTACCATCTGTGTGTCCCTCTACAGGAGGCAACGTGGTGAGAGATCCAGTCCTGAGGAGGCGTGCCCGTGCCACTGCCAACCCCCTCTTCACTTCCAGTGGGTCAGCGGGGGGTTTGGGAAAGGCCTTGCATGGGTCCTCAGTCTCGCCGTGGACTGGAAACTTCGGCTTCTGGCAACACATAAACATATCAGTGGCATGTAATGGTGTTAAACTACTTATGACCATAAAGAGATTCTTTAATTTGACTACTCGTTTACTCATATTTTTGATCTTATATATTAACATTGTAATCTAATTTATTAAAATCAGATAAGCTTTCATGGTGGCGTACAGAGGCGTGTATGCTCCTGATCCTATTTTTCAGTTTTCATGGTAATGCTCATAATGCAAATATGTACTTGAGCAGCAAACAGTGCCTAAATTTGAATTTAAAATATATTTAAAACAATATAATATTTGAACTGAGACAGAGAGAGAGAGATCGCTTACATGGTCCAGAGGAGAGAGGCGAGTCCCTGAACCTGGCCTGGAGTCAGGAGCATCAAAATTTTGAGCATGAAGACTGAAAAGTAAAAAAAAATGGTTCATTACTGTTTAAGTTACAAGTTACATGAGAGCCATAGTACATCTCATAATGTCAAAACAAAAAGCAGATTTAAGTGGAGTTTGTGACTAACCTGAAGGTGGATGGAGGCCTGTTGTCACGGTCTGCACGAACAGAGCTATTTCCAAAGAGCTGCCTGTGTCCATCTCTGGGAGTGAATGGTCGCTGGGTGGACGGCACTCGCAGGGACTGTCTGGCTTCACTGACAATTTCAGCACTCGTCTTCCTCAAAGAATTGCGCCGTGGAACGAATGGGCTGCAAACATCGTGTTTTCTCTCCATGGAGGCCATTTAGGCCTGTGTGACATTTGCCAAGACAGCCTGCAAATGACTTCAGTGGTTTGATTTCATAATGTGAGTGGTTACAGGGTGTCTCACTGATGGTAAACTGTTGGAAATAAAAAAAACAATATGCCAGAACAGAAAATGAACTGTAGGTTGCAATAAATAACATTTGAAGCATAGCGAGCCAGAGCTCCTTTGGTAGAAAAGCACTTTTCTTTTTAATATTTCCTGTTTCGAGTTACGACTGCAGTCTTTTTTTGAAATGTTAGTTTTACCTCCACTTAACTATGTCAAGTCACATTTTAGTTCATAACTAATCACGGATGTATGTGTGCACTGCATGTATAAACATGATAACATATCAGAAAATGCAACACTCCAGTGGTATCTTAGTTCAATTTCATTTAAACTGTTGTAGATGATTTGATATGTAAGAAAATATTTCACAGATTCCTTCCAAGTGCTACCACTACGGGAAGGTCACGTACCGCCACAGTTTGAGAACCAGTGATATAGTCTATAATGTCAGAAGATAATAAACAATGTTTATCATATTTTTACGAAAGTACAAGCTGCAACTGCAAAGTAACAACTACAACATAATGTCAGATGAAGGTATTAGAGTTAAAAGTCATATTATTTGCATCTGAAATGAGGTGAGGTAAAAGTATAAAGTAGCAAATGAACTCAATTAAAGAACAAGTACCTTAAAATTGTGTGGTACTTGAGAAAATACACAAAAAATTAGTGTAACAGTCAAAATATAGATTTTCTAGGGCTGCAAAGAACATCCTAATAATGTTTTGTCACTTTGGACTAGAGTATAAAAATTAAAAATTGCCATATATGACTGACTGTTGGTGTTCATGCTCTTAAAAACTCAGTTATATCCAAATATTCATGTCTTTGTTTGTTAACTTGAAGAATGAGTTTGACCGCTGTACGCGTGAGTGACTGAGAACCCCCTGTGCGCGTTCACGCTCCGTCTCCATGGTGACCAAACACCGCTGTGGTTTAGCTTTTGACAACAAACAGAAGAAACAAAATGACAATAGCCGACTTAAACTGTTTGTTATTCGCTGTAAGAGAAGTATAACGCTTTAGTTTTGTAGTAAATGTACCAAACGTTTATCACACCCGAAACAGAAGAAACCTGGGTATGAATGAACCTCCACACTGAACAAGATAGTGAAGAAAACTAAAAAAAAACTCACCGTTAACCCAGCTAAAATCCTCTGTGGTTGATGTGGGTGACTGTTATCATTCCAAATCTTAAGTCAGTCCACGGATAAAGCAAAATAATAAATAATCATGACAAATTGTAAAAAAAAATGTTAAAAACCGTCAAAGTTTTTCAGCTTGCAGCAAGCTAGCCCGAGGAAGACTCGTGCACGAGCTTCACTTCAGTTCAGTCTCGCGCGAAACGGTGACGCGCCTCTAGCAGGAGGAGGTTTGGATGCAAACTTCAGCTTCCCGCGGAAAACTGTGAGTTTATTTACCTTTGTTTATTTATTTAACACATTTATACATTTAACATGTGTTATGTATTGTCCTGATATACATTATATCTATATAGAGTGATGGAACAAGTATTCAACCCTTTTAGTTTAGAAAAAGTAGCAATACACTGTAAAATAATAGTACTTAAAGTACCAATAAAACAGTACTCCTGATGTAGAATGGCCTATTTCAGAATAATATATTATATTATTGCATTGTAATTAGTAATGTGTATATTAATTTAATGTTGCAGCTGGTAAATGTGAGGCCAGTTATAATTTATATCCTCCTGGCCTATAACAATAAATAATAATTTATTGGTTGATTTTTGTTGTTAATGATCTGAAGTAACTAGTAACTAATAACTAAAATAAATATAGTAAAAATTACAATATTATAAAATAATATAAAGAGGAAAGTACAAGTGCCTAAAATTGTAGCACTGAGTAAATGTACCCACTGCCTATATGATAGATAACTAAGAACTAAGTTAGATGAAACGTCACTTAATTTAAAGTATTTTGTATTTTGTGGATCTTGACAAGTTGGGGAGAAAAGCTGGATGTTCTCGTCCTGGTGGTGGACCAGGATGTGCCCGGTAGTATTACACAATATAAGTATAAGAGTTATTACAACTTTGATCCTGTATGTAAAGGTAGTAAGATATTTGGGAAAGATGTTTGACCGTCTTGAATTATGCCCAGTTTAAGTCTGTGATAACACTCAAAAAACTGAAATCAAGGTGGAAAAACAGTTTATTAACTGAAATTACAACATGGTGAACAGTGTTAAAAATTATTCTTTATAATGTGCTTAAAAAAAACATGAACAGGATCTCTAACGTGATCTTGTCATAAATAACAGAAAAGATCAGAGAAACCTATTTTGAACAATTATGTTAATGTCATAGCAGCAATATGGTGTCGTACATTTTAAATGAGACAAACTGTCATTAACAGTACAGTATGTGACAAAGGACATGTGTGATAAAAAATATATGGAAAAAGCTGGTGAAAAAAAAAATCACAATTCAGGATGAAACAAACTGACTGACATAAAAAATAATATTTAAGTGAAGCGTTAATGGTTAAACATATTCTTGACCATTACATTTGTATTCAGTAGCAACTAAAAAGAGTAAAAGAGATTACAAATGACTTCACAAAAAGTGTGACTAGGATGTAAACAAATACTGTATTTTTTGTGCATTTTTATTTGCTTTCATGAACCTTCACTTCAAGGTTTATTCAGTTTACAAAAAAGACTCTTTTTCTACTTTCTGACTGACATTCGGAGACCTTTAGTCAGAGTAGTTTTGTTGTCATCACGGTCTTCCCGTAGCTCGGAGCATCGGTCGTAGCTGTGGCACGCTTTCACTTTTCCTCTCATTCATGTTAAAGACACACAGGTCACTCTCTATAATCCTGTAAGCCCAATCTGGCTCATTCTGTCCACATGTCCAAGTAGTTACAAAATAACAATTAATAATAATAATTCACAATTACAAAATAATTTAAGACTATAGACTGTAATAGACTGTAATTTATCAAAACACAGAAAACAGAGAAATCATACATGTTTATATTAGCAATATACATACATTATAATCCACTAAAATATGAAAATGTTAAATATTCACTTTCAGTGTTTAATTTTGGTTTAAAAAAATAATTTTAGTGTTGCCAGTTGAGCATTCGGATTTGTCCGCCATTTTGTTGTCAGAAAGTATGACGTTTCAAAAAATGTGTGGACACAAAATGGCCACGGACTTACGCTGTGTTCGTCAGCGAGTTTCTCTAGTTGTTGTCCGCTGCAAGTTGGTATTTGACGCAACGTTCCTGCTCCGGGTGCACCATGAAACACCAATGGCTGGCTGCCCGCCCTGATAGTCGTACAGGAGAAAAGACCTCCAGCTTTGACTTCCTCTCTCCATTTGATTTTAACCATGCCATGCCGGCTCTCTTTAAGCTTCAGCATCTCAAGCATCAGTGTAGAGAAGGAGAAGGATTTGCTTGATATTTATAGAGAAACTCAAGGTTCAGGATGAGTACATGATGCAGAAGTTCATTCATTCAACTCACGCTTCGCTCTGGGTCTCTTTAACCCCGTCTAGATGGGCCGACCACTTTGAACACCAATCAGGTCTGTCTGGATTTGCACACTCGTCCACTCGTAAAACCCCCCCTGAGCTTTTTATTTTTTACACTGTGAAATATACATCTGAACAATCTTGTGAGTCTCTGGTTGGATTTAAATAGCCTTACATGCTTCAGTCTCTTGGATACAGTGAACCTGATTGGCCGAGAGTGCATGCTGGGCATGCCCAATCACAGGGCATCACCATGGAGCTTACCAGCCAATGGGAGGAGGAAGATGGTCTCTGTGATTTCATTGTCACTAAGGGAGGAGGAAACATACTGCCAGGACAGTTGGCACTAACATGCTAAGCAGTGAGCTCTGTTATAATGACAGTCTATACGTTTGAACTAACCTGTGGAGCCAGATCAAGAGTGTTGCCATGGAGAGAGCAAGCACAAGATGAAGCTCCTCTCAACCAAGAGTCCCATGCACACGGGCTCATAGTACACTCACGTCACTGTTATCGGTGCTGCTCACGTCACAGAAATGAATGGGTTGATTTGTAAGAGCCATCGTCCTGCTTGAAGGTGGTGTGTCTCCTTGGCAACCAGCTCCATCTCTGGCCAGAAGCTCAGACTGACAGAGAGCACTCAGCTCGCAGGACAGAGGTGTCTTTACTCTGCATCGCCACTCAGCCCTGGTTTGACCCCTGAAGAGTGGCATCTCTCCATCCCTCCATCTGTCCTTCTGTTATATTCTTCTCCTTTGACCTCTTTTTTTTGTCCATCACCTTCCCCCAAGCCTCTTCATCTCTTTATTTATACAAGAGATTCAACTGATTATTATTTAATCACTGATTCATCTTTAATATTTAGAAATGTCCATTACAATTTTACAACAAACTAAACTCTAAACTAAATAATTACTGAAAAAGCAGTTAATCCTCCCATGTGAGCTCAAAACTGTCACCAATTCTATCAATCAATGAATCACTTTTTAATTGTTTCAGCCCTATTTTGTACTAGCATGCATAACACACACACACACACATCTTTCTTATCCAGGTGTCCAAAACTGTACTATTAAAATTATGACTAATTATACTTTGTAATTAGCAATTATGCATCACAAACCTGCCATTTCATACTTCCAATAAATATATATTGCATTTCAAATATATCAAAAACTAATATATTTCTGTATTATTTAAGGATTTTAGTCCAGCAAGTGTCAGCAAGCATCAGTATTCACCGACCAGCCACTTCATACAATCCAGTGTGATCCAATACAACAACTCTGACATAAATTCAACTTTTATGAAGCTTATAATGTTTCATTTCTTGTTGACACTGTTAACAATTTTATTATGTTTATTATTGACATTGTAGTTTGCGTAGTGTTAAACTGGTCTACATTATATTGAAAGTTGTTTCTAATACTTTACATACATGAGAGATCCACAATATTAGAAAGACCATTCAATATAATGTATGGGCTGAAATATGTGCCACCAGAAAACTGAATTTGAATCATTTATATCTGAATTTGAATTGCTTAACTTGAATAATTGCACTGAAAAACTGAATCTGAATTGTAATGAAATTGTAATGAACTTGAATTTATTAGTTTGGAACTGAACATTCAGTTCTCAACATTCAAATTCAGTTCAAAAAATTAAAATTCAGTTTTCATATTTCAGCCCATAATAATGCACTCCTGTACCACAACAGCACCCACTGAGACCTCAGTAATGAAATAAAGTAGAACTATGACCTCTCTGATAGTGTCAACAAAAACTGAAACATTATAAGCTTTGTAAAGGTTGAATTTATGGCAGAGTTGTTATGTTGGATCACATTAGATTGCGTACCTAATGAAGTGGTGAAGTCTAGATGGAATTAGACACACACAAAAAAAAAATATATATATATACATCTTAACTTGAAGTCTGTTTTTGGGCTTTTTCCAGATCTACTGATCTACTGATGAAGGCTACAAAATATGCCTGAAATAGTAACATTTTCAGTAAGTGAACCTTATTTAGATAAGTGTAGAAATCAGAATTTACATCTCTCTGTAGGAAAAAGGAGAAAAATATTCATTTAATACTCATACATAAAGTGTTCACTTGTGCTTTCTGTTTGTCCGTTGACTCATAAGACCATAACGCTCTAAATGAGACAGAGGTTCCTTCTTATCTTGTAACATGTTGCCTCTTTTTATAACTCTTTAGTCAGCTTTTCCACCAAGTGATATAAGTAACAGCCCGAGTAGCTTTTTCATGAGCCAGCAGGTCAACGTTAGAACATGACAGAAATTAGCAATGAGTCGTTCTTCGGTTTTGCTCTTAGTCAGCAGCTTGCTTGTTTCTGACAGACGTGGTACGTGTGCTCTGACAGACAGACACACACACACACACACACACAAAAGAAAAAACGTACTCCTAACTTTTCAGCTCTGTTGCTTGCACAGGATTACAGATTCAGCTTAGTCAGATAGTCTAAGATGAATTAGGTTCTTTGAAGGAATTTTGTAATAAGGAGAGCTGTCTCATAGAGGAAGGACAGGCCAGAACAGTGTGTATTCTGCATATTTTCTGGAGATAAAAAGATGCCAGAGTAACTTTTATTACTTGACAGCAAGCACTTTTTTCAGTTGATCAGCGCTGGCTGTCAGTTTTATTATGGAAGGAAAAGCAAAAAGAAATTTCTGAATCACTTAATCCTGCATAGTCAGTGCATTTTATCCATGCAATCATTTTCCTTGGCAGTACTTTTAATTTCTTTGTAAATGTCAGACTGTCCACATTCATGTCATGAGACTGAAGCATCTTTCCACACTGTTCAGTCAGAGGCAGCGGTAGGCAGAAAGCCAGACGCTGTTGCTGTTTGAAAGGACAAGGAGCGAACTGACCCCATACGCAGACATCCAAATAAAGCAGACATGCCGGGCAGACAGTCGCCGTCTTATCACTCATCTCTCTTTGTGTGCATGGAAAATAAAATATCTCACACGCACACACTCATATTACACATAGATGGGCTTTTTAAGAGCGCCACCCAACCGTGAAGACGACACGCACACAAACTGTTGGACATACGGGCATGCGGGTGTACAGTACAGGAAGAGACACCAGGAAATATAAATATAAATATAAAACTCTCAAATATCATTCTCTAACAAGTTAAAAGTTTGATCTGATACTCTCTATTACCTATTTCTTATTACAATATTGATTAAATCATAAAACATTTTAGGTTTACGTACATCAGTATCTATTTATGAAACTAGTAAGAAACTATGTATTTGTATGTATTTTTCACCAGACAAAGCATCAGTCAGGATTTGGTTGAATTAAAGCTCACAAATTAACACATTACGTCAAATTTTGTTAAATTTAAGTGTAAAATTAACAAATTTGTTTCACCCTGATTCCAGGTTTATTGCTAAGCTAAGCTAACTAGCTAAGTGAAGTGCTAACAATCAAAAGAAAAAAGAAAATAAGCGTCCCAACCAACCCAGTGAGGAACTGGTTTTTGACCCACCCCACCCAAGATCGCCATCACCCTGACAGATCAGTGAAGCGTATCCGTCACATTTTGTATGCAAATCAAAATGCAGGCGACTCAGCCCTATCTTGATGAAGCTTATATTGTGTCTATGAATAGATATGCGAGTGTGGGTGCTGACCTGTCTGTGTGTTTCACCGTGTTCCTCCCCTAAATCAATCCTTGCAGCGCTTTTTACCATCAAGGCCATCCAAGACCACACAAAAACATCCTCAAACACACACATCCATTGACTTACTCTATTCGAGACTTTTTAAAAAAAAAAAATTGCAGTATTTATCTGTTTTGAAATGCTAATGCAGAGCGCGCTCTGTGCTGTGCCAGAAACTTGCTCCCTCCTCATGTTTTTAGGTCTGAAAAAAAAAGGAGATTCAGTTTATAAAGTGAGCATCAAGGTCTGTGTTCGGTGCTCTCACAATAGGCTTTTCTCAACAAGTGCACGTGGGGCCTGGTGAAGGCCACTGATGCATCGCTCTTTTACAGATCCTGTTCTTTTTCAGGCTTTGGTGTGTTCATCAGGGTCATACTCAAGTGTGTTTGTGTGTCTTTTTCGCGTATGAATGACAACTCACTCTCGTTTTACTTAGATGGCTTTTGTTTGTTTATGTTGCACAACCAATGGTGCAATCACGCTTATTAGGAGCAAAGAAAACAAGAAATGGTGTGTTAGCTTTCATAGTCACATGGCCGTTCATCGTATTCTAGAGAAAGATTTTCTCTGGTCTGCTGTTTTCATGCAGTTTGTCACGTTGCTTTGATGATGCAAGAAATTTCCATTTGAGAGTTTGAGATTACCTGCATTTCTTTTCTTTCTAAATCTTTGTTTCTGCTATTGTTCTGAAGAACCCAGACTGTCTCTAACAGCCCAAAAAAGAATGCTTTATATTATTTCATGTTAATACTTAACGACTTCAAATAATAACGTGCTTCAAAAGTCTACAACAGAAAATGACACATTACTTTTGTTTGGAGTCTCAGTCGACAGCTGCAAAACGTGGATTTTCCTTTATTCTATATTTGTGATTGGTGTTGACAGAACATTTTACACAACACTACTCCTGTCAAACCTTATACACGTCTTGTTGGGTTTCTGTTATTGATCGATGGCACCTGAATTTTATCACGTACCAAACTGAATTTGCTATTTTAGTTTGAAGCTGCGGCACAGCGATGCAGTGGTTAGCACTGACAGTCCAAAGACATGCACTTAATAGGTTAATTGACGACTCTGAATTGCCCGAAGACAGAAAATGGATGGATGGAACAGTTTGAAGCTGCTGTTTTACTACTGAAAGACTCAACTTGCTTGTTTTTAATGAAAAAGTAAAGTATTGTAATGTAAACAATGCATTTCAGGAGCAACATATACTTAGATAAACAAGATCAGCTGTTATAGTTGCGCAGCGTTCTGGAAATTGGCCTGCGAACTTGCATTTTTGGTCGCTGTTGCTAAAATTGTGAAATCCAGTGGAATTATATCAGGCGCATAGGTGCATACAAGCCTTAGGGCAAGAAACGCTAATTTAGAAATGTCTTTCACATGTATTGCTGCATGCTGACAGGATTGTTTCTCTGCATATCACATGAGAAGACATCCCCTATGACCCCTACTGTACACTCAGAAAGGCCAAGCCAAGTGGAACAAAATACAGGACACAGCATTCCCAGCTGAACCACATGCGTCAAGTCCAAACCGCATTTTTTAACCAAAACTAAACATCCAGTAAACACTGTCAACAAATTCTAAAATGGTAAGAATATTACATCTAACAAAAAACTAAGAGAGACTGAACCCACATGCACCAGGATGACCTCCAATGTGTCTGTTGCAGGACATTCTGCAGAGCATTTTATGGAGCTTTGTAGTAACCAGCACTATATTAACTGCCGCGCACACTATATCACCATCATCTGTGAGGTCTTCTCGTCCTGCCGTCACCCCTCCCCCAGACCTGATGTCCTTTGTTCCACTGTGAGGATATCCATCCCTCTTGGGTGATATCTGCCAGTGAGCAACCACACTGTCATAGCTGACCTTCTTCTAGCATTACAATAAAACCCTCTTTCTTTCTCCCCCTCTGTTTTGTCCCTAAATCCTGTCATGATCTCCCTCTGATTGATGGTGATGGACTTTCTTGTCTGGACTTGCTTGGTGTAAACACACACACACAAACAAAAACACAATGGTAGAATCAACCATTTAATCAGTTAACAATCTGTTAAGATCTCTTCATGAAAGACGACAAGGTGCAGAGGTGGTACCGATCATTATGTGTGCATGTGCAGGTTTGCAGCTTTTGTTCTCATGGGAGGGGTTCTGCTGCAGTCTTGGTAAACATCAGGGAGCAAAGCCACAAGTTTTACTGTACATGGACACACATACGCACACACACACACACACTCACACGCCACATAAACATATAAACACAGATGTACACGTCAAAGCCAGAACACAGACTCATAAACACACATGTAACACAGATGAGAAAGAGGCCTTTAAAAGGAGGCCGGGGAAATAATTCACTGTCACACGAGCATGAACATTCGAGCACATGCGCATGCTGTCACACATATGATAAGGACAAAGACACATAAGGATGCAATACAGACAATAAAAGAGACCCAAGATGCAAATTAAAGTGATGAAAATCATTGGACTAGACTGATTAGAGTCAGGCAGCATCTGGTCTGTAAAGTGTAGAGTGAAGAGTACCACACTCATGTTGAACCATTTTGTGAAAAATATATATAATAAATTAGAATCTAAGTTATTAGATTTATGTTTGATTGGACCGCTCACTTAACCTCCCTATCAGTTCATTCTTTATGGTAGATTAGCTCCTCTTTGTCTCGCCAGCCAACACACCACCACCATCACTATTACTTAATGCGTGAAGAAAACGGGACGGACGGATGGAGGAAGGGAAAGCTTGAGAAAGGGAGTAATGAAGCTATGTATGTGCTTTCCCTGGTGGTTTTAATGGTGAGTGGAGGCCATAATTCACTCCAACGCACACGCATGAAGGCACAAATGAATGCACACGCACGCACGCACACACACACACGCACACAGATGCCCAAAGCAATACCTTTGACTCTCTCTTTGTGTCTTTGTGTGTGTCCTACCCTCCATTTAGGCCAGTGCAGAGAAGATATATGGATGTGTGGAACACAGTGACCTTGACACTGTGTGTGTGTGTGTAGGTGTGTGTGTGTGTGTGTGTGTGTGTTTGTGTTGGATGGGGGTGGATGAGGATCTACACTGACTGTGCACCAACCATCTATGAATCATTATAATGGCTCACCAGTACATCAATTTTCAAAAACATTAAATGAATACGGTAACATGCCTGCTACAGATATTTAAAATGTTAGTCATCATTTTAAGAATTATCCGTTTAAGAATATTACTGTAATCTTTACCATTTGGTAAATTAGAAGATTTTATATTTATTATTTAGATTGTGCTATTTTAAGTGCAACCTTTGAGGTTGATCTTAAATACAGGAATGTTTATATTCTGTAATCTATTGCAGTACTTCAGTTTGACACGCTTTACTGTACAGTGTTCACAACACATTATAGAGGGTAGACTCATTATATTTTCACTACTGACAGTATAAAGAATGAACGGTGTATCTGTGCCATCACCAATGGCTCAAAATCATATCATCATCTCCTTCTTTGGTTGCAATCTACCACCTCACCGCTAAATGCTACTAAATCTGACGTACTGGACCTTTAAGGATCAAAATAACAACCACTTCCTTTGTCATGTTATGTGTCTGCTGTGTGAATCTATGCCCAGCATCAAATTAAGTTCAACCAAGCACCAAACTGCAGCTCCTCAAACAGCTACTTGAAAATGGCTACAGAACGAGTCAATCTTCACAAGCCCCCATATTGGTGTAATTACAGGTGGCTTGTTAGAGCACCTATACGGTATGACACACAGACACTTCTCACCGCGTCTCCTTCTGCAGACATTTGAATTCATCTGTTCCATGAAGGAGTTTTTCATGAAGAAGACTGCACCATAAAAAGGGAGCATGGTAGAGTACAATGTAATATATTGGCGCCCTGTGACCCAGTGCACACACATATAGTGGAGTCACATGCAGCCACATGCTACAGTGGGAAGTAGCTAATGCTCTCAACCCAGAGGGTGGTGGGGGAAGGGAACATGATGGGGGTTAGTGGGCTTATACAGCAACAGGGCTGAGAACAAGCTGGGCATGATGCCCCCTCACATGGTGAGAAATAACACAGCATAGGTGTGTGTGTGTGTGTGTGTGTGTGTGTGTGTGTGTGTGTGTGTGTGTGTGTGTGTGTGTGTGTGTGTGTGTGTGAGGGAGAGATGAACTCTACTTGCTTGGTACAAAGGAGGAGGAGATGAAGGTTGGACAGGCAGCTTTTCTGTTTCCTGCATGATTATTCCACCTCATCTCCCTCCCTGCATCCGGCCCAGCATCACCCTCTCTCCTTTTCCGTGTGTGTGGCTGTTACTGAAGAAAAGTGGAGTTGACAGTGGAGAAATAAAAGAAGAAACATACTGAGAATAATATAGGGAAGAGGTGTGAGGATGAATGAAGGGAAGGTGAGAAAAGAGCAGGAGGGGGAGCAAAAGCCGAGGAAATGACTGTGAGGGAAAAAAAAGAGATTTAAACCAGATTTTATCGCGTCACATACACGCATTCATTTTGCATTTGGTTATATTACTGAATAAATCTCCAGATACAATAAAACAAAATAGGTTTATCGTGTGTAACTCAGATTATATCACATGCTCAGAAGTCCAAAACAAATCAATGTGACAAATGAAAAGCATCAATCAAAACAATGATTTCCCCCTCTTCTAACAGTTCACTGCTGGTGCGTGAGGTTATCCAGTTCAATCCCATCAATGGTCAAGCCCCCATCGATTGAGACGGAAAGAGCAAAATCATTTTGAATCCATGGCGAAGCTTCACTAAGGTGGATAACAAAAGAAAGACTGGGAACATCCATCAACCCCCCCCCCTGAACATCTCCTCATCCACATCCTCCAAGTTTCATCTGCACTTATTTTCTTTTTCACCTTCACGTATCAGCGTCTTTCATACGCTGAGAGAGAGAGAGAGAGAGTGGAAAACCACGGAGAGATCAGCGAGTCATCCAACAAAAACAAGAGAGAAAAGAAAAGATGAAATGAAATGCAACAGTCCCACTTACACAGGCGTGAATAATTAGTTCTGTATTTGATGTAAATCCGGTAATAAGACTAAAATATTGCTTCCTTTATGAAACTCATTAATGAAACTACTTAGTGAAACTCACACTGGGAAGACATTGCAGTCAATCTGGGAGCTAATATTCTCAAAGTACTCCACCAGTGTTCAATTTGTAGCAAGATGTGGGCTATTTAAGGTCAGCTGGGTGTATCTGCAGGGAATGACCCTGTTTGATGTCTTCTAGTAACTCTGCGGTATATTACTGTCGCTGTCCCTCTTCATTTTAATTCTCTGATTACCATGTATCAGCTAAAATAGTGGGAGAAAATCCTTTTTTTTTTTTTGACTATTTGTTGTTGCCATCTGGATGCATTACTGTTTTCAGTACACGAAAATATAGTTCACTTTAAACATTTTCTCTTGGGGTTATCTTTTTATTATCTCATTTCTTTTCTTAGAGGTGACACAATATACAAAGTACAATATGTTTTATGATTAATTTAATAGCTTGAACACACACCAGAGGTGAGGTCATGTTCATGCTTCAGTTGCCAACATGTATTGTAATCTCTGTCTGTGTTTTTGGCGTTAAATATATCTTTCACTGAAACATTTTTAACGTAATGTTCTCTTGAATAGTTTTGGAGTTCTGTAACTTAAAACACTACAAGGAAGCACAGAACACAGGAAACCCACAAGAACACATAATTAACATACAAAATAAAACAACCAGACAATCAAAAGAAGTGAAAAAGACTCTCGGGCAGCTAGAAAACTCACATTCTCCTGAGATCATTAGAGACAAATACATGAAGGTACGAGAATCATAGAAGTTAGCGAAGATGAAAGAGAACGGTGTGATTGACACCGCCGACCAAAGTGATGCTGCCATCCTTGTAAGAGCTTTCAGTCTCTGATGATGTTGTGGATTTAACGACTTAAGGGCTGTGACGATGTTAGAGCAGACCTTGAAGGCAAGGCTCAGGTGTTTATACAACTGTGTGTATTTGACTACAGCACCTGCAGTCTTGTAGATGTTAGAATTTGAACACCATGCCACATCTGACTCTCCTCCTTCCTTCCTTCCTTCCTTCTCTTCTCACTTCCTATCTTCTTCACCTCACCTCTGCTTATCACTATTCACACCTATATTGCGCATCACATCCTCACACGTTCGTGCTCGTGATGTGCCCATATGTATACACATGCTGAATCTCAAAGGACACAGACTAGAAGGAACCCAGAGGCCTGTGATTATGTAGATAAATATCTTACCACACTACAACAAGCAATATGTGTGAATCCGTGATGATGATGATTGTTTTTTGTCTGTTGGTGCGTGCTCTTTGTGTGCGTGTGTGTGTGTGAATCTGTAATTACAAAACGTCTGTGCAGTGTGAACCGATCTGTCGTCCCACCACAGGCTGTGATTCTGAGCTATAATCTGCCGTGATGACGCTGATCACAGTCTGTGAATGGAGGTGCTGCGGGACAATGCTCAACCGCTCTGTGCCGGTGTGCCATTACAGAGATGACATCATTCCACTGCAGCACTTAGCGCGCGCATGCACACGCTCACACTCACACAATTACACACACACACACACACACACACACACACACACACACACACAGAAGTATCATTTACGACTGCTCAGTTCTCAAGTCCCACACCACCATCACCACCACCACCACCCCCTCTCGTCTTGAATCCGTCCTCATGTGGCCAACGGCAATTAGTAAGTGTGTTTGTGCGTGTTTGTGTGTATGTGTTCAGATAACATATAGAGATCAGGCGAGCTACTGAGATTAAGAAAAGCCCTATACCACATCCATCAACAGAGCCGTGTCACTGCTGGGGGGTTAGGAGCCCACTAATGGCCATATCTCAACAGATCCATCACATCTCCATCTTGTTTACACTTTGAACCCCACACCACATATTGATGACTCACTTCTCATTAGCTTTTCAGTGCATTTGTGCATGGCATCAAGTGTCCAGATAGATAGATAGATAGATAGATAGACACATAGATACATGGAGCATACCCTTTAAGGGCATGCTTCGTCTCACTTATTACTCTGTATTTAACTGTTTTATCTTCATGTCAGGACCAACTTGTCGCCCAACCTGTCATTATGACTAATATCGCTGGAAGGCAGCAGTCACAGTGACTCCTCTCGTCTTTTTTTGCGTGTTCTTAAGTTATTAATGCTGAAGCCGTTTATTATGGTTCAAACAAAGTTAGTGTCAGACCACATCATGCATCAACAAGCCAGGTTGGTCATGCCTATTATAAATGGCTAAACTCAGAGGCGGGGTGAGAAACTGTCCATCAGTGAGAGGACAGAATTTAGTCATAGGTCATGAGGTTTGAGGTAGGATTAGAGGCGGACATAGAAGATATTATGATGATTGCTATGTTGTTTTTGCTTCTTTTCTTCAGAAATCTTCTTAATGTTGTGTAGAGTATGTCCATGTTGCGGTTATGCACTGGATGTGCATGTTTTGATGTAATGCCAGATGACATATCACTGGACAACAGAGTTGTGTTCTGTTTTACGCTGAGGCTGCAAACATACTGTGTCTGCTCACAAAATGTGTTTGCCATGTTAATGTGCATATAAGAGATTTCAGCAATCTCCTTCTCAGCAAATGCAACTTTAATCACCAAGACACAAAAAAGATAGGACCATTGGACGTGACACCAAAGTTTCAGAAGAAAAGTATTTTTAAAATATGACTCCTTCATCTTGACTTCTTTTGTGGTCTTGGAGCTGTCACAATAGATGAAACTATGACTCACAGTCATGGCTTTATGAAGGTAACATTATGTAATAGACTACCTGGTAAAACCACAGCTCAGGACATTGTTAGCCTGCTGCCAGGCCTCTGAATCACTGTCTGTATCTCTGATTGCTCAAAAGGCCTGGCATTGTGCCTGATTATGGCTGTTTCTACAGGTTAGACAAATAATTGACCAAACAGAGCGTGATAATGGAGGCATCAACTTATTTAATAGCTTAAATCAGTGACAGAAAAATGAAAATAACGCAGCTGTACAAGGGTTTGTCAGTTGAACTGCTCCTGGCAAACACTTCCACAGCTTCTGTGTCAACTGAAAATGATGTTGGCAGGATCAATATGTCACTCACTACTAATTGGATATAGTAAAACAAATAAAATAACCTCTCGTAATTAGAAAAATTGGCTAACATGAACACAATGTCAGGCTGGCTGAATAATCAGCGTAGGAGATTCTTCAGGCGACACTTCAAATGAAACAACACATAAAACACAGTAAACTGTATGCTGCAGTGTAGTGTGGTTCGTAGCATAAGTTGTGTTTGTCTGCTTCACAGTTTTAAAGACCTTTAATTGTGAAACAGCTGCAGGCGTGTTATGAAACCGACGTGGAGTGCTGACTCACGATACTACACGACACTGCACGCAATGAACAATAAACAAACACAAAGACACACGTGTGTCTGGAGAGACTCACATGGCACACCGCTCCCTCTGAGGTAGAATTACATCTGAGTCTGACACTCAAAGTAATCCAACCACTTTTTTTTTGTTTAAAAAAGCACCAACTGTGTCTGGGGAGACGTATCACCCCAATCAGAATATATGCATTCACACAGGTACACGTCAGCCCACGTGAAAACACCTGTGATTTAACCACTGGTGGAAAGTAACTAAGTACATTTACTTCAATACAAATGTGAGGAATTTGTACTTTGCATTTCATGACACTATAAATCGGGTGTCGGTAAGCTCGGTTGTTGGAGTGTGCGCCCCCATGTAGCAGGGCTCCGTCCTGGCAGGGTTCGGGTCCAACCGGTGGGCGTTTGCTGCATGTCGTCCCTCTCTCTCGATCCCTGATTTCATGTCATTCTTCGGCTGTCTCTGTTGAAATAAAGTTATTGAAACAAAGCTCGATCGGACAAAACATCTTGGAGTCTGCCATATGATGTGAAGATGTTCACTTTCAGCATTTCTCACTATGTATACCTAATATAAAATAGCTAAAAATGAACAATGCTGCATAAATGTTAGTGCATGAGCAATAATAATCTAATCATATAATATATTAGTATATATATACATATAGTATAGCATTAAACATAATATACACACTCACAAAGCCGTTTGTCTGCACTGAGTAGTTTTACTGTTGATACCTTAAACATTTCCTGATATTTCTTAGATACTTTTTACTTTTTAATACATGACTTGTAGTTGGAGTATATTTACAGTGTGTTATTGGTACTTTTAGTTAAGTATCTAAATACTTCCTCGACCTTTAAACCTAATGCACACATACAACATGTTGATGTGGAAAACTGGTGCTAGTGCCTGATAGGTTAACAGTGTGGACATAACAAGACATTAGTGATACATAATGCAAACCACAAATACACACACACACACACCCCCACACCAACAGTACATCAGTGCACACTCTGCGTCCAGTCACACGTTTACACGGTGAACGCCGCTCATTTGAATCCACCATGGTGGCATACAGTGAACTCTGAGTACACAGGTTAATTGCTTCCTGTATTGAAACAAAGATGACATTTACAAGATAGGAGCCCACTGACACAGCACAAGGCGGAGGCGAATGAAACACCAAAATGTGGGTGGCAGGAAAACAAATAGACAGTTAGTTATGACATAATATGAAACCAGCCTGAGAGGCAACCAGCAGAAATAAGAAGCAGACAACACACTGATGCTTATTTTTCTGTGTATATAATGACATGAGAATATGTAACTGTAATAAAAAGTGAAAATTTTAAAGTTTCGCTTAGATTTCTGTCATTGTAAAGCTAAAAAATAACACCCATCATCACACTACTGTAAGAATGTTACATATCATTTGGACCTCAATCTCTAAATCTTGATTCTGGATGCAGCTGTTCTTAAAATAGAGTTGAGAAAACATGAAATAACAGACGAGTTCAGATGAGTTTCCAGCCAAACAATAACCTCAGTGACCTCGTGCAGACTGGTGTGACAGCAGCCAGGCCAGACATGTAGTCAGTCAGGTGACCAGCTGACTGGGAACTGCTATTGAAATGTGGCTTTGGTATTTGTAGTTGTGGTGAGCTGGCTCTCTCAGTCATAAAGCATGTTTGAGTATTTTGGAGTTTGCAGTCAACCCTGAGCTTTGCAGTGGCTGTTTGGAAGCACACAGAGGATTTTCTTTTTCTTTTATCCCGTCTAAAATGTCTCCTCCTCATGAAAGAGGGCTTGAAGATACCAAGCAAACAGAAATGACTTTCTGTTTGTTTGAGGTTCTTTTGTATATTTGAGTACAAATGAAAGGGCCACATTGGTAGACCTAAAGTACCTGATGCATGTCCTGGGTTTGGCAACAATGACAAACAGTGTGGTTATGAATGTACCATGTTGCATATGACAACACAGCTTGGGTTTCATAAATCATTCAGACTTTAACTCCGACAAAGAGCGAAGGCAGTGGAGTGCTGAGAATATGCAGTACTTTGAAGGTTTGAAGTGGGTCTGTAATTGCATGTTCATAATATGGAGCATACTATAAATATGGCTGGTGACAGGGCCTCTAATTGAAGTTTTTAATAAGCAAATGTATTTTTGCTGCTTTGGTGTTAAGGTGTAAATTGTGTAAAGCCTGGTGAGACAATAATAACTGCCAACAGTAGCTAGAAATTAGTACAAAGGTCTTGATTAACAGAAACTACAAGATCACTGACATGCAATCAAATTTTTTAAAAAGTTTTTCCTGTAATATATAGTTTTAATATCAGCCCGCTACTTAGCCGTTCATGCACGTAGCACTCTATAGATCAATTACAAGTTAAAATGTGACGGCAAGATAGTGAGTGGATGTAAAATGAATGGTTCAAAAATGCTGCAATCATGGCTCCAAACAGGAAATATTAGAATAAAACGTGTGGATCAGGTTTACTCCTTTTCAACCAAATTATCACAACAAACAATACATAAACTTACTGCATACTGTGTAACTGTGTATGCTGTAATGGTGGTATGTGGAGAGTCTTTTTTTATGGTGGTACATGTAAAAAATCTGAGAAATAATGTGTTGTCATCTTGGAGACTGCCATGTTTAACCACTAGGTTTCTACAGCAGCCTAGAAGTGACAAACCAAACATTGGCTCCAATCTTTTGTGTTTTTTCAGGGCCACTGTAGTTTCTTCTTCATGTTTGCAACAAGAGTGAGAAGTTAGGGGCATTCTGTCATTTGCAATCTGCAACTTTGCCACTAAATTCTATACACTGAGCCTTAAAAAAACCCGCCCTCTTAGCTCATCAAAATCCCCAGAAACGATACCACAAAATGACATCAGTGTCCTAAATGACAGCCGTGTTCCTGCTGCATAAGCAGAATTATTTACAGATGACAGATGAAAAATTAGAAAATGAAAAACAAATGACTAAACGCTGATCCTCACTAAGATGTTCAAATGTTTAGTATTCAAGCAAAAGATGCTGGGAAACATCCCTGATCAACGTCTTGCCCTTGTTTCATTGTGGATATTACAAACACAGAAATCTGATCTGACAAAAAATGATGTTTTTCTCTGATTTGCTCTCTCCTTTTTTTATAAGTTGTGTGATTTTTGTAAAGATTTAAGTTAAATCTCCGTTTCAAGCTTCGTATTTGTCTGTCTTTTTAGATACATACGTATCTCCTTACTCGTCTCTGTAAACGTCAGACAGTAGCGCGAGATGTCCTTGCTTTTATTATAATTTGATATTATTACTAATGGGCATTTAAGTCCTCTCATGAGAGCTCTGTAACTGATTGCAATTAATTGAACGAGAAGACCAGCTTTCATTAATACTTTTGAGATCAATACATTCTCTTTAAGAGGATAAAAAAAAGCTATTAAAGTTTATATAAATGTTGAAGTCTAATGAGTCACGGAGTTTTAGATTTATGAATGAGTCTCCTGTTAGCTTACTTAGCCACACACTTTAAGTTACAGGATAGTCTGGAATAATTTTTGGCATCGGACCTCTCGTAGAGGGGGAGCGTGGCCTATAGTCTGCTCTAAAGGCAAGAAGGAGGAGGAGTATCAGCAGGTCGGCCTGGCTAGTGAGTAATATTTGGCACAGAGGCCTGGGGGAAACTTCAGACATGCTAGTGACCCCCATCTCTGAATGCTCCCCCATTCCCTTTATGTTTCACAACAACTGAGTGAAAGTACCCAGCCCAGTTGTAACAGAGCGTTTCTGTACGTCTGCTCTCATTTAATGCAGCTTTACACAAAACAAACATTGTGCAAGAGAACTTCCAGGAACTTGAGAGGAACATGGAGTTGTTTTGCTGTTCCCTCTAGACTGACATGAGAAAGAGATTTATCTTCTGGAGGGAGTGTGAGGTTAAATTTGTTCATGCACAAGCACTCAGACACACACTGTTTTGGAAAACAGTTGGCAAGTTGATTTGTGAATTAACATCACATGTAAGGCAGTCGTGAGCTGTAAGCTTTTCCTCACAGGACTGGAAATTCCGATCGTAGCAACATGAGCTGTTAACAATGGCCCTGTGCTTTCACAGCACTTGTGAAATAGATGTACTTGTAATACTTTCATATTTTTATAGCAATAAAAATGAGCCAAGCCACGGAGACAGAAAGGGTGTGGAGCCTCACCAAGCTTTATTTACATGCGCACCATTTCTTATACAAACTAGATTACATTTCAAAATGGAATACATAGGAAAAATACCCACTAACATCAAGTCAAGAAGAAGCAAGATTAATAAAGGGCAAAGTTCAAAGGGCAAAGTTCAGAGGGGGTATGGAGGGGAGCTGGCCTGGGCCTCTAAACAAGGATGGAAAAGGTTCGAGAGAAGATAATGAAAAGGAAACGTCCGAGAGGTGATTAAGGTATCTAGTGGTATGTCTCTTCTATTCTTTTTCTTTTTTTTCTTTTTTTTTGCTTCTCTTCGCTTTAAATTTGCACGTTGTGCTGCAGGTGTGTGTTTGTGTGTGTGTTGGGCACAAGAAGAGATAATCTCTCCCTGAATGAAGCAGTAGCATTGAGTGGTTGCGTGGAATGCCTGCTCCACTATGACTAAGTGTAAACTATCTCCCCGAATAGCCAAAACATTTTACACTAGATGTACAAAATGTAAGGAACACCTTCCTGCGATTGAGATTAGCAGTTCATCAAGGATCGATAACCCCTCTTTTAAATAGGAAGGATTACAGGGTTCCCTGGATTCACCTTGTCCGTCTTCTTCACAGGAGGAGTTAAAATGCTCCAAATATTCAGTACAGTCAGCGTGAACAAATTTAAATGCTTTTAGCAGTTCAGGCGATGGCTCAGGATTCCCCCTGCCAAAAGACGTAATAATGCTTTAAATGTGACATGGTGAAGGAATTTTCCAGCTCGTTGTCAGATAACGCTTTAAACCACGTCGGCGTTATAACCAAGCGCTCAGACTGAGAGCACCGGGACGTGAACCTACTGTACTCCACGTGGAATAAAACAAGTGTGAAGCTGAGGAACGTCCGTTAAAAGAGGCTTACCCTGTGCCTGCGTCCGTGTACACACACTCGTAATAATAATAACCCCATTAATATGGGAGGATGGTGCAAATGCTGCACTGTAAGCCCTGATTTTAAAAATAGAAAGTGTGTGTTTGAGTGCTAAAGACACAGGGTTCCTCTCTGTGTTACAATTTCTGTCGCAGGACGGCACCATTGGAAGGGTTGAGGGGAGGGGGGGGTACAGCTAGGTCATGCACTAAACCTCAGATAGCACAGTAGATCATTCTAGCCAACCATGCACACACAATCCTCTGCCTTGGCCTCAAAGTGATATACACACATCTGTACACTATTATACACAGCTGGGCATACACTTCCATACACAAAGAAGGGATACCAGGGAGGGTCTCCAGATGCTACAACAATGGTGCTTTCCACCATTTAAAAAAAAAATCTGGTTCAACAATTAAATTGCTGGTAACAGTGTTCCCTCCTTCCCGGCGTGTAACGTTGTTCATTATTTCTTCAACTCTACCTTCCTTACCTTCCGAGGTATCACAAAAATCCAAGGGTCAAGTACTACATGAGTATATAAGGACATACAGCGAGTATATATGCATTTCACACAATTCATAATGCATAAATACATACATGCATACAGTCGGCTGTGCTGTATGCACCATGAGGGATAGTGAGGGATTTACACATCCTCGTGAGATTAATTCATCAGAAATAAACTCTACGGATACACACATACACACATTAACATGTACTCGGGAGATACAGGAAGTCACCTGCAGGAGCACCAGGCGTGTCCATGAGGGGATGTGTGTAGGGGTATCACAAGAAGTCCAACAAGAGGAAAAACAAAAAAAAACAAAAAAAGCTATGACAGCAAAACCAAAAAAAAAAAAATTAAAATAACAGACCGTGTGAAGTCTTAATCCTGACGTTTATCTTCCTTCTTCCTCTTCATCTTGACGGCCAAAAGTTCACAGGTTACAAGTTCACGAACACAAAGCATTACTGTTTTTTTTTTCTATCAAGAAATGTTAAAATACCATTAGAATGTGACTTGATGTTACTTCAACGGGAAGCCTCCCTTTTCCCCCCTGAGTGATTCTATATATGCATAACAAGCCCCACAAGCTCATGACAAGAAAACAACAGAGCTTAACACAGATCCCTGGTATTATTTTTTTTTTTCTATCTATGTGTGTATATGTGTGTGTGCGTGTGCGTGTGTATGTGCTGTGATTTGGCTGCCAGCATATCCTACTGTTTGTTTCAAGTAATTTGGCAATATACAGAGATAGCTTATTGTCTTTACTCGAGAACCAAATGGCTTCTAGAGGAATGAGCCTAAAAAAAAAAACAAAAAAAAACCCTGTCCCCCAGGCCCCCTGCCGTCTACAGGTTCAAACTTCGCCATGCTACAAGTGGCTGCAGCTTTGGGCTTCTGCAGGTCGTGGGTAGAAAAACAGAAACAAAACGAACACGCAAAATGCACGGCTTGCTCTCAGGGCAGGATTCAACACTGTTTACATAGCACCTGTTATGGTGTGGAAATGTTCACAACCCTAGGACACAGGTATTCATTTTGGCTACATCATATGCAGTGATAAACGACCTCGACAGAACTCACCAGAAGTTAAGAAATCTAAGAATAGACAAACAAGATCTTCCCCCTCTCCTTGAACTTTCCACTGCCCTGCACTGTACAAATATCCATGACAGAGATTTTCTTCCTCTAGTCTTTTTTCTTTCTTTTCTTTTTTTTTTTTACAGTTAGATATACACAAAAGATAACAAATATTTTTGTAATATTCAGCTAATTGTAATGAAACCCTCAGTGTGCAGCATTGAATTGAATCCAAGCAATTTATATGAACAAAACTGGAAGTGCATGGCAAGAAGATGAGAAACTTGTAAGGGTTCTGAAAGTTTCGCAAAACTGGGACAAGGTGTGGGTTTGTCTGTTTGTGTGTCTGCATGTTCTGTATGCGTGGCCACTCAGTGAGTAAGATACTCCATTCCCATCTCTACATTTCATCAATACACCAATTCATTTTGTACAGACATGTACTGTATGATGCAGAAACAATTATGATAAAACAGAAAATCCAAAAAACAAACACTGAACATTTAAAATCACTAAGTAAGAACAGAGGGAACTTTTTTTCTCAACATAACACAACCCAGGAAACCACTGGATCAGATTTACACCACATCACTTCTTGATTTTTTTCACTTTACACTTCTTTTTTTTACTGTCTTTTTTTTTTTTTGTCTTCAATGGGAACAACTGCACCGTGCACTCCTTCAATCTTTGTTTGATATTTAGTTCTTGGATTCCACCTGAAGCCCCCTCTGATAAGCAGTGTCTCTTTGATATCAACAGACTGGGTGTCAAAGAAAAATTGCATAATTCTAGGATTTGTGAGTTTGACATATCTTTTTTTGTTGTTGTTTCACAGGAGGCTTTGAGGGATGATGTGCAGCATCTCTAGAGTCTGTCGGATTGTTCATGGTTCACCAGTGTGGGAGAGCGAAGGTAAAGCTCTCGAGAGGAAGTCTTCTTCTGTAAACACAGGGTTTGTATTTTACGTTGTGCTGATGGCAGGTTTGGCAAAAAGGATGTCGTGTGTCTGATCTTCTCTTGCACTACACAGTTCAGACCTGGAGAGATAAAGGACGAGATGATTAAGTCTGAGTATTCGCACCTGACTTGTAGGCAAACATTATTCTAGGAATGCAAAATGCCACAGTAAGTCCTTTTTTTTTGTCTTGCTCTGTTCATTGGTAGTCTTCATTGGTTCATTGTGCTTCTAAATAAATGCATTTTAAGGTAAAGGCAATGGTAGTCCTTTACTTTGAAACCAGAAGTGTTGACAGTAGCTTTGAATGTTCTCTAATGTTTCCAAAGATTTACTCCATAAACAGTAGATACAGACTTTTTAAAACTTTTTTATCAGAAAGTTGTTTCGAAACTTCACATGGATGTAAAACATTCAACTATATTTTTAACAAATCTTGATACACTCCTAGCTTAACAGTTAAAAAACTCTTGGAGAAGCAGTTCAAGATGTCAGTTTTTGGTTTGGGTAAAACCACAGTTGTGTTGCGCTGGGAGAACCTTTTCCACATGGATCCACAGCGGTACAGCATCGCCCCCGATTATGGAGTGCTTTTTTTCAGGTCTGTATCTGATTACAACAGTAATTTCACAGCAACAAATGCAGAAAGCATAATGTTGTATGAACCTTTCCATTTATTAAGATTAAGATGTCAGTTCTATAGTCCACAGTTTAGGCGAGAAAAGGTTGGATCGGTGCATCCCTAATTCCTACATATAAATATGCTGACCTTTGTTCAAACAGCACGTTTTATGCTTGCACACACAACCCTCAAACATACACACCTGCTCTGCTCCTTCCTGGCCTGACCCTCTCAGCTGGGTACCCAGGTCTGCTTGGTGTTCGTGAAGTTGCTGACTCCGTTCATGTTGGCCAGAGGGTCAAAGTTAAAGTCCAGGCCATCTGCGTCCATCAGCTCGTTCCTGATGATGGAGTCCATGTCACACTCCAGGCTGCTGTTGAACATATCCAGGTCCAGATCTGTGGGGAAACGGTCCTGACAGATCCCTCCACTGCTGCTAATGGTTCCATTCAGGAAGATTGAGGTGTCGATCTGCATGGAAGAGGAACCTTTTACGCCCAAGGGTGAGAGGAGTAGCTGCTGCTTGGCATTAGCCAGAGCGTTAGCCTCGTTGGCTAGGTTCAGGCCTCCGTTTAAAGACCTCAGGGAGCTCTGGTTGTGGTTGTTACTTTGCAGCATCTCCCCTTGGCTGCCCTGAAGTCCTCCTGTGGTCCCAAAGGTCATTACGGGATCATTACGGAGCATGAGGCCACGGCGAGAGTTCTGGGAAATGACGGCTGCGGCGCTGGCCTGTGACATCAGTGGGTCAGACTGGGTCATCATGACATCGCTGTGGCTATGGCTGTCAGAGTTGAGCAAGTCTTGTAGTGTCTGACTGCCAAAGCGGGACAAGCTGATGTTGGAGAAAGAGGTCTGCTTGTTCTCTTGGATGGTCTGCATGGGGGACGGACGCAGAGAAGATCCAGGCGTGTGGGGGCCAAAGATGGAGTTACCGTAACCATTAACTCCACCGTTAGGAGAAGAATTGGAGGAGGGAGAGGAGTTGGAGGAAGGTGAGCCTAGCCCATTGGGTTTGGACCCAAAATTGAACCCTGAGGAACCATTTGGAGTGGCCTGTCCTGTAACGGTTGACACCATATTGATGTTATCCAGCAACTCATCCATCAGGTCATCTGTGAGTCCATCATTCAGGTTCATTGTACCTGCCAGGTCTGCCAGGCGGGGCAGCTCAGCTGGTGCAGACTTCCCGTTGGTCGTGGAATTGCCAGGAGACAGCGCTCTACCAGGGCTGGAGTAGAGCATAGGCGAGAGAGGAGGCTCATCATCAGGCACCTCGTCTAGCTCAGGGTTGGCCAGAATAGGCGATAGGCGGCCGCTCAGTGTGCTGGCATTGGAATTAGTGCGGGAGCGGAAGTCTGTCCAGGCATCCAGGTCCTCGCTGCTACGTGATGTTGGGCTTCCAGGCCACTTGGAGAGACCTGAAGGACTGTCTCCCCCGCCCTCACCAGCTGCAGCAGCTGCAGCCTGCAGAGCAGCCTTCTTCTTGGCAGCACGACCTCGGGCAGACTTGGTGTACTTGTTGCTGTTGTCCATTGAGACTGCACGACGGCGAGGAGCCTTTCCGCCCTTGCCTCCCTCTGGGTTGATCATCCACCAGGAACTCTTCCCTGTTCCCTCATTCTGGACGCGAATGAAGCGGCTGTGGAGGGAAAGGTTGTGCCGGATGGAGTTCTGCAACACAAAGGAGAGAAAGAGAAGAGACTACACTGAGTGATGTGTGTAAAATCCTTTTGAAACAATTACCCAAACAATGCTTGTCATCAATATTGATTTGTTGTGTTCTTTCTTCCCTTTTACCAATACAACATTCAATGAATACCTCTCATTAAGTCCAACAGCACTGATCCATAAACCACCCACTACTGCTGATTCTGCAGTGATGTAAACAGTTGCTGTTGGTGACTAGACACACAAACAAAGCAAAAATCCTGTTTCGATTGTGCATCCACTAAATATAGACAAAAAGACATTTTGGTGCAGCACCACTTAGCGCTGATGTCTGCATTGTTCCCACTGTAGCTTTTGTGTTGTGCGTAGAAAAGAGAAAAGAGGGACAGTGGTCTATAATCAAGCGTCTCCTCGATTATGAATGACACATACAAAGAGCCCCTGTGTTGCTTAAGGAGTGCGTTCAGTGTCAGATCATGTGTGTTTGTTCATGCCTGTGTGTGAGTCTCGGCTGGCGTATATTGATCAGCTCTGAGCTCCTTTCTTGTGTGAGACCCAGAGGCTCATTGTGGGGGAACTGGTGCACATGACAGCCCCTGGTAATGATCAAATGGTTTTTTTTTTCCCACAACACAGAGACGTATTCACACAATTAGACCCAAACAGTGATAACTCTTTTGAATCACTTGTTGCCTCACTGCTGGCTTTGTTTATATGTACATTTATCAGACAGCGGTTGTACATGTTCTTAGCCTTACTAGTGAGACATGGCAATATTCATATCACTTTAGCCCAGACTGATAAAAATACCTGCAAGGCTAATGACACTCCCATCAGCCTCAGTTCTACTTTTTTAGTTCAAATGTGCTAATTCAAATGTTTGCATGCTAACATGGCAATGTGTGCTTGATATTAGCATGTTAGCGTCAACACTGTGAGCATGCCAAAGTTATCATTTGGCTCAAGGCACTGCTATGCCTGAGTACCTACTGATAAAGCTACTAGCATGGCTGTAGAGTCTTAAAGCAACATTGTGTAACTGTTCTACCATAAAATAACTCATTTTAAATCATGTTGATGCTACACTGACTTCAGGTGAATGCCCGTTTTTGCAGTACGTAATGCTGTGCTACAGTATACTTTACCGCCTGGCAAGCGCTGAGCTGGGCATAGCTAGCTATGTTGTTGCAACTGCCTGATGTTTGGCAGGTTAGCAAAGTTATCGACTTGCAAGTTTTCCATCATAAGTAATGTAATTATAAGAAATACACGTGCACAGCAGTCTCCAGCACTTTGAAGCTGGGGCTGCTAAGTACTAAAAAAACACTTTCTACGCAATGTTGCTTTTCTGTTGTTGAGTTATGACGGGATTATTTTGAATGTGAGTATGCTCAGATTTTTAAGAGGTGGATCTAACTTCTATAACCTTTGTCACATTTCTGTCTAACTGATAATTGAAGTGCTAATCCTGGGGGGGAAACACTTATTGTCGGAGAACAAGGAAGCATTGAGAGCAGGATCTGACAGAATCAATGAACCAACAGGGATTTTAGATTGATGTCACAAGGTTGAGTTATATTTAAACCAGAAAGAAAAGAGACAAAAAACAGGAAACCATAGTACTGTTTAATGAAAGTTCAGCACCATTTAAACAATTCAAACGAGTCAATAAACCTTTAGAAAACTGCATTTTAAGTCTATTTTGGATAATTAACACATGCTTTTCACCTTTTTTGACTTGACTTTTGTCTTATTACTTCTTCTATTCCCTCCTCTTTTTGTGCCCCACAACCTACTGAACAGCCTTGTTGAATTCATTATTTTGCTTCAGTCTCCTTCTCTTTCCATACCCCCTTCCTCTTCCGCAGTTTCTGTTGTTTCACAAACACATAGCTCTTATGGGCCCTGAGGGACTCTGGGGCTATGCTATATCCTCCCATATAAACAAGCCAAGCACCATCCACAACACGCATGCATTTTTCCCTCTGTGTTTTCCTATGTATATTTTTATTCCCTAAAACAGAACAGATTTCTGGGCTCCAAATTACGAAGGCCAAAAAAAAAAAAAAAAAAAAAAAAAAGTTTTTTTTTTTTCGGGAATAACAATATTGTTTTCCATGAAGCAGTCCCGTCTGTCCTGGGCAACAGTTTACAGACAATTTGGTCTGGATTGTTTTTCTGGTCAGAGGCAGTTCAATCAGAGAGGAGAAAAGAGGAGGCTTAGGTTACTGTTCTGAATGCTACGCTGGCAGAGTAAGAAAGCAAGAAAGTGATCTCTGGGGCCAAACTGAACCTATGACCCAATGTGAGAGAGTATTTGAGTATGTATGTGTGTGTGTGTGTGTGTGTGTGTGTGTGTGTGTGTGTGTGTGTGTGTTTGTTTGTTTGTCCTATGGAAATTCAGATTTGCATTTGCAGGCTCTTGAGTGTTTTTAAATTCTAAGTGCAAAAGTTGTTTCTGCGGGACTCTGGGCTTTTTGTGACCACTGTTGTGCATTAGAGAATTGCATTTAATCCTGAATGGTGTGTGTGCGAATGCACATTTCACCATGTGTGTGTGTTTTGTGAAATGAAGTAAGATGAGAAGAGATACCAGTGAGAATAGTGTTTATCCTCTGCCAGCATCTCTTGAGGCATGACGTAATGCTGCTTTTTTACAGAACATTTTACACACACACACACACACACACACACACACACACACACACACACACAAGCTAAATGTTTCCAGCTGCCAAGAAGATGTAAATAATGGCAGAAGATAGACTTCGTAAAGGAGAACTTTTGGAGGGATGAATGAGAGCAGAATGAATGGAATGTGAGTTTCCTTTTCTTGCAGCTATAAACATTTACCTGCCAACACCTGACACTTCATCAATCCTTCTCCCCTCTCCTCATCCTACACCACCTTTATCCCCGCTGCCTCCACACTCCCCTCCTCCTACTCCTCCTCCTCCTCCTCCAAATGAAGCCACTCGTTTAATGTTTCTCTTTTCCGTGCCACTGCTCGTATCCTTCAAATGTCAGGTGAGATACTTCTAACTTGGTGTGATGGAGCAGCAATAAAAGGAAACAGGACGTCTGCAACCGAAGCACAGACACTGATAAAAAGGCAAAAAAAAAAAAAAAAAAAAATGGGTTGCCGAGTGAAAATGTGCGAGTGATGGTGAGAAAGAGGGTGAGAAGATGATGATTGCTGGATGAAAGAAGGAAAATGTGCCTGCTATGTATCAGTAGTACATGTGATGTGTGTGTAGTACATAGTAGTAGTACATACTCTTCCTCACAACCCCTTCTGGACAATTCAAAGATATATTTTCTATATATTTTATTCACATGATTTTCATTGGAATGAAGCAAATGTCTCGAATGTCTTCGCAAATAAAACCTAAACTATCTTCACGGCTGATACACTTGTGGTTCTCTGTGGAAAGTATGTTGTTTTATGATGTTAGCGGACTGACCTTTTAACCATATATGTCTGCATATTTTCTTTGCTTCACATTTCATGTAGACATTCAGTCTCTCCTGCAGACCACAACATTTCATTTCTGGCAACCACAATTCTTTCTGTGTTTAATGACACAACCAATAATATTATTTAACTTCCCAGGGGTTCATTAAAGTACTAAATCACACCTGAATTTGGGAGTAACCTTCATTATTCACTAAACAGAAGAGTCTCCAAAGGCTCTGTGTATAGAAAATATTAAGAAAATATTCATACTACACACGTGGGAGTTCCTCCTTTTGTGAAATCTAAATCCCAAGCCCGATTCTTAAATTTAACATCCATCATTAACACGTCTCCTCCCCTACATCTAATCTCCCCTTCATGACTGAAATAGACGTAATAGCTAAAATCAATACGCCGTTACAGCTCTTTCCTGGAATCCTCCGCTCTATTTAATTTGTTCTTGTGCTTTCATTTTAAAATATGCCCCGTTAAGGCAGCGCTTTGTGATCGAATAAACGCGACTATTTTATGTTGTTGTTATTTGCAGAATGTATGCACTCCGTAGGTTTGTGTGTGAATGGTATACTGTACATGCTCACTAGCGTACAGCTCCTCTGGGGTATTCCCAAAGTCCATTAATAAAAACAGCTCACTGAGACAGCAGCTCTGATTCATAACTCCTACTATGCAGCCACAAGAGCTAAATAACACACACACACGAACACAGCTTGCAGCAACAACCTTCCAAGGGATAATGACGTTGTTGACACTGCCCGGCTAATTTTAGGGATTCTTTAGATTTCTCCTCCCTCCACTTTCCTGTTTTGTACCCATCTCCTCATTCTCTCTAATCTGAGCATCCATCGCCTAAATGAACACTCTGTCTCATAAAGGTAGATAACCAGGTTAGTGAGCTAACCTTGAATTCAATCCAGGCAATCCGGTATTTTAGAAATACGCTAATTCGCTGTCAAGAGTTAAATGAGAAGATCGATACTGCTTTCATTTCTTTTATTTAAATATGAAGCTATAGCCAGCAGCCGGTTAGCTTAGCTTAGCATAAAGACAGGAAATGGGTGGAAACTGCTTGCTTTGCAACCACACGGTAACAAGAATACTCCACAGTTTTGCAGTTTTTGTGCTCAGTTAAGCTAACTCACAGCTAGCTGTAACTTTAGTGTACAGACATAAAAGTCATATTGATCTTCTCTCGGCAAGAGAGAAAATAAAAGTAGCTCCTAAAATGTATTCCTTTAAGTTAAAAACAAGCATTGGGGCAGGTTGTCTCACTCAATAACAAATCACTAATGTCTGGTAGGAAGTTTTAAAAAAAGAAATGATTGTTTTGGGGATTTCAATAATTTTTACTCTGCAGTGGAAAGACAGCTGATATGTTTTCCGTGCTTTAATCCTATTAACTCATTTACTTGATATTTCTTAATCAGAAAAGTTTCTCACGACAGAGGAATACAACTGTAGTCTTGTCTTGTCTTGTGCTCTCATACCCACTTTTAAAGCAGACTACAAGCCTAGTGTTGTTTACATGTCAAATTATATTATTTTTTTTACTGTTTTCTATGATTGGTCTGATATTATAAGCATCACCTCAGCTGCTCTGGAAAACTGTTTTACAAAACTTTGCTGGGTCAACAGAGTAAACTGTTCATGGGACCGGTTATCCAGGTTCAACAGTGTAACATTTTTGAAGCAAACTAACTCAAAGATGATGAACGCTGAACTCGCTTCGTGAGACCAGCTTGTGTGTGTGTGTGTGTGTGTGTATATGTGTGAGTAAGTATGTGTGGAAGTGTAAGTGTGTGTGTGTGTGTGTGTGTGTGTGTGTGTGTGTGTGTGTGTGTGCACCAGCTGCAGCCAGAGCTCAGGAACACAGAGGCCTTTTTGTCCGTCAGCAACATGTGGGAACAATTAATCACTGTCAGCAACCACGCTAGGAATCTCTCTCTCTCCTTTCTCTCATTATTCTGATTTTTGAAGGTGCGTAGGTGGGAACTCGTATATTTGCATTTATGTAAATGTGAATGTGGAAGGTACATTGAATTTTCTAAAAGGGACATTTGAGTCTATTGTGAGGGAATTAGACTGATTTAATACGACAGATGTATAGTGTACAGAAATGAATACCTCAAACTCATGAGGTTACTCGGAAAGCAGCCTCCTCTGATTGGTCGGGATGACTCTGAGACTGCTTTCTAACTGGATGTCGCTATTCTAGCTCCTGCAGTTGTGATTGGTGGAGTGGAATTGGTTTGCGTAGCCAGGCAGTACAGAAAAGGGAGGGTCTGCATGGTATTGCAAGTGTATTTCATCACCCAGCTACAGCGCATATCTGAACTCAAATGTATGAACTGGGTCAGTTCCACTTTGTCAGGTTGCTGTACTCTGTCTGTGTGCCTGAGACAATCATTTTAGTGGTCAGTCAAACCCAGACGCAACCTCCCCTGACTTCAGCTGTAAGGAAATGCAGAGAAAAACATACAAACCCCCCCTTAACACACACATACACACACACACACACACACGCTCGCAGCTCTTCATGTATTGTGCTACAGGAAGACGTTGGGTCACAGTGTCATGGAGCCTGGAGACCTCACTGTGTTAAAGGTCAAAGTGCTTTGAGGTTGAAGCTCATACATGTTAGTCCCACCCTCGACCCTAGCACCACTGCTGTGATTGGACCAACCACTGTGACCTGAGCCTCACACCTCTGGTGTACTTCACCACCCACTGACACAGAGTGTATATGTGTGTGTGTGTGTGTGTGTCAGTCCCGGCCAAACATAACCACACGTTATCAGCCATTATGTAAACCAGCACTAATCTGAGTCTAATGTCAACAGTGGTCGAACTGACAACTTGCGCAACATTAGTTACCATTTAAGATGAAGAACTGACAATAGGCTGTGGTTAAAATAACACTTGTCTTGTTGTGAAAAGAAAGTGTTCTTTCAAGAAATAAGATTAACTTTGTGCAAACAGGCGACAGGTAGCATCCTAGAAAATGAATGATGACTATAAAATGTTATAAAACCTTAAAATATAATGACAGAAAGAAGGTCGGACTAACTCCAGAACTTTTATACTGAAGTTTATTATCTAGCTAATATATAAGTTTATTATCCAAGAAACAAACAAGAGCCTGTGCCTAGTTATTTAAATATTTTATTTAATAGTATATACTGTGCATTATATATAAAGAAGTATAACTACACTGTATTTGGAAAAGTGAGTTAATAAAGCACTAAAACAAAATACACACCCTTCTTGAGGTGGATTTCTTGTGGTGGAGTTAAATTAATGTTGCCGTCAGAGATTGAGACACAAATTGTGGCTACAGGTTTATAAATAAAACATATATGCACACATCTGACTGTCTGAATCTGTGTAAAGCCTTGATCATACTCCAAGACAGACACGCTTTTATACACGCTACAATCAGGGACCGCCTGACAGAAAAGAGGAAGCGCTTCTCTGTTTGTTTGTTGTATTTGGCTAAACATGAAAAAGTCAAAAAAGAAAATGGTCTGTGCGACCAAAAGTAACAAAAATAAGGCAGAGGACATACACAGAGTGAAACATCTGCCCGGTTTACTTTTCTAGCACATCCACAGATGCGCCTGTAGTGCAGACAGTCATGAATTTTTCATGAATTGGTAAAAAGTAGCAGAGGAGAGCGGTGAGAGCGCGAGGCGAGGTACATACAGGTCTTTGACACGTATGAGGCGGTTTATAAATAAACAGCCTGGCTGGTCTGCGTTAACACTGCCGAGAGAGGACGGTTATTTATACTGTGACCCTACACACACACACACACACACACACACACACACACATACACAAAACCCACACAAAAAACCCTACACACACACACACTCACAAAAACACATACACAGACACACACACACACACACACATTGGGTCCAGGTTCCAGCTGCCCTGAGCTCTGGACTGCAGACAGAACATTCCATTCTCTTCAATCATATGTGCGTTTCCCGGCCAGCGGCTGGGTGTCTCTCAGCTTGCGTGTGTTTTAACTTGTCTGTGTGTTTGTGTGTGCGAGTGTGTGTGTGTGTGTGTGTGTATACACTGGACAGGGATCTGGAGTTTGGCAGAAGGAGTCCTGTTACATCGCATTTTGCTTATATTTCTGCTCTTACTCCCACTCCTTTGCTGTTTTTTGTGAATATTTTGTGTCACGCCGACGTCAAATCAATTCAGATAATAGATTTCCATTTTCCAAGGGTTTATCCAATCTGTTGAGATTCAAATCAATTACTGTGGTGAGCAATATCAAGTTAAAGTGAACACACACAGACATAAAAGCAATGTCAACCTTTCTCTTTCTATCTTTCCCATCTGTCTGCCTCTCCCGCTCCACTCTTCTCTCCTTCTTTGCCTTCATGCCTCGCGTGTCTCGTGTTGTGTAAGGCCACATGCTCAAAGAACCACTTGTTTACTCTTACATTCCCTCCAATCAGTCTGCAAGGTGGGAGAGGTGGCTGACCCATCCCACTTCAAGCAGCCAATCGGTGCGGGCCAATGCGGAGGCATGGTTAGTCACGTTACCCTAGTAAGGCCTCATTGGGTCAGTGTGTTTTGATCAGCATTGAAGGGTCACCTCAGTTCTAAAGCGCTGGCTCATGGTCACAGTGGAAAGTTAAGTACACACACGCTGGAAGAAGAATTATGGCTATGAAAAGCAAGAAGCAGCAGGGAAATCGATCACTAGATATTTTCATGAGTTAGTTTCCTGCAAAAATAAACAAACATATGAGCTCATGAGTCATGTGCTGTCAGTGTATGTTGACACACAGACAGATACACACACACAATGTTCACTACAGCTCAGTACGGGACGTGCACGCTTTGCTTTTGGACAACACAGGACATCCCTGCTGGGCTTTATCAACCCAAGTTCCAGGACACTGCGTCCTTAAGCTATGAAGCGACTGTGTCTGCCAAGAACACACACATGCGCGCGCGCGCGCGCACACACACACACACACACACACACACACACACACACACACACACACACACCGACAACAGAAACATCTCAGTGAAGACAAAGACGACTTATACAGACAGAAGGAGAAACAGGCTTACAAGTGGGTAAAGCAGAAGCAGCGAGGAAAAAGAACTGACAGCGTCCAAACACAACAATTTTCTTATTTGTGTGTGTTTTTATTAAACAATTCAAGCTTTAAATAAACTAAGTTTATTAAATAAGCTTTTAATAAACTTAAATAGTGCACATGGAGATAAGATACACACAGAGATGGGTGAGATGAGTTAAATCAGCTGTCTGTTGTGCTTTTTAACCAAATGGGAATGTATGTTTTAAGCAATCTAACAAGGCAAATAAAGGTAGCAATACCAATAAAAGTGGTAGTCCACATACTGCAGACTAACACTGTAATAAAGGAACTTTCTCCCACATATTCAGCTATTTGTCCTGATAAAGAGTGAGAGCGATCTTGGTTTAGATGTTCTACAGGTAGATAAATCTTGATTGTTTCATGGCACTGTATATATCATCATAATGTCCAAACCCTGTTGCACCTCTCACATAAATCTCTACAGGAGCTCCTTTGACAGAAAAATGTTAAACTCTTTCAATCTGTTATGAAAGTAAAAAACACACTCGAGGCGTTACTGAGGGGGTTGTATAAGTCATCTGTCAGTCGGTAAATACAACCAGAGGGAACGTGCTCTTAATATATTTGCTGATGAACTGCTGGTGGATTTTAAATAATTTATTTGCTGCGTGACATGAATGTTGTTTGGGTTTGTCAGCGGGGTTGGGTTGACAGATGTTCTGCCCGAGCGTTATGACGATGACACGGTGACTCGCAGCCTGGCCTTTTTAAGAACTTGAACTATTTCAACATCTGAGGTCTAAAAATAGAGAGAGAGGGACCAGAGGGCAAGTCTGCCGGTGATTATTGTATTTATCCTGGCGTATGAGCGCGCTGATGATAGACATACATAAAACACACACTGAGAATGACAGCAGTGGTGCAAAAAAGTATACAAGACACGGGTGGGAAGACAGGAAAAGAGAACCACCGCTGGTCTGCCTTACAGTGCTTTAATACTGTATGCGAACAGGTGATAAATGAAACCTTCAAACTGTGTGTGAGAGGCACTGAGTGAGACAGAGATAGATAAAGAGTATAGGGGGAAGACACAGAGATAAAGAGAAAGAGGGCACCCTTAGTATTAAGACTAGCAGGGTGTCTACATGATTAATCACATCTCTGCGCGATACGAGCAGCATCGAGGAGTGGAGGGATAGAGGGAGGAGTGGGGGAAGGGCAGAATCATTCATAATTATCAGGAAGGGGAATGTTACTATTCCTGTGGGAAGATACGGTGCAGCCGACAAGGAATACGCTTGGGAAAAGTGCCATCTACACCTCAACCCACTGTCCTATTTCAAGGGCAATAGAGTGGAGAGGTGGGATGATTTTTGTTTCTGGCTTTCAGAGTTCAAAAGTAGAAGTCCTGCTTGTTTTTTTCTGCATAGACAATGACAGGTGAAAATCTCCTGTTGTAGATATAAGAAGATATAAGATGTGTACACTCAAAGGAACATGAGGAATGCCAACTCACCAGTCTTAATTTAGAGGTAGAGCTTTGTTTGATTATTCCTTAATTTGCCTACAACAACTTGCACAGCTGCATCGATCCGATCCACGCTTGGCGTTGTTTTTCCATCCATCAGTGGAAATACTCATCATGTTTGAATTGCTGCGTATATTGCAGATGTGAGTGGTGATTCAGAAGCCTGATTTGGTTAATCTGGACCAATTTGCGATCAACAGCATGACTATTATATGGTGTTTTATTCCTGATTGCATGCTGGCTACACAGCAACAGTCATTGAGGCTCATGGGTACTGTAGTACTGTACTTTAGTCTTATTGATACGCCAAAAAAGATTCCCATAACATAATCGCTATAACATAAATCATTCACTGTTGCTTTACAGAGAAGTTCTGAATTTTTATGTGGAGGAGAATTCAGGATATCATCAAAGGGAAAATTTCAAAGGAAAATTTCCCACTTCGTGACTCCATGGATGGGAAGCAGAAGGGAAAAGATCCATGGAGAAGAAGATTTATTCGAAGAAGGGAAAGAGAGGTGGAAGGGACAGAGTGAGGAAGTCAGGGAGGGGAGGAGGACATGCTGTTTTTATGTGCGTAGCTTGGGTGAGGGGTTGACTGAGGTTTATTGCCTCCCTTAACACCACTCGGCCCTGTGTGCATACTTGTATTTCCACTGAGGACCGGCCTGACTTCTGCACAGAACAAAATGGTAGCTTTTTGGTGAACTGAGGACATTTTGATTTCTGGGAGTTCTGTGCTACTGTGGAGATACAGATCGGCCTAAATTACAAATTCGAATTACAAATTAATTTCTGGTATCTCGTCGCTGTCTGGAAATCTTGTGTACACACAGGAAATGACAAATGTGCGTCTTCCTGACTGTTATCTCTCCGTTTAGATCAGAACTCTCTGCTTTAGTGTTTTTTATATCTATAATGAAGAACTTTTTATAATCTCAAAACTAGACTAATCACAATATTCAACACAAATGGACATTTATGTAGCTTTAGTGTGAAAAATGATGACTTCACTTTACAGGAAACGATCTCCTCAAGGAGTTTTCAGATAAATCTGAGTCACAAGCTCAGAATCAGATGACTAAAGGGTTGAGTTAAAGGGAAAATAAAGGATATGAAAGAGATAATTTAAGGATAATATATTTTTGGTACACAAAATTATGTTTTTTTTACACATCCTTTATGAAACACGGGATGCTATTTTAGCTTTTTGTATCCTCTAATAATTCTTTAAATGACACAATCTGAACAGTTAAACTAAGTAACCTGTGACAAGAGGTGACAAAGTAGACTTTTAAGGGATCACACGCCAAAAAGTTAGGAACAATACTGTAACCTTTACGGGGGGTCACCAATGTGCAACACACCATGTGTGTTTGCATTTGGCATGATCTAAGAATGTCCTTCAAATTATGCAACACAAACATGTTGATGTGTCCTGCCTTTCTCCTAAACTGTCGTATAATCTCCAGTACCCATTAAATACACAAAACTCACGACTTAAACATGAATGTATGTTTTTTTCCGGGGTGCATTCAGTAACATCTTGCAGCGGTGTAAAGCTGAATGCATACTGGACACTAAAACAAACACACACACACGCATGCCTTTGCCACGGACTTTCCCTCTGTGCATTCCTGTATGTCCACATGTGATTTATCAGTACACTTGTCCGTTTCAGTTACCTTTGCTCTGGCCTATGTGTGTGTGTGTGCGTGTGTGTGACACGGAGGTGTGCCATCTCTTTGACCCAGTGTTTCCACAACACAGCCTGCTTCATACCTCGAGGCTTCATCCAGT